>OV050032.1:24086850-25286850 GCA_920105625.2 Clusia tigrina
AAATTTTCAAATAAATAAATAAAAATATAATAAATAAAAAACAAAAAATAAAAACAAAAAAAAAACCAAAACGACAAACGAAGTTAATTAAAGAAACAAACACATGTTAATTAAAACGCAACCTTTTGAAATTAAAAATTTTATTATCTACTGATATGCTAATATATTAGGTGAAAGGGCTTCACATTCACATTTAGTTTTTCTATTCACATGTATGAAATATGCAAGAAATGCATCGTATGTTTTATTATACCATATGCATAAATATGTAGAAATAGTTGTGTAACAGATATCTGAGGAATTTCAAAAATTTCAACAAATAAAAAATCATTGAAGCTTATGAATTATTTATGTTATAAATATTCAGCATACTATACTAAATATACATACATACAAAATTATATATAAAATATTAATCTTATTAATATACTAAGTTCAATGAAGACGACTTTCAAAATGTGCCAAGTTAATAAAAGCATTGAAATGAAATCAATTACTTTTTAATAAAATCCAGTGGAGCGTCACTATAAAGTGAACTTATTATACAAAACATGCTGAACAAACTGACACCACACAATTGATTGAAAGACAACAAAAAAAACAAAAAAAAACAAGAAAAAAACTAAAAAAAAACAACTAAAATATTAAAATATATTACCAAATGACTAACAACTAAAAAGTTACATTGCTTGCAACAATTTTGCTACTGAACTTTTTCAAAATACAAACTAAACAAAAAGCAACTTTCTGGCACTTGAATTGATTTACATTGCGTTAGTTATAAATTTTAGAGAATTTTTCTTTAACTACAGGAAATATAAACTTGTTTTTAAAATAAGTAGCAACGTAATTAAATTACATACTAAATTGTTAAAGTAAATACGGAATATATAATGTATGTACATGCAGCGCTATCACATATGACGCTGGCAACTCATTTGCAATTGACGGCGGAGAAAGTTATACGAGGCAAGCAGGCTTTTAGTTATATGAACGCAACGCAGATTTTTGCCAACTACTCAAGTATAATTTGTACCTCTTTAATTTTTTTGTAACTCACAAACACACACATGCAAACAGAGTCGGCGGAGCCTGGTGTGAAATGTTTTTCGTGATCGTGGATATATATGAGATTTGGAAATGAGCGGCCATCGGCGTACGTGATGTGCAAAATTAGAGTTAATTACAATAAAATAGGTTCCTAAATGTAAGCAATGCTAACAAACAAACCAGAAACAGTTGCAGCGCATGCAACTGAGTTAAAACAAAGAATTGAAAATATTATAATAATAAAATAGAGGAAGAATTATGAATATATGAATAAAAATAAGTAATGATAATTTTAAAAAATTAATGAACAAATCCAATGTCAAAAGTTCAACGTAAAGCAGTGCCCGGCAAACACAAACACAAGCATAGTGTATGTGGGTCGAGTGTGTTTACTCGAATGCATTTGTGTGGAGCTTTGAACGTACCATTTTGTGCTGGTTGGCTAAAGCTCTCACGGCGATGCAGCTGGCATATACGTTCACGAAGGACAAAAAGCTTCACAGGTCTTTTAAACATATTTCATGCTGAGTACTGAAATAAAGAGAGAACAAAATATACATATGATAAAAAAAACAAAGAAAAAATATATATTGAAAAGAAATTTAAACTTTTATTTTATATTACTGAAGAATCATGCAAATATATAATTTTTTTTTTTAAATTAAATAATTGAAATACTTGGCGCTTCTTCTTCTAATTGAACTTTATTTTTTATGTTTATGCTTTTACTTTATTTTCTAATATGAAATACTCCGGTTTCATTTAAATGCGAATTTCATCAATTAACAACGCGGGTTGTTAAATTATTTTCTTTTATTTCTATTTTTGTTTATTTGTCATTGAAGTAGTAGTGTCTAAGGCTGTGTGCGTGTTTAATTTTTATTTTGAATTTTCTTCTATTTTTGTAATGTTTCAAATTCTAATTTGAAAATTTATTTTATACAATATTTATATTTGCATTTGTCCATTATTGTTTCATTTTTCTTAGAAATGGAAATCTCTTCGAATGTTGGGAAACACGGGAAACAAACGCGAAAATAAAGAGTAATTAAGCTTAAAAATAAACACTGCAAAATTTTCTTTTAGATCCCCCTCAAATTTATCTGCTTGTAAAGAGTGTTCGAAGAACATTGATTTTTTTGAATTCGATTTTTAATCTTTCATACAAATTTCTTACTTTCATAATAAATAAACAAAACAATTTAAAAAGTTTACCAAAAATTTATCTCCAGGAACAGAAACGAGCAAAGAAGCAAAAGGAAAAATAAAAATTTAATATAAGAAAAATAAACAACAATTGGCAAGTGCACTTACTAATTAATATATTTAGTTATAACAAACAATAATAATATTAATAAAACACAATAATGATAATAATTAAAATTAATAATAATCCAGAAAGAAAAAAAAAAAAACAGATGCATATTGTTTACTTTATAAAATATTATTTCTAAAATGTTAATTAAAGAAAAACCAAACAGAAAAGAAAAACTCGTAACAAGAACTAAATACTAAAAATACCAAACAAAAACAAATTGTATCTCTCAACATTTTCTATAATACAGAGATTAGAAGCAAAGAGCATGAAACAGTAATTACGATTGTATAATAAACTATTATAAAATGGAAAAGAAAAACAAACAAACACAAATCTAAGCACTATAAACGAAAAATTGTGTATGGACGGAATTAATGCGTATTTAATAAAAATAAATTTAAATCAATGTGTTTTTATTTTTGTTATTGTATAATTTAGGGAAAGTGCTGGGTAGTCAGTCTCCCAAACTAATTAATTCCATAAGAGCCGCGAAAATGGATAAAAAATCCAATCACTGCTCCAATTTCGATGTGTGTACACTAAAAGTGACTCTGGAAGTATCACTTCCAACGAGCTGTGTTTCCTGAGCTTTTTTTTTTTTTTTTTACCAGACCCAATATAATGGATTCTTGATTAGGTTTATATCCATATTTAGTTGAATGTTGTTCGTTCTTTAACCTAACTCGGGCTTAACTAGGCAAAAGAAAGGGAAACCGCCACCCATTATATTGTTGGCCGAGCCAAACGTTTTTATTCGAAAGACATTCTTGAATAAAATCAGGAATCCATAATCCTCGAATTGCTCGAAAAGTGGACGGATCATCAAAATGCCCTTGAAATACGCGCTCATAATTGCTGAACTTGTTGAGCTGTTAAGTATGAGTAAATGACTGATTGTGAGTGGTGTAAAGTAACAAAGTGATGTGCTGTAAACAAGAAAGGGAAGTAGGCTGTAAAAAAGTGAGCCTAACATACCCGCATCTTTTTGTGTGCCTATGTTTCAAAAACTATAAATTATAAACATAAAATAAATATGTTTTCGTTTGGATTCAAACTTCAAGTAACACACTGTAAAAACGTTGAAATTCCTAAATTAACCTCATTACATTATGTTACTTTACTTTGCTGTTAACTTGAACTCCAAACGGGTTTCCCCACTTAACATAATCTAGTTTACAATCGTTTACAGTATTTGAGTTTACAACAATCATAATGAGAGCCGGAATGATGTATTTCCATACTCGGCTATCGTCGCTAAGAGAATGCAATACGATATCGCCGGTTGGTGGGTTGTAGTATTTTGTGTCTCGTAACTCGACATAACGAGTATGGGTATAACAGATGAAAAACTCACTACTAAGTAGCGAGTGACGATTATGAACAGTTCGATCGCTTTAAACGACCTCTACATGAAACACCGGAGCCAAAACCTAAGGTGGCTGTCGTTTGCATTCGAATCAAACGCCTGACTCGCAGGCCATGGCTCTGTGTACATTAACATACAATTCGGTGTGGCAGGCAGAGAGGGACAACATTAGCAAGCACCTCGTGATTCACGCAAATCAATACAAGAGACGCTGATTTTGAATTCAACACATCGTAGCAGTATATCAGAATTGTAATGGGATTTTAAAATTTAGCTGCAGGTGGACTGCGAGATTGATTGTTTGTGTAATTTGTGCTGATATTGTTATATAGGGTGTGCCAAGGGTGCGTTTATTACTTAGGTACTCAACCGTGTGCTTCTATTGTGGTATTGTTACGAACTTCAACTTAAGTGTGGTCACAGTAGAGGTGTAAGTGTAGGTGGTGGAATATTTTGATGGACTCTAAGGACTAGGTACATGTGCAGAATTTATTTGGAACTTTTCTGGTGGCGAAAATAAAAACTCAATTCTACTCGCATTATGATAATTCGACATTTGCACTTTCAAGTCTCAAAATAGAGAGCTCTTTGTTAAACTGAATCCAAATTGCCACCACACAAATCTTCATTGAATCTATCCTGTATTTAGAATTAGTCAAGTGCTAATTGTGTTAATGAAGACGGCTGAACAGCTCTCAAGGTGGGCCAGTGTGGGCTGGCTGGACGCAAATGGTTCCGTTCGCGGGGTGGGTAATAGAGCGAGCAAAGATGCTTCCATAGTATAGTGGCGCCAGTTGCCGACGTTCTGACGTTGCTGTCGATGTCGTTGAAGCAGCTGTAACTTAGTAACTCGAACTTGTACAGTTTGACTGCATTGTTTTGCAGTGAATAAGGAAACAAATTTGATTATACATAAAGCGACCGATTATAATTCTAACTGGAAACAATTGACGGTGAAGTCGGGAAACAATTAAAGCGGAATAAAGCTAAAAACCAGTTATTCACAAGCACTCACATCAACATTACAATGTATTCGCCTACAGTAGCAGGAAGTAATCCCAGTAGGAAATGAGGACATTTACTAGGAATATCGGATTTTTTTTGTTTTCTCTTAGCATGTGGTAGCCACGCCCCAGATTAGGAACTTTCATTTTTTGCTCTTTGGGGAATGTGAATGAAATTACTCACTCTTATTTCACCCAAAGTAAGAGGGAGATAACGATTTATTAGTTTTTTCTCAATTAAAGTGAATGTTTCTAAAGACCCAAAGTAAGCATCATTTCCTCTGTTCCTTTATCCACAGGCTAGTTCTAAACTCTCTCAGAGACCATGAATTCCATAGTGAACAGAAATTTTGAATGAAAACTCCTCTTCGCCAAATATCCCTTTTGATGTATCGACTCGGAAATGAGCATACCAGAACCTGTGCAAGTGATATTGACAGTTAAAAGAAGTCCTTCAGCCCTCAAAACGGGCAGTGAGCAGATAAGATGGGAGGAGACTGAGTGAGAGACTTTAAGCCCAAAACATACACATGACACATTGAACAATTCTCAGGCGAGTCAATTACAACTATGCAAGTCTATAATTTATATTTCCTACACGCGATGTCGCATCAAGGTGAATATTTTCGAGGTGATTGCAAAAAGCAAATATTTGTAATTGAGGTGAATTTTTTTCGAGGTGATTTCAAAAGCAAATATTTGTAATTGAGGTGAATTTTTTTCGAGGTGATTGCAAAAAGCAAATATTTGTAATTGAGGTGAATTTTTTTCGAGGTGATTTCAAAAAGCAAATATTTGTAATTGAGGTGAATTTTTTTCGAGGTGATTTCAAAAAGCAAATATTTGTAATTGAGGTGAATTTTTTTCGAAGTGATTTCAAAAGCAAATATTTGTAATTGAGGTGAATTTTTTTCGAAGTGATTTCAAAAAGCAAATATTTGTAATTGAGGTGAATTTTTTTCGAAGTGATTTCAAAAAGCAAATATTTGTAATTGAGGTGAATTTTTTTCGAAGTGATTTCAAAAGCAAATATTTGTAAATTCATTTTCAAGGTGAATATTTGTAATTCCAGTGGCAATAAGAAATCCAATCAGATCCTCTGCCTATCCATTTGTTGTGATTTTAATATGGAAACACACACAACTTTTCACACTGTTTCCTGCATTCCTCATATTTTCTCCGACATTTATTTCTCATTTATTACGCTTATAAAGTGGGGTTACTGCTGGGGTCATGGAGGAAGTTGTTGTCAATTTTCCATGTGGGTTGGCACAAAACAAATCAACACCAGAGAATGACTCGAACGAGTGTCGAGACTTCGTTTTGGGGCTAGTGGAGCGCGCTAAGGTAATGGGATTTAGCCCACATTGGTTTAAACTTGTTTCTTATTACATTTTATGATGCTATAAATTATGAACTTTGGTGAATGTAGATCCAGCAACCAACAACGGCAATAATAACAATAATAACAATAACAAAAGCAGCAACAGCGTCTTCAGCCGCAACAGTTACAGAGAAGAGCAACTCAATCGCCCGCCAAACGTCGCAGTCGTCTCTTCAGTGTGTGCGTGTGTGCGAGTGTGTCATCATTTGGCCTCTGCCCCTCAGACCCGCACGCGATGCTCATTCACTGTGATCGGCGTTCCGCGTAGAGCGCGCAGCCGTATTTAATTTAGTTGTTAATTTTAATTTTAAACAGTTGCAAACAATGTGACCGAGTCGAGTGTGAGCTTGCATACGGTTCCGGGAGGAAGAAAAAATGTTTTATAAAAATCTAATTTGCCTTGTAATCGGGCTCATCGTTGGCGTACGTCTGACTGATTTTTGGGATTATGTTAAGCTGCAAAAGTTGTACGTTGGCAGGCCCAAGCCCAGCAGCACCACCAGTTCTAGCTCCGGCAGCCAGTGTCCGTTAACCACAAATTGCACACCACCCACCACACCAAGTGAGCTCCCTGATTTGATGCTGCCCGCTCAGCTGTTCGAGTCTACGCGAGTGTTGTGCTGGATCATGACCACGCCAGAGAATCATCTGAAACGAGCGCTGCATGTGAAGCACACCTGGGGCAGGCGCTGCAATAAGCTGATCTTTATGAGTACACAGGAGGACCGCTATCTGGAGGTGGTCAAGTTGAATGTGTCGGAGGGGCGCGCTTTTCTCTGGCAGAAAACACGCGAAGCCTTCAAGTATGTGTACGATCATCACTTCCAGGAGGCTGATTGGTTTCTGAAGGCCGACGACGATACGTAAAATCAAAGAAACAAAACCACAAAACAAAGCCATTTTTTATGTGTTCCTATTTTTTGTTTTCTATTTATTTTGTAGTTATATAATTATGGAAAATTTACGCGCATTTTTGCAGCAATTCTCAGCGGATGCGCCAGTGTACTTTGGCTGCAAATTTCATCCTTTTGTTAAACAGGTAAATATGCCACAACAACACACCACACACACCGCCATAGTACAGCACACAACCTTCCACCACCATTGCCACACCTCAAACCGCGACAGCAATTCGAGTCCTGCACATTTTTGTTGGTCTTCACAATAAATATTTACCAATGACACAAACCCGAGCACAAACTCATCTACAAACCTAAACGTAAACATAAACATAAACATAAACAGATCCATATACATCCCCATCCCCATATCCACACACACACAAACACATACACACTCAAACACAAACACACATACACTTACCTGTAAGTATACTTGCACACTCAAGTACACATCTGCTCCTGTTAACATATTCAGGGTTATATGTCTGGTGGCGCTGGTTACGTGCTCAGCAAGGAGGCATTGCGTCGTTTCGCCGAAATCGCTTACGCAAACAGTGCGCTGTGCACACAGAACACACTCTCCGAGGACAAGGAAATGGGCATCTGCTTGCAAAATGTTGGCGTCGTTGCCGGCGATTCCCGCGACGAGGAGCGGAAGGAACGCTTTATGCCATTGGCACCCACACATCTAATACCAGTTGATACATCGGAATGGTATGCGGAGTATTTGTTCTACCAACGAGATGAGGTCAGTTGAACAAGTGCTTGGCCGCATTGCGCATTGTCCTTCAAGTGTCGAGGTATTAATTGGTTTTTTAACATATTTTTTGCCTTCCTTTCCTCTTCGACAGAATGCGTCTTGCTGTTCGCGCAGTGCCATTTCATTTCACTACATTAAACCACAGGAATTTTATGTACTCGATTATATTCTGTACCGTTTAAGACCGTTTGGCGTTCACAATATTCCCGAACGATTGCCGTCCAAGACGAATATGTCTGCGTTGCTCGGGAAGTGGAGCAACGATATGCCGGATAACATTTTTAAGGGTTGATTTCAGTGCTGATCAGCGTACAGAACACAGGACCTCAAGCAAACTTGTTTGAAAATGCACTGCCACCAGAGACTGGAGTAGTCTCACTTCCATTGTATTTTAAATAAATACACTGGGAAACTGGGATCCATGTAAATATGTACAATATAGACACAAATTCCTCCGGTGTATTCATTCAGAATACAGTTGACTGAGACTAACGTTTCTGGAAATATGTACTCTTAATGTAACAGTATAGAATCTCCGTAAGAGATATGGGTTCGTGGTCTACCACAACAACAATTTATACCCTAATACACCAGTTAATTGTAATCGTAGAATAATTGTAGATGGTAATAAACATTGTTAAAATCATGAGACTAGGACACAAATACATTCATCCATTAAAAATTAAAGTTTCTGGAGCTGCGTTTGATCTGTTCGGTTTGCTTTCATCTTCCAACTGCGATACAAAATTCTCGTAAACTCTCGTAAACTGGTGCTTATAATTTTAACAACAAAATAGAGTAAATAATTGAAAAGAAACCAAGGAATTTTTCAAATATTCTGTTCAATACGAATGACGAAGATTTGTCACCAGTGGCTTCCGACTCTCTTACACCTCTCTTACAAGTCTCTTACAACCAGAGAACACAGGGAAGGAAGTCTAAACGTCAAACGGCAAAGCAGCGAAATAAATCAGATGGACGTTGTACACGAATCCATTGAAAATCGTGGTGAATCCACTCAGAATCGTGGTGAATCCACTCAAAATCATAGTGTGTCCGCTACGGACGCTGGCAGCGAAAAAGACTCTCCTTTCTCTGTGTTCTCTGCTTACAACTCTCTTATAACAATCTTAAGTGAATTCATAGAGCTTGCTTATAATTTAACAATGTTCAGGAAACATTATAAGCCTGTATAAAAGGACAACGTTTGGAGTCAATTGTGTGTTTTCATAAAGCTTAATAGCAATACTACAGAGTGTTTATAGAGTTATAATATAGCATACGATTTATTATAATGTGTTATAAAAGGTATGGAATATGTGGTTATAGAGCCTGCACACAGAAGATTGTTACGGCAGTTCGTGCAATGCTTTTATAGAGCCTATAGAATGACATGGGGATTTTTTATAAAATGTACATCAATACTACTGCTTAACGCTGGTAAAGCAGTGGTATGGTTTCAAGCACCATGAACGAACACTATATGGCCTTATTAGGTTCAACAGGCAAGCGTTATTGGTTGCTCGTTAGTATACCGGGGTTTTTGTTTTCTGTAACACCAGCGCAACCCGTGTAGGACTGCTATTAAATTATACAATACTACACCAGCATTATAAGCTTGTTGCAACTGTTCAGTGGATCTGACGGTTGTTATAGCGGTCTGCACATTTGGCTAATTTGATACATGTGTGGAGAATATGAAGGCGAATATACTGAAATTCACCACTTGAATGCACCACTCAGAGCGATAATGAATAAATCCCTTCACTTAATGACCGAATCATTGTGATTATGAAATTGCATTATATTAAACTAGAAAATATGAATGAAGATTTTGTATATAGTGGAACAACGCATGTCTACTTTGTTACGACTTGAACGACCTTCTCTTTTGGAGGGTTAACTATGCTGGTTAAAATTTTCAAGCAAATTAGTTGCGGAATTAGTTCGATCGTTGAATTTGTCCAGTAATTCAAATTCAGATTACTTGGTAATTTAGTAGGTACTTCAAATCACTTACGAAGTACTTGACAAAATTGAGTTTAACAAGCGTCCAAGTCGAAACTGTTCACTATTGTCACGAGGGATACTTTCTTTATTAAGCAATTCCGGTGCTTTCGAGTCATTCTAACACACTCCACAACTGAGTCCATTAGTACAAGAAAGACATCATCGTATATGGCTCGTTGTGTATGACTTGTTGTTTGTGACTTTTTACTAACAACTTTTCCTTAATGATCTTTTAATATAGTTCTCACATTTATTTATGTGCAGCTATGAAGGAGGAAACATGATAAAGTCATATCAAATTCGTCACAATATGATAAAGTTCTTGGTGGAGTGTTGAGATCAGATATCTCCTGCTCTACCCACGAGGATTTGAGAGATTATTGCCGCATGGCGATAGGAACTTTGAAGAGGAAGTTAAGAGTTAATCGTAGTTATTGTGTTGACATCGCTCAATATCAAAGTTTGGTTGGAGTCGGCTGTGGAATATTTTCAGCGACCCTGACTCAATGAATTATTGTGGTACTAAGTGATCAAGGTGTCCGAGTATATTGCTTCAAGTAAGGTCAACTACTGATCCATGATATCACAGTGCCAATTACTGCATGTCCAACTCTCGTCAGAGCGGGTTTCTATGGTGATGCTCGTATCATCTAAGTCTCCTATGTCCGACCTTTTGCTTATGCGACAATCACTCGACCAGTGACCCAGCGTTCACGCATCTTCGTAGGTACGTATGACTGGCGCTTGGTAAAAGTACGTACGGCTGCAGCGCTCTATGGCAGATTCATTCAAATGTACACGTAGACAACACCATTCTGTGCGGCACATGCTAAAATACACGCACCCAACAACTTCGGGCACAAAGCACTTGGCAGCGTTAGTTCTGGGAACGGTGGCGTGTGGCATTGAGATTGCCATTCGAATCGACATTTGAAACACCGAAGGGAATACGCGCACATTGCCCTGCTCGAATGACTCAATGCAATTTATCACGGCGCTCTACCAGCCTATCTGGGCGGCGCTGTTGTCATCGCATGCCTGAGCGTTCGCAACACAATTCCAAGCAGCCACTCGCATTGTTTTTGGCAAGGAGCGCTCACATTCGTTTGCCAATTTATCACTAGCGGCACGTTTCCATGGTGCACGCGTGACGGTGTGTTGTTTGCGCTGCGGATAATGACTGGCCCGGAAAGATCTCACGAAACGTGCCGCGCACGTGAAAAATACGCACAGAGTATTGCTCGCATACGCGTACCTGGGGATCCCTCACGCTGTACAAGTATGTAACCAACATTCTGTTATTTATGAGCACGGAACACAGGACAAAGAGCGAGCTGGCTCAGCATTAGAGGCGGCTGAAATGTTCCTGCAAGCGAGGGTTGTCAATAAATGGGTTCTTTGTGTTTGTGTGTGTGTGTGTGTGCGTAATTTAAATGGCTGTGAGAGTGTGTGTGCCAGAGGGCATGTAACAAGCCTTACTTTCAATAAGGCTGATAATAGTGCAGCTTTCGCCCCTTACTAAGGGTGCAATATCGAATAGAAAGTGTCGTCGAGAGTAACTATGCAGAAAGTACCCACTATTCTATGTGTTCTAAAAGATGATAAGCAGTTTGCTAGAATTTTCCGAAATCAATGTAAACAAATGATAGCTTCATTGCTCTTCGTAGGATATTGTAGGATGTGCATGAGACACTTAAGAAAATACTATTTTACTGCAATATTCTAAACTTATTGGTTGATGGGATCTGAATTCAACTGCTCAAACTTTGGACGACTGTCCCTTCTTAGGATCGAATGCATAAATGCCTGATTCTGCAGCTCATACTCATATAATATTGTGCAGAGAGTTGGAGGTCTCACAACGTAATATTTTGAGTGCGGATTTTCACCAGCCTTGTCTTGTGCGAGCGTCAAGCAATGTGACTAATGGATGGGACAGATCTTGATGGGGCAAACATAACCATGATATATCTATTGTACCAGACTGATACAAATGGCCACAGATGAGCTAATCGCGGCGTAAGTCAATACAACTAGAGTAGCGATGACTAAAATGTTTATTAGGGAACTACATTCGTTTAACTGGAAACTCTGTGCAGACTCTGTGGCGGTGGTTGCTGACCAAAACCCAAATTACACAAGTATGAAGCTCTTCTCTCCCTCTGTTTGGGGGGAGTGCCATCGTATGATGGATTCAGGATTCCAGAACCAGGTCAGAGAGTCCGTGAACTGAAAATTAAGTGCAAGAGTTTTATTTGTTATATGGTTCCATAAAGGGAGTACAAATCGCAAAAATGGTACCTTCTGATTGAGTTCTCGCCTTCAAAGTTTATGTATAAGGATCACAAAGAATGATCCTACCGACATTGTTGTGGCCAGATTCGTAGACACTCGAAGGTAACTTGGCTTCAATCAGTTCGAAAACTTTCAAGAATAATGAAGTAATTGTAATAAGACTAATTAGCTTTTAATAAAAGAAAAACTCATATGCAGCTTTTTTAGGCGCCGCTGATTCCGGATATTTTAGAAGGACCTTTGAAGCAAGCGAACATTTGTTTCTTTATTGTCGGAGCATTCGGTATTGAATGCAAACTGCACGATTCCGAAATGGATTACCACAATCTCCGAGTCTCTCTACCTTACGAGTACCTCACAATACTTAAGTATTCAGGGGCAGACGTATAAATGGATGCTCAATGGAGTTTCATTGCATTCCGACCGACCTTAAATCACACACAGTCGTATTAGACTACGATTTACAACAACAGCGGAATTAACGAGCGCCAACAACACGAAGGGTCGTTCGTTCGTTGTTGCTGTAGCTCTCGTTGTTGTTGTTGTTGTTGTTGTTGTTGTGCGAGTAATGCGCTCTAAAACGCAGCCTCGCTCGAACAATTTACGAGTTTCGGCAACTGGAACGTGTCAAACGGGTTCGTTCGGTTTGTGCGTCGGGTTTTCTAATCCGTTTAATTTGCATAATTTCTGTTGTTATTTTTCCTTTTTTCCTTTTCTGTTTTGAGTTCGAGCAAATGTGTCCATCGGCAGGAACAATAAGGACACTATTACACGCGCCTATGCAAATGAGCCGTGTGCAGCGAGCGTAGTGCCAGAGCGGCGCAAAGGATCTCTACTTGGCTGCATATTGCACTGGTGGCCATGGCGATGAAGCGCTACTGAATTGTAATTTGATGAATGTATCAATGCGTCGCGTGGTATTGCAATAAGTCCATTTCCTTCCGCGATTCGTTGCTGGTCTGCATGAGAACACGTGTTCCAATTTTATGTTGTGGCTTAGAGGGCGTAGACGGTAACGAAGCATTTAATTTAAAATTAGCTGATGTCAGATTAGAGTGACTACTGCACTAAAGGAAGTTTTGTGGCCGTCAGCTATTGTTGATGTTGGTGTGACCACCCGTTTGGTCCTGCTTCGAAAGGAGTGCATTCATTTGCGGTATGGTGCAGTGAGGTGAGGTGGACTGTAATTAATAGGATCTAAAGACCCAAAAACAGAAGAACGATGTATCGCGACGTGTTTGTCTGTGCTTTTATGGGCTTTTCTTATCCATCGCTGTCAGTTTCGTATAGATTTGCTCGTGTTTTCACAGCGTTATAACCAGTTTTCTCGGGTGCCCCCTCAAGTGCCCCCTCAGGTGACAATGATCGCTGAGGTAGGGTGCGAAAATTATTAATTTAATTTTATTTAAACGGAATCCATTGTGGACGGAGTAGTGCAGAATGTCTGAATTTGCTGTTCACATTTCTTCTGCTCTTATTAACTATTCTTTGTCCATGTATAGTGGCGTATGATGTCGAAGCAGAGTACATCCATTTTGTGTATTGGCTCAGTTAGTGCAGTCCTGGATGGTTCGTTGTAATCTGATGTCAGTGAAAGCAGTCGGTTTGGTTCTGCCATTAGAGGTAAAGAAATTGCTATTAAATTGTTGAAAGCCCAATATTTGTCTAACGAAAGCAGGCAAAGATTGCAACGAGCTTGGAGCGCCCAAGTACAATTTATCCAAAGTTCCCTTACAGACACGCCATTGCCTGGATCTGCTCTTAGACTCTGCTTTAATAATTTTGTGTATATCTGTTGCTGGGCAGGAAGTTGGTTGTCTCTCGCTAACCAATTATTCACCAAGGATCATTGCTGAATGCATGGTAAATAACACAGGGCTCACAGGACGACCGTCGTCCTGTCGAGGGCTAGACTATTTTGTTAAAGCACTCTATATTGATATAAACACGGTTGTACTTCGTGTTGGTTTATTTTGCTGTAGTAAACATTTACTTCAAGTACTTGTATGCATACGTAAAGTCTGTGCAAGGTTTTTAGGGATGAAGTATCGAAGGTAAGAACTTTCTAGAACATACCCGCGACTTCTGTGTTTTGCGAGTATCTCTCTATTTGTTTATTGACAGAGTAAATGCCGTAAATATTCCTATTCACAAACTGATTGATTTTCCTATTCGGGATTCTATTTTCTTGAGGCTGGACGTACCGTCGTCTCATAAATTCAGTCTTTTTGCCCGAGAAAAATGACAATTTACCTTAAAAATTCGTTAACAGGATACTTCCTGCAGAAGTTTTAGATGCAGTAATTTGCATAGCAGCCCATCACTCGTCCTCCATCAGCAGGATGCTTAATTATACTCTGTGTAGGGTTCACAGAGAAGAGTTTCCAAATTCTTTGCTTATAAAAGCTCCAAACTGGTGCGTTGTCCTCTCAGCTTGCGTGTGTTCTGCTGTTGCAAACAAGTGAACTTCAGTTGCGTGAATTGAATTTTGTTGAAGAGCCGTAAATTCATATTTCTCAACGTAGCTTAGTAGTCACACTAAGTACCCGTAGCTTGAGAGCCTGACACAGCGAGCATCTATTGCAGAAGAGAAGCTTCGATCGTTGGCTTCGTCCTCATGCAAATAGTGTTGTGTTGAAGTTGGGGCCCAGGGTTCAGCTTAGTAGTCCTATCGGCAAATGCAGTCCTGTTTATGTCTTAACAATGTCTCAAACGTGTTGCTGCTGCCACGACCTGCAGGAATTTCTTATAAGCCGAATTTCCCCTGCCAGACGCTTGTGCGGATATACTGTTGAGCCGAAGAGCGAGCGTGCGGCGTAAATCATGCAACGAAGACAGAACGCAAACTCACCCTTCTAAGAAGTTGCCTTAAGAAGAGAGGCCGAGTGTGTAGGTATGAGTGTATGGGGAATGCGTTGGCAAACCCCTTGTGTTGTGCCACATGCGACCGACGTGCCTTAAGATATGACGCTGGCAGGGGTTGCTGCGAGGACGGGCATAAGTCGAAGACATGCTCGAGAAACTACCTGTGGCATACTCAAGACACACGTCACAAGTTCCTTGCCTATGTTGGTCGTACTTGGTCGGTCGTCAGTCATTACGCTGCGGTGTGTCCTCCTGCTTGCTGCTTCGGATATTTCGGTGCCGTGTCGTCTTCTGTAAATTTTGCTTTCTTTTTGTTTGTAAAGTTTTAATTAATCTTTGAAGAAATGCTTGCGTGTGATTTGTGGCCAAGGAGAAACGTGTCGGTGAATGTGTGAGTCATTTGTTTTGCTTAGTTGCGCTGCCGGGAATGTTGCACCCACGACAGTGCCGGTCGTTCAGAGGTGGGAGGTCGCGGTGTCAGGTGTGCCATATGAAAACTGCTGAAGGTCCGTAGCCCCCAGTTAGCTTCTGGCCTGTGGAATCGCGTTGTCATTGATAAGCGTGGTGAGAGAGAACGGAAACAAATAAAATAAAATTGGAAAAAACATTTTACTCAATTTGTGAATTATGACAAAAAATTTGTGTAAAAACTGCGCTCATAAAAATAGAAAAAGTATTAAAAAACGAAATAATCAGCGAAGCGGAAAATTAACATTCAAAATCAATTAAAAAGCAAAAGCGAAAAAGGATATGCGGCATGTGTGCGTTTCCCCACGTCGTCTGGGCTGCGAAGTTGCGTTGAAGTTTGAATTCGGGTTGTGGGTCGTTACCAAATAGTGTGACCTCGGTTTCAACATAATTCCTGTTCCTGCTCCCGCTCCTGCTGCGGCTCCTATGGCAACAGAATCAAGCAGAACTAAGCCCAAATTTGTTCAAAATGGAAACGCATAATTATCCTGACAAAATCTCAATTTACTTTTTACCATTTTTCATGCGTCGTACGAGTTTGCGCAGCAAGTTTACTTTAGTCCTCTGGGGTCGCTGCCCTAGAATCGACGCCAGTATGCGAGAGTTTTCGAGTACAGTGCGAGCAGCAACTCGCAAAGCATCTGCAGCAAAAGTCAGGCCTCGTCAGGCACAGCAAATGTTGCAACTATTTGCAAGCGTTGTGAAAAATCAAAATATGTATCTGTGAACGCGCTGCCTCAGACACACACACGCGCACACATGCGTGTCCGTGTGATTGATCCTTACAACGCCGTGTAGCCTGAATGGATGCGTGTGTGTGAGTGCCTTTGTATGTTTACCTTTCTGCAGCTGCTCGTGCATGTTGTTGGCATTTATGTGTGTAAATAGTTATGCTCGGTGTATGCGCGCATGCAGTTCAACCCCGCCTCACGCAGACATCCCTCTTTTGCAGTGAACATGAATCAACGAAATTTATTAGCGAACTTGTGTGCTGCTGCAGCAAGAACGCGCATGCGCCCAAATAAAGCTGCTTGAAATCACATTTAGAGAAGCGCACGTTGAAAATTAAAAAAGGACCAATGAAAAAAATTTAAAATTGTATGCGCGAGTGATTTTAGGAGTAAATCGAAGGGAATGTTTTGAACTATGACCAAATTTGCATACAGTGAACCCATTGTCGCGCATGCCATGCCGCGTAGGCAGGCTTCATCTGCTGCCGCAGGCAAAAACAGTGCCGTATTGATACAATGCCGCTGAGGGGTCTCGGGCAAGGCGAGGTAAGGCCAGGCAAGACTTAGATGAGTAAATGTCGGCCATGCCGCTTTGGCAGCTGCTCTCGGAAGCGGTTTAACTCTTTCACTTGGCCAAATCAGAGGTCTGTTGTCGCAGCAGCGGATTTCATATGCACGGATATGCAAGAGTGTCTGAACGAACTCCGTAAGATCTTTGAATAGCCTTAAAGTGGTAACCTAATAAGATTTCAAGCAGTTCATTTCGGCCTAATTGAGGTATTTAATGCTTTGCAGGCTTTATATAGGAATTGCTTAAACACTGCAGACAACACCCCTATGTCCTTATTGAGCTGTAATACTCTCTTATTACAGAGTCTTAAAAATACTTCTATATAATGGATAATGTTGTTATGGAGCTTGTACACAATTTCTTTACGGTTTGTAGGAAAATATTAACAAAATGTTTGTGACTTTTCCAGTTTTCGATATCTGCTCAGTATTTGGATCATGTTCACTCAAGACACAATTGTTTTTAGTTTGTTTTACAATTCAAGATAGCACTTAGAGGCCGCCCTGGAAGGTTCCATAAATAATCCTACACATATGCCCTATAAGTGCAGCTACACAAGGTATTGTATTGTTTCTTCACAGTCCTTCATGAAAATCCTGGAACAAACTCTTGAAGCAAACTCATAGAAATTCTTAAAACTGTGTCCTGATAGAAAGATCTGGACCCAGATCTTCAAAGACACTTCAAGATCAGACTCTTGATAGCTACTCCTGGACCAAACTCTTGAAAGAAACTCATAGAAATAGGTCTAGAAACCATCTCTTCAAAGCAACTCTTGAAAGAAACTTCTGAAGCAAACTCCTAAAAGAAACTCATGAAACCAACTCCTGAAACAAACTTCTGAATCCAATTCCAGAATGAACAGACTCCTGATAGAAACTGCTGAAACCAACTCCTGAATCCAATTCCAGAATGAACAGACTCCTGATAGAAACTGCTGAACCAACTCCTGAATCCAACTCCTGAATACAATCCCTGCTAGAAGTTTTTAAAACTGTCTCTTGATAGAAACATCTGGACCCAGATCTTGAAAGACACTTCAGCACCAGCCCCTTGAAAGTAACTCCTGGACCAAACTCTTGAAAGAAACTCAAATAAACAGCTCTAGAAACCATCCCTTGAAACGAAATCTTGAAAGAAACTTCTGAAGCAAACTCCTAAAAGAAAGTCCTGAAACCAACTCCTGAAACCAACTCCTGGAACCAAGTCCAGAATCCAATTCCAGCAAGAATTGACTCCTGATAGAAACTCCTGAAACTAACTCCTGAATCCAACTTCCGGATCCAATTCCTGAAAGAAATTCTTTAAACTGACTCCTGATAGAAACTTCTGGACACAGCTCTTGAAAGACACTTCAGGACCAGACTCTTGAAACCAACTTCTAGACGAAACTCTTGAAAGAACCTCATAGAAATAGCCCTAGGAACCATCTCTTGAAACCAACTCTTGAAAGGAACTTCTGAAGCAAACTCCTAAATGAAACTCCTGAAACCAACACTTGAAACCAACTCCTGACACCAAGTCCTGAATCCAATTCCAACAAGAATGGACTCCTGATAGAAACTTCTGAAATCAACTCCTGAATTCAACTCCCGGATCCAATTCCTGAAAGAAATTCTTTAAACTGACTCCTGATAGAAACTTCTGGACCCAGCTCTTGAAAGACACTTCAGGATCAGCCCCTTGAAAGAAGCTGCTAGACCAAACTCTTGAAAGAAACTTACAAAAACCATCTCTTGAAAGCAACTCTTGAAAGGAACTTCTGAAGCAAACTCCTAAATGAAACTCCTGAAACCAACACTTGAAACCAACTCCTGAAGCTCACCTATGAAACGAACTGCTGAAACCACTTCTTAAAACAAACTCCAACTGAAGTTTGAAGAATTTTAATGACCTGGAAGGTTGTTTTAATGCTATTATAAAGCATTTCCTATGCGACGGTAGCTGTTTCTGTCGAAGCAGGGCACATGTGTGGGCTTAGCATCAATTCATAGTCATCATATTAGATTGAGACAATTTAGTTGAGTAGCTCGTTAGAGAAAATGGCACAAATCATTGTCGTGCCGTAGTCATTGTTAGCATTTACAGAGCGAGGATCCAGTTTGAAAGTCCCCATAGTTACTGCTCTAATTATTATACGAAGCCCAACTTTTCACCGAAAAATTAGACGCCGTGATAGAATAATTCGTAGCATGAATGTGATTCTATCACGAGTGTCGTAATTCAATCTCAGAGAGTGTCTGGGTTTTGAGGTGAAAGCTGGTGCTTGGATGTATATTTCTTATTAAATATTTCGGAGTATATTTTTTTACAAGGGAGTACAATTTTATTCTTATATTTTGAAATACAAATTGTATATAACTGAAGATTCCGTTATAGTCACAATACTTTAACAACTGCTTTGACTGCATTGTGATTATCACAGAGCAAAATAGTCAGTTCTTCCTCCTTTGATATGTGATCTGATTTTAGCCCTATCGTATCAAGACCTCAGTGGAATCGGGACAGTGTAGTTATCTAAGGCAGAGGTCGCCAAAGTGGTCTATATAGACCCCCAGGGGGTCGATCCGAGCCAAGGGAATTTTGTGATTTTCGTAAAAAAATACAAAGTTTGCTTTAATTAACAGAAAATTACTTTTATGGGGGTCGATGGAGATTTCAAAAAATTATATAGGAGTTGCCGAAGGGCCTGGTAGCCAGCGCTTTTTTTCCTTTAGTGTAATAATTATTTATAATTATTCCTCTGTTAAATAAATAAATAAATATATAGGGGTCGATGATCAAAAAAGTTTGGCGGCCCATGATCTAAGGTAATTACGGAAGATTTATTTAGATAGAGCAGCAACACTGAGTCTCTAGAACTTATAATGAAAAGGAAGTACAAGCTAAGAGGTGTTTTTATCCGTTTAAGACTAATCTTCCCAAAATGTAGATTCAGCTTTTTACATGACTCAGGGAAGACACGAGTTAGCCTCATTGACGTAGCCGCGTTGTTTGGACAGAGTTTAGAAGCAGAGAGTGAGTCATTATATGGCGAAGCTATGCCCACGTTGAAGAGGGGGCTACGCAAACGATTGGCAGAACCTTCGAGAGGTGGGAATGGGCTGCGTACACCGGGTGCTTGCATGCAATTACGACTATACGAGTACGAGCTGTTTCCGTTTTAGGGCAATGTAGTGATTAAGCAAGATACTCGTACCAGCAATTCACAATATAAACCGCCGAGTGTGCGTGGCAGACTGTGTTTGTGTGTGTGTGTGTGTGCGTGTGTGTAAGAACGAGGGTTTGTGTAGCCGTGCAGGACGCTGAGTGTGCGGCAGACGGAACACACGCGTAGGGTGCATTAATAAAGTTCCTCAGACAAAATGTAGTCTCCCATTAAATGCAAACCTGGCTATTGGCATCGAAAAGTAGTTAAGCTCTGCGCATATATTGACGGCGACAATAATGTCAAATAATTTCAACACACACACACACACATATATATATATATATATACATATATATATATATATATATATACACATATGTATATATATGTATAAATGTAAATGGCCACGACTGGCTGTGTACGACGACAACCAGAAACTCAAATTATTGACAGGATCTTTGCTAGCAAATTTTATATGTATAGAAATGATTTGAAAGCAAAAAAAAAAAAAAAATAACAAAACCCACACACACACATAAAACAATAAGGAAAATGAAAAAACTCCCCTCGTAGAATTCCAATTAGAATTTTTCAATTCTTGCTGTTTTATTTTGTTGTGGCTGCTGCCGCTGTTGTTGTTGTTGTTGCTGTTGTTGTTGTTGTTGCAGCAGCATATTTTTCAAACTCCTGCTTATGAACCACCCTTATTTAATTGTTATATACTTAAAGTAAACCAAGTGCGCGCTTGAAATCTGTACACACTCTGGCACCCCTCTCCAAAAATGCAAGCCGCACTCGACCACACACACACGCACACACACGCACATGAACGAGCCAACACAATCAAAGTGGAAATCGCTCAACGCTTGGGTTTCCTTGGATTTGCTTGGGTTGGAATTGGTTTGGTTTGGTTTGGTTTGGTTTGGTTTGGTTTGGTTCGGCTCGCTTCGGTTGGTGTTGTGTTCTTGCCATACGATCGACTGACGGAGTGCGGCCAGGACTCAGCAATGCAGGCACTGAACCCTCGACTTTTTCAAAAATGCACCTGGCAGTATTTTTTGTTATTGTGATTTTCATGGCACACATGCCATTGTGCAGAAAGGTTGGTCGGTCGTTGGTTCGGTCGCCTGCTCACTCGCTCTGAAATTGCCTTTTGTAGATGACGCTATTTCTGATTGTGAGCCAAACCGTGCCGGGTTTCGTGAGTCGTGAGTCGCTATGTAGCAAAAGCCCAACAGCAACAACACTAATAGCAAATACAACAACAACAACAACAACACCACCAAGAAGGACGAACGGACGCATGCATATAACGGCGAATGCGTTTGCTAGTGGAATTAGAGGTCGCGTGCCCGAAGTGCTTCGACACCCGACTGAATAAGATTGTTTTTTCTTTTTTTTTTGCTCCTCTGGTTGTTGTTGTTGTTGTTGTGGATATTTCCTTTGCTCGTTCATGCACATCGCGCCTTATAAAAAGTCTGTACATAAAAAAAGCTGAAAACACATTTTTGTTTATATCTGAATATTTCTTATCAAATAACGAAATACTGGGGTACTGGCAACGCGGAAGGGTTCACTACCCTAACTGGAATTCAGTGTTAGCAGCTTTCGAAACAGCAAAAAACTAACAAAATTTTGAAAATAGGTTTACATTTTTGCACTGGTGAACGGCACTGAGAGAAATGCAAGATAAAATCTCAACACACCTCACTCCAAAGGGTGAGGGCTTCATCTATGGGTCAGCGGTGTTGGCCAGTAATGAAGTCCGTCCAACTTTCGAGCCACTTTTGACCAAATTTCAATCAACTCTCGTAACAATTTCGAACAACTTTCCTCCAAACTTTAACCAATTTTCTTCTACAGACCTAAACACTCCTGACTTCTAACTTAAACTTTGACTTAACTTACACTTTTGTTTTCGTTGAGCGAGTACTCATGACTTTGATTTCTTGAACAAATTAATCAGCTGTTTTCAGCTTTCTTTGACTTTAAATAGCTTCACTTTCAAGTTGCCAAGTCAGGATCCTTTACGTAAAGTCATGCATACTCGCAAACACTGCGCTTCATATGTTTGGTCGTAACAGCTGATTGATGAAAGTCAAAGTTTAAAGCTAAAAGTCATGAGTGTTGAGGGCTTAAATCACAATCAACTTTCGCCTAAATCTCAACCAACTTTCTTCTATTTCTCAACCTACTTTTAGTTTAAACTTTCACAAAGTTTCTTCGACATTTCAATAAACTTTCGTCCAAGTTTCGATTCCCTTTTGTTCACTATTCAACCAACTTGTGTGCAAATCTCATCAAACTTTCGTTCAATTTGAAGAAACTTTCGTCAAAATTTCAACAAACTTTCTTCTAAATTTACCACGTTTGAATATCTTCTATCGGCAATTTTTTCTGTTTATGCTTTACTTTATTAATACTTAGTAATATGCTAAAATATATGGCAGTCTTACCCGACCCACCTCCTTAGACTTTAAAAGGCCGATTCTAGATCATAGAGGAACGTCTCGAATTCGGTCATAAAACATGATAAGCTCCTGAAGTAAATCCTACGAAGTCTTTGACACCACTGAGTTAAGAAATTGCTCTGGCAGATGGGTTCTGGACACTTCCACAGATCAAATAAAGTTGGTTCCTACTCCGCTTCAACACACAGTTTCTGCGAAATTGGCGATTTGGTAGACATGGTAATTTCAGTGTGGAATTAGCAGCATCCTAAAACTGCACCAATCACCGGATAAAAGTGTTTGCGAGTGACGGCCACGTTCAAACTCGTTATTCCTCTAGCTGGAACACTATCCTGCCATAGAAGAAAGTTGAATATTGCTTTTGTAATTAGCTGGAGACTGAATATATTCCAGTGCCTTTTCTAATTAACTCAGCCGCGTATTCGTTACATGGTATATCCATATATCTCAGGACTCATGTGAGGACAATTTCAAACCGATCTGCACAAGAATGCGAACTATGAACTGTTCGGGAAACGCAGGCAATATTAGAAGTACGGAGGACTAGTGTTAAGGTTCAAAGGACTGTGTCAACACTGTTTGGCGGCATTGTTAAGACCGACTACTTCTTTTTTGATTATCCACACTTGTGTCTTAAACCCACTGCGGTTATTCTAATAATAAGGGTTTCACCTTAAACATTCCTCTCACATTCCTCAGTCTGTTTTAAAGCCATCGCTATAGATTCAAATAAAGTAAGGCGGAAATAGCGACTCATATACTGCTTTGATGTAGAGACTTCCTTCTGGTCATATCGTAGGTTGTGTTCGGCATTCGGAGTGTAATGCTTGGAAGAACACGTGGAAGACGTGCCGCACATTAACCTCCACATTGTTTATATCAGTAGGTACGAGTGTTCTCGTAAATACTCGTAAATATTTTCACTAGAATTGAAATTCTAAACGATTTCGTGCTATTGATCTAACTTTACTCAGCACTCTGCCACCCTACCCCGTCCGGGAATTTCACTACGCTGTGCAATTTCCAAAGTGAAGTCCTTCGCAGATTTCCGCGAGTTTTACGCGTTCTATAGCCACAAGATGAATGACTTTTGTAATTTATGAAATCATCCACACTTTTTGCTGTAGTATTCGAAGACGTTTCCAGCAACAATACGAACGCCATCACCAAAACCCACCACCGCCACCACCAACAGCAACAGCAACAGCAACAGCAACACCACCACGACCAACAGCACCATCGCCATTTGCTGCCACAACGCTTAAACGAGGAATTGCTGTAGGCGTTTTTGCTTGGGGGCAACTTTTGCCAGATTGATTCCCAAAAATGTGTGCGCTGGCACAAAGTGCGGTCGGTCATTGACTGTAGGCATGGACATGGTACCGCGCAGCCAGCTGCAGTTGTGGCCTAAAACGCTCGACCAACTAACTGCAAAAGTCGTGGCCTGGAAGCGCACAGTGATGAAATGCCAGAATGTGCATTGTGCTCAGCAATTTATAATAAATTTTGTACGCAGCAAAAAGCGAAAAGTTCACAGCAGTGTGCTACATAAACCACTTGGGAGTGTTTTCGATTTTGTTCTTGTTATATTTGCTGTAGTTGTTGCTGTTGTTGTTGTTGTTGTTGTTGTTGGTGTTTTGGGTGGTGTCAGTTTTTTGGACACGTGATGGTCGGCTGCTTTGTCGCTGTAGTCGGTAGGAGAGGTCATCACAGAACAGAACAGCACAGCACAGCACTCGCAGTACGTCAGAGCAGAGCTGAGCAGAGCAGAGCAGAGCTGAGCAGAGCTGAGCAGAGCAGAGCAGAGCAGAGCAGAGCTGAGCAGAGTGTCCCCTTCACATGCCCTAAATCGGCCGCATTGAGTTAAGTAAATAAGCTGTCTTATTATATACTAGTAAGAGTGTGTCTGTGACATGTCAAATGACCTGTCATTAGAAAAGTCATTAGTTATAGCCACACTTTTGTATACATATGATCACCACAGTACATTATTTCCTTTGTGTACGGCTATAAATGCAGAAGTTTTACATTTTTTATGGTTGCTTGTTGGAAGGATAAAGGGCAGATTCACTTCCAATTATCCCAATTATGTGGCTTACTCGCAAAGTATCTATAAGTGTGTGTAAATATTTTCCTGATTTGCACTGAGGAAACGGTGAACACAACCACTGTTGGCGCTACGCTCGTAAAGTTTGCCAATAACCCAACAAATCTATTCTGTTTCCGTACCGCTGATCTGCCTGGAGGCCGGCATTAGGCAAGACCATCCTCAAAGCGAAATGTTTTTAAACAACCACAACCTAAGGAAGGGAAATCAAAAAAGTTGCAAATCAAATAACTGCACACTTTCGTTCATGCGCCAGCTTACAAATGTACGAGTTTTTCCCCCCATGGCACTCGTATTCACTCCACAAGAACTTTGAATGCCATTCCACTGCTTCATTATAAAGTGCGAATATTTATAAGTCACATTGTCAGCGCTTATAAAGCATTCATGCAGTGCTTAGAACAGTGCTCGGCTCCAAGGACATGCGGAACTTTTAACTGTTTCTACACACAAACTGCAGCACCGTTAAAAAGCTGCAGGCAGCACAAATCCGGCCTCCACACAAACACGTGTGCATCCTCGTCCTTGTACGGCTGTGATTGTGTTTGACAGACACAGTATAGAGTCGAATACATTCGCATGGATTTATAAAGTTTTGGATGTTTAATTAAATCAGTGCTTAAACATTGCAAAGAGAATTCAATGCTTTTGTGTTATAATGCGTACCGTTACTATGGTGTTTGGAATGCTTGCAGCTGGTGCAAACGATGTTCCTATACAAACGATGCTCCTATACAGCTGGTAGAAAGTTGTTATAGAACTTTGTAGAAAGCCATGGACCCATTATATATGGTACGAGTAGTTTTTGATCCTATTACTACAAAAATCTGGAAAACTAAGGGTTGAGGTTCCAATCACTGTAAAATAGCATTATATGGTCTTATAGAGCCAACATACTTAGTTAAAAGTATTATAAATAAGACCTTATCCAGGCTTTAGTTTTTCTATTCACAGCGCTTCCGACTCTTTCGGGATATTCAGTAACTATTTCAAGAAGGACTTGTAGACAAATATAGAACGGAAGTTTCAGGAACTGACACTACACACAAAGCCTCCATAGTATTGCTTTATACCTGCATAGCTGGACACTACGAGTAGCTTCATAAGTAATGTAATACTCAGTATGTGATTGTGGGTCTCCACTAAAGATTGCCATTGATTTTTGGTACACATTAACGAGGTGGGAGACAATGTGGTTTGGAACAATATAAGGATGCAGTTATGTAACCGATAAGAAAATCTGGTTGACAGCGATAAGCACAGACAAATATATATCCAGTTCATATAATCAAAATGTGTATTAATATCTGCTATACCCTCTTGAGAAACAAACTGAACCAAAGAATTATCTGGAGATATGTTGGCAATGTGTTCATATCTTATTTCGTATACGATTCGAAAGATAAAGTTTCATCTCCTTGCTACACACACTATCCTTATTGTAGTCCCACATCTAATTCGCAGATTCATAGGTAATAAATCAGAGACAATAAATTCAACTAACGATTTAATTGATCGGTAGTTATATTGTAAGTATAAAAATCACTCAAACGTTGTGACAAGTCAGTGCAATCTACGTTCGGTTAATCTCCTTCTTATTGGTTGGAAGATAAGAAAACCAAAGGAATATTGATCTGATATAACTTAGTGAAGACGCAATATTGGTCGTCGACTTCCAAGGGTAAGGCTAAATTCACACTCTGTCTCTAGCATGTTCCTGACATATTCTGGTAGGAGAGAACCAAACTTACACTGGTTTAGCTCATCTCGAATCCAGCAGAGTTTCTATTATATTGTTAAGAAACTTTATTGCTTATAGTTCGATCACTGGATAGTGTCCAGTAAAAGTTTAACTTTCACTTCTAGCCAGTTTTATCTCAACTGACCTTAGGTTTCTAAGACCACGCATGGACCAGCAAGGTCCGTTACGTTGACAGTTGTAAGATTCGTAATATGGAGCTGTGAAAAGAGAGACGCTCCTAGCGAACTTTACGAGCGAGTCCTTTCTTATTGCTGAAACTTCATTCGTCCCTCAAACCAGGAGACTCCCAGGTGTGCCAGGGGCGCTGAAGAGATTTCGGCACAAGCACAGGAGATGCTCCAAAGTTTTCCTTCGCACATTTCTTACAATCGTCGTTGTTCGCAAGTCCCATCCCTTTAGCGTGTACCACCGTTAGACACTGACTCGTCAGCATGCCTACAGTCATTCCGCAATCCTTTTTCGGGAGTGCTAGTATAGATTTCGTTTGCTAAGTACCGAAGCTTGCGATTTTGCATGTGGAGCTACACCAACTTGCTTCCACTTTCCTCATCAAGCATAAATGCTCAGAAAATATCGTCTCTATTCTATACTTTCTTTTTTCTTTTTCTTCCATTTCAGTTTTCACTTGGAGCACGCCTGGATGGGAAAACTTGCCGGCTTAATAAGGAAAATGCCTCAACTACAGAATTCGGAAGCTCGTGCGGAATGTGAAATTCGACCCTCGGAACAACTACTGCACGCATGTGCGACTTCAAATGCTCAGTGCGTCGGAAACGTCCTTTGCCCCCAAGCTTTGCCCTCGAGGCCTAATAGATGCCCTCTTAATGGCCTACAATCTGCCCTTCACTACCGCCTAAGACCGGCCTCTCCTCTCGTCGCTACTCTTACTCCTCTGGCTTGTGCAGGGGATTTGGCTGCTGAGTAACTTTGGAGGCATTGCAGGCGCCGCTTTTGTGGACCCGCGGCTGCTGTTAAACGCACGTGATTGTGGTTGACTCCAGGCGCTTGTGCCACCGCTCAAAGGCCGCCGTGCAAATAAATAAATGTAATAAATGTAAATGCAAATACTTATAAGCAAAAAAAAGAATAAAAAAGAAAAGTACGCCTACTTGCGTTCAACAATTTTTGGCTTTTCTTTGCAAGCGTTGCGGCTGCCGGGCGTCTGCTCACAAAGCGAAAGAGCGTTTTAATTGCACTCTACTGTGCTTTGGGGGGCTATGAGGGTGGGGTTGGTGTATTGTGGTGAGTCGCATATGAACGCCCCAAACATTTGCGCCGATGGCTAAGAGCATCATTGAGTTGGTTCGGAGTTGTTGTCGAGAGCATTTCGAGACATGAGAATGCATTATGGCACATAAACGGTGCGTAATGCAACATTTCGAACATTAATTATTCATTTTTTCCACATTCTTTTTAATTTTGTTTGAAAGCGGTGTGCAGGGCACTTGAAATTACCATGAAAAGATGCACTTAGGGGTTAGGACGAGTGAGCGCACCATCAGGCGTTCCATGCATACGGCCAACTCGTACGCGTATAACTGTGCGTTGGGAGCATAGACCACAATCGGGCAGAGTAGAGCAAATTTATGTATGCCAGCCAAGAACATCTTCGGGCTAAATTCACGCCAGAATGTGCGGTATTTCGTTAAAAGGATGTTTAAGTAAATTACAGCGCATTAATATAAACCAAGCTGGATTTAGGGTGGAGCGGTGGCACGTCCATTTAGGGTTGGAATTTAGAATTTTGTAATTCTTTTTGTGTGTGTGTATGTGTGTGTGCTTATGTGCAAAGTCTCGTTTCGGTCGTGTTGAAGTATTGAGAAATTAGAGAGTTCCGAAATTATCTGGCAGCTCAGGACAACATAACACAACAACTACAATAATAACAAGCAGGAGCAAATGCAACAATATTTGTTTGAGCGAGGATATGAAAATGGTAACGCGAGCATGTCAGAATTAGAGTACAGCAGAGCTGAACAAAATAGAATAGAACCGAGTACAGGCGAATACAACAGTGGTAAACTTAGCAACCAACCCCACTTGACTACGCACAATCACAAAGCTCGAGCTGAGCGTGGTTGAAAGGAACGACAGAGCGTTCTGGGAATACTAAAGCCCAATTGGGGTGGCATGCGCCGTCAAGCGGCGTTGGCACGCACGTGCCTACCGTAATGCAGCAGCAGCGACAACAAATGCAACAACAACAACAACAACGACGACCAAATACCATATACAATTTGTTTACCAAAAGGACAAGGCAGAGACAGTCAGAGTTTAAGCCACAAATCGAAAATGCATTCCCTTTCGTTGAGCGCAGATATTCGTATTTCCGTCTGTGTATGACTGAAGCGCTGCCGTGCCAGTGGCAGTGGTCGCACTCGTGCCCATGCCAATGGTAATGGCAGTGGTTCGTCTTGTCTCGTCGCTTACATTAACATGAGTGCGGCACGGAGGCAGTGCGACAGTGCGGCATACGGATACCTACCCCACCAAAATTAAAGCAAATCCGAAAATGCAACATCAGAGCCTTGCACGAGTAGTGTGCAAAGGACTTTCACTTACGACTTACGATTATGACTGCGGTGTTGTGTGGAAAAAAGGGTGACTAATGTGTGATTGCTAACAAAAGATTCCGGCTTTCCTCACTAGCGCAGCACCAACAGCAACAGCAACAGCACAACCAGTAAGGACTGTCAGCAGCAGCAGCGGCAGCAATGACGGCAATGACGGCAATGACGGCAACAACGACAACGCCGCACTCATACGAGTCTGTTTACAAATGCAAGGGCTAAAAGGACATCGACACAGGGGATGAAATTTCCACAACAACAACAACAGGGAGAGGAATAATAAAAGCGATTTCAATTTCGCTTTCCTTTGGCACATAAATAGAGGTGGCAGGATACCATGTTAGTCATTCGCAGCATAGACGTTGGTCGCACAGGAAGGAAGTCTCTACACTTTGTTAAGTTTTCTTTCATTTCAAATTCTTTTTGGTTGTTTTGCAATAAGTTCTGTTCGATTTAGTTTAAACAAAAAAAAAAAAAATAAAAAATTACAAAAAAGTTCAATAAATCCGTAAAAAATTATTTCTTAAAAATATATGAAAATAAGTGCTGCCACTCTGCCACCGGCACCGCTCCAGTTTCACCAGTTCAATGGGCACCGCAACACAGCACAGCATACAAATGTTGCACAGCAGCGCCAATGGCATGCCGCACGGTTTGGGTCTGCTAACGACGGTGGCCTCCCTGCCGCCCAAATATCGTAGTCGCTACCTAAATATTAAGACCAAATCCGAAATACCGCTCGATCTGTCCGTGAAGCCACCGTCCCCACAGATCGCCAATGATGTACCCATGGCCACCACCTTCACCGAAGTGTACACGGAGCCCAGCAGCGAGCCGGAGTCGTCGACCAGTGAGGAAACTATCGAGATATTCGGCCAACGACTCTCAGCTAGTGTGCACAGCGACAGTGGCAGCCTGCCTGGCAACGCAGCACCCATAGTCACAATTACGAAAATCAGTAAGGTTGTCAAACCCATCACACCCCCACCCACACCAACGAAGCGCCGGCACATCGAATTTGAGAACGGGAACGATGCTGCTGAGGAACGCGTCGGCGAAACGACGTACGCCAATCCGGAAAAGCTGCCGAAGACCAACGAAGATTCGACGAACAAGCGCGAGTGCACACCCGTGAAACCCATCAGGTCCACCGATTCGGCGCCACGGACAGCGAAATCACAGCCGCCAGTCAGCAAGCCGACCAAAAATAAAGCCACACGCAAACTCAAATTCGACGAGGAGACCAGCTCGCCAGTGTCGGGCACCATTATACGCCCGCTGGAGGACATCACCGACGGGGCGATGCAATACAGCAACGGCGACATCGATCCCAAGTATAACATTGTCGAAATTACCGAGGAAACGAAAGCGGAGTTGGCGGCCATCAAGAACGTCATCGGCGACTACATCTGCAAGCTGTGCCGTCTCAAGTTCGACGACGCCTTCGGGTTGGCTCGTCACCGGTGCGCCTGCATTGTCCTGCTCGAGTACCGCTGTCCCGAGTGCGGCAAGCAATTCAACTGTCCGGCAAATCTGGCATCTCACCGACGTTGGCACAAGCCGAAGAAGGAGGGCGCTCTGGCCAAGAAGGAAAACCGCAATACGACGAACAACACTTCACGACCGACGCCGCCGCCCCAGGTCAACAAGAAAAATGAGGAGCTGGCGTACGGGTGTCGCGAGTGCGGCAAGAAGTTCAAGCGTCAGGCGTACCTACGCAAGCACCAGCTGACCCATGCCAATGCGAAGAAGCACAGTCATCAGGCAGCCGGCAAGGAGCGCACGCAGCCGGCTGAAGTGGCCAACGCCACAAACGCAGAGGCAAGTGCAGGCGCAACCGCGGCGGCCAGGGCGTGTCCCTCCTATGCCAGCTCCTCTGCCTCCAGCATGCACTCTTACAGCGGCACGCAGGAGGACGAGGCACTCTACAATGCCAGCAACGGCTACGATTACGAGGCGGACTCCATGTCCGAGTGCAGCAACAGCTCGGGCGGCTACGGACGCCTGCAGATAGTGGAGAGCGGCCTCACCGAGGAGGAGAACATCGCAGCTGCGGCTCTAACGAATTTGCGGAACTGCGCCTCGGTCATCCAGCACACAACATTGGCCCATTGAGGTGCCGGCCAGTGGGAGGGGTGCTCAGGTGTGTGTTTGTATATATATTGATGTGCATTTTATTTGCATTTTGTGTTTTGTTTTCTGTTTTTGCTTTCTGTTTATTCTTTCGCTTGGTAAGGGTTAATTTGCTTTTGCTCACCTTACCCTTACTTACCTTACCGCACCACTTGCTGAGGTCTGCAGCTAAGCCAAACCAAAAATTAGTTTTTATCAGAAGAATTTTCGTTTCGATTTAATACGAGTAGCAGTCTAGTCTGCTTAATTGCGGCGATAGGCAGGAGGTGGGAGGCGTGAGAGCGCGAGAGCTTGTGGACGGGTGGTCGTGCGGTCGTGCGGGCGCCGCCTCGCTCTTGGTCGTTTATGCGTAGGCACGTACATTTAAATTTAGTTTCTAGTCATTGTATTTAACACAAACAATTTACAGCTTCAAGGGATCTCACTTAGGCCGAAACAGTTTAGCGGCAGTGCCAGTGACAGTGCTTGCGGTGCCGCGGCTGTGGCTGCGGCTGCGGTTGCGGCTGCGGTTGCGGCCGGGCGTGCTACCACTGTCGCTGTTGTAGCAGGCCACTGCCACAATCGGTTTTGGCCAACACTTTATAGGTTTATATTTAAGTTATGATTAATGTTGTTTTTAGGCTATTTTATATTTACTTATTCGCTTTCAAAATTATCATTCGTTGGGCCGGCAGCGGCACCAACAACAGCAACAACAACAACAACAACAACAACAACTACGACAAAAGTTCAGGCTAAATAGTGCAGTAATAATTTTAGTTTAGTTTTTAGTTCAAACTTTTGAAATCACATCACATTCCGCGCCCGTCGCGAGTGGTTGAGCAAAACGAGATGAGTGTGAATTCTAGTCATTCTATATGTAAGTCCTTCAGGGGAGTCCCTTGTGGAGCGAGCAAACGCGAGAGCGTGCGCCCACATCTTCACAGCTCCACTCCACTTAATTACGATTACTTTACAAATTAGTTTAATTATCTTAGTTTAGTGGTTAACAAACAAATTAACATTTGTTGTTGTTTTCATTTTATTTTACAATTTTTTGTGGTCTTTTTCCTTTTTAAAAATAACCACGGTCAATCAGCAAATCACTACCAACAACAACAAAAACGAGTAACAAACTTGAGAGTACAATTACCGTAAAAGTTAATATTTTATACATAGTCTAAGAAAGAGATATAGATATATATGTACATATATCGAACAAGCGGTTGTATACTTAACATAATTACAAACTAACGAACTAATAACGAGCTCATAACGAACTAACTATGACGTCATGCTACGAGTATATCACAACGTTATTGTTCCTTAATACAAAACAATAAAATAAATACTAATTAAATTAAGCGCGCGGGATTGAAGGCGGTCGACGAAAATGGGCATGCATTGCATTGCATCTAGAATATGATACATACATATATAGGTAGATATTTATACAAAAAGAGAATTTTTAAAAGTCATATCTAAATTAATTTACCGGTGTTTCCCTGTGCTGTAACCACTTGGAACGCACAGCCTGTATGCATGACCAAATCGGAGTGGGTCGAGCGCTCCCCGGAGAATTCTATTCAGGCATTGCTTTCTGACTCTCATGGCAGCTACGCCCTGACCCCACTTATTGGCGATTTGGTTATGCGTGCAGGCTAATATCTTAAGTTAATTGTAGACACACCTCGATCATAATTAAATTAACCAATTAAGTCGTCTTTAAGAGTTATGAAAATATGTGATACTATTAAATAAATTTTGAACGCAAATACGAATTGTACAATTTCTATACTTGCCGTTTGCAGAATGAAACACAACCAAGTATTATAGTCTAGATATACTTATACATTACATATATTTCTATACATATATATCTATTTAAATCATATTTTTTATATTGTATATCAGAATTTTAAGCGAAACAAACTTTTTTTACAACAATAGAAACAATAAAAATGTAAAAAAACAAAAAAAATTATAAATAAAAAGCAAACAAACAAAACCTGAAATTTAACACATTCACTTGATTGAGCCCGGATTGTCATATAATTATCACTGCCGAGATCGCGGCAGAAGTGTCATAATAACAATCAAAGCTGCGAAGAGGGACCCATTTGCTGTAATAAGTATCACAGCTGATGAAAAGAACCGGGATGCCATAATAATTATCAGATACAGGGAAGGGGGCCGATGTTCGTAATGATCGTCAGTGCCGAGAAGGAGGCACAAGTGCCATAATAACAATCAAAGCTGCGAAGAGGGACCCATTTGTTGTAATAAGTATCACAGCTGATGAAAAGAACCGGGATGCCATAATAATTATCAGATATAGGGAAGGGGCCCGATGTTCGTAATGATTGTCAGTGCCGAGAAGGAGGCACAAGTGCCATAATAACAATCAAAGCTGCGAAGAGGGACCCATTTGCTGTAATAAGTATCACAGCTGATGAAAAGAACCGGGATGCCATAATAATTATCAGATACAGGGAAGGGGGCCGATGTTCGTAATGATCGTCAGTGCCGAGAAGGAGGCACAAGTGCCATAATAACAATCAAAGCTGCGATGTGAGACCCATTTGTTGTAAAAAGTATCACAGCTGATGAAAAGAACCAGGATGCCATAATAATTATCAGATATAGGGAAGGGGGCCGATGTTCGTAATGATCGTCAGTGCCGAGAAGGAGGCACAAGTGCCATAATAACAATCAAAACTGCGAAGAGGGACCCATTTGCTGTAATAAGTATCACAGCTGATGAAAAGAACCGGGATGCCATAATAATTATCAGATACATGGAAGGGGGCCGATGTTCGTAATGATCGTCAGTGCCGAGAAGGAGGCACAAGTGCCATAATAACAATCAAAGCTGCGAAGAGGGACCCATTTGTTGTAATAAGTATCACAGCTGATGAAAAGAACCGGGATGCCATAATAATTATCAGATATAGGGAAGGGGGCCGATGTTCGTAATGATCGTCAGTGCCGAGAAGGAGGCACAAGTGCCATAATAACAATCAAAACTGCGAAGAGGGACCCATTTGCTGTAATAAGTATCACAGCTGATGAAAAGAACCGGGATGCCATAATAATTATCAGATACATGGAAGGGGGCCGATGTTCGTAATGATCGTCAGTGCCGAGAAGGAGGCACAAGTGTCATAATAACAATCAAAGCTGCGAAGAGGGACCCATTTGCTGTAATAAGTATCACAGCTGATGAAAAGAACCGGGATGCTATAATAATTATCAGATATAGGGAAGGGGGCCGATGTTCGTAATGATCGTCAGTGCCGAGAAGGAGGCACAAGTGCCATAATAACAATCAAAACTGCGAAGAGGGACCCATTTGCTGTAATAAGTATCACAGCTGATGAAAAGAACCGGGATGCCGTAATAATTATCAGATATAGGGAAGGGGGCCGATGTTCGTAATAGTTATCAAGCTGTGGACGGAGCTCCAATTGGGGCTCTCCAGAGCTATTATAATTATTACCAAGTCATAGTAATTATCATAAGTCTGGAGGTGGCCCGATACCTGTTCCAGTTGACAGTAAACGCCTCTGTCCGGCCTGTGACTGCGACCGACCAAAAGCCATAACAGTTACTGTAGCCTGGCTTCGAATATATTGGACGCTCTTGGTTATTTTCTGGACCGAAGAGTAGCTTTGCTTGCTCACGTAGACATTCACCGGAAAGTGTGCCTCATGGCTGAAGATACTTTATAGACCAAAAACTCTGGCTAAATTGAATAGTCAATATTCAATCTTGTGCTGAGCTAACATGCTCATCGATTATGACAACTGTGTCCATATCAGTTTGGTGACTGTCCAAATTTAGCATACTGCAAAACCCGTTTCAGTGTCATAACTGAACGTGGATTAGTATTGTTGGGTCAACGGAAACCCACCTCAGAGTACAGTCGCTCTGAAAGGCGTAAACGAAGTTCCGGATCCGGCTGCAAAATCATCTCCCGATTGGTTCTGATTCCTTTGTCAAGCTATGTGGGAATGTCTCGTACAAGAATGCCTTATGTATACTGATGTATCAAGATAGAAATTGGTTGAGTCGGAAAAGCACTCCCAAGTTTTGTTTATTGTACGGAGGAGTGAAGTGAATGTGTTTTTATGGAGACAGTGCCGAAGACTGCAGTCCTTCTACCGTATTCTACTTCAATGCATGGGTCGTACCTAAAATCTTTTAACACAAAAACATCGGTGACTGATCGCAAAACTTGCAATTTGTTTGGTGTGACCAGAACTGGGAAGTGAGCATTTCATTCAATTCAGATTAAATAGAAATTCTGCTGAAACGCATTTAACTGCAACTCAATGCAACGAATTCAATGTAAATGCAAGTATTTTGTTGCCTCCTTGGTCCACACAACAGGGTCGCCACAACACCTTAACTAATTAATGGTTACGATCGATGCGCTGTGAAATAAAATCATTAGTAAAATATTTCATTGAAATGAGTTATGATCCTAAAGCCGCTGGTTGTGGAGATATTTGGAATCAAAGATCAAAAATGTTAAAATACTCGTATCCGACCGTTCAGGATTTTCAAATGGTTTCTAGCTCCCCTTGATTTAAAGTTTCAAGATTTGAAGTTTCTTGAAAATAATTCTGCGTAGTGATATCGCAAGATCAGAAAGTTTGGCTCGTGCACCTTTCTAAACACCTTTCGCTACTGCACTGGTGTAATATTTTCATATTAAACCGCTACTTGCGGCATAAGTATTTGCAGTGTAGAGTTGGAGTACGCAAGGAAGAGAGACGATATTGCATAAAGAGACACTTTATATGCGAGTACTTGTGAAAAAATTGACGAATCTAACAAGAAACTCTGCAAGAGAGAGTGCAATTCGTAGAGATCGCCATTGACAGCCGCATGATCGCGATCATTCCCATCCTGATTAATGTCGATCTCAGCCGTGTGCCTTGTGGTAACTCAAATCAGGTTGGTTTGTTGTGCCAAAGACATTTTTTTTGTCATTTCATTGCTTTGGAAACCCTCCACGTCAGTTACATTTGATCGCCTCTACATGCAAATATCATGCGCCTAAAAGTACGCAAAACGATACCCAATCAACCATAAATTTGAAGCAACTGCTCACGTTAATATTATATATAGAATGAATTTGATCGAATTCGGCATTAATTTGAAAGTTGTGTTGAGATTTGTGAGCAGATCCTTCATACTGAAATTGCATTTTTTTAGAACGGCCCCCTCGCCACGGCCAAATATCCCTACTTCTTAAATTCCCGTTATATTCGCACATACGACTAACAACTCACGAGTATTCTATTGATTGCAGTCGGTTTCAGTGTTGATGCGATGGAGTACATGAGCAGGCATGTTTTGCGCGTCCGCTTCCACATGGAAGGACATGCACGAGTATAATGTAAACAAGAGCAGCAAAGCCGCATAGCGCTTTTATTGCCATTATTTACTGTAATGCTGTTTTTGATGCTTCTACCATTCCCATGTGGCAGCCATGCTACTCGCTTTTGGAGCAATTCTTTGCACATTTTAGTATTTGGCAGTGACTCTGTGAGGAACTGTACCAGCCACACTTAAGTTAATTCGCAAACCTATGATCAGATATACGATCAGCTTATATTAAACGCAGCTCAAGAGTGCAATGCCTTGTTGGGCTCAACAGTGGCGGGAACGCATTTTGTGGCAAATGCACTGGCAAAGCGACAGAACGTGTTTTGAAATCCGTTCAGAGTTCAACTAAACTGCTACAAATAACTCTGAGAGTGGTGGTGTGCCGGATTAGCAGAGTTCGTCCTTTTTATAAGAAGCACAGTACTGCAGAATAGCTCGGCTTCGTAATGCCAGTGGGTCTGTAAGCTGTGTTGATTCGCATAAAATAGGCTGCTGAATCTGGTGTCAGCCATCATCGTGGAATAATCCGCTTGAATCAGATCCGTGAAATTGATTTTTGTTTGGTTTTCTCGCTAGAAAAGACGCTTTATAAGTAAAAATCGTCGAATTGTATCACCAATCGATTCGGGCAGGAATATTTTATCTATATTTGTTAAGATGACAAAAGATATTACAGCTATATTGTGTCTTCCGCAGCGGACCCCATAGAGGTTTCGTCGACTTTGAACAATACAATTGAAATGTTCATGAACGTGAAGTGTGCTAAGTTAAAATTCTTTGAAGGCAGTCACAATGGACATTAATGTCTCCGAGTATCCGGACATGCCTTCCCAACCTAACCTAACCTAAAATTCTGCAGGATTGGAATGGTTTATGGAGGGTATATTCGTCGGTATAGAGCTCTGTGGAGAAACCCACGAATAATTGCAGAAGGTGCAGATATGTGTGATCAAAGTATCTCCATATGAGAGGCTGCCGCTTAACACCTCAAACATGTTGTGGAATAACTACAAACTGCAGACCATTTGTGGAGGGTGTTTAATCCGCAAGCCATTTACGTGAATCTGCTCTGGATATAATTTAGAGTACTATGATGATTCTAGATTTTTATTATGGAGATAATATGCTGAAACATTTTATATAATCTGTGTTGGAAGGGAGCAGAAGCTACGAGTTCTTTTGTGGAGTCGTCATTGGTTTAGCTTGAATGAAAGTTGGAATGTTTTGTGGTTTGCTGCGGGGCCAACTTCGGATTTATTCTTTCTAAATATTCTTTCTAAATATTCTCTCTGTGTGGGTGGTCTAGTTTACAATAATAAAATGCCAGGTATAGAAAAGAGGCTGATGCTAGGGGAATTGTGGGTAGTTATTTGGAAACATCAAGTAAATAAAATCACTGAAGGAGGAAATGGCACGCTTGGTTTTTGGTTTCCTGTTGGAATCAAATCGAGATAAGAGCATTTTAGAGTAAATCGCTTTCTCGGGACACATCGTACTGTAACGGAAACTCTTGTTTGCGCATGTGTGGACACACTAAAATTACTCCTTGGATCAGTTACTCCACAAGTCGGCCGATTTGGAGTTTAATTGTAAGTATAATTGCCATGGGCGTGGTAGAGTGTGTTTTTAAAATTAGGTTTGTCTCTGTGCAATTTTTGTTGCCCATCCTTGATCTATGTTCAGCTGTTGCCGTCTCATTCGCACTAATTAGCTGTTGTCTCATTCTCTTATACAGCAATGCTGCAGTGTCTTTCTATCATACACGAGTCTCTTTGCCACTCATGCTATGAGTATATTGATAATGACCGTAATTAGGACCGATACTTACTTACTCCATCGGTTAAGCCGCCTCTTTTTATCGCACATCACTGAAATGGCTCCATTGGGATACTGTGTATTTACGGAAGGCTGAAGACCCACTCGATTCATTTCTGAAAAGGAGAGTAGAGGGGAGCAGAGACTGACGCATTAATTCGATTTGTGAATTAACTGAATGAATCGAGAATTAAAGTAAATCTTGTGAAACTATTATTGACAAAATTCTCGACTATTTTGATCCTAAATATTCTGCCAACGTGGATCAATCCGGCGGTTCGTACAAGTTAATTTTCGTAATGTGTGAACGAGCCACCTTTTTCCGTTTGAGCCACATTGCTTTGGCTATTTTATTCGGCAATAAGTTGAAGGTAAACGAAGCTGCTTTCCGTACTTGTTTGCAACTTTTGTTTCAATTTGTTTGATGTGTGGGCAGGAATGATTCGATTATTAAAATGTTCCTAATGTTGTTATTAGACACAGGAGGGGTCCGCCTGCCTTGAGAGGAGAAGCAAAACAACAACGAGACACGACAGAAAAAAGGAAGGAAGAAATAAAGGAAAGGAGCCCACTAGCGCACGTAATGGCATGGTAATCGTTTTATAATTGCGGTGGATATAAACATTGGAGAAACTGTGCTATAGGGATGAAAGGGAGGGCGCTGTTGCGCGCGAAAGCATTTGTCTTAAATTACACTTAATGAGCATCGTTTTCCATATAATGTGAACAATTTTTCTCGTAATTTCCTTACTCTTCACGGTATTGCCTGGAAACACGCATTCAATTAAAAATTTTCACCAACAATTTGTGAAAGGACATTGACATGGGTTATCGATCTTCGAACACCCTCGATGTAGCCCATGAACAAAACACTTACATACCTCGGAGCGGAAGTGGACAGATGCATCGCATGCTTAAGTACACAGCGCAGCCAACACGGAAAAGAGTGTTTACCGAAAATGAACAACTGCCTCGCATGTAAAGCAGTTGAACAGTTAAACAGTCCGGCGGTTGAGCCGTACAACGCTCAGAGCCAGCGGGGTGGACCAGTTATGTTTTAGTTTGATGATAAAAATTGAAAAAGAACAAAAAACAGTGAAGCAGGGAACTTAATGCCGCAACTCGCAATTGAAACGGAAATGCATAAAAAATTGTGTATCAAATACATCCGCCTGACAAAACCCAACGTAGAATGTGCACCAACGTGGTAGGAATCACACACATGCCCGAAAACCAAGCGCACCACACTGTCAGCAAATGCGGAAGGGATGGGATACAGGGCGCGCTTAGATTTTTCCAAACACTCATCATGGGGTGTGAACGGAACGCATACGCAAAGTGAAAGTTTAGGGCGCGGAGCTGTGTTAACGGACAATAACAAAACACAACAACAAAAACAATAGAATAGAGAACTATACAATAAAAAAAAAACAAACACCAGAGTAACCAGAAACAATCAACCACCCCCGTCAAATGCACAGAATCCCATGCAGTGCCACCAAGCATCGTTATGCGTGCAGCTCGTACCTTTGCTGCGGCTCTGAAATGTCGGCATATCACGCTAAAACGCAGAAGGACTCATTAATGCACTTCGCTGTTATCGCATCCAGAGGAACGGGTCACACACACATATATACACATTCACACACTCACACATTCATACAGTCACACATGGGATTGGAGATTGATCGTAAGTGCATCTGCCCTATTGAATTACCACAAATATTTAACACGTTCTAACGAGAAACCCAATACTCGAGTTCCCGGAGTCGAATCCGAATTCAAATTCAAATTCAAGCCTCAACTGGATATTTTAAATGTGGCAAGAGTGACGCCGTAGCAGCACTCCTCCAGCCATGGCACCAGCAGGATGCCAATGCAGATAGTGGCAAAACAAAGGGCGCTTTGCACCTTTCGCCGGAACGACACGCCGGTCTAAATTCCGTTAGAGAGCAGCGCCCGCATATGAAGCTTAGCTCTTAACCGTCTACGCATGCGCAATATACTCATACTCCCAATCGGACTGGCGGACGGCGACACTACAGCAAATGGCACAATTTCGCCACGGAACGTGCGGGTATCATTTCGAAAATCTGCGCATTTGTTTGAGCATCTGTGCGAAGCGGTGCGGTGTGAACTGCTCGGTCTGCAATTAGAAAACATGATGCCACTAATTGCAATTTGCGCTCGTGAACTTCGAGTATTGGCGTCCCATTGGGCAATTGCCCGTGCAAAGGGTAATTTGCCAGCCAGCACAACTCGAGTGCTGCCTGTGTTGATCGCAGTTTATGCTGGCGATAAGAGCCCAGGTAATTTGCAGCTTCGAGATTACTTTGCATATTCCTCTTAGGCACACAAGCGCAAGTTGTTGGCAATGGGGTGTGACTGGGCAGGGCTCGGCAGTGCACTTGAGAAACGAAATCCATTGTTATATATATACGAGTACTCGTATGTAAGCACATATGCTCGAGCAATTGTATGTGGTCTGCTTAGAGATAAGACCAGTGATCGGTGCAACTAGTTACGGCTTTCTGAAGTAAACGGGTAATGTGACACAGCTAATCAAGGAAATGTCCAACAAACTTTGTGTCGCTCTATCCTCCACTAGATTCCCATGCCTTTCATTTGCAACGAGTCTAATTGCCGAAAAGCATTCAAATTGCATCGAATACCACCGCGTTCGATTCGCCATCCTCAAATCGGCAAATGTGTGTGGTGACGCGAGCAACAATAAAACTTAGCAAGGCTATTGCCCGCTATTTGGCAGGAGTGGCGATGAGAGTGGATATTGGTTCACTTTTACTGAGTTGTAACTGTGTTGCTGCCAGGTGAGGTGTTGTTTGATCACATTCACTCACACTTCTAGCTATGCGTCGCCTATAACTTCTGGCAAGTGCTTCAGGGTAGCTCCCCCCAAAGTCTCCTAAACAGTCCACTTTCCTGACTAATTCACATCGTCAGATATACAAATCACACCACAATACAAGCTGGATAACTCGTGATACGTTCGTGTTGAAATCACTTGTCTTCCATATGAAAAGTGTTCAATTCCGGGCATAACGAGATACGTTTATAGCGCGCGATATTCAAAGTAAGAATTACGGCTTAATGACGTCACCAGGCCACATTGTGCACCACACAGCTACTTTAGCGAAAGTCTTGAACTTTATGTATTTACGTATTGATTGAGCGAAAAGTGATGCTCAACGCTGAAAAAAGTTCCATCGAAAAACGTGCATCCACACATTCAGGTTCAACTACCCGAGATTATATAATGCTCCATTGATGGTGTCTAGGAAGCAGTTCTGGCGTCAACTGGATTTTATAAGGATGGAATTGCAAATCCGGATGTTTAATAACTCATAAGGAACATAGGAAGCGCCCAAATGCAGCGGACTCCGTGTAGTTGATAAATTGGAGTCTGTGGTAACTCTTCCATTTACAGCGACAATCTTTTCGGCGGAACGTTGGTTAAGTAGTGGTAAAATGGTATTTCCATACGTTTCTCTACAAAATAGCGTAGGTACGAGTATTATAAATTCCAGAACCAAACTTCATGTTTGCTAATCACGGAAAGAAGTCCTTTAAAAATGCCAAAATTAATGAGATTAAGTAGCATCACGAATATTTATTATTTGTTTCTAGTTCGTAGCATCTCATAAAACATGGAAAATTGGAGATTTGACAGAATCCTCGTGCCTGATAACCTGCGCAAAACTACTGAACGGGAATTGAGAAGACGGAAAAGAGCGCCCGGAATTTAGTTTATTGACCCAACATTGAAGAAGCCATTGAAAATATGGTTGTCCAATGTGCAGCATGACTAAAATACCTCTCATATAATGTGAAAGAACAACTTATTCCGCCTGAAGTGACGAAGTTACCATTCAACAGAGTGGGAATCGACTCAAAGAATTATCTAATTTTCTCAGATCATTGCTCGCGCTACTTCCACATCATACCAAACAAAACAAAAACAACAGACAAATGTATCTGCAATTGGTGATATGCATTTCCAATCACAGTAGACCCGTAGATATTCTATTCGACAATATGCCATTAAATTCAATGGAGTTCACAGCTCTTGGCAGACAGGCGTTAGACTAACAACGAACAATGCTCAGTGAAACGATTTAGCGGAACATTACGTGGCAAAAGCAAAAAGCCCCAGTAAGTTTGACTTCCTGTCCTTGAATACCGGACCTCTCAACTTAAAGAAGTCGATAATGTCCCAGTTGAGCAGAAAAACTAGATCTCTCATCCCAGCGCAACAGCTCTTTTTCATCCCAAGGCAATTAAAATTTCGAATGCCCATACGAGCAGTTTATTAAGTTCCCTTAAAGCGGAAGATGTTGCATAAAATTATACACAGCTGACAACACTTTCTACTCAAAATGAACTTAACCAGGCCTATGGTCATAAATTATTTGTCGTGTTCACTTCACAACACAATTCATATTAAACATTAGCATCTTTCTCCAAGATATTGATCCTACCAAAAACGATCACCATCATCTATCGACGACTTTGGAGGTCTACAAAATACTCGAAACGATCAACTGAGCTACTCGTATATTGTTAAATATATTTGAATACTTTCAGCAGTTCTAAACCGAAGTGTCCAATCGAACTCCACAAAAGTCAGTGATGGCGAAGAAGAGTGTTGAAAATACCTGGACGCGGCTTGGCTGAAAGATCTGCCTGCCAAAAATACGAGCTAGGGCGATAAGAAATTAGTTCATCAACAGTCATAAATATAAATAGTATTAGGATGAAAATTATATACATTACGTACGGACAAATGCTTGACCAACACACGGGGTGTACAAACCTACACGTGTGTACGCCCACATAAGGCGCAGCCAATGAACGAAAGTATTTTATGCTAAATAAAGTAACAACATTCGAGTCCATACATACCGCTTCCGCCAATAGGAAATACAGCGGCAGCGGGATCGGCAGATCTGAGGCAGAATTACAACGATAGACTAGAAAACACCGACACTCACACGCGAAATATCACACCAACAATTGGGCAAGCTGCTACGACTGGCAGCCGAACAACAACAACAACCCCAGACACTGAGTAGCAGAGAAAATATGGGGAAGAGTTGAAGCTGGCCGAAGGGACCGAGGGTGCTGCAACAACAACGCTACGACTGGCAGACGAACAAAAACAACAACCCCAGACACTGAGTAGTCGAAGGGACCAAGAGTGCTGCAACAACAACGCCGCGAGAAACAGTAAGAATATAAGGCGTCCAATAGACATGGGCAGATCTTATAATTGAATAAAAGTAGTTGTGTGTGATATATCAACGAATTTTTTGCTTTATTGAAAAGGCTAGCAATGAGATTGTGTGTAGAACTTGTCATTGTTAAAATAACTACCGTGGCTTCCTTGGGTGGCGCGCATCCGAGAGGTCCAATCGATTACCTTGGCTGCATTTGAGTGAATGCAGGGCTATGTTAACTTTGAGGTCACTGGTCGTTTGCTGCCTTTTGGCCTAGACCTGCGACTTAAGGAAACTCCACAAGAAAAGTATAACGTCAAATCGCAAGATCGCAATGGCCAGTTGAAGTCGTCTTTGCGTGACATAACCATATTCTCAAATCGCTCGTGCAGAATTTTCATTTTCGTTCATATCGATATCATCCACTTTGGGCCAAAAGAAATTGGTTATCATCGATCGGGAGAGCTCTTCGCTGATGACTTCGTTTCCGAAGAAGTTCGGATCGATGATTCCGACGGCCCACAGTCCACACCATTTACATTAGCATAACAGCTGGTGGAGTCGGCAGCTATACGCAACGGAGGTTGGAACGGGCAACGGTTCTGGCACAACCACACTTCATGGAGGCCATGACATATACAATCAGCAGCATCCCAGGAACTATTTCTCTTCTGACTGCAGCAAACAAAGTATACACATCGACTAAGCGCTCACTCAGCTGCAGACCTCTACCGAAGAAACTAAGACCAGACAATTAGAAGATCATTTACAGCTGACCACGTGTGAACTGGATGCCAATGAAGACCCTTCTGACTCAGTGGAATTTATGGTTTATAATCGCTATACCACTGAGAACCAGGAATATAACTGCTGTAACGGCTCTTCTTTTTGCCGGGGTAAAACTCAGCGGAGTCCAGGGGTCGTATACAGAATTATTTATCTTTCTGACTACAGTAGATTCCTAGCGAGTCCTGGAACTCGCGTGACTTGAGGTGATCCGGAACGCGTTACTAGCGAAGGACCTGGGTGAGTACCGGAACTCGCGTGACTTGAGGTGATCCGGAACGCGTTACTAGCGAAGGACCTGGGTGATTACCGAAGCACGCGTTACTTGAGATGATCCAGAACACGTTACTAGCGAAGGACCTGGGTGAGTACCGGAACACGCCTGACTTGAGATAATCCGGAACGCGTGACTAGCAAAGGACTTGGGTGAGTACCGGAACACGCGTGACTTGAGATGATCCAGAACACGTTACTAGCGAAGGACCTGGGTGAGTACCGGAACACGCGTGACTTGAGATGATCCAGAACACGTTACTAGCGAAGGACCTGGGTGAGTACCGGAACACGCCTGACTTGAGATAATCCGGAACGCCTGACTAGCAAAGGACTTGGGTGAGTACCGGAACACGCGTGACTTGAGATGATCCAGAACACGTTACTAGCGAAGGACCTGGGTGAGTACCGGAACACGCCTGACTTGAGATAATCCGGAACGCCTGACTAGCAAAGGACTTGGGTGAGTACCGGAACACGCGTGACTAGCAAAGGATCTGGGCGAGTCCTGGAACTCGCGTGACTTGAGATAATCTGGAACGTGTGACTAGCAAAGGATCTGGGCGAGTCCTGGAACTCACGTGACTTGAGATAATCTGGAACGTGTGGCTAGCAAAGGATCTGGGCGAGTCCTGGAATGAAATATGAATCGCTTGATTCCCCGCATTTTTCCGACTTTATACATTTTTTTCCGCTTACTATTGTTTTCTAGTTTTCGTGAAATTTATCAGTGGGCAAATTTCATTCTCACACTGCTTACGAAACCCTTCTAGTTTAGTGGGATTTATGGTTTATAAGCGATATCTCCATAACTGTATTTACTTATATTTTATCTTATCTATACGAGGTGTGATCAAAAAAGCACCGTTATTGTGTGATCAAAAAATAAAGTATTTATTTATTCATCAACAACTATCTTGTCCCCTTCAAAGTAATTCCCCTCAGATATAATACACTTACGCCAGCGTTTCTTCCAATTCTCGAAACACTTCTGAAACGCTTTTTTTGGTATCGCCTACAGCTCCTGTTTCGATTTTTCTTTTATCTCCTCAATCGTAGCAAAACGCTTTCCTTTCATCGGTGTCTTCAGTTTTGGAAAGAGGAAAAAGTCAGCGGGGGCCAAGTCCGGTGAATACGGTGATTGAGGCATGATAACGGTTTTGTTTTTGGCCAAAAACAGCTCCTGAGCGATGTCCATGCGACGTTGTTTTTGCTCAAAATTTAGCAATTTTGGAACAATCTTCGTTTCATGCCTAAAACATCCGCAAAAATTGCTTGGCATGAGCCGAACGATATGCCAACATCATCAGCAACCTCTCTGATAGTGATTCGACGATTATCCAAAGTCATTTTCTTCACTGCGTCAATGATTTTCATCGGTTGTTGACGTGCTCGGGCGACCAGGACGAGCATCGTCATTGACATCTTCTCGGCCTTCCTTAAACCGGTTATACCACAATTGAACTTGTGTTCTGCTCATAGTAGACTCGCCAAAGGCCACAGTCAACATTTCAAATGTCCTTGCGCATTTAATTTCATTTTTTACACAAAACTGAAAACAGTATCTTTGATCCATTTTTTCGAATAGTACAAAATCGAAGAGCACACCAAAACACGACTAACCTTTTTATCTGTCAAAAACAAACTGAGAATCCAAAATGGTTGGTATTGCCAACATATATAACAGACATGTGTACCAACATAACAGAAAGATAAATGCGAACATCGAACATACGTAACTCACGAAAAGATGAAAATAACGTGAGTTACTATTTTTTGATCACACCTCGTACAGATATATTCATTTTAAATAAATCAATAAAGTATTAAATTTACTGCTGAGTCGTTGAAATAATGAGTAAAATAAAATGAATCCCATAACGATTCCAATTCAAAGGAAACGTGTACAGATCTTCAGGCCAACAATGCAATTTCTTCCTGCTGTCCTTTTAATCTTCGGAAAACATATTCAAAGAAAATTTTTTGTAAGTTTCTCACTCTCGCAGGCAGGCAACAACACTCCCGAACGAAAGTTGAGGTTGGGAACAGGTTAAATAGCGCTCTCGTTGATGATCTTGGAATCCACATGTGCTAGTCCGAGTTTCTGGACATCCAGCAATTCTTGGATCGTGCTTGGCATCTTCTGTATAAAGCCAAAAAACTGTGGCCGACTGCTCACTCGTAGTTATCACGTATATTCCAACAGCGTTAAGGGTGTTTAGGGGCTCTCTGTCCTGCACAACTTCTTCTCCAACATGCCAACCATAGATGAAATGCAAGTAGCAATTAACGTTGCCGGCGTGTAAGTTTCTGTTTGAAGCTGCCAGTTTTGTGAAACATGAACTTTACACAGTCGAATCCTGGCTTTAATTACAACAAATGAGGAAACAATTCCTCAATCGAATGTCCTTTTCCCATGTATTCTTTCGTTTTGGATTGTGCCTCGGGAAGTGAGGAGTAACAGATGGACATGACTAAATCGATTCCGGAAGTAAAAGGATATTGATTATTAACTTTTCTTTACTCCATTTGTTGGTTTTGCTGTGCCATCTCTTGCGACGACTTCACAGTTATCCGAGAGTATTCTCTGCCAGAGTAAAGCTTCCAAATTCGTCCGAAATCGGCTCGGGAATGAATACGGGGCCAATATAGAAGGAACTCATATGAGTCACAAGTGGCAAAAATGCATCAGGCTCACGTGAGGTCTGTTTTCCCGAATAAGAGGGTGGGTCAATAAGTGTCTGAAAGTTACTACAGATGGCGTTGCCATCTCAAAACCAACATTTTGCTGGTCATGAAGCATTTTTCAAACGAGCGCACGCTAATTTTCTGACTTGTCTGTTGTTGTGCCATTTGAAACAGACACCACAACAGCAAGTCCCGGAAGAATTTACCGAGTGCACAAGCTTAGAGTAGTTTTTTTATAAACAAGTACAACATTTAATATATTTAATAAAAAGTAAATAAAGATATAAAACAATTATGCAAACGAATACAAGTAATTTATTTCTGTCAAAGACCCCTGGAACCCTCTGAGTTCTACACCAGCCAAAGAGAGTCGTTACAGTGCTGAGTTAATGAAAATGCCACAATTTATATCCTTGCTTGATTTCAACTCTGTCCAATCATACCAATTTCCGACGAACATCCTGTACCATTTAATGCAACATTGCGGCAATCCTTACGATTGCAAATGACGGTTGAAATGCTCCTGGCAAGAGCAGGAATTTGCATCCTTAAAAGGCACAGCACTGGCATTTACGGCTCTGAGATTCATTCTCAGTTCTCTCTGGTAGGACTGCGCAGGAATAACGGTAAATTCGGAGTAAGTCTCCAAACGCAAAATCGGGCGCTCACGAGGACTCCACTGACACTTGGCCAAGACGAATGCACACCTGACACTTACTGTTGTGACTACGACAGAGCAAGACGTGCCAACGGAGTGTTCTACGAGCAGTGCAGTAATTGAGTCTATTGATTGTAGTACGACGGCAGGCAGGCATTCAAGAGTGGCAAGTTTGTGTTTGGCGGTGTGCATACACGTGCGAGCATGTGCGCGAGATTCTGTTAAAGTATGTGTGGTGAGTGGGAGTGTGTGTGCGATTGTGAGTGGTAATGTGCTTTGTGTATATGTGTGTATGTGGATGAGTGTGTCAATAACAATCGCATAATCGAATGTGTTTGTTGCATGTGACTTATGATTGTGATAATGCTCTGTGTTGAATATGAAGCCAGCTAGGATCAGGTGCTGACTGAGTGGGGCAGAGGGAATATAGGAGAATAATAGTGAAGCGCTGAAATTGCTATTTTGAAATTAAATCTATTATTGTGCTGTTTTGCTGTAAGGACAAAAGTAACGGTCAGGCACGCGGAGTCAAAAACTCACCACGAGTAACACTCCGAATTTTCAACTCACCACAAGCAATCAAAACATTTTAGACTTAAGCCAGCAACTTGCTTCGCTTGGCCAAGTGCGATTCTGTGTGTGAGAGTTCCCATTCACTGCCTCTCAGGGAGCTCTCACTTTGTGGAGACTTATTGATTCGGAGGAAGTTGTTGTTTTTGCAAAAATAACGGTATATTTCTGCAGGACGACATTTATCCTCATTTGGCAGTCGCTTTCGCACACCAAGCATAATTCACCAAATTGTGCTTTCAGTTCTTCTTCGACTGTTTAGGGCGGTTCCGCAGGCAGGCTGAAAGAAGTGGACGTGCAGTGTGCAAAGTAACAGCTACGGTTAATTAAATATTTAAATGATTTCAGTTAAATTTTAAACACGAAAGATTCTCACTGAACATAATTCGGCTCTGTGCTATTGCAATAAGCTATTTCGAACAATTGGCATTGACACGTGCTTTTTGGTCTAAACAAAATAACAAAAAATTCAAAAAAAAAATATTGAAAAAGAAAAACGTTTAACGGCATTCCCGATGAGAACTCGAAAGTGATTACATGAGTGGAGTCTTTCGTTTTTTGTTTTCATTTTTTTTTAGTTTTCATTTTTTTTTTGCCATTTTTGGTCTTGAAAATTAGCGAACAATTCCAATTTGAGCATTTTTGTTTAGCTCACAGAAATAAAATAAACAAAATTTGAAATGACAACAAGCGAAGCCTAAGAGCGAAGCAGGGTAGAAGCAAGTTTCAATTAAGTACATTTGGAAATAATTTGAAATGAATTTCTTTTATTGTAATTTACAAGGAGCAAGAAAAGCAATTATTCATACAGTGCCAGCGGCTTTGAATAGCTCTAAGCACAGCACAGCATAGCACAGCCCAGCAAGGCACATCATAGCACGGCACACCAAAGGAGATCTAAGCAGAGGGCAGCGAATCTGTCTGATTTTCTTTGGATGGCTTCCGTACGTGTGAGTCTGTTACGTGCACGCACTCACGTGCTTATCCAAGGAGTTTTGAAGCGGCCTCTGCCGCTGGTCGTTTACGCATTTCGCGGGCGGCGCTTTGTTGAGTTCGGCATTTGGTACAAATTTCCATTAAGGTCATTTGCGAACGCTTATTTATTTATGTAATTATTCTTATTATTATTAAAGAATTTTTTTTTTACTTTATTTACATGGCATTTCACTAAAAGTGGGTAACCTTCGACATTTAAACAAAATACAAAAACAAAAAAAGAATGGAAAAAAACCAAAAACTCATTTTGAGACGCAAAGCATTTTCATTTGATTCTTATTTGGTTTTTCGCCTTTTCCACTTCTGCTTTTCAAGTGCACACATACACATATATTCGCAAAGGCATGAACGCACACAAATAAGGCGCGTACTACAAGCTCACTAATGCGCTGTTACAGCTAAACACGCTCGGCGCTATATCCTTATGCCTTTCCCTCCCATGCCTTCCATGCCTTCCATGCGTTCCATGCCTTCCATGCCTCACATGCCTCGCATTCTTTCTTCTATTTTCTTGCGCTGTGCATTATCATCTTCATCATCTTAAACTTCTTTCACATCTTTCCTTGCTACAATGTGCTATGTCCACTTCATCGCCACAGTAGCAAGTCAACCAGTAAGCAGTCGAGCAAGCAAGCTACCAAGCAAGTCAGCAAGCAGGGTTAGGCAAAATATCCTGAAAATGCTTTAAAAGCGACTACAGCCAAAAACATTACAAAACTTTGAGCGTGCGTGAGTGCGTGTGCGTGTGCGTGTGCGTGTGTTGTGGTTGTGGTTGGCTGTGCGTGCAAATGTGTGCGTGTGGCCGCGTGTGACTGCAGTACGCATTTTGAGAACTAAGCAGCAAATTGTAGGACAAGCATTCCACTGAACATTTAGGAAAGAAACAAATATAACGAAAACGAAATCAATTTCAAACGTTATTAAAACAAAAACAAAAACAAAACCAATCAATTGACAACGAATACCAAAAAGAAAAATGTTAAAGAAGAATCAACAAATTTGAAAGAAGAACACATAATTGCTTCCTCTCTTATAAAGTACAAAAGACACTCAGTTCTAGCCAGCCTCAGCGTCAGCCTTAGCCTTAAACGCCGCCGCCTTAAATGCCGCCTTAACCGCCTCGAGATGCAAAGCAAGCGACAGAGTCACTCTAATAGCCTCAGTCACTGCCACTGACCCAGTTGTAAGCCAAACACTGGCCAGCCGCCCCAATAAAAGTTATTTCTTTCAGCACTTAGCCAGCCAAACTAATTGTAAAGGACCTACTGTGTTGTATCCTTGCGAACGCCATTTAAATACACGTTCAATCACTTAAGCTCGTGTGTGTGTATGTGTGCGATGCTTTGCGTTGCAATTGTGCCTTTTAGTGTTTCATTGGGGTGTCGAGCAATAACATTAAATTCGCATTAATACCTCAAAAATAAACACATATTTTTATTAGAATAATTAATAAACAAATAACGAAATAACAAAAAAAAAAAAAAAACAAACAAACAAACAAACAAACAAATGAACAAACAAACCAGCAAACGAACAGCCAAGCAAAACTCAAAATCAAGAATCTAATTTAAATGCAAACAAATTTCAAATAAATAAAGCACATACACACAGACAAAACGAAAAGAATAAATAACGACTCTAAAGAAGAAACAATTCCATATGCGGAATTCAATGAAACAACATTCCAACAATTCATAAACTGCAGGTAAGTGTTTATTACTATGAGCATATTTGATGGATGAATCCAGTAAAATTACATGAAACGAGTGGCCGAAATGACACAAATCAATAAAGTGACTTTGGTGGTCAAGGAAAAATAATTAGTCCGCTCCATGAACACTGCAAACATGTGTCCTCATTATTCTTTAGAACATATAGAATCTGGTACTCGTGTGTAGGAAAGTCGTTCCTCGAGAATCGAGTCGCTTTTCTCTGTTGACTGCGTTGTTCCTTATTATAAGCACAAAACAACACGGTCTTCTTGTTTAACTTTGTAGTGAATATAAAATTATGTATAGTGAATTAAAGTTATGTACAGTGCATATAAAATTATGTTTGCTAAGTTTATACTGTAAGAGGCAATCTCCTTCATCTTTAGTTTGCCTGCGCCTTTCTGGACTGGGTACACTTTATTATACCCATATTCATTCCTCTAAACTGCCCTAACTCATTCCTCTAAAGACTTGCGTTTCGAAGCTATTTACTCATTCACATATTTTGAACTAGTTATCGATTAAATAGTTATGTAAACAAAATCACAAACAAAATCTCTTTCTGAAGAATTTAAATTGAATGCGCCCTGAAAGTATGCTATAAATATATTGGAATATGTATTCACACACACATCCTGCGGAGAAAACATGGCGATTATATAAAAATGTTCCAGATATCATTAAAAATTCATCGAAATTTCTACTTCATTGGTACAATTGGAATTCCTCAGTTGAGCGCAAGGAGTTTCAGCCCACAAATCTGCAAAGTTCGAAATTTTCTAAATAAAACTTCACATTAAAAATTTGTATTTGCTAAAATATTGATCAATTATTGAGTTTTTATCGGATTGTTGTTGTTTTACAATAATTTGTTGTTTTTATTATGGAAAACGTTGAATTATTTAACATCTAATTTTATAATATTCTGATCACAATATTTAAAACATAACAAACGCTAAATACATAATTTTTTACAGTTTAATTATTACTAAACCTAATATATTCTGAATAATTATGTAGACTTGTGTATGCTTATTTGGTGGCTAATAGGGTGGTAGGTTTAAATCTTTTCGGCCTCCAACGTACATATGAGGAGCTTAGAAGGTTTCGACCCAACAACTTAGGATGATTTTGAAGACGGTCGATGCAACGGTTATTACTATTTTTATATTCGACTGAAATCTCTGAATTTAGCCTTTGTTAGACCTGGCAGCCATTCCCCAAAACTAAATACCATACATCCATATGGGCTTTAAGATTCACTTGTAAGCAAGTAGTTTAGCTTCTACTGCCACATTGGAATTGGGGTCCAAACAACCAGTAAAGCGATGTACGAGTAAATTTCAGACACCTTTTGCTTTCTTTCCAAGAATAGTTGCCTTTTCTCCAGTTGGATGCTTGCTCAACTGAACACCAATATATTTTACGCTATCCGCTTGTGACAGGAGTACGGTGTCTAGTTAAACTGGTGGACAAATGCCACCTAGTTAGGGTAAATAATATGTGCGCTAATTTAGCAGCAATGACTTTGTACGCTATATTTTTTGTAACCAGGACTTGATTTTAATCCGGATAGTTTTCAATATGGTTGAAACCTTCGCGCCATTTTTATTAGCTGCAATATATGCCGCTTTCACTGTGTGGTCTGCTGTTGGCAAATCGTAGTACGATTCGAGGGAGTCCGGATTTTATGAGACGTAGACACGTCACAAATTTGTTGCCCTTTGCTATACAATGTCTGTGTGTCCGAATATGTCTTAAGAATTTCAAAATATATTTGGGGAAACTTCTGTTTTAATTGAAGCAGAAGTCCTTTATACTAAACTTTGTCTAAGGCTGGCCTCACCGCAAGGAACGCTGCGATACTATTCTTTGTTTTCGAAAGAATTTCTAGTAAGTTAGTAATAGTGAGGAATTAAACTTATAAACCAATTGATATCGAATACACAATTATCCGCGACTGAAATTTCAAACGAACATAATCCTAAATGTATGCTTCAAAAATTACACAATTCTCTTTATAATAATTTCGAGAGATATACAAAGTTTCTTTTGTTATGTACAGAGAAATTGAACTAAGAAGATTAAATTATCTAAAAAATTTATATAGTATATGATAATTTTCCGATTTGGTATATCACTGAGTCACACTGTATTTATATTGAAAATTACTTTAAAATCGACACTCAATCTTTAAGCCCTTTTTCCTTTAAATGTGGATACGCTGTCCCTGGTTTCTGTGCCAGCTTCCATCACCGTTATATCGACATATATGTTCATCTGTATGAGTAGAGTAACTCTGCATATAGAATATTCGCCAAAATACTGGTTGATCTGCAAATATGAGGTGCTTTTTCTGGCGATTCAATGTCCTTTAATAGCCACTTCATATTTGTAGAGAGTTGGTATGAAAGAGGTAACTTTGTTAAATATCTATCATTAAATCGTAGGAGTATACATTCTTATTAGTGTAAACAAAATCATATTCTCAAAAATAGAGTATAGTCTTCTTATCTATGGACAGTGTTCCAAACACTGCCTTGATATGGAGTATGAAAGCTTTGCTTACTCTACTGGAAACTTCTTAATACCTAAGACCCTAATCCATCACAATAACAAGGGCGATGAGCTAACTGCTATAGCATCTAGACACATCCATTCGATTTGCTTCTATTATATACCGTACCCACAACAAAAAAGACCGCAAAAAATGAATATCCAATCAACGATATTTATTTAGGCGATCTCTCATAATGAGATTAATAATAAGTATTGAAATCTGAACCTAGATATTCTTAAACCTTTCTCCTCGCCAGTGTTCGGAGCAGATATATTTAATATATATTACATTATTAGTATTGACAATAACAAAGTTACTGGTATAACTAATTAAATTCCTGGAAGGTCACGTCTTTTGGGACGAGTAAATTGTCTGGTGTACAGCAAATTTGCTGCTAGTGGATTGGAAAGATTTTGTAGTTTCCGTTGGTATTTAAGCTAGGTTGAATGGAGAAGCTCTTCCGCGAATGGACGTTCAGATCACAATGAATGTTAACATTTGGTATATACCATGGCGCAGCAGTTACCATTCTCAGTAATTGAGCTCTTTGAATTGGCACAATGTTAGAGACCTTTGTAGTTCCCCACAGCTGACAACTTTAAGACCAAAAAGGCTTATGATGGCTTTGTAGAACATCACTTTGCAATGTAAGTTAAGTTTTGATCTAGAAGCCAGTATAACCTGTGAGCTGTGAGTTTCATTTGTTTGGCTTTTGCTGATATATGGTTCCTCCATGTGAGTCTACGATCAAGATGAACACCCAGACTTCACTGCTTTGAGGTATCTCAACATTATGTACCGGAATTGTTCGGCACAGTTTTTTTATTCAGAGTCAAATTCACATGCGTGATTTTTTCATTCATTCTTATTCTCCATTTGTCAAACCAATCCGAATGTTCCAGTAGATCTCCAGATGTTACTTTTGGGCTTTGTTCCGTGCTAAGAATAGCTCTATCATTTGAAAAAGTTGATATCAAAAGGCTGCATATGAACAACGTGTATAGAGTATTGGGCCAAGACCGCTTCCTTGTGGAACACCTGGTCTATGGAACAAGATTGTTTGACCTGAACAAACTTCTATTACTTAGGTACGACACTGGGATATTATGTGAATCTGGAGGCAACAATGTTTTAATTTTGTAGACAAGTCGTTCGTGCCAAACTTTGTCGAATGCCTGAGCAACATCGAGAAACACTGTGGAGCAATATCTTTTGCCTTCATCAGCAGTTCATGTTTCACTTGCGATGCGATGAACTTGCTCAATCGTACTGGCTTTTTCGCGAAAGCCGAACTGGTGATCTGGGGTAATAATTTAAGCGGCCCAGAACGGTGACAATTTATGCAGCAGTATATTTTCAAAGAGTTCAGATAAAGTCGGTAGCAAACTGATTGGTCTATAAGATGGAGCCAGCGTAGGATCTTCTCCTTGTTTTGGGATAATGATTATTTGTGAAAGCTTACAAATTTGGGGGAAGCATCCGCGTCTCCATATGGGGTTTAAGATGTTAGTAAGATAAGAGAGCACATATGCAGGTAGCTCTACAATCGTTTTGGGCGCGGAGAATTGCGTGGGTTTCAGTCCGACACTATTCGTTTGATGTACTAAATTTTAAAGGATTTATTAAGTATTCTGTTACCGATGGAGGGAGTTTAAAAGCTCCTGTTATTTGGATTTAGCTGAAAGACGCTAGCCAGATGTTGAGCGAAGGCGCGGCTTTTTCCCTCTTCACCTCTTGCCCAGTGATCATTCGGAAGTGTAATCGGTGCTTCATTTTGCACTGGGGCCATCGAATTTTTACCCGCTGTCCATAGAGCTTGGTTGCTTGTATGGAGTGTACATTTTGAGCGACCTGACAATTTATTTTCTGTTTTTCTTCTACCGATGAATCTTTGAGAGCTTTTTCTGCTGCTTTCAATTGTTTTTTAAGATGCGGCGTCCTGTATTTTTGCCATTCGCTCGGCTTCACAAGAGTTTCAATGTGAACCGCTGTTCGAACAGTATGTTTGCATGGGTTGTTTACTATTGTAGGGGCTGCGTTTAATACAGCTTGAACCAATGTTGAGTTGAACTGATTATGAGTTAATAATATTTTTGTTATACTCGCTTCGTTCCCTCGCTTTATTGCCAATATTTGAACTGTCTACTTCTCCTTCAATAGTTTGCAACAAGAGGCTTTATGAATGTTCAGCACTTCGAAAAGTATTGTAAATCTTGCAACATTGGAGCTCACGAGCAATATTATGGATTTGAGAGAAAGAGAGGGAGGGAGACAGAGACAGAGACACAGTGAGAGAGATGAGAATTGATCTTAATAATATAGCCATCGGAGTGTTTTTAAGTTTATTCATTTCACTTAACACTAAAAATTGCAACAACATTTGCCAAATGCCTAAAATTCAAATGAACAGAGGCATAAAAACGTTGAAAAGTACCTTGGAGTATTATAAAAGTCTTGCTCTTGCACATTTTGCCTCATCTTGGACTCTGGTAAAGCTGGAAAATTTTCTCAATTTAAATAAAAAATGGTGCTCCATCTAAAAAAACCCATAAACGCGCACAGCAAATATATACAAACTGCATAGAAATGTGTATTTGTGGGCGTGTATTATGCGTATGTATAGGCAAGCGTACCGCTGAACAGTGGAGCAAATTCATATATATAATGGCAAAAACATCTCAGGTGCTGTTTATAGGTTCACAGCGGTGTTTCCTTTTTTGAACTCAAGTCTCCTTTACGAGTCTCCTTTGCGGGTTTATTTTGCTCGATAATAAATCAGAATACAAAGTTCACCCTGGATCGCTAAAAATAAGGGAGCAGCTGGAGCAAAACATCCCAGAGAATTACCTGAAGAAATTGTAAAAAAACCATTTTGATTCAAGATTTAGTCTACAGTGGAAAAGGAAACATTCACAAATATTCACAGCTCTTGTATTATTTCCACTTCAGTTCTACTTTCGAGATCGGGGCCAATATATAGAGTTTATTTATAATATTGATACCCTTATTTTTATAACAATTTCTTTTATTGCCAAAGTCAATATACTCATGAGTTACGGTTTCGATTTAAGGTGTTTCGCTGTTGGCAGCACATTGCGGAAGTTCTATTGCTTCTAAGAAATAATTATAAATCGTTGATGGTTCATTGTAATGGCGCATAAGCATATTTACCAGTGATGGGTCCTTATCGTTCGTTTTATGGGTAGAATTGCATGTGTTCATTGTAAGGAATTTTTCATACAAAACTTGGACTTTGATGTTATGTTTCGCAAACTTCAAGCATAGTGTAAATACAAAGACAGCCTGTAAAATGAGTTAAAAACTATTGTTGTGAAAGTTCCGACCATGCAAATATTTTGCTCTTCAGACGTTCATTGCTTTCAAACTTTTAACTTTGAGTAAATGCAAATGCAGCCTTTCAATTGAGCCATAAACTACGATTATGTTGTAAGATTTCAAACCTTCTCTTTCGACTTTCATGGTTTTCAAACTTCAAACTTTATGTAAATGTAAAGAAAGCCTTTAAATACGCCACACCTACGAGTTTGTTGTAAAATTTCGGACATTCTCTTTAAACTTTCATAGTGTTCAAATGCTCAATTGGGCTTTGTGTATGTAAACGAGCCGAAAGGCATTTTGTTTGTTTGTTGATTTTGGAAAAGGATGCAAAATTCACACTATGCAAAATACAGAAATTATTGGCTATACACACCCACTCATAGAGTTGCGTAAAATGCATCTTTACTACCAGAGGCCGAAAATCGTTGCATACTTTTTGGGCTATTCAGTTCTTGCTTGATTTTGAGGCTGAATTTTGAGTTGCTACTGAAATGTGCGTGAATGTAAAATGCAAAATTAAACATAATTGATTTTTGCCGCTCATGTACCACTGTGCATACCCCGAACAAGAGCATAACTTGCGTCCACTTTATACATTCCTGTGTATCTTGTGTCACATCTCTAGGAGGTAAGTAGCAGTCTCTTTACCGCAATACCAATTTAAGAGACTAGACCTCATACAAATAAAAGTATAAAAGTTTTTATACGTTTTGTGCGTTGCTTTTATTTATTTATTTTTTTCATGTTGCCCACCACAAACACACGGAATTGTTTAGTTTTTTAATTTTCCTAAATCAACTCAAAGCGCTGCTGAAAATTTCACAGCACGCTCGCACATAAGCACACACACCGCACACGCAAATACGCTCAATATTCAAACGTACACGTACACACATTCACTCAAAGCATACTCATTCGAACACAAACAGCTTTTGGTAGGCGAGAAATACAAAAATTGCTCCTTATTTGCACCTTTATGCGCTGTTAGACCCTTTCCTTTGCGGAGGGTTTGCTGTTGTTGCCGCTTTTCAGTTGTTCTTGTGGATGGCGCTGCTGTTGTTATTGTCGTTGTCGTTGTCGTTGTCGTTGTCGTTGTCGTCGTCGTCGTTGTTGTTGTTGTTGTTGTTGTTGTTGTTGTTGTCGAGTCTAACGTTGGCACTGTGCAATTGATGATGAAGGTAGCCAGGCTTTTCGTTTGCCTTTGCCTTTGGATTTGGGTTTGCCTGGCGTTGTCGCTGCTGTTACCGTTGCCATTACCATAGCCGCTCTTCTTTGGTTTTGTTGTAACCTTAGTTGTTCCGTGATGCCGCCGCCATCGCCATCACCAACGCCATTGCCATCGTCGTCGCAATCGTGGTCGCTGTCGGCTCCGTTTGTTAGTCCCTTCTCACACAGTCAGCCAGCGAGTCAGGCAGTTAGTCAGTCAGTCGTCCTATACAAAATATTTGCTCCTTCGTTGTTTTCGTTTCTCATTTGTGTGTCGTTTAGATTTGCCTTGTTGTTTTTCAATATTGCGGTGGTGTGTGGTGTGCTCTGCTCTTCTCGGCTGTGCTGTGCTGTAGTGTGGAGCGGTGGGTGGCTGAGTGATTTGGCGTTTGGGTGGGTGGCTGGTGTGTGTTAGATGCTGCTTGCCTGCGACCCCCATCATATCCCCGCAAACGCTCCGCTGTTCCTTCGCTACTTTGGTGGCCCTATTGGGCTGTGCTTTGCTTTGCTTTGCTTAACTTTGCTTTACTCTACTGTGCTCGACTGTGCCGTGCTGAACTGGTGGTGAATTGATGCTGGATGCTGGAGTCGGCGTATGTTTTCCCTGTTGGTATACGGTTTGATTGAGTTGCTATATTGGATTTGCGGCTGAATTTTTGTTTCTTTGCGGCTCTGTGTGTACTCTGGGCTCTGGGCTCTGGGCTCTGGGCTTTGAGCTCTGTGTGTGCTCTGTGCTGTGCTCTGCGCTGTGCTCTGTGCTGGGCTCTGTGTGTGTGCCCGGTTCCTTGCCATTGCTGAAAACCATGCATAAATAAAGTCGAATTTCGAGAGAGAGGTAAAAATTGCGACACACAACATTGGGGCGCACCACTTACTCATAGCGTTAAGGCCCATGCAGCACGCACACTTATGCATACCTACATACATACACACATTCGCACAAATGTATGTTCGTGTGCGGGCATTCTGGGTGCGTGTACATTTATCTTACACAAAGTATTGTGTTGAAATTTTATTACAGAAACGTGTTTTAATTAATTTTACAATAGTTAAGCAATTTTATATTTCGTCACACATACACACACACACAAGCCAAACTCATACGCACTTGCAGGCGGGCAGAGAATAGAAGGGCGCTGCCTGGAACCACACAGATTCCACTCGAAAATTTATTATAAATAATTATTCCTGTTTTTAAAATTTTCTGTCATTCTTTGCCTGTGAATTGCTCACCCAAATGAGAATTTGTTTGCTCGTACATACATACACAGATATATTATACATAAACAAACACTTTCGTTCGCATACGTGCACAAACGTGGAGAAGTGTGTCTAAACCCCCTTCCCTGGAGTTTGGCAAGAGACCCAGCCAAAGTCACAGCCACAGCCACAGCCACAGTCGCAGGCACAGTCCCAGGCTCAAGCTATACCCACCCTAGCCCAAAATGCTAACTCGTTTGTTTGCATGTTCTTACGAATGTGTGCACGCGTGTGTGTGTATTTGTTTGTGTGTGTGCATTTGTTGATATTTATGTGTGTTTGTGGCAGTATTTGTTTAGCTGGCGCACAAGAGGAGAGTTCCTGTGTGCGCAAATATTGTGCGCCTAACGAACTGTGCCATTTACGCTTTTGGCTTTTTATTGGGTTGGTTTTGCAGCGTTTTGCAAAAGTTAAATACTTGTTCCACTTGGGTAAGCTGCATCGAGAGTAGTACGCAAAACCAATAATAGCATGACTTCGGTTTGATTGGTAAATCCTCATATTTAGGAGATATTGTGTGCCATAAATTCATGCTCTATTAATCGTGCATACCTTTGCAGCAGGATAATGTCAACAATTGCCATCAAATAAATAAAACACAAAAAACCAGCAAAACAAACAAACAAAAAAGAGAAAAAAATTCCAAATAAAACCAAGCAAACAAAAAGGAAAAGCATCCAATGAAATAAGAAGGAATCCATTGGGGTAATAAATTTGCCTCTGCCACTGCGTGTGTTTCTTTTTTTTTTTTTGCTTTAGGTGGAAAGCATAATGCCGAGGTGTAGGACTCTAGCCCAACTAAAACCACCTTTGCTTCGATCCCGTGGATCCCCGTGGTACATTCAGTTAAGGTATTCCTTCACTGGGCGGGCTGAGAGTTTTTCCTCACTCTCGTATCTTGGTCATTCTAACGGCTTTAGCTCGCTAAACCTCTAGCGCTTTGCTCGTCGTATCTTACTTGGTTCATGATACCGACCAGTATATCCGCTGCTGTATCCCAGGCCTCCTGTGACCCAAGCATGTACCGAAGAACACCAGCTGGGGTTACTTTCTCTCTTATATAACGCTCTAGCAGGCGTTTTGCACCCGTAAATCTGCCGCTTTCCATCAACACATGTTCTGCATTCTCATAGCAGCCAACACAGTACAGGCAGTATGGATCCTCCACATGTTTGTACTTGTGCAGATACTTTCGAAAACATCCGTGTCCCGATAGGAATTGCGTTAGGTGGTAGTTAACTTCACCGTGTCTTCGGGTGATCCATACTTGTATGTTTGGGATCAGCGCATGGGTCCACCGTCCTTTGGTGGATATATCCCATCTTTCCTGCCATTCATTTTGTGAGCACTTTCTGATTAACTCAGTTTTGGCTGGATCCATTTTGTCTTGGCTATTCAAGTTTCGAATGGCCGCGGCCTCTTTTACGGCGAAATCTATTGGCATCCGTCCCCCGATGACGCTGACTGCATCAGTGGATATGGTCCTAAATGCACAGCAAACTCTCATAGTTGTTAGCCTATACGACGTTGTGACACCTCTCATATACGCTTTGCAGCTTGTTGCTGGAGCCCATATGGGTGCTGCGTACATTAAGATGGAGGTATTAACGCTGGCTAGTAGCTTCCTTACATGCTGCCTTGGTCCTCCAGTGTTTGGCATTAACCTTGCCAAGGCTGCTCCTACTCTGATGGCTTTATCATTTGCAGATATCAGGTGTTCCTTAAAATTGAGCCGATGGTCTAGAAAAACTCCCAAGTATTTTATATATGGGCGTGACGTGATCATATGTCCTCCTACCCATATTTCTAGGCTCTCAATCTTTTTGCGGCTACTCATTAATACTGCCTCCGTTTTGTGTTCGGCTAGTTGTAATCCAGCCGTCTGCAACCACATCTTGGCTCTTTCGATGGTTTCATTACATTTGCCTGCCACGTCCACTAGTTTCTTGGCTACTACTACTATGGCTATGTCGTCCGTATACCCTATAATATCGACCCCTTTTGGTCGCTCAATTTCCAGAATACCATCGTACATGGCGTTCCAGAGAAGTGGCCCTAGCACCGATCCTTGTGGAACTCCTCCTGTGATGTTGTACTCTTTTGGACCTTCGTCTGTGTCGTATAACAATATTCTATCCTTGAAATGGTTTTCTATGACTCTTAGTAGGTATCCAGGGATATGCAAGGTGCGTAGAGCACTTAGGATCAGATACCAATTGGCAGAGTTAAAAGCATTTTGAACGTCTAATGTAACTACCGCGCAATATTGTTTGTCGCCTTCCAGCCACCTTTTTCCAGCCATGGCTTTCCGCGCTATGTCGCATACAGATGGAATTGCATCCACCGTGGATCGCTTCTTCCTGAATCCGTATTGCCGTTTAGACAAACCCGGGGTTCCTTCAGTATAGCATTCAAGTCTGTTGCAGATTATTCTTTTCAGCACCTTTCCTGCTGCGTCCAGCGTGCACAGGGTTCGGTACGATGCTGGTTCCTCTATAGGTTTATCGCCTTTTGGTAGGAGTACCAGTCGCTGGCGCTTCCATCTTTTGGGAAATGTTCCTTCCCTCAGACACTCCATGTAGAGATTGCTGAATATGTTTGGATTTCTTTTTATGGCAGTTTTAATTACCATATTTGGTATCCCATCCAGACCTGGAGCCCTGTTGCTTTTCATCTTATCTGCCGCTCCTAGAACCTCTTTAGTCCCTTCGTCCATCTCTTTCTTTTTGTCGGGAACATTACAGACATCAGAATGGAACTTCGCCAAATCGTAGCAGGGACCTTAAGACAGAATCTTTATCGGATAAAGACTACGCCTACTTCTTACATAAGCAACTCTCGTGGCCACATTTAAAATAACCGCAACTCCATTTCAGTTGATGATACTCGTATAATGGTAGAATTTGGTTATCAATGCACGAGTAGTCATACTACACTGCTTCCCAAATATAGGCGGTTGCACGCCCACTATCCGCACATATACATTACTTTGGTTATAGACAAAATTGCTGAGAATAGTCATATTGACACTATAAATATAAATGCAAGAAATAGGGCTGGACACGCCCACTTTTCATATAAATCAATTCTCAAGTGCAAACTTAAAGGGAACCCTGCTAGACATCTATAAAGGATACAATTATAAAATGTGGCAGTAATTCACTTGTGGCCAAAGTTAGTGTGCGTGTATGAACTGGGCAGCCTAACTCTGATGCCACGCCCTTAATGCGTACGTATTTTTAACTGGAGATTTATGTATATTTTTTCTATGAAGTTTCAACTGACCATAAACTACTTAAGAGAATTCTGGTGTGGTGGCTCCATTGCCACGCCCACTACATCATTGATTTTTGATGACTTTGAAGTAATCAATAATCGATACAAAACGCAAGCATGCGGTGCGTCCTTTGACAAATTGTCGTCGCGTTTATTCCCGCAGCACAGACGCTTGCTTAGGCTTCGCTGATTTGAACCTGTGGAGGGAAGTTCTGCTAATGTAAAGCTGCGCTCGGTTGGTAGCTTCTGAAGAGGGTTGACTCAGGTTGCGTTGAGATTAGCTGAAACGTGTTCGCCTTGCGTGATGGCGCCTTCATTGGTTCCACAAGTATTGATGAGAGTAAAGACATTCTCGCAAGGCTCACTTAATATTATGCTCTCCTACTCCTCCGTATTACTGCAACTATCGAAGATTCTTTGAGTGGTATTCGTCCCCATGGAGTTGCACCAAACTATAAATAATCTACTTCCACGTTTCCAGGAAAGAAGCAGAAAAATATGATTTGCGTCGAGAGGACCGCATAGCAAAGAAAAAACAAATTCAAACAAGTGCCAAGTGGGAGACATCCTCTTAAGAAATTATGTTAAATTTGTAGTTGACAGATAGAATTTAAATTGATTGCTTTGGATGTATGTTATTGGCCGCTATAAACAACACACACATCTATACACGCAACGCACACAAGAACAGACACACACACATGCACACAGAGGCAGACACGAGTACACATTCGGTCGCTTTATGCTCCTTTATGTGGCACAGTCATAATCTTAGATTACATTTTGCATAAAGAGGCTATTAGACAGAATCCTGACTGGAATACATTTAATGCATTAATAAAAGTTTTTCGTTGTTATTGCTCTGGGTGTTGTTGTGTGTGTTGGTTGTGTTGTGGAGCAGTCAGTCGCGCCCATGAACTCCGTAGTCGAACAAGTGAGAGACGAGTATCATTAAATTTTTTGAAGCTTAAAATAGAATATCAAAAATGTCACACATCATCGGTTTTACGAATTCAGCACACATGGCCCTATGTCAAGCGACATCAGATGCACACACTCCCAAGCGCATACACACACATAGCTGTATGAAAGCCTCACTCATATCCTTATCAATTGTCTTCTAGCTTTCCTTTGCCTTTGCCTTTTGCGTTTCCTTTGCCCATTTTTCTATTAGTTTGTTGGCATGTTTATTTATTATTCTCTAAGAATAATAAAATATTATACACTTGACCACTTTTGCGGCATCATTATTTAGCTTAGCGACCAATTCTGTTCTCGGGCTGTCCGTGTTTGTCCTTGTTGTCATTGTTGTTGTTTGAATACGACTGCAGTGGAAAAAGTGTCACGTCCGATGTTGTGCTTTTACGTTCAGAAACCCAACACACTCGAAGTACGGCCAACTGGAAAGGAAGTACCACAGTGCTTAGGCTGAGTTTACATCTTCCGTCATCAGTCAAGGTAGATTACCATGATTAAGATGTGTGCTTATATTGATGAGAGGCGTAATGGGTGGGCACCCCGATCACCTGCAATTCAGTTGGTTTGTTTTCTTCTCCGATATCACTCCTATTCAGTATGTGCCGTCATTGGAAGCTTTGTGCAAATTGCAGACTGAGCCAGCAAACTTTAACTTTTCAGGGAAAACACGCACAAAGTTGGACAATGTTGATGACTTTTACATGTGTTTACCGATATAAACCGATTGTTACCGATTTGGACCAATTTTGAACGCTGTTGACCGATATTGACTGGTGTAGATTGATGGTGACCGCTGATCAACGATATTGACCGATGTTGACCGCTGCCGATCGATGTTTACAGATGTTATCGATCTATACCGATATTGACCGGTTGTGGCTGACGCTGTTCAAGCATGTTAGTCAGTTTTAAGCGATGTTGATCCAAGTTGATCGAAGTTGACTGGTAGTAGCAAAATGCCTACTTCTCATTCTGCAACTATTTATTTATTTATTTACAAAACTTAGATTTATAATTAAAATTATAAGTTAAGTGAAGTAGAGATACGGTTGGCTGCTACGTCCTTCAGCTAATTTCAAGTATAGTTTTTCCCAGTTGTCACAAGCTTAAATTAGTTACCATATACAAAGTGTCTTAAATTCGATGATTTCTATGTTGGCTGTTGATGGGTTCGTTCTGCAACTATTCTCTCAAGAGCACAACATTATCGACTTCTCTACAAAATCCCGTATATTTTAATAATATCGCCCTGAGTGCACCTATTTTTGGAATTAATGAACCCAACTAAGGAGCTTTCGCCTGCCGTAACCGAGCATAGAACACCCAGTGCAGACTAGTTTGTAACTAGGCTGCTGATGTCTTAAGCCAACTCTTCTATGGCACGCCCACTGCCCACTGCCCATTGCCCACTGCCCACTGCCCACTGCCCACCGACCACCACCCACTCCCACCGGCTGCCGCCCACCATTCTCAGTTTTATAGTCTCATTTGTTTTCTAACTATTTCAGCGTATTTCAATGTGAGACGCAGATCAGCAAGCAATGCACGCCTCTTTATACATACATAGTATGTATAAAGAGGCGTGGCGTATGCCATCATTTATGGGTGTGTTTCATAACTATGACCAACCGTAAATAACAGTTTTATTGGTAATTATTCGGTATTATGCTGCATGTGCATGTTTATGTGCGTGTGTGAGTTGGTGTTTCGAATCCTTTTGGTAAATAAATAACAGGACGCCTCGGTTTTTGCACTAGTTTGCTTATCTTTTTTTTGTTGCTTCTCTTTCCCTATGCGGTTGCCATGTTTTTGCATTTAATAAATATAAAATTGCATACACAAACATATAAATAAATACATTTGTTTACATACGAGTAACACATAAAAATACGACTAGTTGCCAGACTAAAATAGCAGCCAGCCAAAGTTGCTCCGTTGATCCTTGCTGCTCCTTGCTGCCGCCGTGCCTGCCGTTGCTGCTGCCTTCGTTGCTGTTCCGCTGTGCAACTGAGGCAGAGGACGAGTGAATTTTACAAGTTTTATAAATAACATTTATTTGGCTCGCTGCTGCTGCCATTGTTGATGTTGTTACGAGTATTTTAGTTATTGTTGTTATGGTTGTCTCTGCCAGTGCTGCGATGTTGTTGCTCTTGTTCTTTATTTATATCATATTTTATACAATTTTATTTCATTTCTGTATTTTATCGTAATTACAATCTCATGTTATAACTTTACGGTCAACTACTACTTAATGAGACCTTTTGCTGCCTGTAGCTGAGCTGTGGCCGAATGTGTCTGTCCGCCTCTCTGTCTGTCGTTGGGTGTGTTTTCAACCAAAATCTAAAACATACGAGTAACAAAACAGGATTCCTATTTTTGCTTACAAGAACCTTGTAGACAATTTGTTTGACTGGCACAGCGACACGGTAATCCGAGTACTGATATTGTTCTTTTACCTACTCGACTACTTTGGCGGCATAACATTTCACTTGAAGTCCCAGCTTTAGTAGCCGTCTGAGGGAGTTTTATATAGGGCTCCTTCTAGCCGTGAGCCCAGCGCTACTTCTATATAGATTGACACAGTGAAAGATTGAGTTTAACACAGAGCCTCACAACTGTAATGGTGACACGCACTTCAGAGAATGTGGTAAACTCTTCTCGACGCTGTGTATTCTCTAATAGAAACTTTACGCATTACGTCAGAGGGGCACTATCGGGAAAGGCCATAGAGTATTACCAGTCGTGTGTTAGCTGGGATCTACTGCTAGTTCCTGTGAACCTTAATGATCAAAAATGAAACCTTTCTTGCCGATTACCTGGACACTGAAAGGTGTCGAATTATTTATGATATTCCATGGTTCTTCTTGTTATTGTTATTGCTCATATATATCACACTCTGCTGTAACAGCAATAACAAATTCGGCGTTTAAATAATTGATACATTTTCACACATTCCATTGCTTTGCATAAAGCAACTATTTTCTCTTTATTTGCCATAAATTTATTTCATTTTTTATTGCGTTTTCCATCTCACTTTCATTTTGCTGCAGTTTTTTCTCTTCGTTGTGCTTCGCTCCAATAAAATGTGCAGGCAAATGCCACAAAAGCAAAAAATTCAGAGCGCATTTCCCCTTGCAGCAGCATCCTCGTCAGTGTGCACACACCCAATCACATGCACACACGCATACAGAGACGCGGGTCCATTTGTTGTTGCACCGCCATAGGTATCCAGGTTTATGGCTGGCTTGCTTGCTGAGCGTTACTGATTTAGAAGGAAGCATTGCAACCGAAAACTAAACCGGAAGCGGAACTTGTTGGCTTTTAATCTGAGTGCTCTGCTTGCCGCAGCCTTTTATAACTCTGGGAAAGTTGAAACGGATTAAACAGTACGTCACTTCGCTGTAATGCAACTTCCTGTGGTGACTCTGACATATATCAACTAACCTGTACACCCACGCAAGATATCGCCAGCGGTCTGGGGGCATTGCATGGGTACAACTCGACACAGATGTGCCAACTAATTGTACTTATGTGTATTTGTGTCAGGACACAAACGCAAGACGCGGTCGGAAACTTATGTCAAATGCCGCCGGGTCTTCTGTAACCCTGGTTTCTAATTTACATGTGCCCGCAGGTTTGACCTCAGTTTTTTCCACAGCTGAAGAGTGACTCTAAAAGATTCATCGCACGTTATATAATTTATTCATACTCCCAACTGCAAATTTAGCAAGGCTGAATTTACATGTTTAATCATCAGTGAATAAATTCCTAGACTCATATTACATACACTGGCACGTAGTTTTCTGAGTTATTAGCATAATCGCTTAAAGTTAGGGCTAGAAATCCTAAGAAATGGTCGTAGTAGTGTCGAACCTTCGCGGTATAAAGTGCCTTAACAATGTTTGATACTACTGGAATTAATTCGAAAGTGAGTGATGGGTTACTATAAGGTCCACTGGATCTCTTCCCGTTCGTATTGAACTATAATTTAATTCAATTGGTCGCCTCGGCTGGCTTGGCCCATTTATCGACTCATTTTGACGGTACAGGTTCCATCGTTGCAGGCTCTATTCCGTGAATAACTCGATTAGAATTGTGCCTGAAACGTTGCAGGATTATCAGAGTAACATTGATATTCAACGCTAGCTCACAAAACAAGTCCAAAGCCATACGAAAGTCAAGCAACATCAGCAATTTAAAGGGAATGCCAGCAGCCCTCCATAAATATTGCTTCTCTTCCCCTTAAAGTAGTTACGTGATGTGTGTGTGTGTGGCTTCTATTGAAAATTGAGTACTGGTTTTAAAGAAAAACACCAAGAATGACATTGAAGGACAAATTGTCTAAGAGCAGAACAGATCTACGGAGCTACCTTCCCACGAAGAAGTGTTCACTAACTACCCTTGAAGCTGGACTTAAACATCTCCCTACGTGTCCCAGACCATTGCAGCGTTTTTCAAGCTGAGGTCATGGCCATTTACCACGCAGCCAAATGGATGCTGAGTAGTGATATCGGCGTAGTTAACGTATCTGTCTTCTCAGACAGCCAGGCCGCCATTAAATCTCTTTTTGGCTCCACGGCCACATCAAGATTAGTTCATGAATGTCGAACATCTTTAAATGAGCTCGCAAGTTACTCTCGGGTGCACCTAGTCTGGGTTCCCGGACATAGCGAAATCCCGGGCAACTGCGAGGCGGACGAGCTTGCCAAGGCAGGCACGCTAATGCATCACCCCTCCGTAAACTTCGGCATTCCACTGGCAACAGCCAAGCTCGATATCAAACGGAAATATCTGGCTGACGCCTACAAATCCTGGGCTAACGAGGAATCCTGCCACACGGCTAGACTAACTTGGGCAAGAATGGACAAAAACAGAACCAATCAACTTCTTCGACTTGATCGCGTATCACTGTCGACAACTGTGTCGGTTTTGACCGGCCACTGCATAATGGGACAGCACGCAGAAAGACTGGGCCTACCCTCAAATGACTTTTGCCGAGGCTGTGGCTTCGAGGAGGAGGACGAGACGGTTTTCCACCTCTTATGCCACTGCCCATCCTTGAGCAGAAGAAGAATTCGCACCTTTGGTGCCCCATTTCTTACAAGCCTGACAGAGCTGTCATCCATTAATATTAGGGACATAGCCAGGTTCATCAAAGTATCAGGATGGTTTCCTGAAACATGACGGGGGAGTCGTGCCTTTCCAGGCGCTGTCCTTGCGCTGACTATCTCCATCCCAAGAAAGGGAACTTTTTAGTCAGTGCTTGAACGGCGCCACACCGTGGTATCACAATGGGCCATTATGTGTACTGAAGTGTGCTTTTTGGCAAACTGGGCGGCCACTCCTACCTACCTACCAACCTACCCTTGAAGGCTTCTGTCCAGTTTCCCTGGCACTTTATTGTAAGACTCCTCTCCAATGATGTGTTAAGGTGAGAGAAAATTTCAAGTCCTATTTAGAGGGAGGACTTTGAAGCTGACAGAAAGTAACTTCTGCGCAATGTATTTTGTAGGAACGCTTGCCCAGAAGAAAATATTCATTATTATAGTTTATTCATTATAAGCCGATTAAAAATTATATAATAAAATTATTAACTAAATATAATGAGTGGAAATAGAGTTCAGATTGTTCTTTTGAGCACATGAACTGACTGCAAATTGATGATATGCACCTTCAATTTTACACCATCGGAGGTCGCAGATAATGAGGTAATTCAATGTTTAGAACCAATCAGTATGATATTCAATAATATCTGGTATGAATATAATAGAAAAACACATTTCCAAGTACTCGAACTAAACTCCTAACAATAGGCAACGGATATATAAACTCCAGCCGTGGACACACTATTTTTGCATGTTACAAATCTTTACTGGGTAAACTGTACAGCAAGAGTCTCAAGTAAAACTGCAGAAGACCAGAGAAAGGATAAATGTAGGTCCCTAAGAATTATAGACAGTAATTGCATTTCTATGATTTCAAGCCTGAACCTTGAGTGGATATCTAGAAGTCAATAAACTTGCAGAAGTTCACTTTAAACCACAAGGACATCCTTTATCTCTGAAAAGTTCAGTGACACTTGGGACACATAATACATGAGTATTAAGTGCCGATTGTTAGGGTTCAGTACGGACATTTCGCATACATAAAATATCGTTTTAAAGTTGGCAGCAATCCGAAAATCTTAAAGGATCAACTTTACGAATTCGTAATTGTCACAAAGTCACAAGTCATACTGGATCAAAGTGAAGCTAGCATCGTTGAGGAACTCCAGAATATGATAGTGACGAATAGAATCCGTGCTGAAAGAAATGAGATACATTCGTAAACCATCAGAATGATATCGACACAGTTGGCAACAATCCGAAACTCTTAAAGGATCAACTTTACGAATTCGTAATTGTAAAGTGTGGGCAAAGCCACAAGTCATACTGGATCAAAGTGAAGCTAACTTCGTTGAGGAACTCCAGATAATGATAGTGATGAAGAGAATCCGTGCTGAAAGAAATGAGATACATTCGTAAACCATCAGAATGATATCGACACAGTTGGCAACAATCCGAAACTCTTAAAGGATCAACTTTACGAATTCGTAATTGTCACAAAGTCACTAGTCATACTGGATCAAAGTGAAGCTAGCTTCATTGAGGAACTCCAGAATATGATAGTGACGAATAGAATCCGTGCTGAAAGAAATGAGATACATTCGTAAACCATCAGAATGATATCGACACAGTTGGCAACAATCCGAATCTCTTAAAGGATCAACTTTACGAATTCGGAATTGTCACAAAGTCACAAGTCATACTGGATCAAAGTGAAGCTAGCTTCGTTGAGGAACTCCAGAATATGATAGTGACGAATAGAATCCGTGCTGAAAGAAATGAGATACATTCGTAAACCATCAGAATGATATCGACACAGTTGGCAACAATCCGAATCTCTTAAAGGATCAACTTTACGAATTCGTAATTGTAAAGTGTGGGCAAAGCCACAAGTCATACTGGATCAAAGTGAAGCTAACTTCGTTGAGGAACTCCAGATAATGATAGTGATGAAGAGAATCCGTGCTGAAAGAAATGAGATACATTCGTAAACCATCAGAATGATATCGACACAGTTGGCAACAATCCGAATCTCTTAAAGGATCAACTTTACGAATTCGTAATTGTAAAGTGTGGGCAAAGCCACAAGTCATACTGGATCAAAGTGAAGCTAACTTCGTTGAGGAACTCCAGATAATGATAGTGATGAAGAGAATCCGTGCTGAAAGAAATGAGATACATTCGTAAACCATCAGAATGATATCGACACAGTTGGCAACAATCCGAATCTCTTAAAGGATCAACTTTACGAATTCGGAATTGTCACAAAGTCACAAGTCTACTGGATCAAAGTGAAGCTAGCTTCGTTGAGGAACTCCAGAATATGATAGTGACGAATAGAATCCGTGCTGAAAGAAATGAGATACATTCGTAAACCATCAGAATGATATCGACACAGTTGGCAACAATCCGAATCTCTTAAAGGATCAACTTTACGAATTCGTAATTGTAAAGTGTGGGCAAAGCCACAAGTCATACTGGATCAAAGTGAAGCTAACTTCGTTGAGGAACTCCAGATAATGATAGTGATGAAGAGAATCCGTGCTGAAAGAAATGAGATACATTCGTAAACCATCAGAATGATATCGACACAGTTGGCAACAATCCGAATCTCTTAAAGGATCAACTTTACGAATTCGTAATTGTAAAGTGTGGGCAAAGCCACAAGTCATACTGGATCAAAGTGAAGCTAACTTCGTTGAGGAACTCCAGATAATGATAGTGATGAAGAGAATCCGTGCTGAAAGAAATGAGATACATTCGTAAACCATCAGAATGATATCGACACAGTTGGCAACAATCCGAATCTCTTAAAGGATCAACTTTACGAATTCGGAATTGTCACAAAGTCACAAGTCATACTGGATCAAAGTGAAGCTAGCTTCGTTGAGGAACTCCAGAATATGATAGTGACGAATAGAATCCGTGCTGAAAGAAATGAGATACACTCGTAAACCATCAGAATGATATCGACACAGCTGCTACAAATATTGCCATCCATCCTGTCGACGGTTTCGAAAAAGGAGCACTCTGAACACAAGCCTCTTCCATTTACTGAGTAAACAATCAGCAGAAATACTCGCAGCCTAGGATCGTAATAAACTTAAATCCAAAAAACTCTTTAAGTGCAAATGTTGATCAAATGTGCAGTTTGGAGCGCTCACGCTACTAAGGGAAGCGCGGCATTTTGCTATGTCCACTTATCAGCGAAGATAAAAGTATCTATCTACGTTCGCTTGCCATTGAAGTTTGCTTTGCAGTGGCGGTGGATTTCTAGTGGCGTTTCTCGGTGTGTGGCTCGTAACCGTGTTGGTTCTGGCGTAGCCGAAGCCATAAGCAAAATTAAAGTTTTGCTGGGAACACCTACACAAATAAATAATACGAGCACTTCACTGAACGTGGGGTTGCAGCAAAAGGCACAAAAGAATACCAACGAATACAATGCAAATACGCACATGCACGGGAATGCGAATGCAACAAGAACGTAGTGGCTGGAGCAGGCAGTGAGCGGATGTGAAGCCATCGGAAATATTTCGAAACGCCACATCACTTCGAGCAGTCGATGCTGCTGCCGCTGCCGATGTTTCTGCTTCTGGGTAAAATGTGCGTATGCGGATTTGTGGCACAAATGGTAGTGCGCTGGCGCAAGGCTCAGCATTTCGCGCAGCGCTGCCGCATGGCTGTGAATTATGAAGAGTGCTCGTTTTCCTTTTTGCGCTTTTTGTTTTGTCCCCTTTGCGGCATTCATTGTCCTTGTTGCTTTTGTTTCGCTGTTATCTCTGCTAGCGAGTGAAAAATATTGCACCCGTGTGAGTGGCAATGGTTAGCGCTGCGGCCTGGGGTATGCTGTTTGTAGTGCAGGGGGAGGAGGCTTCTGCGAGTGGGTTGTTTCACTGCAGCAATTGAAGCGTCTATCAACTTAAACAAAGCGCAGCGGAAAATATTGTCTAAGCACTCGCTCGCTGGGTGCGTTTTTGTTTGCTTGCCAGTTGGAAAATCGCGGAAAATTGAAAAATTCACGATAAAACGCTTGACATGCTCGTTAAGCGACAAAATATGGCAAAAGTTGTAAGAGACGGGCGCGAGGAACAGACGGCACTACAGTAGGAGTAGCGGCAGGAGCAATGGAAGCCAATAACATCAGCGTGCAAGTATGTAGTTTCGTGGCTTCATGCGTGATTTGGGAATTGAGGAGTACGTCTCAAGATAGATTTACGATAATCGATTCTCAAATGTTTCAATCGAATTTTCTTGCCACATTTGCTGCTGCAAGGATGCGTGTAGCAATAGTTTTCAGTTTTCAGTTTTCGGTTTTCGATGGTTGTTTATTCGTTGTTGGCTTTTAATTTTCTTGTCTTTGATTTAGCAACGGGTTTGGTTTGGGAGCCAAGTTATAATCATAAATTAAATGTAGTTACATGAAAGAGATAACATACGATTATTTGACCTTTCTGGCGACCCACTGACACAGTGTAGCCGTGTCTGTACACATTCGGACATGTGCACAGATACGCACACATCCACATCCAGACACACGACATGCAAAGGCACTTAAAAAAATATACGAGTGCAAACGTGAAATAGAAAAAAGGAAATTTCCCAACGCAAAAGTCAAAATGTGCCAAGTCGGCTGTAATGTACATAAACGTCGACAGCAAGGACTTGTCGACATGACCTGAACTCATTTACTGCGCAACCTCAAACAAACACTAACATACACAAGCACCACTTTGCTCCTCTGTGTGTGCCTAACTGGCTCATGGATTATATGTGCTGTGGTTGTAGCTAAATCAAACGATGTTAAATCCAGTATTGCTGATTGCAGAGAGTTCCCTGAGTGTGTTAACTTGATATCAGGTAATTATGCGCTACACCCACACGGGCAACAGGATAGCTGCCGGCTGTTTAGGAACACTAATAAACTCAGAGTATGAGCTAGGAGGGGCGAGGGATGTGGAAATAAACGTGCGCAAGCATCCTTTCTTTCAGAAAACATAATAACATACTCGTAGCTTGCAGCAAGCTTAGTTCTGGTAAATCAACACAAAGTGTATTCTTCTCTTCAGCTTTCATCTCTGTTCCTGCTTATTAAGTTAAGCAAAGAGTTTCAGTGCTTTGAGTTCGTACGCCAATCTGCTACACTTCCGCCAACTCATAAACTTTCGCATTTACTTGAAAGAAACATCCTGGGAGCTCCTCATGACCCAACTCCATAGCCGTTAGCAACGAAGTTGGGTCCTTTGGTATTCTAATCGAAGTCAAGTGTACCAAAATTTGGCAAAGCGGGTGCAGTTCTTTTCACATTTGTGCTACTCCGCAGGGAATTAAGGTTTCCTGTGTGCTACGCTATACGCTGTTACTGCCAATCTCTTTGGTTTCCTTTTAAAGCTCCTTTCATGTGTCTCCAAAAATGCTGTGAACACATGTCAAACAACTTTAAATAAGTACCAGAAAATGATTAAGAAAAATACTTCTATGAAGTCACTTTCACGCATTACACGCATTGCTGAAAGTCAGTAATTTTGCTCTGTCAAAAATCTAAGGTGTCCGTGCCTGAAGAGAGGTAATAAGCTGACTACGTGTGGGCGTGTTTAGAGCCAATTGTTTAGGGAACCGATAAAGGTGATGTTTCCATAGAGCTACTTCAGTTACCCAGCAGAGTCTGATTTTCCCAAGGAAGAGAATTGCTCCGTTATCTAGGAACCAAAGCAACCAAAGCAGCAAATGTTATTGATGAGGAGTATCGAAACCCAAACCGGCTGAGGAGACACCTACGAGTATTTCTCAAGAATCTATCTTAATGGTCCTGTTCTGTATACAAATCGAAACTTAGGCCTTCAACGAAAACTCTTTTCTTATGGGGTTCTTATAAAAATTTCCTTCACACTTTCGAACTACGTCCGTTTGGATTTGAATGGAAATTAGGAACAATCAATTTATTTATTTATGCATTCTTCCACTCAATCTCAACAATGGCATCGTTACAGCAATTTCCGTTTAAACACATTTGCTGCCTATTCGCCACGTGCACATTGCAAATGATGAGTATAAGTAACATCGGGACAGATATTGCCGTATGAGACGGAGACGGCAGCTTAATCTATTCTGTTCCGATAATTGATAGCAAACTTCATTGGATTACGGTCTGGCTGGGAGCCATTTACAATCAGAGATGCAAGCAACTCGTACATAGTTGGAGGTCTATGCACAAACTGATGTCGCTGCAATGTATCAACTGAGTGTGCAGCCTGACATGACTGAAGGCAAACACACAAGTGCCGACCTGTGCACGTATTCGTATTGCGAAGGATTAGCATAGTTTTTGCATGTGTGCGTAGCTTGGTGCATTGCCGGTTTCGGATCATATTACCATACAAATGCATACATTTCGGTTTGACTGCTTGGTGTTGGGGTGCCTGTGCAGTCGCCGTGGCCATTTGCGTGGGCGCCAACGCCTGCTAACTTGGCCTGGCTGGCATGAGACACAAGGTGGTTGCTCAATTTGCCCAATTTCCGATAATAACTCAGCATTTATTGTTAACAATTTTGCCTTTGAATGCAATTTGAGTGTAATTAAATTTAATTGCAATGCATCACAATTCAAACATGAACGAGTAAATGGAAATTTTTGTAAATTTAAATGTTTGTTTAATATTTAGTGCCATTAATTTTGGACTGTGGTTAGGGTTGGGACTGGGGTTGGGATTGGGGTTGGGCATTTAATGCAGCAATTAATTGCATTTTTAAAGGCACATTCATTATTTGAGTGCACTGGCAGAGCCATTAAGGCGGACACTAAATTTCGGTTAATTGCACTCTGTGCATCTGTGTTTTAGATTTCGTTGCGGTTGTTGCGGTCGCTGCTATAAAAGCGCTAAAGCTAATGCTAGTGTTGGTGTGCTTGCTGCTGCCGCTGCCACTACTGTTGTTGCTGGTGCAGTTGTTGCTGCAGTTGTCACAGCAAACAAGCTACTCTGTCCAAAGTATCTCTAATCCGATTATCATTGGCGGCATCACACGACCAACTGCTACAAATTAATAGCATTTTGCGAAATTTGAATACGCGCAGTTGCACTTTAATTAAAGCATTACTCACACACCTATCATGCCGCCCACTCTCCGCTTCCAGCTGCGCAAACTAAATTACTATAATGCCCGCTTAGAGATCGCTGCATGAGTTGCTTTCGCGTTGTGTGTATTATAGACCTCAAATGCGTCTGTGTTTTGGTTGACTTGTGTGCCCAGCAGCACATTTAATAACGCTGCTTAGCCACACAACGAGCTTACTTAATGGATAGATACATGGACATGCAAAGCGAAAGTAAGGAGTCCAACTTTCGCTTCAGTTTTGTGACAGGATTCCTGTTAGTTCCAACCATAAACTTTAAAGCGATCCAATGGTACTCTGGCAAGCTTGCCGCCGCACTTACACATGCATGCATTTCTCATGGCTTAGTTTGGTGGTAATGTGGACAACAAATAAAAGGAGACGCCTAAAAAATGGAGGTTCGTAGGGACACCAGCGCTACTTCCTCATCGGTGGCAAGAACTCATTACGAACAGAGCTTTCCATGATTCGTTACACTTTGTGTAATGTGCTGTCATTGGAGGCTGTCTTTGTTCATAGAGTGTAGAGCAGTTCTACCTTATAGAGATATTACCCGTAATCTATCTCTCTCTTCTCGAGGTCTCGAGTCTTCTCGAGGTAGTCACTATTTTTTTTTTATTTTTATTTTTTTTCCATAATTGGAACGGAGGTGGAAATCTTCAAAAGACACTGGTAACATTACGGCACCAGTAGTGTGGGATTCTTACCCACTAAAACCACCTCCATCGCAGCCTCCCCCCGCGGGACCGCCGCAAGGTAATACTTCTCCGGGGGGGGTAGTATGGTCAGCGGACCCCTCCTAGCTATTTTTCATTGCTCGTCTTCGCCACTCCTGGTGGCGGAAGTCTTTCATAATAGCGGCGGTGGTGTCACACACCGCAGCCCATTTCTCCGGGCTCTCGAGCATATGCTGCACTATGTTGTCGGGCACCACGGGCTCTCCACATACTCCTTGTAGTGCCACTCTAGCACTTTCATAACGTGGGCAATAGAAGAAGACATGTTTGGGTAGTTACTATTTCATGTGCAGCATATGCAGTTGTCTTTGGAGTGGTTCTTCAGAGGAGCTTCTCACCAAGCTCAGAAATTTGACCGAACTAAACCATTAAATTGACTGCTAAACATCAACAAAACACTCGTATATTTGTGCTGGCATTGAGTTCTATTTCAGCATAATTTGCTGAGTTTCATCAAGCCATTTTCCATCTGACCCTTTCGTTTGAAGGTGTGGCAAGCTCATAGAAAATCGCATTTTATTTTTGCCATTGGCCTGCATCAGAGTCTAATGTGAATGAAACTCTGTAAATATTTTTGCCACAGCCTATACCGCGTTTCAATGAGCATACAGAGCCTTTTCAATTCTCAGTTCCATTCGCAGCAATCCCCCACTGTGGTTCACATTCAATGGGCGGCCCATCGAAATTGATTGATGATGCAGATACTGCATCAAAAGCGAGCGAGCCGTGCAGGCAAAAGACATAAGCGCTTCACCGAATTCCCTGGTTTGTTGCCTTTTTGGCTCTGTGTTTGTTTGACGTTCATTAAAGTTTAATAGAGCGCGGCCATTGTGCGTGTGCGAGTGTATTAAATAATCCTTTACAGGAAGTGCAGCTCGTTCAATTGAAAATGAAAACCGATCAGAGTGAAGCGCTGTTGGCACTTATCAAAGCCAGAACGAATTGAGTTAAGTGCTCTGCATGTGGCGTTTATCAGTTGATGGGCCAAACGTCGTTGCTAATGTGTGCGGCTGTGTGGGTGTCGTCTGTGCGGATGGGTGTGTGTGTGTGTGGGTTCGCGTGGGTTTTTTTGTATGGGTATTAATAAGCATGCAATAAAAAATAATTGCTATCAATTTGGTTTTTTGTTTTTGTTTTGGCTTTCGTTTTGCCCAGTTTAATGGGTATTGTCAGATCAAGTGTGAAATTGATATTTTTATGAAGGAAATGTGGCAATAATTTTGTTCACCTACAGAGACACTGAGCGGTAAAGCCAGTATGTGGGTGGGCGTGCAACTCGACATATATAGAATGGCCATATTTAACACTAATATAAATGTTCATAACTCCAATATACGCCTACACTATAAACTTTATACTCACTTTTAGTTGGATTAAGACACTTTTCTGGACAATTTCATAGCAGACTCTCTTATGGGGGTCATGCAAAGGGACTCTAAACAAAGGTAAGTCAAATGCCTGTAACTAATCTTATATTTGCATTCAGTTATGAATGGGGGTGAAATGAGGGCATGGCGGTAATATATTGATTTGTTTGCAGTAATACTAATCAAGCCTGTGCTCGCATCCCAAAACGCTTTTGAGTTTCCCAAACGATTTGCAGCTTCCCACGCGATTAAGTATTCCCTGTTTAAACATCAGTACTGCTAGAACGGCGTTCCACAAAGCTCCGCGCACTTTCGAAAACTGTTTGAAATTTCCTACACACACAAATCACTACTCGCGTATTGTCCTTCACTACACTGCACCAAGCTCAGCACACACGTAATTGGCGAGTGTCATCGATGTCACGGTTCGAAAAAATGATGGCCACGCACGCACGCGTCCTCCAACGCTAAATGAAATTAGGCAGTGATGCGGGCCAATATTTATACAACACCTCTTTTTTTTGGAAATCTATAAAAATTTTGGAGGCATTTTGAGGGAGAGGTGTGTGAAAAATATATGCAAAAAGATGCTGCTTATCAATGAAAAATATTCTATTTTCTTCTACTTACTCTTGGTTGGTCATCAGTAGTTTTAAAGTTTGTTTCTTAGTTGCATTTATAGTTGCATTGCTTATACACTTTTATCTCTAATTTCTGATACATAAGTATATACTTGAGGTATGCGGGTAATTAAGGCAAACAATTTGAAAAACACTTTCGATTCTTGAAAACAAAATAGCTACAATTTTATTAAATTCATAGAAAAGTACTCAAGTCGGCATTCTCAATATTTCTCTACATATTCCCTTTATTCTTAGATAAAAAAAAAATTATTCTGAAATCTGCTCAAAACACAAAGTAAATTATTTTGAGAATATTTGTTGCCACTCACATATTCGAGCATATGCAGTATTTTTTGATCCTAAAACTATGCAATAATAAATCAGACTTTCATGTTCCATATTTAAAAGGATTTCATTGCTGGACGATTGGAAATGTGAATAAAAATATGAAAATGAATACATATCCTTGGAACTGAGTAAGAACTATTTAATGATAGACTAGGCTGAATGGAATATTTTGCCAGGGAATATTTGTTGCAGTTATTCAACTCCTGCACAGTTACAGGTGGAAAGAGTATGGCAAACTTACGGATTTGTTGATATTTAATTTGCTCTCGGCTGATGGGAGGACCTTAAAGAGAATTATGTGAGCATACAAAGATATAGGTAGAGTTTGTGCGGAGACGTCAGAGAGAATATGCAGGAGTTGGACCTGAGGAAGTTGAATGATGCAATAAGAAAAAGTTAAACGTGATTGTGATTTGAGTGAAAGAGTATTCTTCCTAAGGAAAAAGCAATTGCTCAAGATATATACGAGTATATACGAGTATATATATATATATATATATATATAAATATATAAATAAATATATATATATATATATATATATATATTTATTTATATATTTATATATATATATATATATATATATATATATATATATATATATATATATATATATATAAATATATAAATAAATATATATATATATATATATATATATATATATATATATATATATATATATATATATATATATATATATATATATATATATATATACGAGGTTTGATCAAAAAATAACCATTATTTTTCAAAAAGTATTTATTTATTCATCAACAACTATCTTGTCCCCTTCAAAGTAATTCCCCTCAGATATAATACACTTATGCCAGCGTTTCTTCCAATTCTCGAAACACTTCTGAAACGCTTTTTTTGGTATCGCCAGCAGCTCCTGTTTCGATTTATCTTTTATCTCCTCAATTGTAACAAAACGCTTTCCTTTCATCGGTGTCTTCAGTTTTGGAAAGAGGAAAAAGTCAGCGGGGGCCAAGTCCGGTGAATACGGTGGTTGAGGCATGATAACGGTTTTGTTTTTGGCCAAAAACAGCTCCTGAGCGATGTCCATGCGACGTTGCTTTTGCTCAAAATTTAGCAATTTTGGAACAATCTTCGCTGCCGCCCATCCGTAAAAATTACTTGGCATGAGCCGAACGATATGCCAACGTCATCAGCAACCTCTCTGATAGTGATTCGACGATTATCCAAAATCATTTTCTACACTGAGTCAATGTGTTCCTCGGTTGTTGACGTGCTCGGGCGACCAGGACGAGCATCGTCATTGACATCTTCTCGGCCTTCCTTAAACCGGTTATACCACAATTGAACTTGTGTTCTGCTCATAGTAGACTCGCCAAAGGCCACAGTCAACATTTCAAATGTCCTTGCGCATTTAATTTCATTTTTTACACAAAACTGAATACAGTTTCTTTGATCCATTTTTTCGAATAGTACAAAATCGAAGAGCACACCAAAACACGACTAACCTTTTTATCTGTCAAAAACAAACTGACAATCCAAAATGGTTGGTATTGCCAACATATATAACAGACATGTGTACCAACATAACAGAAAGAAAAATGCGAACATCGAACATACGTAACTCACGAAAAGCTGAAAATAACGGTTATCTTTTGATCACACCTCGTATATATATATATATATATATATATATATATATATATATATATATATATATATATATATATATATATATATATATATATATATATATATATATATATATATATATATATATATATATATATATATATATATATATATATATATATATATATATATATATATATATATATATATATATATATATATATATATATATATATATATATATATATATATATATATATATATATATATATATATATATATATATATATATATATATATATATATATATATATATATATATATATATATATATATATATATATATATATATATATATATATATATATATATATATATATATATATATATATATATATATATATATATATATATATATATATATATATATATATATATATATATATATATATATATATATATATATATATATATATATATATATATATATATATATATATATATATATATATATATATATATATATATATATATATATATATATATATATATATATATATATATATATATATATATATATATATATATATATATATATATATATATATATATATATATATATATATATATATATATATATATATATATATATATATATATATATATATATATATATATATATATATATATATATATATATATATATATATATATATATATATATATATATATATAGATATAACAAAGTGTCACTAATTCATTTGCTGGTGTTCCTACAGCCTTAGCACATCCTCATTTATCATACATGAGCGTGATTCGCTAAGAGAGCTTATGTTGTCGATAAACTTACTCTCAATCTAAATCCCTCTAATGCATTTACGCCTAAGCAAAAATATTCGTATATTTACATTATAATAAGTGGCATGTGTGGGAGTGGCACTTCGCCGTTGCTTGCCTTGCCGTAATATGAATAATTTCCTTTTTAATTGCTGATCATTTTCACACGTTCTGTTGCGCTGCACACAAACGAGAAATGATGAATTTTTAATTGAAATATTAATGAGTGCAAACACGTTTAAATGAAATGCCAGAGTGACACGACAAGGCAGCGGCAGTGGCAGCGGTAGCAGGAGCAGCAGAGGCAGATGGCTGCCTCCCACGTTGCTTCGTCGCCTTGCCGCTGCTCACATCGCGTACGTATGCCGTGGATTTGCTGAGTGCTTCTAGCGTTTACTCTGAGCAGGTGTGCTAATTTAGCTCATTACCAGTATACGAACTACCACTGTGAAATTGAGCTGAAGCTGCTCTCGTTCAAATGTTGTTTAATAATTAGCGTCTTCCATTTTCCCAGTTTTCCTTTTGCCATTTTGGTTGTTCTGGCCATGCTGACATGTTTAAAAATGGAATGCGCTGGCAGTTTTCTCGTATAGTTAGCGACAGATGATTACCGTTTTAATGGAATCCTGGTGTAAATAAATCAAATTACAACAGTTTCTATTATGCTGATGGGTGCTCATTGGTGGGAGCTTGTGATCATTTCTTTATGGAAATTTCCAGCACAGTCTGCGCAAACCCATATTTTCCCTACAAATGCATTATTTTTTATGATTGATTTTAAAGCACGTGAGCATCATAGCCCCCACGCCTTGTTATTGCTCTCCTATTAATAAGCTACATATACTTATCGTATAGTTTCTTGAATATTTTCGAGCTTGGTGTTTGGTTCGTCATCAATGCTGATCCTCTTCGAACCAAACCTCCACCTAAATACCGTTTCGCATATGTTGTACTGATGTCACTGCTCTGAGCTCTTGCCATGTCACTATCAACATCACAGTTGGACAACCTCAGCATCTGTTAATATATTAAGCCGCGCCATTGGTTTGTGCTTCTTTGTTTGCCACAGTAAACGAAGTGGTCGTCCAACTTTCTCCATTTTCTGCATATTCATAATTTAAAATTAATCCTTTCCCGTTTGTAAATTTGCTGATATTTCCGCAGGCAAAAGCAGTTTGTGGGTCTGCACTTAAAGCCCTGCCACAGCATCCTTTTCACGCGAATTGGCGTAATAGCGCCTTTTGCATTCAATTTAAAAGCGCACGTTGAATCAATCATATTTCTCCATGTCCTTCAAAACTGCCACTGATGGGCAATTAAGTAAGCTGTAATGAGTCTATTAGTTGCGTAAAATCTGTGCTCCGGCAAGAGACAGTTTCAGTAATTGAGTTCCATACAGGAGGCACCTACATGTGCAACTGCAAAGAAATTGGGTATTATCCTCGCTCCCTGTCCGGTCCGGCGCACAGCGATCTTAATTGCAGCTGTCGGTTTATTATACTTGTATGATTGGCAGTGGAGGACAGTTTAATTGCGTACGCATGCAATGACAGAGTGAATCACAGACGTGCCAAGTGTGCGAGTGATGGAAAACACGCAGATACATCACTGCCGTTGAATATTAATACTTGATAGGATTTATATTGATAATATTTGTGTGAATATCAGAATTTTCGCAATGAGAAGGAAATATGCAATAAAAAATATTCATTGTTAGTAACAATAGTTTGGATAAAAAGCATCATCGTAAGATGAACTCGGAGTTACTTCATAGTATGAGTATGTTGAATGATTTTTGATATGATTTTAAAATGAAATTCAGTTCCATGAATTTGTGTAATTTCGGCTGAAATGATGTTGAAGTTACTCCTAATATGGCATGCAATCCCTGCTCGTAGCATATCGATGTCATTTGGTGGCATTCATATATCTGATAGTTGCCCGATATCTAGATCAGCAATTGGTATTGAATTTTTTGATTGGAAACAATGTACTCATGTCTTTTGGCACTAAAAATTAGACCATTCTCCCAGGCTTAATCTGAATCTCAGAAGTATACACCTCCAAGTAAGTACTTACAGATTTGTAGGTCCTGTGCAGTGGCTGTATTATTGCATGTCGTCCTAATTATCTACATAGAACCTAGAATAGCCTAGATTTGTATGTCCTGGTCCTGGGGAATTATTCAACGCAAACACACTGACAGACATTTTTCTCTGGCACTAGTCCATGTTATGCCTTTGGACCTCTCTGGTCAACGATGCGTATTCTGTTTGCATTTAAGTAGAGTGTTGGCTCTCTGCGGAGCTTGGCTTGTGATGTTTGTGGTTTGTAGCCTTTGTGTTAGGGATGCAGCTAGATGCGGCACTGTGCTGACACTTTAAGTTTTCAGTAAGGGCAATTTTCGTTCATAACTCATTTTTGCTCTTATCATTTAAATGACCACATGCTGGGTGGCCACTGCCTGCTATTGACAGGATATTGTGCATATTTTTCTGAGATGCGGAGGGTTCTCTGCCTCCTCGTGCTATGAATATTATCCTTGGTTATCTGTGTGTGTGTGTGTGTGGTGAGTGTGGCCAGTGTCCAGAAATTAAATATGAAGTGGAGAAATCATCGTAGCATCCCTTCCACCATCTAGGCCTCCGGGTGGCTGCAATATTCCAAAGCTATGCGTAGAATTCAATAAGCTGAGCATTTTTGTTCGGTAAAACAATTGGGGGGTTGGGAGTCTGCGGCCTGGTCAAGTGAAAGCAGGGCATCAACTGCATCTACACAATTTTTAAATTTAACGCAGGCTATCGGAGTCCTAATGGGGTCATGCGAGGCACACACATCCCTATTCATGCCCGTATTCATCAGAGAGCATCGGGGCAGTACGCAACGCACACAATTCCAATGGGCAGCAATAAAATTTCTTATACCGCTGCGTCGGCGTCCATTTGCTGCTGGGGCCGCTCCTGGTTGTACACTTCAAAAGGTCTGCACCATGTCGGGCGGTGGCTCTGTTGGCCTTTTGCGTTACTTCAACAAACAAAGCAGAAATAAAACAAAAACCAAAAAGGAAGAAAAGAAAAGTAAAATGCTAAAAATTCCACTTGGACTCACATTTGTCCATTCGTGACTGCGCACACACTTGGCGCAAAATGTTAGTACACGTGCAAGTCGGCGGAAAGGGGCCAAAGTGGAATTTCATTTTATTTACAGCCCATAAATAACTCTTATTTTTATTGCTCGCCAGCTGACTAACATTTCCTTCGGGTGGCGTAACAATTGTAAAGAAACCAAGAAAGCAAGAAACCAAGAAAATGTGTATAAATTCCTGCAACAAAAATATGAAAATTGTTCCTCTTCAACAATGTTTACGATATTTCCCATTGCTCGCATGCCATTCGTTTTTTGGCTGCCATTGTGGCATTGGAGTAGAGGGACTGAGCGTTGCCAGAGCTTATTACACAAATATACCAACCAGCCTTTGTACACACACACACACACACAAGAACACATACATGCATACTTATATACACAAAGGACCCAAAAGGCGTACAAACAAGGCTTCATTTTTCACAAACTTACAATAAAGTGCGCGGTATGGCAGGGCATGGAACGGCACAGCCCGAGACTCCACATAGTAACGGCAATTGACGTCATAAACTGTGTGTGCGAGGACTTCAATCCTTGTTCTTGCCTCATCGATCCACATTAATCACTCAGGGCGAGCGATTGTGATTTATGAAATGCACTTTAATTTCGCATTTGAAAGCGTTTAGCAGCGTCGTGAAGCTGCAGCATGTCCAATATTAGCCCGAGTTTATATTTTGCTCCACTGAACTTGCGATTCTTTGTCATTTTCATATTTTGCCATTTTCATATTTATTTCCTCAGCTCTTGAGTGTTTTCAGCAAGCAGTTTATCAAATTTTAGTTATAATAAAAAAACCCCCTATGGATGCTATCAAATGCTGGTGTGCTACCAAGCTCGTGTATTAACTCCTTCATCTTGACTGCTTCAGTTCACACCGACGGGGTTTTTTATTGTCTTCAATTGGTGCTGCCCTTCGCTCCGTAAGCAGTGTTTAACAATAGCATCGCCACTTTCAACTGCTGTGTCTGAATAGAAATTCGTCCATGCACGACTGTTCCTAGTAAAAATATGTGCCACACATACTTCACCGCCAAACTTACTCAGGCAAGAGTTTACAGGAGGCGAGCATGTCGACTGGACCAATGAACTGATGAAATGGATGCACAACCATTTTGTGGGGCATCTCCAGAAAAGTGGAACAGCTGATAAGGCATCTGGGCAATACAGATTCAATGCTTGCTGGGGGAATTCCAATCAACTTTGGCCGACAAAATATTATGAGCCAATCCCAGTCCTTGAATTTATGAGGTCAAAAAACCATCTTGCACTCTTATCCATGAACCCTGCACTGTTGAATATCATAATCAGAGAATACAGAGAAAAGAAAGTCTTTTTCGCTGCCAGCGTCCGTAGCGGACACACCACGATTCTGAGTGGATTCACCACGATTTTGAGTGGATTCATGTCCAACGTCCGTCTGCTTTATTTCGCTACTTTGCCGTTTGACGTTTAAGTTTCTTTTCTCTGTGTTCTCTGATCATAATAAAAAAGGGACAATGAGCTGCACTCTTCTGGGGCCGACAAATACCCGCACTCTTCTAACGCCTTCAATAGATTATCCTGTGCTGACCATACGCGTATTTTCTATGCAGCTCCACCGGATATATTTATGCATCACTTAGCACTGCAGCGAAGTCCACCGGCAGCCTTAAGAATAGCGAGTAGGAAGTACGGTATTCAGAACCAGAAGCTGTGATACGACTTATAAGGATACTACAAGCAGTCCCTCAAATGGCTCTGCTCAACATATTAGTTCGGTTTATTCGGAATTATTGGAGGCACAGAAAGCAGTGGATAATGAAAACCAGATGTTTGACCCTAATTTTGAAGAGAACCACAAACAGGCAGTATAGAAAAGATGGGTATGGATGAGATTTCGAAAACAGTGGCCAGGCTAGTAACCGTGTTCACTGGTGCTGCGTCAAAAGACTTACGGTCAGAAGTCAACTGTTTCATTCAAGGTTGTGAACTTGCAAGGAGGAGCATAAGGCCTCATGAATTACAGGAGTTCTTTGACTGTGTAAAGCGGTTGTTTGGAGATGCATACAACCTTGTGCTACCAAAGCAATTCGTCAGTGCGGACGAGCTTTACGGGCTCCTAAGGAGAACTTATCTGAAGGTGAGGACTCTGGGAGATGGGGCTCGAGAAATCAGAATGGGGAAGAATCTGGCAAGTGAGGACATACGAGCCTTCGCCAGGCACCTAGGGCCACTGCAGGGGCTGGCCACAGAAATAGTGAGAAGTAAACATAATGGCGTTGGAGATACAGCGCTATTGTACGAAGTTGACAAGTCAGTTTAATAGCTTTCGTTGTGGGTCTCCGCGACCCCGCTCTAAAGATTCAGAAGAGGCGATTAGAGCGCAATTCTTGGTGGAGCGGAGTACGGCTGTTTTGGGCGAGGTTCATACGGTAGGAAAAAGGCAGGACATGTTCACTACTGCTGTCGGAGATAGACAAGTCATCTGTGTTCATAGCCTATGCTATAATGACCTCCAGATTAGCATCGACCACACTCTATAAGAAACTTGAATGATCATGGGTGTAGAGTACGCATATCATAATATAGTTGCATAGATATATAACAACATTTGAAGCCCGTATAAAACTTTCATGGAATTAGTTTAGAGCCTATTGTATAATTGTGTAACCTTTATAAAAAACATTGCTTTCACTCCATAACTAAAGTCCTTTATAGAACTTTGATTCACAGTCAGAAAAATGCTTAAAAAATGTTTCTTTGCAACGTGTTTTTTATCTCTGCTCCTCTTATTTTACCAAGCTAACCACTTATTTCATTATCATTTATTATTTTTTAGTCGAAAGCCTCAATAGCTGGCACCCATTCTCCAACCCCTTGCATCCATAATTAATTATAATGGAGGATATAATAATAATATTATTATTCGATTGATTTTCGTCGAATTTAAAATTATATTTTGTTGACCATTCTTGTTGGATTGCAATTCAACCGCCGTTTGATCAGTTTTAAGAATTGTCAAGGAGCATTATAGGATCTTATTGCACCCACACATTATCTTATTACACCCATACATTACACATTATAGGATCTTAACTTTACAAGATCACAAGGATTCTAAATTGTACATATATATAAATAGCAATTGAAGCCCTTGAGTTGCTTCTCTCGACTGGTTCGAACTTTATAAAAATACACACAATGACAGCAATTATACAGGATGACCTTTGAATGCCTTTATAAAGATATTTTAATAACTTTATAAATTGCACAGTTTGTATGTGGCTAAAGTGTGTGCTACGAAACGATGCGACATCATTTCTATCGAACTGGGATTTGCCGCAGTTCCAGTACCGCTTTAGCCAATTTACCCCATTCCCTGTGCTCTCGCTGAATACGCTTGTTCTTGTGAGTCTGTTTAATGCTTTGCGTCAGGTGCACGCATCCAATTGCCACAAGTTCCACTCTAGCGTTTAATAATCTCCACTCGTGATATTTAATTTTATTTGTACGAACGAACAAGTATGAAAAGAGTATTTGAAATGAAACTATTTGCAAAATTCCCCACCCTCCCTTTTTTCCTCTCAGAATTCAGGCCGAACCATGCGCCCGCCTTCCACCTTCCACGTTCTCCTTCCATTTTGCCCTCCCGCGCCCACGCACTTGGCATTCGTTTCAACTGCACTCCAGCCAAGTTCACTTGTAATTTGAGTTAATTTTTGAAATGAATTTCAATTTCGAGTCAAACGGAAAGTTTTACATTTGTGTGCAAAATACTTAAACTTATTTTAATGATGCAACAATCTGTGTGTAACTCTGTGCGGCGGTGGCACGCTTTCGGGATGGTGCTGCCGCGGCGTTACGTAACGTAATTTTTAATGTGTTATTCACTGCGCTGGCAAGGCTGTGCGGGTGTCCTTGCCACACCGCCGCTGCAGTTCACTAGCGCGCTGGGAATGCTTCTCGCCACAGCAGCAGTACAGATACAGAAACTACTTGTAAACAACAACAGAAGCAACGAAAAGTTAGTTAAATTCAGTACATGTAAATAAAATGTAGTGGAGTGCTCGGTAATAGAGTGTACCGTGAAATCGTAGGGAGGAGAGGGGGGGCATCGTTATTAGGGATCCTTATGAATTGGCGCTTTTGGCATGCCGCCTGTATAGCATCGAAAAGTGCTGGGACTATACGCGGTGGAGGCAGGGATCAATTTACACACAGACACAGCCATCAAAACATACACACAAGTTCATGTGAAGCTGGTAGTTCACTGTGTGTTGCTACGAGTAGCACCGCTCCGCAAACTACAACGCATAGGCTCATAATGCGATTTCGTTTGTATCCAAGTGATCACTTTATCGGTACTTAGCACTTCATTGGTCCGTGCCTATGGCGGCGCGTATCGTCAAAGCGTGTTGCTCTGCACTCTGTCAGCAGTGGTGCGTATTACCACAGGTGAGGCAGGAGCCTGTGTACACACTTCCAATAACGCTTTGAGCTGTTTCCGCTCAAATAGCGGCATGCACACTTCTGTGTGTGTAGGCAGCAGAGCCGCGTCATCCATCCGCTTTGGCAACCTGTCAGATAACACCTATGCTTGACAATATGCCTGTCTGCGTGACAGTCTGACTGCGTGTTTCTTGTCTGCTGTTATGAATGGAAACAGGCTCATAACAGCGGGGCAATTTGATACTCGCTGGCGGTGGAGGGCATCGCCGCCATTAAGTATGCTTATCGGTGCTCCACTTTTTACTCATTATAAGGTTACATTTCAATTGGGTCTCAATAGCTGCGTTTCCCTTGCAGAATGTCGTCGGCTTGGGTGACATTCTTGTTGTATGCCGATAATTGTTGCTGTTGTTATTATAGGTGCTGGTGTATGCGTTTCTATCTAGAAATGAACGGCAATAAAATGAAAAGAATGATGATAGGTCTGCACATACACTCTCCAGCAGAGATGTGTATGTGTGTGCCAAGGAAGAAACTATTCTATCTTGTCGGATTGCGTTCTGAAGACTTCTGATGCTAACAATGTCAATCAGTTCAGAGAATTTTCCACGTGAATACAATATTTACCACTGCCAAAAAGAAAACACTCCCTATTAACAGCACTTTGAAGAAGTGTCACAAAGACTGCTCTGGCACTTTTCCTATCACCTCGATTTCTGAAAGTCGACAGTGAACTATTTTCAATTAGGCAAAGGTACGATGGAATAGTGGGATTCCGAGGACCAACATGTAAACAAATAAATCGAAACTGTTGATGATCTGATACGTGGATATGCAACTCTAGTCACAATATCTAAATAATCACGCCCCAGAGACACTCGTGCGGCACAAGTAGCGTTTACATTTTGTGCATGTCAGCCCATGAATCTGCACACAGATATTTTATATATTAAATATAGCTGCTTATAGATTAAATATTTTATATAGATTCATAGATTACTAATCCTTTTCCCCCGACTCCAAACAAATGCTCAAACATTCTCGTTTGCTTCCAATTGATGTGCGATCATAGCTTAATTAAAGCTCTTTTTCACACCAAAAGATGACTGAAACGGGCAACAGATCCTGGCAAATGTTATGCACATGTAAGCGTGTTCCTTCTTGAGGAAGTTTAGTGAAGTAAATTTATGGTATGGACAGATGTCTGTATAACAAAATGAACATTCGTATTGTCTCAGTTTTATTTCCCATCTGCGTCAACAGAGACATGGAGTTGCCCTGCTTTCATCTCTGAGCTGACATGAACGGTGCTTTCGGTATACAGAAAGAGCGCAGTGGGTCCAGAAGAGACTGCCAAAGAATCGTATCCAACGCGTTGGACATTGATGGCAGCCAGCGTTCGGTAACTACCAGGTAGTAGACTTGTTCCGTTCAAGCAGACAGATGAGATTCCATGCGTTATGTGAGGTAACGTGGGATACCATGAGTATAACAAAATAGTGCATTCACCGCCAAAGACTTGAGTTTGCGATATCAAAAGCCTGATTGAAATTTGTGTAAATTCCTGTACAGAAAGAAATTCCCGAAGGAAATTCCAGGAAGTCGGTGAGTACTCGCACTTAAAAACCAAGAGAAACTGTACTCACAGCTGCTGTGCTCCAATAGTGGCTTGGTGCATGACTGCAGGATTAAATCGTAGCGTCCGGACAAAAGCAGTTGGCCTGTGAGCGTTTAAGTCGCTGGAAGCTGGGAGCAATCTCCTATGAGGAGCAGTTTTTGTGAATGCTCTAGGAAGGCATATTGTCTTAATCTCCTTTAAGACAGATTTTTATGTTTTTGAGACACCCGAAAGCGTGTATACGGAATGAGAGCACAGTTCAAATACGACTGATGAGGGGCAAATACTGCAGATTGCATACGATAGACCATTTCCACTGGTCAAGCAGGTTATCATCGTCGGCACAATATCGTTCGCCTCCTTCTCGCTTGATTTCCAGACTCTTTACGCGGCAAAGAATCTCCTAAGAGCGGGCAACAGCCTCAGCCTGTGCTGCATTTTCATTTCATACAACTTCGAGATCGGAAATGGATTTAAACGTCATGTGACGTCTTCCTCTTTGCTGGCGTAAACACTTAACGTAAACGCCGCAACAAAACACATTTCTCACATTTTGACTGATTATGACAGAGTTACAAGTATTTAGAAACGCTTCAACAAATTAATGCATGTGTATTGAAGTCAACATTGCGAACCAGGTAAACGTCCATTCCGGCTGCGAGACTGCCACATTTTCGTATGGCTATCGACATGGTGCGAAATTCCGGAGCGTTAGTTTGATAGTGTCTCCAAAGGACACCAAACATGGCTTCCAGTAGCCTTCGAAGACATGTTGGTAAAAAGTCCTGAAGACGTACTGACGGTTTCTTCCGGTTTGTCCTCAGAAATCAATAAAGGCCTTGGAGGACGGCTCGCTGCTCCTCCCTTTTTGGAGCATATGAGAGTATGAAGTGTGCGTCAAAATTGTAGTTTACAATATTTGTATAAAGTTCTGTTTTATTTGCTTTTTCGAGTATATTTATATGCACATGCGTCTAATGCGAGGAGAAAACGGCTCAACGAGGCTCCTGGTTGGTTGCCCTCTGAAGTGGGTTGCTTAGTTCCCTACAGCTTCCAACTGCGCGAATGCGTACATACTCGTATGTGGCACATGTGCGGTAAGTACATATGTACATATGCAAGTTCTTTGTATATATTTGTGTATGTGTGTCTGTATGTGTTTGTGCACTGCGGCTTTAATGCCTAAATGCATTTCTCTATTTGCCTTCATTGCAGTTTGTGTGCTCACATACGCCACAAACATCCATGGCTGCCTGCATTGCGCTGTGGCCATAGATGTGTGTGGCTGTGTTGGTGCGAGAGAATATGTGTGCGTGTTTAATGGAATAAGAAGAAGCAGCAATTTATATGTCATGCTGAGATAATGGACGTTTTAGAGAGTGTGAAGTGCACGTCGTCCGCTCGTATGAATAACAATAATCAAGCAGTAGCGATTTAAGTGCTTTTTATTAAGTTAACATTGTTGTTGCTGTCGACAGTATTGTTGGCATTGTCAATGCTACAGCTACAAAACTGTACAGTACTGTGCTCCACATACTTATGTGTGGCACTATTGTTCAGGTTAAAATGCCATTAGAGATAAATTTGTAAGTTGTTAGCAAACAAAACAACTTTAATGCGTACTATTATGCACACATGCACACGCATCCATTTGCACACCCAAGCACGTCACACACATGCATGTTCCTGCTAATGCATTTATTAAGGTTCATTAAACATTTATCTATCTCGGTAATGTCGTTATTAACAGCTAAGCAACATTAAGTGCAAGTTAGAATGTGGTTCTGATGACTCAACTAAGGTGAAAACTCCCTACTCTATTTCCTCACAGTCTGTTTTGGTAGAGAGTGCGTTTTGTCAAAAGTTCTGGAACAGGTGACACTGAATTTCTCTTTACGACACTTTACTAAGTCTTGAGTAAATTCCAAAAATGAATAATCCATACATATAATCTATATACATGATATTGCATATAGTCTGCTGTTGCTATCTCCTTCTGGCTAGTCCTATAGGTCTTTGGTGATGTTGTCTCATATTACTCGTATGAGGCATGAATGATGCGTCGTCTATGTTGCTTTTTCCTTCGCTCGAGTGGACAACATTCTGGAATGTTGTCGGAAGTAGCGAAAATGAGTCGAGCCATTTCGCTAAATGGGCAATTTGTGAATTGAAAGCAGCATGATTTACACGTAAAAGTGAAACTTGTTAAACTTTTGCATTGAATTGAACTGTGTGCTCTATACTTTGATATATTATATACTATATACTACTATTATATACTATATATACTCTACACTACTATTATATACTATATACTACTATTATATACTATATACTACTACTATTATATACTATATATACTATATACTTCTATTATATACTATATATACTATAAACTACTATTATATACTATATATACTATATACTACTATTATATACTATATACACTATATACTACTATTATATACTATATATACTACATACTACTATTATATACTATATATAAAGGGTTTTCCAATAAGAGGTGTTATTTTGGTGTTCAAAGAAAAATGCCATTTTTTGAGATAAAAAATCGGATGTTTATTTCATAATAAAGAGGAAGGTATGCCGTTAATAATGAAAAACAACATCAGCCAAATGGCAACCACGACCACGCTTGCAGGACCATATCCTTGTCATGAAATTTTCCATTACCAAATCGCAAAGTGGCTGCCCTATGTCCTCAATAGCCTCACGAATTCTATCTTTGAGGTCTTGAATCGACGCTGGGTTGTTGGTTTAGACCTTATCTTACACGTGGCCATAAAGGAAGAAGTCGCAAGGTGTTAAATCACAAGATCTCGGTGGCCAATTGTAATCAACTCTTCGAGAGATAACACGGTCCGGAAACTTTTTCCGTAAAAGAGCTATGGTTTCGTTGCTTGTGTGGCACGTAGCGCCGTCTTGTAAACGTCAAAGTAAACGTTGTCCAGATCAATACCATCCAACTCCGACCATAAAAAATCATTAATCATCTCTCGATAGCGCAATCCATTCACCGTAACTGTTGATCCAACCTCATTTTCGAAAAAGTAAGGTCCAATGACCCCGCCGGACCATAAACCGCACCAAACAGTCACACGTTGAGGATGGAGAGGTTTCTCAACAATAACTCTTGGGTTTTCCGAGCCCCAGATGCGACAATTTTGCTTGTTGACGTAGCCACCGAGGTGGAAATGGGCCTCATCAGTCAAGATGATTTTTCGATGGAATTCCGGATCATTTTCATGCATTTCAAGGACCCAATCAGCAAAGACACGACGTTGTTGATGATCGGCCGGCGTCAGTTCTTGTGTTAACTGAATTTTATAAACCTTACGACCCAAGTCTTTATGCAAAATACGGTGTAATGACGTTTGTGGAATGCCCAATTCCAAAGAACGACGAGGCGTGGATAAACCTGGGTTTTCTTCAACACTTTGGGCTACAGCAGCAATATTCTCAGTTGTTCTTGAGCGACGTGCACGGGTTTTATTCTTCACATCACTAACTTGTCCCAACAGCTCTACTTTTTCCACCAATTTCTGTATTGCAGTCCGACAAGGTGCTTCACGACGACCCAAAAATGCTTTAGTTTTGCGAACTGTGACCGCAAGATTTTCACCATTTTTGTAGTGAATTTTAATAATTTCAATGCGTTGTTGAAGCGTGTATCGTTCAATTTTTAGTAATGGCGTAGTTTCTACTTGTCAAATGTCAAAGAATAAAAGCTTCAAAACTGACACCTACCGAAATACCGGGTGATTCAAAATAACACCTCTTGTTGGAAAACCCTTTACTAATACTCCTCATTGACTTAACTCTGAATGAAACTACTTTCAGTACAGAAAAATTTTTAAATAAGTCTTTTTGTATTACTTGGTACAATCCATTGATCCGAACGGTTAGCGTAAACTTATTTTCGTAATATTCAATTGAAATTTGCAGCTGAAGATCGCTTAGAATCAAATCCTACTACGTACCCAAACACTTCACATAGCCAAACGTTTTTACAGTCCGAACATCGTCGCTTAGTGTTTTCAAAGGAGTTTCTGCTTCGGGATTCATAGCATATATTTGTCCAACCAAGCAACAGACCGAAAGACTTCGAAAGAATTTCACGACTGACAGATTGATAGAGACTGAGATAGGACCAGCTACATAAGCTGTGCCTTTTGCCACCTTCTCCTTTTCCTGAAAGATTATTGACTGGAATATACTCCGAGTCTTTTCATGCTCTTTTGTAAAACTTGTACACACTTCTCTCCGTTACGCTGATGTAGCTAGCATGGAGGCATTAGCTCAATAATACACATTCAATGAGGAACACCAATCAGAAGTGTCCTTCTGTGATTTTCATTTAACCCGGAAATTGCACATACGCACACACTTTGAATTTCTTTTTACCCGCACCTTTCAATTGAATTCTTGTGCATTTACGTGCAATCACGAAGTTTGAATGCAACTTTTCACGTGCCAATTGTTTTACACTGTTCCACTCAAAGTGCAAGTTTAAAAGTCAACTGGGGTGAAGAAAGCGGATTTCAATAAATGCACTTAAACATGCAGAAGCACACGCCCACAGAACAAACTTTGCTGACGACAAAAACCCACCCCACAACCATAGTAGGAAACGTGTAGCGTCGTGGTTGAAATAGTACCGAACTCCTGCTGACAAATTGATAGCGTTGATTTATTATTAAGCTTCCATGCAAGTAGAAATGTTTACATTGAGAATAGTTAGGAAGTAGTTGACAATGTTCTCCTTAATATTATGATGGAATAGTATGAGCATTTTATAAATTCATTACTAAACGTGAATCAACATTAGAAGCTAATAGTTAGTTGTGAAAGGTCATTAATGAAGAGTCATTAGTGAAAAGACATAACTAACTAAACTCTGAAATGATGGCCTCTTTAGATATTTAGTTCTGGAACATGTTCGCAAGCAGCTGCACTAAATAGAAAGGATATTCGGCATGATGAGTAAGTTGAATAGTGGCTGGTAAACCGAAGCAATAATAGAGAAGTGAAAATTACTAAAATTTTATTTAACTCATGTTCGTAACTATTGCTTAATGAATCACTGTTAAATTAAAGCTGGCATATGTGGATTGAGGGTTAACCAGCCCGAACCAATGGGGAATTCACCCAGCATATTCCAGCCAGAGACACATGTGCAATGCGGCTCCGTGTTATCTTTCACCTCCGACCTAACCTTGTGGGTGAAGACATTGCTATCATGTCTGACAGCCAATTCCTACGAGATTCATTCTAAACTCGTTTGTGAATGCGTAGAAGTTTTAAATAAGTTGGGGAGCCTCAAGAGGTCGCGGTGTATGACGCCCTTAAATAAATCTATCTATCTAGGGAGCCTTTCCATAATATGGGTCCCAATACACACTGGGATCCCTGGAAGCAAAAAAACTGATAGTCGTGTCAGGAATGGGGCAGCCACACCATTCATTGGACCTGAACCAATCTTTGGCATAGGAGCAAATAGCATAAAAGATAAATTAAAACAGGAGGAAAAATCCAGAAGATCACGCTACTGGGCCTCACTCCCGAAAACTTAGACAATCCAAGCTCATGATTGGGGACTATAACTCCAGACGAGCAGCTCTATGTTTATATCTAAGCAAAAATAGTTTATGATCTCTGACAGGCCACCTTACAGGCCACTGTCATTTAAGAAGCCACCTCATGGAGCTGGGACTCGCACCAGTAAGCACGTGTAGATCCTGCACGGAGGCAGAATAAACGCCAGAGCACTTTCTAATGAACTGCGAAGCCTTAGCTCGCAGTAGGAAGAAATATCTGGGGGACTACTGGCCCGAGGCAAAGATATTAGAGCAATGAACCCCAACTCAGTGCTAAGTTTCTTAGCACTGTTGGACTGTTAGAAGACCCTTAATAGGAGGTGCACAATAGATCAAATTGGTGAAGGTACACTTTCCTCTTTGTGTCATTCATTCATTCATTCATAAATTAAAGTGCTTTAAAAGCTACTAAACAAGTACTTTATAATTACTTGACACAGTCCAGTAGAGCGAACTCTTGTGTTCTTTATCCTTTTATAGTTCAGAATCACTTGCGTACTTGTTAACACTATTGCACAGTCTACCAGAGACCATAGAGACAGGACACTTAAAAGTCAAATTTTCTGGCGTTTAAAAAAAATGTCTTTATATGGATAGGTTTGTCTATCATTGATTAACCAGCATTCTGAAGAACATCAGCCACACTACTACAGTTTTGCACATGGCTTAGTTTGCGCAAAACAAGAGTCATATTCTCTGCTGTCTACTCTTCACTGCTCATCGACTTGATGGAATTGCAGGCATTAGAGATTATCGGGGATCTGTCAATAGAAAGAGATTTTACTGGAACAACCACCTATTGATGCTGCTCTGGTTATGTACCGAGCCAAGTCAGTGTATTCGAATTTGAGAACCCAGATTGGTTATTAATTGTTGGGTCAGAAGGACGATCTCGCTAATTTCGCTTTCCAGATCCACCATTTTCGTAAAGGATTTTAATTAATTTTACACGATTCTCGACTAAAATTGAAGACACTTTAATAAATGGCAAATCTTCTACCAAACACCTGTCAAAGAGCACGATGTCATAACTGTCCAACTGCCACAATACCATCCTATCTGAGAAGAAAGTCGCAAATGAAAGACCGCTTTATCCATAATCCATACAGTAATGTGTGTAATTAGACGAATGTAATTGTACGAGTAATTAAAGTGAGAATGGAGCGCTCGCCAATTGGTAATTGGAAAATTTGAAAAATGAAATTCTCCTTTATTCAGCAAGGGTTTGCATAAGGACGAGCACTGGTATGAACATGTGTATGATTAGAGATGTTTGTTTGCACTTTGTAAGCGCTGCAATGGTACAGACACTTCCTGCCAGTCATGAACGTGACACTCATTTGTGTGCTACATTTGCTGTGCTACGGTTGGTGTTGCCACTGTCGCAGTTGCAAATTGAGTTTAAATTATGTAATATTCCGTTTCCATGCTTGTTCTAATTGGCGTTGGTTTATGCTGCAAGAGAGTCAGTGTATGTGCCTGGTTGTGTGTTGAATGAGTGTGCTGGACAAGAGCAACGGACAACTTTTTGTTGTTGGTGTGCTGCTTTCAGCACGTGTAATTAGATCTGCTCGTTTATTTCAAATGCATAACTTTGGCATGTGAATTGCGAGCCATTTCAACAACTTTGACTTTGTATTGCAGCACAATAAATGGACGACTGCGGAAATGGTGCAGAAATCATGCTCGTATTAAAAAGTGGAAAGGACAATGCTTTGCCTTACAATTCGCAGCTGTGCAACTGTAAACACAACGAAAGTTTGGTTGTTTTTTAATTGTTTGACAATGCTCTTTATGTAGCACAAAACAAATTAATTACTTGCCGAAGGCTGTGTACCAATAAATGTGGGTGTGCCTCGTCAAACAAAGCGATGCATTAAATTAAAGTTCGCCTAACTGTGTTGCGCAACGAAATCAGGGCACACAATAAAATACCATTTACAAAGTCAGCAAATGCAAAAAAGATAAATAAATCTATGCGCACACATAGACACACACACACACACACACACACACACACATACGCACTCATATAGGGACACACAACAAAGAAACGAGTGTCAACTGCAAATGGCAGTCAGGCGCTGCTTTATCGAAGCAACTAAGTGGCTCTCTTTAATTGCGCCCTGCTAGCCAAGTAGCAAATGGCAGCTTAGGACGGTGCCTGGCTGGGAGGTGAGTAGGTGCCCAGTTTTAAGAAAATTAAAAGTAATAAAAGGATTACATATGCCAGCAAGCGAAGATAAGTATTGGTAAAATATTTGCAAAGTGGCGCAACGCTCCTCGTTTCCATCCCGAGCGCACCCAATTCACACAATTCGTTTTTGTGCTTATTGTTGAAGAGCGAGGTGCAATTTACCAGCTCCCTCTCAGTGTCGGTGCGTCCCTAGCACCGCGTTACTTGGCTACTGCTCTTCAGCCCTGCTCTACTGTCTCCGAATCTTGTTTGCTTTTAAAATTAATTACTTTGCAGCAATTGAGCAAACGGTTTAGACAAGTTAAGCGCTTTTTAAAATTAGTCTCATCTGTGGAAAGGAGGTTCTGATCCGAGTTATACACGGAGAACAGTGGAGTGGAGTGGCGTTGAAGCGCGCTTCGTAGATTATCTGCTTGGCACAGTGCCGCCTGAATCTACTGCTTCAGACCTGCAAGCACAACTCAACTCCAGTAAAGAATCGCCCGCGAGTGTGTGTGTGTGTGTTTGTTTGCATGTGTTTATGTGGGTGTGTGTAATTAGAAAGGCAAACACACCTGCTCATATTCTAGAAGATTTCTGCTGAGCTGCTATCTTCCCTCTGCCGTCATACAAATCGTCAACCAAGGCATGATTAAAACCGTGCTAATTCGTTGTGGCGGTTTGCGTTAATTAAAACGTTAAAAGTACGTATGAGTATTAAGGCCTTTGATGTATTATTGACTACTTTCGAGCCTTAGTTGCCTTCTTAGACACATACACACACATACACACACAGAGTATAATTCATTACCTGGCAAATCTAGCCTCATGGCCCACCTGGGATTATGTCCTTTTATATATTTGGGGGAACTCTCTGAAATCTGCGCATTTTGCATTGACTACTTCTCAAAAATCCTCAGAAGTCATTTCTCTGACTGAACCGTTTCGTTCTGATGTTTTTTATTTACTTCTTTTACGGTCCAATGGAGGCGTCCAAGGCACTGCTTTTGACATTTGTCTTCTTTGAAGGACATACACCTATCCCTCGATTCGCACTGGCGAAAAGTTGTATAACTATTATTTTAGATAGCATTGCTTTAGGCGATCATATAATAATGTCATCGGCTATTGGCAAATCCCATTCCCATTTATTGGATGGCCGAGAAGAGAGCATGGGCTACTGATGCACTTTTAAATGAATGCTTTCTTAACACTTTTGTTCCAGAAGCGGTTGCCTTTTAAGGCCCTTCTTGCAATTGCTAAAGCACCAGGTTATTCTCAAGATTCACAATACGAAAATGTGCAACTTTTTTATTGCAGCCCATAAATCTAGGGATAAATTCCACTTTAGGGCACCTTACATCAAGCGAACTCTCAGGTATGGTTTAGAACAAATGGAATACATATAATGAATATGTTTCCATTATGGATGCTTGGAAAAAATATACAATCTTCGATTGTGTCAAGCATATTGGCATACTATACACCGAGATTAACCAATCAACGCTCAATGCTGTGCTGGAAAAAAGTATCGTATTGAAGGTGATAATTCTAGAGGACCACCTTTATCACCTCATGCAAACGGCTGACTTGACTGCGTTAATGGGACTGTTGTTGTAAAACGCGTTGGTTAATTTGGCTGCCAGTCGTAGCGTTGTTGCTGCTGCACCCTTGGTCCCTTCGGCCAGCTTCAACGCTTCCCTACATTTTCTCTGCTATTCAGTGTCTGGGTTTGTTGTTGTTTGGCTGCCAGTCGTAGCAGCTTGCCTAATTGCTGGTGTGATATTTCGCATGTGGGTATCGCTATTTTCTTGTCTATCGTTCTAATTCTGAAGTAGAGTTTGTGATCCCGATGCCGCTGTATTTCCTATTGGCGGAAGCGGCATGAATGGACTCTAATGCTGTAATACCTTCGCTCATTGGCTGCGCGTGATGTGTTCGTACATGTGTGTATGTTTGTACACCTCGTGTATTGGTCGGACACTTGACTCCATTCATTTAGTTTCGCGTGGCTTTTGCTTTATGTGCGTGGGAAATATATATGAAAAATATGAATAAATAATTTTCATCGTCACAGTCTTTATATTAGACCAGGTACAAAGCACAGTACTCATATTTCAGATTTATTAAAAAACAATATAATAACATATTAATAATTGTGATAATAAATTTCCCTTTGCTTCATAAATTTTATAGTTAATGGCAAAATTACAGTACAAAAAGTCTCCAAAACCGAAACTCACCACGGAAATTTTCACCAAACCGCTAAGAAATACTCCGAATAAAAATAATTCGGATAGAGGATCATACATAGTGGCATTAGTGAGTATTATCACTGAGCAACCAATATATATTGTTACGAAGTTGCCCTCCTGAGAATTTACTCTAACTCTCTGTACTCGGATTCGTACCACTGGATTGTGTAGTAATCAAACAATCGCTGGTTAAATTAGAATAACTAACTTTTATTTAATTATTGCTATTTACACACTTAATATTAGGCTTAAAGTTTATTTTATTACAATTAGCACTTTATTTAATAATTAATTTCATCACTTTACAAAATCACAATACGGCTGCTTCGATTAAAATGCACGATGTACACACTGTTACGATCTCTGCTCAACTGTGTTCGACTTTGAATAGTGTGGTGGGTTTTATAGCTTTCGAATGGTTGAAGTAGAAAATTCTACACTATTCAAGAAGTTTCTGGATCATTCTAGAATCGTATATTCACCTCTAATGAAGTTTTTATTTTCGAGAACATTCTTTACACCATCGACATTCTTGACTTATATACACAGAGTGCACTCATTCTCAATTTCCAGATGGGATCCTAAAAGTATGCAATCACGTTTCAGTATGTAATCACGTTTCAATATATAGAGCTCAAACAGGGAAAATTGTGGTTTAATAAATTGCTCAGTGCTAGATCCCCATGCACAGCGTGTTCCATAAACGTAGCTCCCATACAACAACAATTACCAATGGTTTCACTAAACATTTTCTCCAGATCAGAGTACTATTTCTTCGGTATTTCCACACGTACTGGAATTTCAATTTCACTACCCTAGTCTGTTTATTGGTTTCTTTCACAAATATTGTGAATATATTTTAAACTATTCAGCATATATAAAAGCAATTTACATAATTGTGCCAAACGTAATACTACTCTAATACTTTTATGCGCAAGAAGCATAGAAATGATAGAGCAGTGGCTGTATTATTTCCTTAGTACAGCATTTAGAAAGTTTGTGTATGTGATGTTGAGTACCGACTGTGGAAAACGAAGCTTGTTAATAATATTTTGTTTGTTGTTTTTTAGCGTTCCTTCATTGTTGTCGAAATTTTCCAATATTCTAAATCACTCTCCACCCCATTAAGTAAAGCCATGCAACAAGAATTCATTTATAAGAAACTCTTTATTTGAATTTCAGTTATTATTCCAATTTGGAAAAAATTGTTGCCTACTTTTTAGAGTAAAAAGGGTGTGTTTGAATTTTTGTGCTGAAAATTTTTGTCTTTGAACTGCTTTATTTTGCTTGAAGGCAGGCGTCGGCAACTTTTTGGCTGTGGCTTTCCACAAGGCTTTTCGGGTCAATGGATATTTTCATTTGAAAGCAAAGTAAATTCATTTTTTAAGTGAACCATAAGACACATTTTTTATTGAAAGTATAACATATTTAACAGAACTTTGAGAGCTTATTTATTTCCATGTACAAGTTTTAAGAGCAATCATTTTAAACTTAAGCTTTCAATCTTAAGTTATTTTCTTCTTATTGTCGTCCTCTGTGGTCTTAAGGGTAAGCTTGCTAGACTCACACTCAGAGGGTCGCAGGTACAAATCCTGCCCGGACTGGGTATCAAAAATGCTTCTTTCTAAAATATCTTTTCTTTTCGAGTCGAAGGCCTCAGTAGCTAGTGCTCATTCCCCTGAACCCTTGCAATCATAATTAATTATGGTGTAAGATATAATTATAATAATAAATAAAGATATTTAAAATACTGCAAATATAAAATATTTTCTTGTACTTCGTCTGGCTTAGAAGGAGAAGACTCCAATCACTCAGACATTGATGCCCATTATCCAGTAAACCTGGAAAAATATTTTTGGGAAGAGGGAGGTAGAGGATTTTGGAGTTACACCTTTTCAAAATTCTGCGACTCCTTTATACATCTCAGAAGTCTGTCTGAGACAGAAATGTTTGTCTATCGTCAAAACGGTCTGTAATCTATTAAGAATTCTGCCGCAACTGAACCATCGTATTTGTGAATGTATTAGCAAATCTACATATTTCGATTTAGTTAGTTCCAAAAAGGCTTTGAAGCGCCTGTGGGTTGTTGCAAATCGTCCTATTACATCCTTCGGTTGTTGGGTAGACAGCTATGCAAAGAAACTTTCTTTCATCGTTATATAATAGCCTAGGGAAATGAGAAAGCTGATAGCTTAGCAAGAAAAGCTGAGGCCACTCATTTCAACGGCCCTGAACCATTCTGTGGACAATCATTCAATACCATTGTAGGTCTGCTAAAAAAGTGGACAGATGCAAAAACAACTCAAACCCGGAAAACTCTTCCGGGATTAAGACAGTCCAAAGCTCTTCTGGGAGATTTTAATCCTAAAAGAGCTAGGGAGTTAATAAATATGCCTCGGAGTAAATTAAGAATCATCACCGGCATTTTAAGCGGAAATTGTAGACTCAACTATAATATGAATAAGTTGGGTCTATCTTCAGATGCCATCTGTCGATTCTGTGGAGGAAGTGACGAAACCTCACTGCATCTGATCACGGACTGCGGACCATTGGCACACAAACGAAACAGGTGTTTTGGAGAATATATCTTAGATATGAGCAAGATCCCTCCACTTGATTCGTCCAAAATGTATGAATTCCTGTCAGAAGATCTATAGTTGAGACTATCCTTATCTTTTCAATAACTAGGGGCATCACAATAGATCTTTCAGGTCGCCTTTAATAAATCTATCTATATAATAGCATTGATATTAGTATTTCAATTTGAATATTTTCTTTTCTTTTCGTCTTTGTGGTATTTTGACAACTATTTATAATGGATTTTGACAACTATTTATAATGGATTGTGATCCATTTTTCTGTTTTTCGTAAATATTTTATCTGCTATAAAAGCGAAACTAACTGAATTTGATCACTCTCCGAGGGCCGCAGGTTCAAATCCTGCCACGGGCTTGGTCTCCAAAATGCTTCTTTCTATTAAATCTTATTCTCTTCGAGTCGAAAGCCTCTGTAGCTAGTACTCATTCCCCTAATACCTTGCACTCATAATTAATTATGGTGTAAGGCATATTAATAATAATAATAATAATAATAATAATAATAATAATAATAATAATAATAACTGAATTTGAATTGATTTTGTAATTTGCAGATATAAATTGAAAATTTCAATAAAGATCTAAAAAATATTATTTTAAATATTCATTGAAAGCCTTCATCTGATAAGAAACGTTGTCAATATATATCGGCAAGAATTAACTTCTGTTTTGAAAGCAGGTATAACTGAAATACTGAAAAGTGATTGTAAATTACCAAGGATCTGCTCTGAATATATTTGTGGGCAAGCTATGAGTAGCTCCTGAGTAGTTTGGAGGCAATCGAAAATATGCGTGTAGTACATTACAATTGGTATCAATGCATGAGTGCTTGGATACCTCCTGCTTCGGCGGTTGTTCGGTCTACCCGACAGGTACTCGTGTTGCTTACATGAAAATTGAGTTGTGTCGGTACGGAAATTGCAGCATAGTTTCAGGGGTCTTAATTAACTCCATCAAATAACTCTCATGCAGAGCTTCTGTATGCTACTGAAAATTGAATTTTTTTTATATTTACAAATTAATGCATCCTTCATTTAAACTATTTGTGTGTTTATTGGTGACAACTCTTTTTGCTTTAAACATCAGTAATCTGTACCTAAGTGCCGATTGTACGCACATGTATTTTATTTAATCAAATATGAATTATAAATCCCTGAAAGTATGCAATTTTTTGTTGGTTTATGCTACCTCGCAAAGGGAGATGAACAATTATAAAACTGGAGCGGTAAGTTGAGAACAGAATTAACATTTTCTAATTTCAAACATTGCACAATCAATGTATTCATTTTTAGAATGATAAAAGATGAAATCAACAAACGAAGGTACTCTTAATTACCTGTAATCTTGTATGCTGAAAACTCGAATCAAAACGTGATTTGTAGCGTATCTGTAAGATTTGCACTCTGTTCATAAACTGATACTTGTACTCATATACGGAGCATTGTAAAAGGTCCTCCGTGCCTTGAGTCGGTGTAGTGTAGAGCGTGTCGCGCAAAATAATCTTGCATTTTCCCTCATACATTTCCTCGCAGGACGTTGCACGTTTTTATAGTTCTCGAATAGTGCTTCATCAACGTGCCAGTCACAGACCGTTTCAGCGCGAAAATGTTCTCTCACATGCTCGTAAATTGCTCTGCACTTGCGAATAAATGGCGACGTTCGCCAGCAGTTCATTTTAAATGCGATTATTCCTGCAGTATTGCCGCGCTTTATTTTAATGGCGTTAATCAGCGCATCGGGCATTTAGCTGCTCCTTTCCTTTTCGCTCTTTATGTAAAGGACAAGAAGTGATTAAAAACCGTTTCAATAGAGTTGTAACTGAGCACACGTGTGTTTATCTGTGTGTGGCTGTGTGTGTGTCGTATTTCCATTCATTTTTTCTCTTGTTTGCTGCAAGCATCAGCTTTTCATATGGCTGCAGCTTTGTAAGCAAAATAAAAACTCATTGAGGACTTTTTGCACTGAGTGCCTGTCACACAGCAGGGCGGAGAGTGTGAAAAGGGCATTCAAATGCTCGTAAATCAGATTAAAAATTGCTTCCAGAAAGAAGTCTTGCAAACGAATTGAAAACACAATAGAAGCACGCTGAGGCGATGCATTGTGCTGGCTGCCGACAATTCCGTTGAGTCAGTTACCATGGCATACGCAAACAGGATTCGTGTGAGTGTGTTTGTTAGTATACCAGTCGCCCGCTCGATTCTACCCAATAGCCTGGCTCGATGAGAGCGACTGTTCCGGAATTGAAGCGAAGCGTTGGTGTCGACTGACAGTATTCATATCGATAGGGCACCGCTTTGTTTTAATTTTATCTTCTTTTTCTAGTTTTCCCTTTTGCTTTTTATTTTATGTTCTTTCGTGTTCTCTGTCTGTTTTTTATTTGCGGCTTTTGTGCCCTAATAGCGTTTGAAATCACACGAAATCCTTGCACTGTGTCTGCACTACTAAAGCATTTTTCCACTATTATGCTTCGGCGATGGCAGCGGCAGCGGCAGTTGTTGCAGTCGCTAGAGTGGAAAATGAAAAGAAAACTGTTCATTCTTGTTATGCGCTTCGGATTAGAAGCTTCCGCTTTCCAGTTGTCGTCGCTGTGGCAACTGTAAGGGGCAGGAAGGGGGGGGGGGGGGGGTGTGCGGTCTTGTCTGTGTTCGCTCTTGTTTGACAGGGAATTTTTTGATTTGCTTTTGTGCACTGAGCAAGGTGCAACACTTTATCGCTTGCTGCAACTCAATTTGATTTGCATTCGGAAAATGGCACAGCGAATATACAAAAAGCACAAAAGTGAAAAATAAAAAGAAATAAATGAAAAAGCAGGCTAAAAGGAGCAGCAAAAATGAAGAAAAATGTTCACTTTATAAATGCAAAGGATACGAACACAACCAGAATGGAGAATATTCTAGTCTACTGCTTGGCAGAGTGTGGAATTTTGAAATTCAAATTCAAGTGCGGCTTCGTTTTACCTTTCAGTGCTCTTGTGGCACGTTCGTTTGCCATTAAAGTAATGGGGCAAAAGGATAACCGCAACAACAACTGAAACGACAAGCTGCACGTGTTTTTATTGGATTTACCAAATGACTTCAAATTTTTTAGAACTTCATTCTGTTTTCAGGCTGCATGACTGCAATTGCAATGCTTCTAATTTCGAATGCTTTTAGGGTTAGAATGGAAGCCACATTTAGCTGCCCCTGCCCTTGCCCCTACAGGTGCTGTTACGGTTGCCATTTCCTCTGGCAAATTTTTTACTCTTGTACACACTGCAGCAGTTTACAGTGCTAACGATTCAAACCTCTCAAAGTCGCCTGGGCAGACAAAGTGGATTCCGTTGTCTATATACCAAACGTTTCAATTTCCCTCACAGTTAGATCTCTAATTATTTCCTAGAAGTCTTGAACACATAGTTTAATACCGCGTAAAAGGCGGTACTTAAAGTGCATAACATTAATCTCCACAACAACAACCACAATAGCACCTCGAGCTTAGTCAGAGAAGCAAATAAGAACAGGTAAAGAGAGAAGATGGAAGTATACTTGAAATATGATGAAAGCAACTTCTTAAAGAAAGTGTAATTAAAAAGAGGTTAGATCGACTACGAGAAACCTTAAGGTGATCTATCAAACCACGACTTAGAAATTAGTTGGTCGCATGAGATAATATATACTAAAATATAATATATAACTTAACATTGAACATGATTCTTTGTAGCTACGTTTTTCACATTGCTGAATTTTACTTGCAGGTGGGCGGGGCAACTGAAATAATGCATAGAGCAAAAGTAAAAGGATTGTACACACAAATATCGACTGTGGACTATTACGCTCGTACGAAATAAGACAATATTTTGTCAGGATCACAAGTCCTCTTTCAAATAGTTGACGGAGAGTCAGCTTCATACACAACAAAATTCGAGCTTCTCTGATCTGAAGAGGGAGACAATACTGTAGGGACTGCAGCCTGCCTTTTTGCAGTTCTGTCATTGGTTTTATGTACATACGCCAGAAATTAGGAAATGTTTTTACGAGAGTTGTCTGCAGTTTCTGCGGTTGTACTAGCAACCCCATCGCAGTGGCTGAAGAAGTGATCAACCATAAATGAATCATTTAGGACTCTACCCTGAATTGGCAGGCGTTTGTTAACCATATCGTTTCTAATTAGCAAGCCGTTGACAGCTTGGTGGTAATCCGGAAAACTTTAATACGAGTATGAATAAGTCTTTTAATGCAAATATGGCTGGGGTGGACCCTGCTAGTAGTGATTCCAATGTTGGTCTTTCAGCCGGATTCTATATCTATATTTGGCCTATTTCCTGTACAAAGAAATTTCTGTCTTTGATTGTCTCTTAGTTGTCAGGAGTCATATCAAAGCGGCACTTCTTCCCTGCCTCTCCAAGCTCAGTTTGTGCTGACATAAAGTAAAGCATACCGCACAAATCGCACAATATCGCCCACAAAAGTTGTTGTACGCACAAAGGCTGTGGCAAAGGCAAACCGACCAAATATCTAACTAAGACAGAGACTCCTTTACCAGCTGCTAGAGAGCTGTCATGAAAGGTCCTGCCAATTTTTCACTATAATGTATATTGTAATCATTGGAGAAGTTGGCAAGGTATGCTTTGTCGAACGCTGAAAATGCTACTAGGAAGACGACGCTACAAACGCAGTCTAGCACACAACACCATTTGCGGCATCATTTGCGGGCTCCTTTGAAAATAGTTTTCTATTTCTTTTTGAACGCATAATCAGCTAATTATGGTCGTTAGCGTTGCTAATGCTTTTGACAGAAAACAAAAAACATTACTCTTTTAAATGGAGACTTTAGTCTTCCACAAGCAAAGGCCTCTTTTGTATGAATACTGCTCAAAAGAGTTCTAACTATGCGAAAGTTTTGTTGCGGCCCTAGAAATTTAGTTTTTTATACCTGAGTGAGGGAGGTGGGAAGATGATTGCAGTTCCGAAATGCTAATTAAAAACTTGACAAGTCAGGCAACAAGAACTCTCCGTTCTATACATTTCCATGTACAACGGAGATGAGTTAATTGCATACCAAAAGATCAACATGAAAAATGCACTTTATTCAATTCGAAAGGTCCTTCATCAGTCTGAAATACACTCGATAAGAGAAGGAAAGAAAATGCGCAAAAGTGCGATAGTGGAAATTATAACATGGGATTGCAAGTTCAGACAAAGTGGGATGATACTGCAAGTGGCCGACGAGCTATGAAAGCAAAAGCGTGTGCTGTATTGGGGAGAGCAGCGTTCTTTGCACATTCGAATGAGTATCAAGTGAATGCAAAGAAGGAAATTGGAAGTAAAAGTTGAGTTAAATGAACACATTGGCAGGTCTGTGATTAGTTGAGAGTGCGGATGTAAAGTTGAGGGTGATTAATGCAATTTGATAATCTATGCTTGTGATTTGGTGCATAAGACTAGAATATGCTTCCCAGGAAAGAACAATAATTTAATCAGGAGTTAGTATTGAAATAAGAATTTAAAGAAGATGTGAGAACACTGTAATAAAAAATCATTACCTTAAGATATTTATTGGAGAGTTAGATCAGCAGGGAGCCCCGGTAGGCGTAGCCACAACATCTCACATGCCGTATCAATTTATTCTAGGATCTACAAGTATATAATTTTAGTGAACTTCAGAGCTAAGGTATTCAAGAGTATCTCCTTAGGACATGTTGACTCAGTAACAGGGAACAGTTCCTACTTCAAAAATGCTGTACCCTGTGAAACTGAATGTACCACTGAACACAGCGCATGCAGATCGTAGCTTGTTCTTGTCTCTATTTAAAATCGAATTGCCTGAGAGTTGTTTCTGGGCAGGATTTTTAAGGATACTATATACGAGTATGTGTATACGAGTATATCCATTTTTATTCCAATACCATCAATACGAGCATAGAGAGGCTAATTTTCAAGTTACTCTCGAAAGTTCCTTATATCGAAAGTGGGCATGTCTGGCATCAACCTTAATTCTTTCAGTTAGGTTTATAATGTCTCGAAGTTGCTTCCCGTAAAGTTTCGTTCATAAGTCTCTAATAGATGTTCAGTTATTCCATGTATGGGAGGTATGCGTGGTGTTTGTTCAAATCGGCGCATATAGCAATCTCGGTCTGTATCTTTGACCAGAATATATTTTTGCAGTTTCATTAATAAAGCTATATATATATATATATATATAGTATATAGTATATATATAGTACAGACCGACTATATATAGTACAGACCGACTATATATAGTACAGACGGACTATATATAGGACAGACGGACTATATATAGTACAGACCGACTATATATAGTACAGACCGACTATATATAGGACAGACGGACTATATATAGGACAGACGGACTATATATAGGATAAACGGACTATATATAGGACAGAAGGAAGGACAAAATTAAAATTGTTCATAAAGTTATTGTGATCATATATGTATATGTATGTTCATACCTACCATGTCCCCTTCTTGTAGTTGAAACCCCTCTCAGCACCGCACAATCTTAGTATACCCTTTTCGCCTTTTTTAAAGGTAAAGGGTAGAATTATATTGCAGCTTGGAAGACACTCGTAGATCTCAGATTGCCAAACCTAACTTCATAGCTAACTGAAGCTGCACCACCAATAACTAATTTTATCTCTCAGTGGAGGTGATTGGGCAACATCGAGATTCAAGTTCTCACGGTGATAAATTTCAATAACTACGAGAAATTTCATGACGCATCGACACATCTGTATCGGATCCAGAGGAAGCTAAAATTATATCCACCTCAAGCAGTATTGCACTTCACCTGCACCGCATGAGAGTCAAATAAATTGTGCTGTATTTGGCAAGCGTCCTCCTGCACTTTCAGATATACATGGAATACTCCTAAATAAGTTTAACAGCAGCTGGAAACGGTAACGCAAATACCGACGAATCTTTCAACTCCCTTCAGCCGTTTTATTGTTGTGAATTTAGTAAATTTCCGCTGAGCATTGCAGACGTCATCAATTGTTGAATAAATGCAAGCACCATATTAGGTGTGGTGGTTCAGGTACTTCCACAGATCCTTACCTAAGTTCAAAGTGAGCGTGTGTTCCACCAGCAATAGGACCTTTATGCAGGTTCTCAGATACAAGTAGTTTACTGCCTGTTGTTATATAGCATTTCATTAAACAAGTCGACAGTTGGTAGGTTGGTTGGTTTCGGTCGCCTCTGCTAGATACGTATCACAATTAGCGCTATAGCGCCGTTTTGGTGTCACTTCCTAACCGAGTATAGGAACTATGGTAGGCACCCCGTAGAGTTTAGGTAACATAGTAATTTCTTCGGACTGACCTGCGAGCAGTCCGATATATATATATATATATATATATATATATATATATATATATATATATATATATATGGTTCTATGGCTCCGCGGGGGAGCAAAGGGCCGCAACAAGGTTCCTCCATTTCCCTCTGTCATGAGCCAACCTCTTGATTTCGCTCCAGGTTTTGTTGGTCTTGAATACGTCAGCTTCCAGATTTCTCCTCCAGGCCAGTGATGGCCTGCCTCTGTGACGGCTGCCTTGAGGTTTCCAAGAAAGAACGCCCCCAGAAGCCCATACCTGGTCCTTGCCAAAGCCGGCCACTCGCATATATAATAGAAGAGTGTTTCTTTCTGGGTTAAATCAGCTTCTACAGTAGGTGTTATGAAATTAACTCCGCAAGGACTTGTGATGTTCTTCTACCGCTTGTAGCTTCTGATTCGACAATGGAATAATTGAGCGAAAAGTGGAGGAGACGAGCAAGTCGCGAATATTTCCAACAATTAACGTTTGAACCGCGCACATGGCAGGACTGCTGCCTGTCCAAAACAATTCGTTTGCTACTCAAATTACTTGTTTCAAATACTCCTTCTGAGTGGCATAATTCGTAGAAACGCCAAATGCAGTTTAGTTTCCGGTATGAAGAGTCAAAATTGCAAATCAAATAATTCAAATAAAAAGTTAACTGTCGGTCGCTGGGTCGCTGGGCCGCCGGGCTGCTAGGCCGGTCGTGAATTTTTAGTGTGGCCACATGTTCAGTCGCACACACACGCGACTGTGGGCGACTGGACGAAGGGACGAACGGTCGAACGTGGGAGCGGGGATGGAGATGGAGATGGGGAAGCCACAGCGAAACGAATGGCATAAAGGTATTTTCGCATGCATAACCAGTGTTTGGCAAATATTTGAGCAGTGCCTTTTTGTGCAAATATTGCGCTTTATGTGCAAACGTAACTGCAAGCAGCATTTGCGTTGCCAACAGATTGTTTGTGGGGCTGCCAGGGGAAGGCTCTGTATTCGCCGCTCCGACCTGGAGGCTCTGAGCTTGGCGCTTTGGCCGCTAGCGGGCGAAATTGCAAGTTCGCTATTTTTTGCCCATTCAATAATTTTGACCGTAGCGCCAGTGCCAACAAATTTTTGGAAACACTTCAATTTGTGTGCACCTCGAAAGGGTGCGGAAATTGTGAATTTAATGGCTGCATTTTTGGGTTGAATTATCCTAATTAAAAGGCCCTGCACCCGGTGACTAAGTTTTAGTCGCATTTCAATACGATTCCAAACACTTCACGCAATTCTCATGGCGTGGTATTTGGCACAACAATTATTACTTGTACGAGCGGTGGTACAAATAGCCCGATTAACACAGGCAAAGACAAAATTGTCACATTAATGCATATGCATCAAGGCGCGTTTAAAATGGGGGAGAGTTAGCGATTGTTTGAAACAAAAACGGAAGAATAACGCTCAAAATCATCGAGACCTAAATAAAATTAAATGAGAACTCCCCTCGAACGCGGCCACAAATGCGAAATGCAGCAGCTATGAAAGCAACAAGGAATTACAGGCGCTTTCACGAGCAACTGTCTGCATTATCAGCATCGGTATTAAAAGCAGCTGGAGTTGGAAAAGACACGGGAGGCAGTAACTAGAGTTGCAATTATGGCAGCCGCATAAAACACTTTGAACATACGAGTTGCTGAAGCATTTACTGCCAGCTCAGCGATTCAAATGAATGTGCACATAGTCAGACATGCAGCTATGCTCACATGCACACATGCACGCACAAAGGCGCATAAAAACGCACACGCCACTTAGTTGTGACACTGACAACTGAATGCGCCACTAACTGCAAAAGCTGCAAACGATGTAAATGGAGCAACATCCTGCTGGCTGACCCAACAACCTGTCAGGGTGCTTCCCTTCCCGTGTTTACCATTAGTAACAAATTCGCTGCTTGGCTGCTGCACGGCAGCGCTGCCAACTGTCACGCATGTCGCGTGCGAGTCGGACAAACGGATAAACGGACAAAGGGACAAACTAAGTTTCCAAAACGCCGGCATGCGTGTGTTCGTTTTGCTGAGCTGCCCAGGCGGAAAATGCGAGTACATCGCATATGCTTGCTGACGGCAATATCCGTTGCAATGCTACACATGAAGCAAACGACAGGATGCTGCGCAATGAAATGGTGGCGGCAAATGTGTGGCCGCACCGCCCATAGCCCAGTTGTATCTGAAGCACACCTCGGCAATTTCGCTTGCAGGCTAACTTGTCTACTGATGGCTACAGGGTGATGGTGATGGGTGCAGTTCAGAGAGCAACCACTTTCCAAGTTGATCGAAATTCACTTTAAGCTCTCACTTAATATAACATTTCGATCGCTCCACTGACAAACTCAACAGCTGTCTGAGTAAGAATATCAGCGAAACAGTGTGTGTGTTGGGGACACCTTGCGGAAGGACTCTCTCTGATCTATATAAACCTTTTCTGACGTCAGCTGTTGAGGAGAGAGTATGGAATTTCTGGGAATGAGTGCGTTGCTCTATGAAGCTACATCACAATAAACCGGACGCGTAATTCCATTCCTGATCCGACTCACTTAAAGCTCTCTTCGGGAGCTCGGCTCGGTTCTGCTCGGGCCGGTTCCTACTGGGTGGCATGCATCACTCTCCTTTTGCGGCAGTTTGGAGTGCTGATGTTTTAGTTTGCAGTGTTTTTCATTCATTTTGTTGAAATGTTATCTCTTATTCCACTTTTATTATTTCTGTGCTGTGCTCGTTTGTTCTTAAAATTCTCTAAATTCTCTTGGTTTGGTTTCACCGCAATTTGTGTCTTCTTTGTGTTTTATTACATTTGAGCGCATTGTCAGGGAGAATAGATGCGAGCGTATGGAGTCAGTGAAGAGTGCAGATAACGTAAATGACAACCGCTAATGTGAATGTCACGCTGGTGACATGTTCTTCACTCTGGCATTGTTTCATGCTCGCTGTGCAATTTCGCTTCATCGCGTCTGTGCTTTGCACATTGTGCGGCGTCCAAAGTTGAGTGATAAGGTTGAATTTTGTGACAATGCAACTAACTCGCGTACATTACATGACAGCTTCACACTGATAATGCTCAATGTTTGTGGTGGTGGCGACGCAAATGTGTGATGACACCATGTTCTTTTATGTAAGCAAATTTTTGTGTCGACTGTCAAAATGTGTAATTAAAGGAGTTCATGCAAATTGAACTGAATCCCTTTATCATGGTTTTGCAATACTTAACCGGCGGCTGTGAGGTGGCGCCAGGCAGGGTGGTAGAAAGGTACAGAGGTGGCTGTGGGGAGAGGGATGTGAGCTGTGCGGGTTGACATTCATTAGTTTAGCTTCAGGCATAGCAGTGGAGCAGGTATTTGTATTCGTCTCCCTCTCGCCAATGCGACACCACTGCACGGTGGTGCAGTTTCAAAGAGGAAGGGAGCTAAAGTGGTCGAGGCTGGAGGCGTTAATATTGAATTTTCATACACGTGTTTTGGTTACTGGGTTTAGTGCAATGTGAGGATTTGTATGAATTTGACGGTTCTTAAACATTATTTGCGAGGATCGAACTGCACAAATTTGTACGAAATGATTTCTCAAATGCAGTATTTCCTGATTCCAAATCTCCAAATTGAATCTGAACAGAGTTTTAAAATAGAGCTTATTAATTAATCAGTCAAAGGACCTGCTGGATATCCTGTCGCCTAAGGAACTCGCATTAGGTTGCGTTCGAATTCCACCGTCTTACGACTCTATTAGCAAAGTATTCGTTTCGTATAAAGGCTTATTTAGTGTGAACTCTTTTGCAATGATTCCGGCTGCCATTACCGAATGGTCCAGGCGTACTGGAGGCCAACTGCTCTATTTCCCAGTTGAATCATTTGCACTCCAATTAAAAGCAAAGCATCAGTGAGCAGGTATGAAATGAAGTGTGGCTGAATTATCACTAGAGAACATTTTTAAAAGACTTCTAGAGCCCCAAGTACTAATTCATACATTATTTATAGCGTTGTAATTGAAGTTTTTATGATTCCAAGAGCATGAAAAGCATTGCATACTTTTAGGTTGAGTAATTTCGCTTTCATATATACAACGAGGCTGCATCTGAATTTCGTTTGAAGCTGTTATAAATTCAAATACAAACACCTTTGAAAGCCAGTTAGCAGATGTTTTATGGATACACGAGCATCCTCTGAATTTCTTGCAAAAAGGTTGCAATAGGAAAAACTAAAAAATTAACTATAATTGGTTGAAAAACCCAGTTCCATTCTACAGTTCATCTACCACTGTGCAGTGCTCTTCCATCACTCAGTCAGCCACCCAACCTCCCAACTTCCCATTCACCCATTCACCCATCCACCCAAACAGTCAGCCGGGGTACCTATGTGCAATAATGTGCATTTTAGAATTGCTGAAAGCTTTTTGATTGACGCATTCAGTGTGGATGTGCGTTCATTCGTTCGCTCTTGCACTCGCATTGAATTGCAATCAATTTGTGTTTACAGTTGAAAACTTCATTACAAATTTATTGAAGCAGTTGCAGCAATTGCACCATGTGCGACTGTAGCCTATTGTATGCCTCAATATACTCGCACAATATGCATACAGCAAAAAGGATTGATTATTTTATATGAATGCGTATGAGTACATGCGAGTGTGAATACATGTGCATGGGTGTGTGTGTTTATAAAGGAATATTTCCATTTATTAAAGTTATTTTATTTAATTCTTTCCATTTTGCTTTTGAACGCAGATCTCTGTCCGTTCGTCTCATTAGGACTGAGAGAAATAATCTACTCAAGTGTTGTGAATAAATGGATGAGAATTTAAGATTTGCAATTCATGTTTTTCTGGTTAAGACCTCGACATGAAGCGCACTTGAACTTAGACTGCGGAGTCTGGGGTGATTGCTAGGGAAAAGAGTGTTAACTATTTTGAGCTTGTAAATAATATTCTTCGCTTTGGGTGGAATCGAGATCTGAAAACGAAAGTCACATATATTTCAGTCCCTACTAAATAGTTCTGGCGGTTGATCCTTCGTCGGTACAGGGTTTGATTACTCTGGTTGTTAGCGTGTGTCTTGTTGCTCTATAATGCGGTCCACATCCTTAGCATTCAGCGTTCAGCGAACAGAGCACAGGCGAGTCCGCTCACGCTTTCTCTCAGCACTTATTGTGGGTTTTTGATTTTATAGACAGCAGACGTCGTCCATGCATAAAGTATGATTACGAAAAACATGAAGTGTTCAGGTGGCAATTCCTTTCGATAGTAGCTGAAGGATCTGCGTTTTCTAGCGAGTCATCTCATGGGTCCGCAGGTCTCTTACTTAGGTGACGCTTGTTCCGGGTACCCATTGTTCAGACTTCCTTTCTTCCTTTTGATCATTTTAAATTGAGAGCTGCGTAGCGGATGCACTGAAAGCGGCAACACACAGAGCTGAAAGGAGGAAAGCATCTCCTTGAATTCATTGTTTAAATAGGAGAAAAAAGTAATGTGGATTCGAGTTAATATACAAATAGTAGAGTAAAATTGCTTGAATACTTCCATGGATGCGCTTCAGCTCATGCTAGGTAGCCTTGGCGTTAGCGAACCAAGTGCAGCATAATTCCTTTCAGGAAGACTTCAAGCGTTTTCAGTGAGAATTTGTACAAAGGCATCTGTGCGCATTCCGCTGTTGCTCAGTTGATTGAACGAATGATGAAGTGAAATTGCTTCGATGCTCCACCGGAATTAAGGTACGAGTATCTCAGATATTTTGATAACAATGCACTTGCTCTCGTTTTGTAAATACTCTGTTGAAGAAGGCCAGTCAGAAGCACTCAGGGAGTGTGAATCACAAGTAGTGCACTGAGCTGATTTAAGGAAAGTGTCTGCTCAAGCCTTGGAAAACTCTGCAATGCCTGTATCTGAATAGATGCGAAAATTGTTTGAATTCTTGCATCGAAGCGCAGCAGTTCGAGTAATCAAGGCATTTTAATGGTTTTGGATTTGCAAAAAAGTTGGATGCCCCCAGTAAGGTGAGCATGGAGTGGCTTCAAACTGACTTCATTGGCTGACAGAGTTGGTCGCAACTACGTCCACTGTCTAGCGAACATACGTGTGCTTCATTGGAAGGATGTATGTACGTATATATATTTCTCTGTGTGCATACCCATACATATGTGTGAGTGTGTGCCTTTGTATGTGCAGTTGTATCCGCCGGAATGATGCAACATTACATCACTGCAGGTCTCTGCGGGTTGCTGCACCAACTGTTACCACAACATGCTCAAATTGTGCACTTGTCCAAATGCTCCAAATGAGGCTTGGGTGCGGTTTGCTTGTTTGCTTATTGCTTTGCTGCAGGCATATTTCTGGTCGAAGCAATTTTGTGATGGTGCGCGAATTGTGGCCTCACCTCCCTTCAGCACTGTGGTCCACCCAAACGGGTCAAAAAAGAACGTACACTTAAAATTGTCGCAATTGCGAATATTGCAGCAGCAATGCCAGGGGAATTGAATTACTCATAAAAGGTTGCCACTTGCGGCCAACTGTGATACGAAACTGGTGCAATCGAATGCATCATGTGCCCCATTGGTAGCTGCTGACATGGAGGCCAGTCGATATTTGAGATTCGCAATTACAACATTCCGCAATACTGACAGCACATTGATGCGATATCTGCATAAATGTCTTCAATCATTACATATTTCCAGTCTTGCGTGACTTGCGTGTCAATCACATCCATACCAGTGTCCTAATTTCATCACAATTGTGGTAGATGTGCCATGATTTTCGAATGCCTTCAACCACGACAAGCAAGACATCTACAACGGTTTAATTTGCTTAATTTCGAATAGAGATAGAAAGGTTAGAAATTGTGTCTTCGTAGGCCAATGTGACCTGGCACTGTTGTGGTGAAGGATAAGGAGCCATATTTTTACAATTCTTACACATATCTATCAGGACTTTTGGCAAACAAATTAGTGTGCGTTGATCCTTTGGACAGGCACACCCCACACCAACCATTTCGAAGAGAAAGTAGCCGTTCGTTAGTTCTGATCACTTTACTTTTAAGGGGAGTCTCCCATTTTGATAGGTTGAACTTCGTGTTTTAGATTTCATAAGAGTACCTTCATGTTATGCTACCTGTGACTCACTTTACCAAATATGTTTAGGTGAATCGCACTGATATCCTTGATTCAATGCCTATTTTGAACTGATCTGTCAGCGTGCTATCCACTAGCAGTCGAAGCAGGATTGTTTGTATTGTGGTTCGGTCGTTACATTGTCCAGGCTGCACTCAGTCTCACTATAAGTGTGACTTCAACCACCCGCCCAAACACTGCGGCACCAGTTCCGCCAGCATCAGCTTTACTGGTACCGGTTGGTGGGTGGCACAATCTTGCTCTAAATTCTTCATATCATCATCGTTTTACGGTTTTATAGTGGCGAAAGATGTGCCATATCGGCCAAGTAGGCGACGGATTTCATCGGAGCACTCTCGCCTAAATTTGTGAGAAGTTTTCTGTCGGAAATATTGGCGATATAAATATGTTTCCGCACCAAGTTGAGATTTGGCGTTTAAAATGTCGAAACCATGAAACAACAAAAAATAGAACAACATCCACCGGGAGAAGACTCATTACATGCGCAACGACAAAACTGCTACTGCCTAAGCATAAGGAGTCTGATATGTTTCACATGCATGGCTCAGGGCACGACGGTGCTCATCCCGGAATACTGTCGTGTTAACTTAGGTCATGTCAATCGCAGATAACTCCCGCACGGAAACATACAAACCAGCCGCTCCTCACTTAAATAGAAGCTTTTAGAATGTTCAAATTCCATCAAGTGGTTTCCAAATAAAATAAGACTAACCGTGAAAAGCTGAAAATTTCGCTCGAACACCTGCGGAGGCAGAGCCAGTAATATGCACACACTGCCGCCGCTGCCTGTTGCCTTCACAACTATGTTCATCAAATTCGAAGAGGATTTCATTGAAATACTTAACTGCCACTTAAGCGGATTTGCGTGCTGCGCAGTGGGAAATTTTCGGTAGTTAAGCCAAGTGCGTGCCACACGCATAAATAATAGCGACGCAAACTCGGTTCAACTCGGTTTTATTAACATCTTTCCTTAAACTGAGCAGCCTCTACGACGGCATCTCACTCAAGTTGTTGTTCAGTTAGTTTTGTTGTGTTGTTGTTGTTGTTGTTGTAGGTGTTGTTCTGTAAGTTTCGGTTTAATGAGTTCCCCAATACGTTGTGGCACCCCAGCAGCGCCCTCATCCGTACACACAAACTGAATAATACATAATTCATCTTCTATCGCCGTTCATCACTGTAACAAACAATTAAGTTATAAAAGCAGCTTTCTTCGCAGCTGTACCGGCGCAAATCCATCATCATGCTGCTTACTTCGTGTTCCATGGTTCATGCTTCATGCCGCCTGCTGATGATTGCTGCCGTTTCTTTGCGGGAGGAGCAAAACTTCGGGCATCGCTAACACGTACATCAATTCTGAATTCGCGTTACATGCAGCTGGCAACGCCCGCTGTTGCAGAAATATTGCACTGAATTAAACGAGATTTCATTTAAATGTTGATAACTTCGGAATTCGTTTCGGTGCTGCATAAAGCCAAAAATCCTGCTCTCAGCGAGGCGTTACAAGATTAATTAGCACGTCTTAAGGGTGTATAAATCAATGCACAGCAAGAAGCCCTCTGACAGCAGGTTCGTCCTTCGATTCATGTTATTACAAGTATAAAACGTCGTCAACGCGAAAAGAAAGTGATTTCTCTAACAATGGTTAGGATGCAAAAACATGCATTCCAAATTTAGACTCGTACTCGTACTGGCAGAGATGTTTTATCATTCGCTAAACTGGATCGGACACATCCTTAGAAGTTCACAAAACATGCTTGATGTCGTTAGCACCGCGCGCAGATTGTAAGCTTCAGGTCAGCCAGAATGAAAGGCTCCTAAATGGCGTTGGTAATGGGGGCTGTCAGGTTGAGTACGTGGAATTGCTTCAAATCAGAATTTGAATTGAAATTCAGTCGAATTCAGCAAAAAGGATATTCATTGATGGATCCTGATCAAAATGTGTTTGTGAATAAATAAACCACAACTGGAAAAAATAGATTTGCAAAAAAGTATATATTTGAACCACAAACAGCAATTACTGATATGAGCCGTTTTAATTAAGGACAACCCAAAGAGCTGACGGCACCTCATCCGCTTCAAATTATTCTAGGAAATTTTTAAATAAATTTTACGTTTAAAGTTATTATTTAATTTATTTTTTATTTCGATATTTTTTTGCTGCAATAATAAGCGAAGGGCGGGAGGATTTGATAAAATGCCAACTGGCAGGATACGAAATGTTGATTGCATTCGTCAGTTCCATTGGGAGCCATAGAAAAAGAACCAAATCAAGAGAGAGCGAGCGAGCAGCAATCACTGAATGCAATAGCAAATAAGTGCATGTGTGTGTGTGCGTGTGTGCGAGTGGGTCAGTGTGTGTGGTTATTGCATTTATATGATTTTGTTATGCAGTTCGCCGCTTTTGTTGATGCGATGCTGCTGCCTTCCGATAGAGAAAAACATTTACACTTCGGTTTTTCACACAACACAATTTCTCCGTTGAGCATTAGTATACCCAGCAGCCAGTCAGCCAGTAATCAGCGTTTCCATGCTGGCGCCCCTCCTGCGGCTACGTCGCTACAGCGATGATCCGGCGAATGGTGCGTGGGGCATGTGGCAGAGCAGATAGAAAAAACACGTAAAATTATATATATAATAAATGCAATTGAATTGAACAACACAGAACACAAAATAAATAAACAAATTAAAAATCTAAAAAAAATTGAAAAAATCAATTAAAGCTGCAACACCACAGAAAAAAGCATGCAGAAATTATTAAGTAAATAAATAAAATTTAATTAAAAAGAAAGGAAAATAAACACATCAATGAAATAAAAATCAGCAATCATATAAAAGTAAATGAAATAAATGACAAAAACAACAGGAGAGCTCGCGTTGATTGCACTGACTGACAGCGCGATAGGGCTCCGAAGCGCAGCATGACATGCCAATTGATTGATGGCTGTGCGAGGATGTACGAAAGTTGCTGTCGGTACATGTTAAATAGAAGCAATTGTTGTTATGTTGTTGGTGAGTGGGACGACGAACAAAAACAGACAACAATGTGCAACAAAAATTTGTGCATAACACTGCAAGTGACTGACGCTTTAGCTGTCGGCTGCTGCTTGTCCTGGTGCCACGTAAATACACACCCCCCCTGTCAGCCAGCCAGTTAGTCTACAATTCGCCGTATTGTCATGGCTATGCCTCTGTCGCTGTCTCTGTATCTGCCTCTGCCACAAGCGACACCTGAGCCTCGGGTCACATGTGACAAATGTGCCTGTACCCGCACATAACATTTTTCATTGAGCATCACCTTTATTTGCGCTGTCAATTAAAAAATGCTCGTGCAGAACTGTGACGCATGCTGCCTGCCAGCTACTCGCACATGCTGCATGTAAATACGTTCGTTTCTTTCAATTCCATTTGAATTTTTTTCTTCTCAAAACAAGAAACCTTTGCAATTGCTCTTTGTGAGTGATACAGCTGGGGACGGCATGTGAGACCAACCGAACACATCTATGCCACTTATGTAAGTGCCACCTAGCTCTGAGTACTGTGTTTGTGCTGCTTAATGCCATGGCAGGCTATCGAGTTGTGCAGCGTTACGCAAGTGCAACACAACCGAAAGCTTCTGGCCTAAATGCTGCATTCGACAAAATCTTTCAAATTGGGAATTACATCACATCTGCTCCAGGAAGAGTGGCCCTGTGCCGGATACTGGCCAACCACTGAGTGAGTAAGAGTGTGAGCACGTGTGTATTAGTGAGTGAGTAAGTGTGTGTGTTTGTGTGATTGGCCATCATAGTCTGTGTGGACTGAAATGTTGCGGAAATACTCGTATGTAAGCAGACAAGCAGAAGCAGCAAAAACTGCAAACAATTGCTTCAATTTGCGTGCTGCTGCAACTCCAGTTGAAACATTGAAATGAATCGCATTGGACAGGTTCCCATTCCAAACCTATTAACGCCGTGCGAATACGTTCAAATACATACAAATAGGGCCAAATACGTCCCGCTCCGACGAGCTTGGCAGATGTCTACAGAGCTCAGGAAAACGCCAGCAAAGCGTCAGCAAAACATTTCAGTTGATGAAGAAATTCTAGATTTTGGTTTTGTCAAATATGCCTTTTCCTTGGGCTTTCTTAGTTTTTGGACAGGATTTCGTTGCTCTGGGCAGAATTTCTGTGCAACGCTCGTCGCCTTCACCCTATCGAACTGGGGAACTCACAATTGAATAGTGAATAGATATTGGTTATTTGCTGCTTTCAGTTGCAGTACTGTAACAAAGGAGCTCGATCATATCCTTTCATTACTGTATAGCCAGACGCGCCTCGGTTAAGTATCCTTAGAGTTGGAGTTCCGGTTAGGCTAACGTCCTCCACTTTGAAATTATGCACATTTTCTAAACCACTGAATTTAAGCTGCAGTTCAGAGCAACGGGTGAGGAGCCGAGACAGCACGGAATTTATTGCAATGCAGCAGCACTGTGCAAATACCAGCAGATAGGTGGGGTTTCAGAATAGCCGCACTAATTGCTTTCTTGCTGGTTGTATTCGCCACAGTACACCTGCGGACTAAGGACGAGCTTCCTTTGCCATTGCCTCATGACCACGCTTAAATGTGTGCTGTACTCTGACTATCCAACTATCCAGCCGCTAACCGCCGTGCGGTTGACGAAGTAGTTCGGTGTAATGCTGCAACAGTTTACATTCATTATCGCTTGGCATTTATTGGAATTGTGTTTGTAGTTGCGGTGCTGTCACAGCGCTCAACCATTTCACTTTGTCGCCCGACACTCATTAATGTCAGCACACTCAACCAAACACACACTCTACCCATCGACCACACACTTTGAGCCAACCACGTAACTATTAATGGTGCAAATCGTGTTCTTTGTTGCGGTTTTCCAGTTGACTTGCTGCCGCGTGTGTTGCGAAATTGATCAACTGTACTTTGTATAGCAAGCATGGAACCGCATGTGTGTGTGTGTATGTGTGTGTGTGTGTGTGAGTATGCATGTGTAAAAGTGCGTGGCTAATATTGCATATCGTTGTCTGGGGGTGGGGTATAGGAGCTCAATGTAAATTCGTTGTGGCCAGAGTTAAATTCCAAAATTGTTTTTGCATAAGTATGTGGGCTTTGGGCTTCGGTCCAGTATAGCAGTCTGAAAGGCTGCTCAACTTTCAGTCCACAAACTCATTGCTCTTCTCATTTCATTCTCCATTACACTTCAATATCATCCGGCATCCATTTCATCCCCCCGATTGTAATTAGATCCTTCAGTATCCGGACACAAAATGCTCTGTAATTGGAATTTGGTCGCCACTGCAGTGCCTTCGCTGCATTCCCTCCCCTGACGGCGCAAAATTGACATTGCGGCCGGTTGTTGCGATTAATTGCACCGGCCAGAGCCGGTCAAGGCGTTGCTGGTGGTGCCTATTGCCAAAGTGGCCGCAAAGCGTTGTAATAAAAATGGTCGCGACTATCACTGCTGCTATGCGGCAATGTGCTCAAGTGTCAGCGGTGGAGCAGATTTTCATGTTGCTGAATGATATACGAGCACGGGGTACTACCCCCACCCCTTCGGCCTCCGAAAGCCTGACACACAGCAGCGAACAACGCGACACATTGTGCTGGTGTGGCCAACAATATTGAACCCGCAATAAGAGCATGTGTGTGCGCCTGTGTGTACACGGCACAATTTTCACACGCTTATTGCCGCCCTCGCTCGCTGCTGCGGTCGTTGGCTGGTTTGCCACTTGCGCTGCGGTGCAAATTAATACTTTATGTGGCGAATGTCCCGTACGTCTTTTGTGAGCAGCGCATTGCAAGGTTGTTTTTTTATTTTTCTGTGTTCTCATTTTCATTTTGGTTTTTATTTTATTCATGTGTGCGTTGCGTGTGCGTCCCTGATGGCCTTCCGGCGGAGTTGTTGGAGCAGCAGCGACATGGTATCACATACGACTTCGACATTGACCCGCCTGCTGTGGTAGCCACTTCTTTGCCGCGCTCTCACGATAAACGCATTTCTGCAACCTTTCAAGCAGTATGGGGTCCGCCCGCCTCTGGATCGCTGGGCCACATGTGTCTCGCATAATATTGGCCTCTTGTTGTTTGCGCTTTGCGGTGCACTGTGCGATGCGGTCAGGTCATGGGAGGGTTACACGAAGCGTGGTGTGTGCAAAGCGTAGCAGCAACACACAACAACAATAACAGCATCAGAGAAATGTCAGCGGCCAGATTGCAAGTAAATTGTTAAGCAATATCCTCAAGGATAGCCTTGATCCTAGGTCTTCGCGTCATGCAACTTGCGTACGCTCTGCGACATGACGTTGCACTTTGCTGAGTGGTCGCATGTCATACGCTTAACTATTGGATGCCAAAAATAAATCTCTTGAGGTTTGCCACTATAGTGGCAGTGATGATGGCCTTTTATATGAGACTCGAATGCATCCGGAGTACTTGAGGGGTGGCGGTTTCCAGTTAATAGCGGGCGACTCAGTTACAAGTATCCTGCATGTGGGCGATACAGGGTTTTAGCGACTCCAACAATAATAACAACAACAGCAACACCAACCACATGAAGGACAACCACAGTGAGCATCATGGCAACAACAATTAAGGCAAAGCTATCTAAAGTTGCATGCATTGCTCTTCGGCCACGGTGGCGTATACGTAAAATTTATTCCATTGCCGAAAATTCTAAAATGCTTCAAACTTTATTATTTATGAAAACTGCTCCAGTCTCCACTTGCAACCTAACGTAACGCAACACAATAAGGAACGAGCGAACGGCAAAGGCTCGTAGGGGGTGGGCAGGGAGACGGCCATGTGAGCGGGTGTGTGAGCGGGTGAGGGGCAGCTTCGACAGCACCACCAGTTCGGATGCTGCTATTGGTTGTTATTAGTGTTATTTATATAATTTAACTCCATGGCAATATTTTTGTTTGGCTGCTGTCATTGTTGTTGCTGCTTTTGTTTGCGTTCCTGCCACTGTTGCTATTCTTGCCTCTGTGTTTTTTTGTTGTTGTTATTGTGGTTCTTGTTTAATGAGACATTTATTATGCATTATTAAATTTTGTCAACTTTTGTGTGTGCGTGTGTGTGTGTGTGTGTGCGTTTCTGTTCATCCGTGTCCGTGTCCTTAACTGGAAGTGGTCTTGCATGTGTATATTGCAGTGTGAGTGTGTGTGTGCGCGTTGATGCGTAGGGTAGTGTTGACGCTGCTGGCACGCTGAAGTTAATTTCAAATTTATGAAATTTCTTAAATAATTGAATCTGAATTGTTGAGAATTCTGTGCAATTAGTCGAAAAGGGTGAAGGACATATTCAGCGTGTGAGTGAATGTGGATAAGTTTCATTTAAATTTATGCTTCCATATTAAACAAACGTCTTACTACAGTTCATAGAAGGACCAAGTTTCGGGAAAGTTGCGAGCAAAATTGCTACAAGTTATAATGATATAAGAACTCATCTTGACACACTCCATAATGACTCCGATTAGTCTTAGGTATTCCATTATAAAGTTCAAATGTTTATAAGATTTACAGCACCAGTCTGTGTAAAGTTTCGTAGCTTATATAGTTTAGTAACATGTTTAATTGTCGTAGCGATTGCAGTGGTATGAAACCCAAATTAAATTGAAGCTATTAATTTCTCTGGCATTTCATCAGCAATTGCTTGCATGTCACCAGGAATTGCTTGCAATTTATTTATCCATCTGAATAGTGTACAACCGGAGAGCGAAAATAGTTGTTTCATTTATAGTCATTCTGATGTTTTCACACCCAAACGAATGCTGCCCAGTTGCATTATGGGCTTGTGATGAGTACTAGCTGCAGAGGCATTCGACTCGAAGAGAAAAGGATTTTTTTTTTATAGAAAGAAGCATTTTGGAGACCAAGCCCGTGGCAGGATTTCAACCTGCGACCCTTGTTAATAAACGAGTCTGTAGGAATTCCCAGTAATCCGAACGAAAGTATATGTTAAATTTTTAGCCCGATACTTCGGAAAATTCATACGAAACAAGCAAACTTTTTGTTTTAAATATTAAAAATAAATCAAGGTGTGTTCTAAGTCATCTACGGTAGGTCAACCTAATTCCCCTAAATCACAACGAAATGGGCAGCACTGACCGCATATGTTCTGTCCATATTGATATTTCTATGTGAAAATAGTCTTAATCTGTACACATTCATACCAAATCGAGCTCTGCACGTACTCCCAGCTCCCAGTAGAACGACTTCGCAAAGTTTTATCCCCATAATAATGCTTAAATTTCAAACCAAGTAACATTTTGAGAATGAAGCTGGCGAGTGGAACTTGTGGCTTGTGTTATTCGGATTAGGGTCATGCCTCGTTGATTTTTCAATGAATTTCCCAAAAGGTTTCGTCACTTTGACGGCTCCGTTGCCATACTGAGTGCATCTTTCGCCACAAGCGGCAATTATATTGCTCATGTGACTGGATGAAGTAGCACACTGCAGCGTATTGAGTAGCGTACTGGGTGTGGTCGGTACAAAAAGTAGAGACACGAAACCATTGGCTGAGGACAGCAGCAAAAGTCTAATATATGTGAGTCTAAGAGCAGCTTCAGAAGAACTGTGTTGGATTTAATAACTCCCACAAAATACAAAAATTTAAAAAAAAACTACTCATAGTTTAATGTATTGGTGCGTTAACGTAATGAACAAAGTTTTGACTTATACGTATAAAATATTTAAACTTAATTACGATCGATTCAATTTGGAACACACGGGTATGGGTGCAGTGTTGCGCACGGTACAAATAACCAAATAACATTTATTATGAGATGCTAATAAAAACAACAACAACAGCAACAACAGAAATGTCAGTAGGAGCAGCGACAGCAATTATAGTCAATACTGAACTGACAACAGTGGCAAGAACAAAATGCAAAAACGACGGAAAAAGGAGCAAGAAGCCGAAATAAAAGTACGTACCTGAAGCCATTTCGGTTAATACGGCACAAAAACGCGAGTAAAGAAGTCACAACTACAAACACGAACTGAGACTCAATAAATTGCCAACAAGCCAAGGAGCATGGAAAATGCTTTGGTGGTATGGTTTTTGCACTTGCCTCACACTCGCAAACCATCCGCAGCCACATCCACCCATCCACACATCCACACATATGGAAATATGTAAAAACTTGCAAAACAATAAAATAAAATAATAAATGTACTTGCACAGACACACACACTCACGCAATCCTTGTATGCGGGTACTTCATGTACTCGTTTGGGCACTACGCCACGATATTAGTGCATATTTTAGCGGAAAAAATCACATGTTTACCTGAACGGGAAGGATGTGATTTAGTTGCAAGCAAAGCTCTGCACACACACACCAACAAGATTTGGGGTCTTCGCGCTGAGCGGTAGCCAAAAAACAGCGGCACCGCGACAGGACGACAAAAATTCAGTAGCAGCGACGACGCTTCTTGGCAGCTGCACAGGCGGCGATAATTTTGAATTTTATACGGTCGCGCTTTATAGACTGAGTGCACTTTTCATTGTGTAGCCGACAGAGACCCGTAGTCGTAAGATTTGCTGCAACCTTGTTGTATTGTTGGTTGTTGTTGCTTATACTACAACTATATCGGACGGAAGTGGCATGACGCAAATTAATGTGAGCGGCGGCTTATTTAGAGTCTCAGAGTCTTGGTGACGGTCTCAGCCATAGCCGCCGTCTTTGTATGTGGCATGCAAATACACAATTTCATTGTGTTAGCGGCACTGAACACCAGTACAATTTTTCACCTTGCCCGAGCATGTCCTGGCAATCGTGTGGTTGTTGCGGCCTTTTTTGCAATTTCTCGAAATGGTTTTAATTTCTCCTTTGCTCCTGAAGAATTAATTAGTTGGGGTACTTGGCAGAAACTTGACGCACACATACAGTAATTAAGATTCGCTGAACACATGTACACATGACACATAACACATGTACACAGGATTTCACAAAACACCAAACAAAAACCGAACGATTTTAGCAACTTTGTTTTAAATATTTAATTCAATAAAAAGTTTTCTTTGCAACTTCTTCGTTGCAGTTGGTCCAAGCATAGCGTTAAGTATGGAGTTGATTGTAAATGGGTGTGAATGTGTGCATGTGTATGCGTGTGGGTTGGTATTTCTTCTGATTGGCAGTCCATTTCACTTAGTTGTTTTACCTTTTGCTAGTTTATCCACTTTCTGAATGAAAAGAACATCCAAGCATGCTTTCCACGAGGTTAATTTTCCAAGTCCTGTAAGAAAAATAATGAAGTGAATGGCTCAGAGTGCTAGAAACTGAAAATTGTCTGCTAGATCACCACGTTGTTATATTAGTATTTGGCCTGAATCAAAAAAGTCGGTCATTTCTATAAACAAGCAGTGTAATTCTATGGGTATCTCATGCATTTGCATCCGTTCAAGTGAATTTAGAGTCACTGAATCAGGAATTGAAATCAGCTTTAGTTCACTTCCAACGATATACATTTTTAATTTGAACATTCACGACATGTCTACATGTACGTCTGCAGTCGTTTTTTCTCTGCTTAACCTTTTGTCTAGTACGTAAAAAATTCATCCACATGGAATGCTCGCACAACTCATATCTGACCTCATATCTGACTTAAAGCTGTCGATGTCTTCATTACCTTGCTTCTTGCTATCCTAATTGCATATAAGATGCAGCTGACTATTGGCTTTAAAAATCGGACTTAAAGCTGTCGATGTCTTCATTGCCTTGCTTCTTGCTTGCCTAATTGCATATGAGATGCAGCTGACAATTGGCTCTAAAAACGCATTCATATGCCGAAAAGTATGCTACACTTTTGCTGACTTCTGCTTTGAGGATATTTTCATTTATTAAAATATTTCGCTATTGTTGCTGTTATTGTATTATTACGATCCCATTTATGAAATAACAACAAATTTTATAAAAATTAGAGCTACTCTGCGCACAATTCTCTCATAGCTTGCAAGCCGCACGGCTCCAGCACGCCAACACTTCTTTGGTACTCGTATTTGTGGATGTGTGTGCCGCAATTTAAGAAGTTTTTCCTTTCAACTTCCAATGTCGTGGTGTGTGTTCGCGAGCGCGCGTGTGTGTGCGCCCCAAACGACCGACCGCAGAATGAATTTCATTTTACACTTCATCTAAGTTGCCATTGTTTTGGTTTTTTGTTACTGGCTGACTCCGGCTGTTTGGCTGTTTGGCTGTTTGGCTGCTTGGGTGCTTTGATGCATGGGTGCTCGGCTCGTTGGGGGCATGGTTGGCAGTGTTGGTTGCACGGGTGTTGTGCTGGCTTCGTTGGCGCTAAACTGTTTCACGCACCGTATAAGTGCTTTACAGGGGGAGTGGCGGGGTGTTGTGTAAAACTGCAAATTGCTGCGCCTAAATATAAGCAGTAATGCTGTACAAACGAAAGTAATAATAATTGTTGAAAATTGTAGTTCACGAATGACGTCATTCATGTGCAGCTGTTGTTGATGTTGCTGTTGCTGTTGCTGTTTTTAAAGTTGCTGCAAATTGCTGTTACTGGTGTAAACGAGCAGACGAGCAGGCAAAAAGGCGACCGTGGCCGGTCTGTTGTGTTATGGTGTGGTGTAGAGTGCTGTGGAGTGAAGCGAATTGAGCAGAGTGCAGTTAGTGAGAATATAGCCTTGTCGCTTTTTGTGGCGGTTGCTGTTGCTGTTATTGTTGTTATCGCCTGCTGTTAGCCCCTCCAACACAGTCCACTTGGCACTCCAATCCTTTCCAGCCGACCCTAGTGAAATATGTTACAATTGTGTGCAGCGCGGATTCTTATTTTTATGGAATTTCTTTGTTGCTTTTGATGTTGTTGTTGTTGTTGTTGTTGCTGCTGTTGTTGTTGTCCTGACGCTGCAATATTGTAGCTGTTTCAGTTTGTGGCTGTTCGTGTTTTACTGCTGCTGCTGTTGTTGTTGTTGTTGTTGTTATTTTCTTGCAATATGGCCAAAAAGCAGGTCACAAAAGGATTTTTTGTTTATTCGGTTTTTTGTTTTTTGTTTTTTGTTTTTTGTTTTTGGTGTTTCGGTGTTGTGTTCTTTTTGCTTTGGCTTTGTTTTTGCTGTTTTTCGTTTTTGTATCCATTCGGTGAGATTCGCCATGCCAGCACAGTCGAGTTAGGCGTACTTTATGCAACTCTTTCTCGCTCCCCAAGTGGGTCTGCCGTCATGCTGTGCAGGCGCTGTCGTTGCCGTTGCTGTTGTCGCTGTGGTGGGCGCTGCTGGCTTGGGTTGGCTCAGATAGGGTTGTTGGTTAGTAAGGAGAGTGCGCTGATTGGGGTGAGCGGCGAGTGAAGTTCTTCGTTGTTTGAACTTCTTTCATGCTTACTTAGCATTGTAAGTTTTTAGCGCGCACATTATTTGATTTATTTATGAATACGAATAATTTAGCAAATTTTCAAAAGCATTTTTTTGTGTTTCCATTCTGTTCTTTTTTCAGTTAGTTTTAGTTTTCGTTTTCGTATTTTGTGTTTTGCTATTCACTTCACATCAGCAAGTTTGATGAAAATGTGGCGAGCTGGGCAAAGAATGCGCCAACATTTCAGTTGAAAAATGCTTTCCTTATATTGGAAGTAAGAATCAGTCGGAGGAGTGGGCATATGGGGAGGAAGTGCTTCGGAAAGATATTTTTGAACATATTTGAAGCTACTTTTCATGTTTTTAAATTAACTTTAACCATCTCTTTTTTGTATTTCAGGTGGGAATTTGCTGCCGCTGTCCGCCTACTTATGTGCTGAAATGCATGTGGTAAGTACCAATTCAACTCTACGACTATTGGTTTAGGTTGTCTAATGTGATTTCCTCTAGGGATGTTTTATAATAGTTTTTCATCTGGCTGCCCTACAAGTTCTTTAGATATCTGGTGTGACCTAAAGGCTCTATAAGGCCTGTTTTTGCCACTATTACTGCAAATATACTCAAGGTTATAACGAATATTTCAGTAATGTAATTCGAACTTATCTGTTAAGAATCACATTCAGTGATCCAGCATTTTGGCTGAGTACTTTTGGAAACAAATAAACAAAGTTGCTATATATAGGTTTTATAGTCAGAGATCTTGCCGTATAAAACCACAATTTAAAGAATATCTGGTTGACCGTAAAAGCCCTTTTAGAGCTTTGTTTTAGTTTTTACAACTTTAAGAAGCTTTTTTGAGTAACAAAGCAATAACAAAAAAATATTTTCTCCCGGTTTCTGATAAAAATGTATTAAAGTTGTGTAAGAGCTCTATAAGAACATTGTTTAATGGTCAAACCATTTCGTAATATTATAAAAACATAGCAAAAATATTGCAGCTGCTTAAACCAGGGTTGCGGAGTCGTCAAATAATGTCTCCAACTCCCACTGCCGCTCCCAGCACTAACCACTTTTCCTAGCACGACTCCGACTCCGACACCAATTCCGATTTGGACTCCAACTTAAATCATAATAAGACCTTAAATACATCTGAATACACCCAAATATTGCGTAAGATAAGGGAAAGGAATTCAAATTGAATTTTTTTCATGTTGTTTAATTCGTTTTAGCATGAATAATCGCAACAAACTAAATAATTATGTACGCAGTACAGAAATACGAGTGTACAAAGCTATTTTTCCAGTTATTTTTCAGACTTCAATTGCTGTTTCGATATATGTATTTAGCAGGAGTCGTTAAAAGTGTTCCGATTCCACTCAACAGCAGCGATTCCGCAACTCCGACTCCAACTATGACTCCTCAATGCTGATTTAAGCCCAGTGAAACATGTTTCAGTGCTTAAGCATCTTCAAAAATGTATACATTAAAAAAAAGAAATACATTAAAGTTCTTTAACAGCTCCTAAAAATCATAATAAATCTTCGAACTTAAGAAAAAAGTACGAAAAGTCCATTCAAAGTTCTGATGAACTTTGCTTTGCTATTCTTGGATTATTCATTGGGGTCACTTGAAGCAGCTAAAGTGGCCAAAGAAAATGACCAGCTGCAACTCTTCAAGCCGTAGTTCACATTCCGCTTGTCTAGCAGTGAGCAGTGTGTTAAAATCCTTGTATTTGATTGGCTTGTGATGCAGAAAAGACACAACCAAAACACACACCAGCATGAAGATACTCATACCCGTTAAAAGCGTTGCAAATGAAGTGAGCTGCCAGTTTCAGCGGGAGTGCACAAGCGAGTGCCCAATAAACTCCACTGACCGACTCCTGCACAGCGTTATGAGGACATGCACTCATACACACACACACACATACATTTAGGAGTACGGTACGGCCAGCCTGACCAAGCCAAGCGCACAACCAATCGACCAGCGAACAACGGATGCGGATATAGTAGAACAACAATAATGACGGCGACGGCAACGGCAACAACGGCCGCAGTGATTACAACAACGACTCCACCGATGACTACGACGAAGTTCCCGATGACTGAAAATACTGATTTAACACCTTCAGCTTTTTTCGTATATCCGCGTTGGCCGCTATTTATCTTTTCCACTTGTTATTTTTTCTGCCGTCATAGTGCTTTATTAACGCCATCAATGTGCCTGCGTCCTATGTGTACGTATAACCGTGTGTGTGTATGTGTGTGTGTGTGTCGAATTATGTTTATGTATGCGTTTGTTTTTATCTTAATGTCGTCTTGATATTTTCGTCGTTCGCTATTTGTTTAGCCATTCCGTTCAATGAGGCTAATGTCCGTTTTCATGCTGAGTGCCATTAAGTTTAGTTGTCACTTAGCCTTTTTTGTTCTACTTCATGCTGGGTGTTTGTATATACGTGTGGCTGTGTGTGTGTATGGCTTTGTGTGTGTGAATGTTTGAGTAGATGTCTGGATGAGTACGAGTGAGTGTATATTCTTCTTATTCCTATTATTGCTGTTGTTGCCGTTGTTGTTGGTGTTCGTTCTTGTATCCTTCGGTGTGTGTTTGTACATTTGTGTGTGTACTACTCTAATCCTTTACAGACAACGTCTTAAGCGCCTTTACGGCAGAGTACAGAACTCAGCCAGAAAAACACACAACAGAATAAAAAAACAGTTTTACAAATGCGGCAATGGATACAAGAACAGCACCAACAACAACGAGAACAATAACGACAACGACAACGGCAACAACACAAAATAACAATAGCAACTGCGACAGCGACAGTGAACACAACAGCAACAACAACAACAACAACAACGGAAACTCTTATCTTTTATCGATCGTGTGCTTCAGCAGCACGTTTCCGCCGTTGCTGTCTGTCACGGAATTACGGCTTAAGGCGCATTTGTGGATATTATTAAGAATTACATTTAAAGCAGTAATTGACAAATTTTCTTAATTTCAGTCTCATATTTATTTCGTTATTTTTAAACGTTGAACAGAATTTTCAGCGCCGTGCAGAAGTTGTGTCTAAAATTTCACTTTAACAGGGCAGAGTTGAGTCTTTTAAATAATACGAGTAATCAGTTTCCAGCAATTTATGGTGGCATTATTTGGGCGATAAGAGAGTCGACAATGATGGCAGTAATGGGGTTTTCATGTCGCTGCGATTCACGCGGTATATTCCGGGCAAGTGCTCATCATCGAGTCTCATTGCTACCACGATTTCTATTTCCATATTGGTCGCGTTTGCCTACACTTGACCAGAGATTGAATGACGCCACCACTTCGGGCCACTGTTTAGGAACTTTGCTCGTATCATACGCGTAATCGAAGTGGAATTTCTTCGGAGTTGGTAAACCATACAAGCAGTTCCCGCATTATATACAGCAGAAGAAAAAGTACACTCAAACCAGTGGATCACTGCGGAGGAACGTGTTCCGAAGGCATCAAATTCGATTCTATTGTGAACTTAAAACATGGATGCATCATTATAAGGTAAGAACGCTGGTTGTATTAAGCCTGGAGAACGTGTTCTGCACAAATTCAATTCGGTTCCATTCATGATCATAATTTTATGGGATTTATGTGGCATTATTTTCATCAACTGCCTAAGCAAATGGAAAAATATCACAATAAAAAGTATTACACTGCTTTATTCAATAGATTTTATTATGAATTGAACACAGAATCAAAGGAAGAAAGACGTTCCAATCAAAGTCTTTGCGAGCAGAATTTTCAGCATTTCAAGCAAGCTAAACGAAAATCGATAGCAAATCGTTACAGTTGATATTATTTTCGAGCCGCTGTGATTCATCTGTGTTCGGCTCAAGAACCGTTACGGCACGTACTCATTTTAGTCTCACTGTTACTCTATATGGACACTCCTACACCGTTTTCGATATTAACTGCGAAAAATTCTAGAAGCCACTGCGTAGGAATCTGTGGCATTTCTCTTTCAATTATGCAACATTCAACAAAATACATCACGTATTTCCTTAAGATAACTTAGAATAGCGAACGGCATAAATTGTCGTACGGCATTAATGATGCTGGAATTCCTAGGTAGAGAATTCCTTCGGAAGGCGTTACTGGCAACTATGCTATGGAGCAGGGAGACTGCAATCAGTTTGAACATTCTATGCAGGAAAATTAATATTACTGTAGTGAACGCCTAAAGCCATATCTCGGTGTTAGGATTAAGCAGCCGAGAGAATTGAAAATATAAAGCAAAGCAACAAACGCAACAAAAAAAAATAACATCAACACGAAAAGAAAACAAAAACAAAAAAAAAACTCTTTAATCGCCTTAAAGTGCAACACCTTGGCAGGGAGACCGTATGTTGGCGGGGATGGAGTGCAGAGGAGAAGTTGCTGGTGATGTACAACATGACTTTAAATTAAACTTTTACAACTTATTGCATTCAACAAATGCAACATGAAAGCGTTCACTGTTTGGGTGAGGGAGAAGGTGCTCCCATTTGCGGTTGATTTCTTGCCTACGAGATGCTACGAGTAACTTCCTTCTCAACAGCATCAAAGTTGGTGCAGTCCTGCCGATTGATGTTGTTAATAATGCAATATTTTAAATATGAGAGCTGGATTGGGAAAAAAGTGCCAACATTTAACATGCAAGACGGAGAAAACCACAAGTTCCCCTAAAAGCAGACTACGTTTTAATCCGCCTGCAATTAAGCCACTAACAGCAAAGGAAGCAGCGACGCCAGCAGAGAATTGGTTCGATAAACGCTGCAGTAAGTAAAAGTGAAGCAAGCGATCCCAAAAAGTCGCATGCACCAAGTTGAAAAATGTTGCACACAAACTTGTATTCAACTTTCTGCAACAAACTCAGTGAGATTTGTTTAGGGGTTTCTTAAACACATTTTTAGCATTCTTAATTGCGATTTGATTAAATAGATCGTACCGAAAGGTTACATACTGAAGCTTTCCGCGAACTAATGCTGCGGAACTGCACAGAACGGCAGGAACATCAACAACAGCCACTTTAAAAACGTTTGATTTCCGCATATTTCCGGTTTCATTTGGGGTCGAGAAGAAATGACAGATTTCAATGTCTGCGACTGTGGATACGAATTCATGTTAGAGGTACGAGAGGTATGGTGTCAGCCTGGAATTGCTTCCATTTTACTCCATTTCGCCTTTCAGCATTTGCTATGCTTGATTTGCCTAACAGCAAATTCGGATCACAAATTCAACTGCTACCCGCGCTGCTGGTGTTTTATACTCCCTCTGCCACTCTGGTCCTCTGGCACAGCCTGTGGGCCTGGTGGAATGGCTGAAATGGCAAGAGGTGTTAAACATTGAACTACGCCTTTTGATATGAAAATGACGGCTAACTCTGTTTGCGGCTGACTGTTGGCTTCTAGCTTAAGAACGGCCGGCCAAGTGAGAAACGCCTTGCAATTTACATTTCACTGCATGAGGTGCCATAATCATAAATTGGCAGCCGCGCAAACTTGCACAGAACTTCAGAGCGCTCGCTAAAGTGGCTCTGAATGTTTAATGGCTTTTTCGATATGGCTGGCACAAGTAACGCAAAACTCGCACACCCGCGAAGGAGCTTAAAAACGGCAATAGCAACAAAAACAAAAAGGGCAAATCAAAAACTCCGCTAGTAAGTTGAGCAAAATATTAAACAGTGTTTTAATTAAAGGAGAGAGAGAAGAAAAGTGCTCATTTCTCGGGCGCTTTGCACGTAAATATCACCTTTGCAAATTTAAACAGTCTGCGCTGCGTCTGCTAAGCTCTTGCCTGGCAGCTCCAGGGACGTGTGCTCCGGGAGGTTACGCGAAGTAAATGCTGCTACGTGAAAATTGTATTTTGAATTTTATGCATTGAAGTTGCCTCAATTTGTGTGCTTTTGTATGCAGCATTAAAAATGCCAAGGAAGAAGCGAAAGGAGGAGCCAGTCCAGACGAATGCACTCTGTGAATTTTAACAGCTCTACAAGCTATCTGCAGCAGTTCTCCGCATTAAAGTTGTAAGCTAAGAACCAATAAAGATGTTTGAATTCAAGCTGCACCGACTGTCAGATACCCTATTGCTGAATAGAATTTCATCAATCACTTTAGCGGCATAAAAAGAATAGCGGGAATTACTTACTTTCTTGCTAAATCCAATATATATCTGCATTTGTTAATATACGTTAATAGTAGGCGTGGCAATGTATTAATCCTCTTCTTATTTTTGGCTCCCTTATTCAGTGTCACTTGGATGCATTATGCCAATTTGCGTTGATTAATCCTACATCGGGCACCAGTTATGAATATGTATACATTATAGGCGTGGCTGTCGAGTCATTGTACCTATTTTTGTATCTATGGGAGTTGGGTGTGTCGTTTGTCCCATTTAGTAATATAGTGATTAGTGATTCTATCTTAAAAACCCAGTTTGCTTATGTAAAAATGGGCGTATTTGGCAGAATTGGCTCAGGAACTATATGTTCATATTTCCAACGACTCTTTTTGAACTCAAAACAAAACCGCTGAACCACACAAATTTGTTGGTCCGAGCATCTGGAGTGACTTTCTCTGCTGCCCTCTAGTAGTCAAGTAAGTGCAAAGATGGAGGCAGGCTTTAAATACATGCTTTATACAAGCGCTAAAGTAGCACTATTCTAGCTTTATAACTTACGTAATATTGAAATATAAATGAGACCCTAAAAGTATGCAATTGTTTACGGGTATACTCTATTCGTTCTTATTCACCACACAATCTACGCTAAGAACACGACGATCAGAGAACACAGAGAAAAGAAACCTAAACGTCAAACGGCAAGGCAGCGAAATAAAGCAGACGGACGTTGTACATGAATCCACTCAAAATCGTGCTAAATCCACTCAGAATCGTGGTGAATCCACTCAAAATCGTGGTGTGTCCGCTACATACGCCGGCAGTGAAAAAGACTTTCTTTTCCCTGTGTTCTCTGATGAGTATGTTATAGAGTTAGAATCTTCTCGAAATTTCTTTCGAAGTGTAGGGAATATTCTAGTTGAACACACGATAGGTGTTTAAGCCAGCAGCACTCAATTAAAGTCGAGACACAGTTGAACAGTGATCGTAGCAGTGTGTACATCGTTCATTTCAATACTAACAGTAACAGTAATAAAAAGTTATAAAGTGATTAAATGAATAAATAAATAAAGTGCGAAACTGTAATAAAGTAAACATTAACACTAAGATTAAGAGTGTAAATTGCAATAATCAAATAAAGTTATTTACTCCAATTTCACCAAGCGATTGTTTGATTACTACACAATCCAGCGGTACGAATTCGAGTATTGAGAGTCGGTATACATTGTCAGGAGGACAATTTCGTTGTAAGCAATATGTTATAAGCTCTTACGTAGTCAGTTTCGAAACAATGTAAGCAGACACTACTCGTGTACCGTACAGCAAAGCTTTGTATGCTTAGCTACGAGTATAGTGTAAGCCTTAAAAGGCCTTGAAGTGCTTATTTACAGTGACTGGGATACAATAAGTTTATTTATCAGTACTCAAAGTAGCTGGAAATAAAACACACTACTCGCAAACTCCTCAAAAACTGGTCAATCGCTGTAATAACGTTGTGTATGCAGGCTCTATGGCTATATTATACCAAGTATTTTCAAGGCATTTTAGTGATTGGTTACCAATGTTTAAACTCTATACATCCCTTTCAAGCCTCTTACAGTGCCTGAAAGCCTTATAAAAGCTGCTAACAATTTCAACTGTATATTCAAACACTATAAGATAATTGAAAGTTCGTTTGGAGTTGGTCGTTAATTTGTAGATCCTGCTGAAGTCCTGCTGAAGTAAGTCAGATGTTTGAGCAAATGACACAGTAAGACTAGCATAGATGCCATGAAATGGGACAGATTCCGAGTATTGTGGCGGAGGAGCTGGAGCTGTATGCGGTGTTAACAACTATTTTTAAGTAAAATTATAAATTCATTCAAATGTGTTGGTGAGCTGAAGAGCCTGCTACATAGCTACGCTGGGTCATCAGCAGCTTCAACTGCTACCAAATTGCATTGTTAAATGCAGTTGCTGCAAATGGATATACAAATCGATTACACACTGTTGTACGAACTGTTTGTGGCCAACTGCAAAATTGAGCAAGTTACAAGTAGGGACGCAAACAGCATAGCCGAGGGCACTGCTTTGTAGTAAAGAACCAGACGCATACAAATATCTGGAACTGATCCTTGCTTATGGAATCGCTGATTTGATTGGCATACTACCTAAGTAGCCATCAATGGGGTTAGTAGAAAAGCAAATGTTGTGAACCCCAAAAAAATAAACACTTTGCTTAGATTTGAATTCATACGAGTATATGCGTGGATATATGTGGGAAAGCAGACGCGAGGACAAATATACGGACGCTTCAAACTCACGATTTTTCTAGCTATGCACTGGTTTGCTCTTTCAGGTATACTCCTATATCAGATGCGTTACAAAATTTGCCAGCAATATCTTGGGCAGGCGCCAGTTGGTTGCTATGGAGAAGCAGAAGAGTTTAGTGCCTTAATGTCCTTAATCTAACCATCCTCTTTATTGAATACACTCCTAGGCACAAGTCACTGGTGCGCTTAATGTGAGTTAATTTAGCAAACATTTTACACCCTTGCGCGATTATTGTGATTATTATCGATGTTTTGTGCGGTTACAGCTGCTGAGGACCCCACACACACCGCCGATTTCCTTCTAATCTCATGCTAACTAAACCCACGTCCATGCCGGCGCGTGTGTCTCTGCACAAATGAAACGAATCTCAGTGTACCGCAGCAATTAAATTAATATTTATTTTTAATTTAATATTAAAATGACAGATATTTTCATTTTCATTATTATTGTTCTCATTGTTGTTGTTGGTGTTTTTATTGTTGCTGATGTTGGTGTTACTGTTGCTGTTGCTGTTGCTGTTGCTGCTGCCGCCGCTATCGCCGTTGTAAATTAATTTCTTCAGTTGCCATGTATGCCACATCCTGATTGATTTGCTGTAAAGGAAAAACGAAATTCCCGCAGGTTATGCTTTAATTAATTTCCAATTTGCAAATTTAATATCCTGCCGCTCTCTTTCCTTTCGCTCTGAGCGTGTGCGACTGAGTGTGGGCGTACAAATTCAGTAGACCTGTTCGAAATGGTCGCAATGTGAATACCGAATACCGAATACCGAATACCGAATAACAAACACGCATGAGCAATCGCTTTCAACATGTGTTCATATTACTGACCACTCGTATGTCATGCAGTACAGCCTGCTTTATAGTGCCAAGTCTGTTGACTTTCCAAGCCGCTACATTTTCAATTCACTGGTCCCGTATCAAGTTTAATTTCATTGCTGGTTTTTTTCGGTATTAGCTGTATATACTTTATGGTATTATACCTAGCTAGAGCCTCCCACATTGTCCTTGCTCGATGTTCACATTTCCCTACATGATTTCCGATATATGCACAACTACGCCCTATGAAATATTTTGGTTGAATATCTCCAGCTGAACCGACATGTTCGATGCCACCCATTTAATGTCCAACGTGGTGTCATATGCCTGCCCACATAATCTTGGTATATATTAAGATTCCCTTGTTTCTTAGAATTCACCGACTGCTCTCGTAGCACCCAGTACTGACAAGAAATCCTATATTAACTTCAATCATGTCTTTTCCATACTTAGTTCTCTAAATTTGCATTCTCCTCTACTTTGGACCCTGCCACAACGGTTCCCTGTTTGATCACTGCGGTTGCAATAGTTCTCACGATACGAGAAAGCCATTTAACATGCTGGTACCACGGCCATTTTTCTCATGGTTGGTCCAGTTCCAGCTGAGAATCCTTGCCTTTATTCCAAATATCAACTGAAGCTATAAATGTGCCTTACTATACTGAGCAGCTCCTCAAGAATATTCCACACAACATTTCTAAACAAATGTCCACACATTCCATAAAATGGTTAAAATGGAAATATATGCAACTAATATATAGGATATATGTAAACATAGTTCAGATTTGAACAGCGAAATTATGCGTTAGAAATCAAGATAACCCAAAATCACAAGGAACTCCAGTCGAAAAAAGCTACTAATTTCATTAGAAAATCTCCCAACCCGTAACACTGACGCAAATAACCAAATAATCGGATACGAATATCGGTGTATGCAAATTTTTATGTGTGCATGGCAATGCGTTTGTTTGTATATGTGTGTGTGTGTGTGAGTTCGTACATCCGGTGCACAATGCTTGTAGGGACAATTTAATTGAAAACGTGCCGCACTTTCGAATTGCATTTCAACGCTTTCATTTCCCTTTACTCCGTTGCGCTTTCATTTAGCAACAAATTCCGCAATTTACTGAAAATCTCATTTTTCGGCTTGCATTAATTTTTTACACTGACTTGAGTTGGCCAATTATACCATTCACGCACTCGCGCCCGCATACACGCACACTCACACACATGCACAGACATAAATGGCGTTGCTCCAACTCTAAGTCGACTATAAACGGACCTCGGGGTTGGGAATTTCGACGATTAACATATTGATGGATGCGGAACAGACAACTACAGTGAACTTGCTTATCTTGCTTATTATAGTATACCGTGGGAATTTTCGAGGCACTGAAATGTACGCTACTGAGCTTACATACCAGTTTCACAAAAATTTGGTGGCAATTGGTTCAAAAAGTGCAGCATAGTTTTAGGTGGCTGAAATTTATCACCGCAAGGGATAGTAATTCCGAGTACTTGATGCAGTGAGCGAGCAATGTCCCGCGAGAGGCCACTTGCGACTGAGTATATAAAAGAGATGAGGATATAATTCTCGGGTGGATTTAGGTCAAACGATATTATATTGGGAAACGTGATAATAATTTGTCACAGATGTGCAAATATACTCGGTCTGTGGGAATAGCAGTTACTTGATATCGTCCATTTTCTTCCCAACTTCAAAAGGATCCCCACTACCTATCAGTCTGTTTGAAGAGTTTATCATTTTCTGCAGACTATGGCCAGCTAGATGTGAGTTCCGTCTCACTGTTCATGTTATATTCTTGGCAAATTGTGTGCTAGAATCTCCGCGAAAGAAATTTACAATTTTGCAAAGTTTTTCAATTTGGTTCGACACTGTTCCACTGAGTTATGATGGCACTTTCTGGGGAGCAGAGTTAAAGTTAAAGTTAAATAAAATTATTGTATGCGAAAGCTGTGCGGCAAATGTAGAGGCCATTATGTACAAAGTTTCAACTACGTTGCATATGCTGCTGCCGCTGGCCATAATTCAGGGTATGTTTGTGTGCACTGGAGACACTTGGCGACAGCGTCCTTTTCATACTTTCAATTATTTACTTCTATACACTTGTGGGTACTGCAAGTGCCCATACATTCTCGTATAGGAGAGTGTTTGCGTGTGCGTGATGACGAGTATGCGTATGCAGATGATATGACTTTGCTAAGGAAAATTTCTTTGAGTTTATGAGTTAAACTTAGCATCTCTTTTCCAGTTGAAGTGCGTATGTTTGCTTATGCATGCACGTATGTGTGCGTGTCGTGTGCTCAGGTGATGTTTGGCCCTGCATGGTGAGTTATCGGTAGGCATTTAAAAGGTACCGACATTCGCAGCCACAGCGCCATTTTCATTTACAGGCCTAGTACTGCGTGTTTTACTGCTGCTGCTGCTGCCACTGGTGCTGGTGTTGGTGTTGGTGTTGGTGTTGGTGTTGTTGTTGCTTTTGCTGGTGTTGCTAAACAAATGAACACCATAAATAATTGCGCACCAACACACACGTAAACTGTAAAGCTGTAATGACGTAGGAAAGTATAGTAGGTATGTGGAATGTTGTACGGTTAGCATGTTGCCTGGAGCACTTTCTCTGCGAACCAGCAGTCGTGCTTGGTTCGTTGGTTGGTCGGTTGTTTGGTTGGTCATATGGGCGCATATCAGCCTGAGTGATACGGCAAGTCCGCTTCAGATTCGCACTGCTGAAAGGCAAAAGTAATGAGTTTTTTTCCTTCCCTCTCGGCATCAAGGATTTTTAAGGTATCACAGAGGACGCTGCGGCGTTGACTGATCGCTTCTTTAATGTCCGAATTGTGGTTATTTAAAAATTACTTTATTTTTTCTTTCGTTTTGGTTATCTTGCACAACGAAATCTCACGCACAGGCAGAGGGACTTAGATAAATAGTAGGTGGGAGCTGTTAAGGGAGGGAAAGCATACAAATTAAAATTTAATTATTCAGTCAAAAGAAGGCCAGTATACAAGCGACTTTGCTTATGGTGTGCTCAATGCTGAATACAACAACTTCAAACACTACATTTGACAATTCCATTAACATGATTTTGGTTTTTGTGTGTCTTTTCCTTTGGCTTTCTTTCATTGTTAGTAGTAGCGGTTTTAAGCGCATTTCCTCATAAGTCTTTTGTTTGTGCATAAATGGAAATGTGTACACTTCCTCTTTGAACTGCTAATGCCAGCCGCAAGAGATACCCCGCCCACGTTGTGCACACGTGTGTCAGAAGGAAACCCCAATTCCAACCACACCTGTTAATGTCAAGTGTAGAGTTTGACTTCCGTTTGAACCCCTAAGCAAAGCAGCCCCAAGAACGAATAAAGCGGATTTACATATCAAATTCGAACCTTCAGATTGGCGGGTACCGCACACCACTAATACAGGGGTCAAATGATAACCTTCTTGCTCGATTAACTCGTCACATAAACATCATGATTCGATCACGGATGGTCAGAATCGAACTTTGACCCAAATTAACTTTACCGATTCCATATTCCCTTCTTCGGAATATCTATGGTCAGTTCAGTCTTAATATTTTGCTCTGGCAGATTCGTGCATCAAAATTTCAAAATGTATTCCCTTAAATGTAAATCAGTTTGTTGCAAGTCTCTGGGCAGATAAGTGTTGACCTTCTAATGTAAAAAAGAGAACAACAAGTTCAAGTCCAATAAGCTTACTCGTATTTTGTCATGAACAGAACTGTAAAACCCTCAAATTATAATAAGCAAAGATTGCTTATAGTCCATTATTACCAATGCAATACACGCCTTTGTAATGCCGTTATTATTATTTTATTCTCACTTGAATTAAATTTTTATGCAAGCTCAGTATCCAGGACAACATGAGCCTAGACATTGCAGGAAAAGCTCCTTACAAAGAAATAAGTTCGTAGACTAGTGACCTTAGTTCTCAACAAGTGTTCCTCTCTACAAAGTAGGAGGTGTGATTTTCACCAAATTTTGCACAGCTTATATGAGTGTTGGAATGCCTCTACATATCATATATCAGCAATATATCCTCTTTAGTTCTTAATATACGCTCTTTACAATAAGTATTGGAAGAAGTATGTTAAGTGGGCGTATTGGTGACGCGATTATCACAGCTCTACAAGTATTCAAACTCAGATGCAATTTTTACGATATTCTTTTTTCAAGAGGCGTGCGAGCTGAGGGCGAGTATGTGCATCTAATCTAATTGCTTAGTTCTTTTTGCCGAATAGAGTGAAAAAATACTAAAACGACATGAAGTATATATCAGTTGTGCAGCTTGGTGTGATCCGAGCCCATTTATTAATCTATACATCAAATTGAAATAAAGATATTTTGTGCCGATTACAGTTAACCTTCAAATCTAGTTTTCCTTGAAGTTCGAAGTCGTAGTGAAAATATACATCCCTTCTCTAGAAATCATCTCCATACACATCTTTTTTATATTACAATCAAGGAAAAATCACCAGAAAAAGGTGCAGAAGAACTTAAAATGTAATCTCCATGTGCGAGCAATTCCCTCACAGGAATGCAATACCATAAATATTATATTAGTAGATCCCAATTCTCAAGCTCCGCTTGACCGATTTATGTGGGCAGAATTGTTCAATTTATCATTTGAATATACATATCTTTTAGAGATTTTGATTGTCAACATTAGGGTGGATTCGAGATATAAGAGAATATCGATTTATGTTTCTACTCTGTTTTGTTTGTTCATTCATTGGAGTCTCCCCAAGAGAAATAGTCTTCATAAGAGATGTGAGCAAAGAGATCGTGTGGAAGATCGTGTTTAAAAATCTTTTCGCATGAGCTGTAGGAAATTTGAATTTTCTTTAGCAAACTTTTTGACGTGATTCTGCAATAACAATAACAATCCCTTTAAATTTGTCTGTGACATCATCCGTAATGGACGCCTTATATATTCGAAATATTCTCGGTGTTCACGAAAGCACTTAAACACCCAAACTCCTGACTGTCTCCAAAGTCTTTGATTAATATTTCAAAGGCTTTGCTCCACCTAATTCCATTTCCAAACCAAAATTTCGGACAAACTCACTGATCCGAGAAAATTTGCTGAAGAGAGTGAACTACAACTGGATTATTCGCGGGTAGGTACCTCATTTCCTGAAAGTGTGACTTGTCCAAATTACCACCAGTGCAACCAAAATAGGAAAATTACGAAGATACAGTGATTGAGAAGATACAAACATGCTGCTTGCTTTTTGATCATAGCTTAAAACGCTTACGGCCAAATTAATTGATTAGTATGTTTGGCACTAAAATCATGTGTGACATTTGCGTAGATATAGAAGAGAGTATTGCAAAATATTATTATGCCATGGTGGTATTTCTCATTCAGAACCTTTCAATATCTGCGCACACGTGTCACACATGATTTTAGCGCCAAACAGTACCACTCTGATGGGAACTTCTGTGTTGTCAAAAGCGGAAGAGATAGTTTTACTTAGCTTAGGACACATTTTGCATTGTAATCATGAAGCAGAAATGAATTGTTCCTTCACAAGGAAAGATTGAGAATATTTTGGTATACAAATCTTGAAATTGCATTTTACATTTCCACCTTGCTATGCCGTGGAGAAGGCCTTCATTTGCATCTACCTAAGTAGGCACATACAAATAGATACATATATGATAAGAACAAAATCAAAACTAATTAAGACATGCGATCAACATGCTTTTCAAATACTACTGGAGGTTAAAATCTTGCAACAAGCTGATGAAAACCGAAAAGCAGTTAATGGTGATAGAAGCGGCAGGAACAACAACAATACTTACAAATAGCGTTGACACTACAAATTTAATGGTGGCATGAGAGATAGGAGCCAAATGAAAACAAAAGCAATAAAAGCGAATTAAACAGACCAACGAACGAGTGGGAAAATTGGTTGGTTTTTAGTTCAGCAGCTAACATCTATGGGGACCTAGAAGGGGGCGGCCAGCTTATCAGAGCAGCAGCCTAAGTGTACACCAGCAACAACAGCAGCAGCAGCAGCAGCAGCAACCGCACAATATCGCATTAATACAACTCAAACAAGGTGAGAGTAGATGCCGCTTAGCGCTGCTGAAACACTCAACCACACACGCACGCACTCACAGCCGCTCGTATGCAAGAGTGTGAGCAGTTGTGTGTTTAGGCCGAGCAGTGCGAACGGGCGTGCAGGCGAACAGGTTAATTGTGTTTCGTGTGTACTACCAGCCCACATCCGACAGGTAAATCGACTCAGTCTCCTCGGTTTCGTTGTCGTTTTGGGCTTCGGATTCGCTTTCGGTTCGGCTTCGGTTCGGTTCGGTTTATGGTTCAGTTTTGGTATCGGCTTTGGTTTCAGTCTCAGCACTCAGTGTGAGTTAGTCTCTCGTGGCATTCAAATCGTTTGGAGTGTTTGTCGCAGTAAATTGTTTGCAGCAATTCGGCAGCGTTGCGAGTTTTCGCATTCTGTCTTTTAATTTACACTATTTAATCTGACTTGACGTTTTTTTGCGGTGAAGTAACTGAGATAGTGTTGGGCACACGGAATTTCATACGCCAGTTGCCTCGCCGACAGCGATCGTTCGCAAAACGTGATCTGCTGGCCGCTTGCTAATCGTATTTTGCAATATCTTAACGCTGTGTGCGGAAACACTCGTAATAAACATTTTAAAGTGCGCTGAACAATTTCATATACATGGAAATATAAATTTGTTGGTGTTCCTAAATCATAAATTAATATAACATTTATCGTTACCGACGTTACGGACGTTACCTTCGTCGTTGTTGTACAACTGGCGCGAATTTTGGCCGCATTAATTCGCTAAAGAGAGGTTGTAAATCAATAAACAAATTCTGAACTTTCTATCGTAGCTCATTTTTTGTTGTTTGAAGTCGTTGTTGCAGTAGTCGCAGTCTCAGTTCCAGCATTAGTCTTGGCCCTGGTCGTGGTCGCCGATCCGCGAATAAAAGAAAAAAAAAACAGAAAACTCAGCATTTGTAAACCTGTCGCCGTTCGACTCATTATTTTGTTGTTGCGCGAGATCATTTATTTTTAGGCGGTGTTTTGTTTTTGTAGTTTTATTGTACGCTGCGGTGTTTTCAACGGCGTGCACGGATAATCAATTGCTCAATTACAGCCAGCGAGGTAAATGCTCTCTTTATCATTTTAATTTGTTATCGGCGGTGATTTTTAATTAATTTATTTCTGTATATAAAAAACCAGTTCTATTGTCTACCGAACATTTGTAATAAGTGAGAAAGTTAAAATTAGCCCGCCTGCAGCTGCACCCAACATGTTGTGAGATGGGTGCAGTGGCGCATGTAACAGCAGTTTGATCAAGACCGCGAAGAGCGCGGAGAAGGCAGCGCAAGGCGCATGCTCCGCTATACTGACGAAAGTGATCGTTTGAGCTGTCAAACTTCACATTAACACGCTCAAATAATACAATTGTGACTACGGTGAAGGTGGTGAATACGATCCAGACAGCTCTCAATCAGAATCAGCATCAGACCAGTTAACTACATTTGTGACTTTCGTTGATTGCTGCGTTGCATTATAAATAAAATCGTGAAACCGCACACACAAAATATAAACTTTGCCGATATCATATACAAAGAAAAATGTTAATATACATAGCTGAGAAACAAGTGGAAAGCGTTTTCGACAGGTGTGCCGAGGCTTTTAGTCTTTTTTTTACCACCTGCACATTATGATGGCGTCGAATAAGATAGTGAAGAAGATTAAAGGAGCGTCCTCACAAATTGTACAGTGATTTTTAATTTTTTATTGGCCCCCACACAATTTTTAAAGGAAAAAGAAGAGACACACTTTTTTAAAAGAAAAATATATTCGCTGTGAGCTTAGGTCATTGCGTTAGTTACGCTTAAAGGTCGAAAACTGTACCAGAAACTTGTCTGAGAAATTTACTATTAGCATCAGAATGTTTTTATATTGCAATTAAATAAAATGGTAACATTTGTTAGGGAAGACATGAATATTGCCAAATTAATAGGGTGACCAGGCAAGAATTTGTTTGCATTTTGAATCTGGCAACACATTTTGCCTATTAAACTTAGTTAGAAATAAGAATGTTTGGCAAAATTGACGCTTAAACTCCATATAAAAGTACATGAATAAGGTACTTATGCACGGTAGCACCGCAGTTGTTAAGGAAATACATATTACAAAAAATATCCTATAAGGGATGATCATTGCCACTTGCTACATATTGTGTTCCACGGTCAATCTAAAAGCTAGAATTTTGAATACAAATACGAGTACAACAACTGTTTCAAAAAATGTTGAATTTATCTATTAACAATGAAAGTTCTTAATGGACGATTCTATATATATGTATGTATATAGAAAAACCGAAAAATCGTTGTTTAACAACAATAAAGTTCTATGAACTACTAACATGATAATTTCCAATCATGCATTCCCAATGATATCTTACTTTATTTCTGGATGCTTCTGATTATTTGAATGTAGACCTCGAAATTGGATTTTAATCATCAAATTGCCCAAGCCGACTCACATTAAACAATGCATTAAATAATGAATGCACATCACATTTTATTTATATAATATAATTATTATTAAACATTATTTATTTTACCCTCACACCAAACAAAAGCAATTTATGTTAGGAAAGTAAATAGTTAAAAGGCACAAGAAATAGAGGCAACAGGGCCTTGCAAAGGTTTAAGCACAAGAAGTCAAAATTGCCCTTTTTGAGTCAGACACAATTCACTAAAATTTAAAGAATGCAATCAATACAATGCGAATCTTGAAAACTGTAATTTTTCAATGTGTGACAACTTCTCCTTCTAAGTAAAAATTATACTTTCTTGTCAGGTTGCTCACCTCTTTTGTTTATTTGTAACAACTTGGTCTATTAACACAAAAGAAAATACTTAAGGCTCGTCTTTATATCTCTTAATATGAGAGGAAGATATAACATCATTAATGGCTATTCGCTAGTGATCTATAACTTGTGACTTATCACTAATAATTTAACACGTTTTAACTTTATATTGCCAGCATTTAATGTTTGTTCATATTCCATCATGAATATTGAAATCACCTTTTCATCACAATAATCAAATTAGCATGAAGGAGTTTGTGTGATAAACTTCCTTTTCAGGTTTATTACCAGGTATATAAGCTTAAATTCACTTTTTTTTTGTCAAAAAAACACATTTTTTTATAGAAAGCAAAAAAATAATTTATTCAAAGTATTTACCCTCGCTAGCTATAAATTTTTTCCCATCTCTCGGGCAATGTGTGTATACCACGCCAAAAGAATTTTTCACCTTTCGAGACAAACCGCTCGTCAAGCCATTTTCCGACGTCTTCGTACGAATCGAAGTGCTGTTCTCAGAGCTCGTGACCCATCGATGAAAAAAGATGATAACCGGAAGGGGCCAGGTCTGGTGAATAAGCGGGATGAGGTAGCACCTCTCAGTTGAGTGTCTCCAAGTAGTTTTGGACCATTTTTGACTTGTGCGATGGGTCATTGTCGTGGAGAAAAATCAGCTTCTCATGTCTTTGTTCATAACCTGGCCTTTTTTCACGCAAAGCACGGCGCAATTTGATTAGTTCTTGGTGGTAGCGGTGAGCATTGACAGTTTCACCAGGTTTCAACAGTTCATAGTAGACGACACCTTGCTGATCCCACTAAACGCACAGCATCGTCTTGCGTCCAAATCGATTTGGTCTGGGGGCAGAAGTTGATGGTTGGCCGGGATTGACCCATCATTTTCTTCGTTTAGGAATCTCAAAGTATATCCACTTTTCATCGCCAGTAACCACAAGATGCAGGAACGCCTTTTTTTTTTGTCTAGCAATATCTAGCAATATTTCACATGTGTTTTGGCGTCGCTCCATCTGCCTATCGTTCAATTCATGGGGTACCCATTTTCCGATTTTTTGAACCTTTCCCATGGCATGTAAACGCATGGAAATGGCTGGTTGAGTAACACCTAACTGCTCGGCAAGCATTTTTTACGATTGGGTATCGTCCTCATCCAAATGGGCCTGTAATTCATGGTCCTCCACTTTTCTGGGTCGATTTTCACGCTTCTTGTCACTCAGATCAAAATGGCCGTCTTTAAACCGACGAAACCAGTCTCTGCAAGTTGTTTCCGATAACGCACTGTCACTATAGGCCTATAAGGCCTTATATAAAGACGCGAACCTTAGTGTGCGTTATAAAGGTAAAAATAGTGCCAACTTTAATATAAACAGAGGCGTTAGGCAGGGGTGCGTTCTGTCACCACTGTTGTTTATAGTGGTCTTGGATGATGTCCTTAGGCGTACTAATGCTGAGACGGAGGAGGGGTTGCAGTGGAGATTAAACCAAAAGCTCTGTTTCATGACGCACACGTTAGCAGGCGCCTCGTCAAGAATACGCCAACTAGCCGTAAACGCTCATGCAACTGGCCTCAAAATCAATTTCTCTAAAATTAAACTTTTGCGACTGCAAACTGCAAATACATCTCCACTCACTGTACTGACAAATGATAACTCCACCATCAACATTGAGGACGTTGACAGCTTCTGCTACCTTGGTAGCTACATAACAAAATATGGGGGTGCAACATCTGATGTGGCAGCACGCATAAACAAAGCACGGTCTGCATTCCGGAATTTAGATCGAATTTGGCGTTCTCGTGTGATATCGCTGCGCACAAAAATATGAATATTTAACACCAGCATAAAACCTGTTCTGTTGTATGGGTCTGAAACATGGTTGGTCTCAAAATAAATAACTCGACAACTTCAAACTTTTGTCAACAAATGTCTACGAAGAATCTGCCGTATTTTCTGGATGACAACGATCATGAACGAAGACCTGTGGCGCCTCACCAATAGCGAGCCTATTGACACAGAAGTTAAAAGACGCAAGTGGAGCTGGATAGGGCACATTCTGCGTAGAGAAGACACCAACATTGCAAAGATGGCCTTTCAATGGAACCCACATGGTAGTCGGAAAGCAGGACGCCCACGACAAACATGGATACGCACTATCCACGCAGAAAGTCACCACAGAGCCACCTGGAACGAAATAAGACACCTGGCTGCTGATAGAAACCGTTGGAGAGCTTTTGTGACCGCCCTATGTTCCGACTAGGAGCGATATTTGACTCTTTTATAATTATGTATTTTAGTTAACTATGTTAGCATAAGTATAGTTTTATTGTGTCAAATGTCATGGAATTAATAATAATACTATAGGCCTCCACAAACATTCGATGCGACTCGGCAGACGATTTCTTCAAATTAAAGCAAAAAAGTAGGGCTTCCCGCATATGCTCTTTCGGTGGCACAAAATTAGACATGATTAACCAAGGGAAAATATATGTTTTTCTATAGGAAATCATTGATGGTGTGCAATGATAGATGTAAACAGGTGTCGAACTCACACAAAAAAAAGTATGACGTTCCTATGGTAGCTAAATATAGTCACTAACGCCATCTATGAGCAAACAGCGGATTTAAGCTTATACACCTGGTATAACGCTAGTCTGTAAATCTGTTTTCAGTTCGTGGCTTCCAGAATTCCAGTTTTTAAACTCCTGATGTGTATTTAATAAATCCTTGCAATTCTCTTCGTGGCTTCCAGAATTCCAGTTTTTCAACTGCAGCATTCTAATTATTATATGCCAGAAATTTAATTGCCAAATTCCCGAATTTCAGTTCCTCATCTGCTGACACTAATTTATTAAATCTCAGAAATTGAATACCCCATTCTCCATAATTCCAGAGTCTCAACTGAAGCATTTGAAATATTATATGCCAGATATTTGTTTGCCAAATTCCGGAATTCCAGCAGAAATTTCAGCACCTGACTTATTCAAATTCCGAATTCGGGTTTCTGGACTTCGGTCCGAAGAGATTTTTAACTAATCGAGTTAAAAATTACTGACTTTCAGCAAATCTCCATTGCGTGCTTACACATGCTTACTTTTGGATTATTAACCTTCCTTTATTGGTTAATAAAATAATGAAAGTAAAAATTAAAAACAAGGTTTTAAATTAATGGCTTTTCAACTCAACCGACTGCATTGAGGGAGCCGCTTCAATAAAAACGGAAAAGCTCCACATTTGCATAAAAATGTAGTAAAGCTAAAAAGGTAAAAAAAAAATGCAACTGGCTAACGTAGTAGGCTGTCACAACATGGATTTGCTGTTGTCCTTAAACTCAACCTCAACAATTCGATCTCGCAAATGCCGTATGATTAGCGGGCAAGGAGTAAGGAGTGCGGCCCTCTTATTACAAAGTACAAACAAACGCATAAGTGCTTTAATGGATTTTGAACGGTCTTTATATATGTACTAATACACATGAGGTTATTGATCGATTTTCACTAGGGTCCTCATAAGAGTATATTGCGAATAATGTTAAAATGCCGTAAAGTTAATGAAATGTGTACATACATTAATCAAATAAAGTTATTAATGCTTAATTATTATCATAAAAATTCAATCACACACACACACACACACACACACACATACACACAGCCACAGATCTAAATAAATGTAGTCAGTCGGTTGTGTGAGCGGAGAAGAGCAGAGCCGCTCGGTGGAATAGTGTATTAAAAGTATGCTGGCCATTGTGTGTGCTCTACAATCCAGCAAATAGACTATTAAAGTTAATACATTCAATATATCTTACGCATACATCCACACATACACAGAGAGTTGACCACAAGCATAGAAGTATAAATGCCTGACTACGAGTTCGTATCCTGCGAGGTATTAAATTTGCAAATAAAGTTAATTCATTCTCCATTTACGGGCATTACGGAAATACCACGCTAAATTAGCAGCGCACCAGATTGCAAGGAAGTCGCCACTCGGCAATATCGTGTTGCACCAATTACTGGCATAGGCAATGACAACGGCGACGGTGCGGCTCAGTCGCGCACGGCCGTCACAGTGAACTCTGTGATTAAAAGCATTGTCGAATACGCTCAGATATCATCTATCAATGTTGCTGCCGGTCGAATGTATCCAATATCTCTGTGTGTGGTTGTTCGTATTATGTGCCTGATATGCGCTGCCTCCATTAAACCTTAGCGCTATCACTTTAGATAATTGTACGTGCGGTATCTGATAAACTCGTACATCATCAAATTCGTACAATAATTGATGGGCTTCGGGCAATGAAATTTCACGTTTATATTACGTCAAGCAAAATGGAAACACTTAATTGTAATTATTGCCCATAAATATGACAAACTCATTGCCGCAATTATTGATGACTGATAATGGTAAATAGAATTAGTTCAGGTACTCGAACAGTAAAGCAAAACAACAACGAATAATGCCGAAAGTATCCAAAAAGCCAACCACAAACAAAAGCCAAAGAAGCAACTACTAAACAAGTGTATTATATTTGTTTTATTGCGAGCCATGCAGCTGCGGCGTATTCGAGCTTCCGGTACTTCAGAATACCATCGAGAAGCATTTCGTGTTCAGTTCCCTTTAATTTATTAATGCATTTAATAAATTTATATGACTTTATTTGGGGAAAGATCCTAGAGGCTGATAGGAGCTATCAACGGAACATTGATGGGAGATAAGTGGATCGCGAGCAGCAGCTCTCACAGAGGCGAATGTTGAATTGTTGAAGAACTGAGCCGCAGGCAAATGCCATAGTTGAAGAAGTTCGCCAGCCTGTAGGGATGCTTGGTACTAGGTACTCGTAAGTGTAGAAGAATGAAGAATGCAGTTTTATGTGAAACGGTCGCAGGCGATTTTCCATTTAGATTATTTTAGTTAATAGTTTTTTTTTTTATTAAATATTAGGTTACGGTTGCAATGAAGTGGTAACAAAGAACAACCCATAATTGGCACGTTTTTGTTGAATTTGTTTCCTTGCACAATTTAAAATGAAACTTAATGCCGCACATCAGTTAAAATGTTTAAAAAGCAAATGGTGTGCAAAGAAAATCAGAGAGCGTTGTGCTGGCCGAGAGCTGCATACCCAGCAGGACACATTTGAATATAGATTTTTTTTTATATGAATTGTTTGAAGATATCACATCACTCCACGATTATTTCACTCCAACCCTTGAAGTCTCTATCTGTAATGAGATGTGCATGTCAACGCTTTTATTTGTCCCTCGAACAAAATCATGTACAATAAACTAAAGGAATTAGGGAAAGGAAGCTATTCTAAGAGAAATTCAGGAAAGAATTACATCAAATTTGAGTTATTTTGGTCCCACCCAACAAAAATTTGGTTCCAGAACCAAGGCTCCATAGAGATTTTATCTACAAGGATTGCTCCCATGTCTAATTTCGTTAAGTATATTTTTGAAAGATGGTGTACAGATGTTTAGCTGGACTATTTAGTTGCAGACTATTGTTATAAAAGAGCCTGGGTAAATGAACATACTTGTAGTGTTGCCAGACAAACCTAACCTGACATAAGGCGTACTAGTCAGCTACTTAATATTAGCAGGAACTCCATCAGCACTACAATAAATGTGCTCACGGGACACTGTCTTATTGGCAAACATGCTAAAAAACTAGCACTGCCCCACAACGACTTCTGTCGCAGCTGCGGCTCTGAGGAAGAGGAAGAAACAGTACTTCATCTCATGTGTCAGTGCCCAGCTCTGGCCAGGCGAATATTAAAATTCTTAGGCTCACCATTCTTCACTACCTTAACCGAACTATCACCCATCAACATTAAGGATATAGCCAGGTTAATTTCGGAATCACTGTGGTTACAAAAACTCTAGACGGGGGAGTCGCGTCGTCTTAGTGTGGTATCAGAATGAGCCATTATATGTGCTTAGGTGTGCTTTTTGCTTAGAAGGCTGCCACTTCTACCTACCCACCTTGTTTTAGGAATATTTAAAGAGCAAGTAATACAACCAAAGAAGTGCCATAACCCCGAGGGATGCCATTGAAGAAGACATATGTGCTGACTCTAACTCTGAATTAGCCGTATTTTAGGAAAGCTTCAACATCCTTTTACCTTAGCAGAAGTTCGAAACCATACAAAACCAGTATGTAAAGTAGGCAAACGACTCGAGTATCTTCCTCGGTTTTCTTCCAGATGTAAATGAGATGGAAGTAATGCCTTGTCTTGAGTAGGTAAGCGGTGTGCGGCGTAGTTTTCGCCGGTCGAACTATCAGATATTCTGCTGGGCTATGGTAGTACACACACATATACACAGAGGCATGCATATGCACGTGTAAGCAACTTATCTAAAGCAGCGTTGCTTGGCTCCGCATACATTACACGTCTCGCCCAAACAGTTTGACCGACCAATTCTGCGCTTATGCTCGCATATCAATGTCCTGGCATCTAATGAAGCACATGATGTGCTGTGCTGTGCTCTGCTGTGATGACTTTGGCTGTAAACTGCTGAGTTTGTGCAATTAGAAACACATACATACATATGAGTGCATACAGCTCGATTTCCTACTTAACTCAGCCAGCTTAACTCCGCAAATTCACAGATCCGCAGGTCCGGGGCTCAGTGCGTGCATATGCGAGCAAGCAACGGTGTTGGAGAACAATATCGTCAGATGAAAATGCATTTTCGCCAAATTGGCCTGAAGCAGCAGACCTGCCGGCTGTGGAATTAATATTAATTGCAGTCGTAAAATCTGTCCTGGGCGCAATTTTTGCGGCGTCTATTGCGGTAATTACTGCACCGATGCAGGTGTGTGCACACTGGTCGTCGCATTTGTGTGCCGTGTATTTTAAATTTTGCTCTGATTAGCTGCAAGAATCCGCTGTGGTGGTATTGCAATCAAACCGCAAATGTTAATTAGAATGAATGTCCGTAGCGAGCTCACAGCTGAAGCAAACTGCGATTATGGAGTGCAAACTGCCCTCAGCCAACAGAAACACTGATTTATCTGGCTCTTTGTGTGGCGACGGCGGGGTGGGATTAATGCATTTTTTTAATGCGCTGATAAGTTTTATTATCATTGAGATATATAATGACACGCTTAATGAAATTCAAAACCATTATTATCATTGGAAAGGCCGCGCTAATGGAGATTAAATTCCATTCTGTACGGAAAGCCAACTACTAATTAAAGTCCCTTATCATATGTCTAAGATTGTGAACGTTTACTTGCCGATGCTCTCAAGTTGCACTTAAATGCATTTAAATTTTAAAGGAAACTATAAATTTAAAGGAAAAAAAAAATTTATTTTTCTTCAAAGTTCGGAATGGTGAGGAAACCAACCGATTCGCATTAGTATTGAAATTTTAGTTCTAATGAAATTCGAAGTTCATTTATCAGCCGATGATAGTGAAAACTTAATATCTGGTATTAATTGTTTCGGTTTTCCCAAGTACTGTATACTTAGTTGTATAGTCTCAATTATAGATACCCATGTTCTATCCCTTAATTGGTGGGCGATCGCATAATAATTTTCTTTGGATTCCAAATGTCGATCTGCACAATTTCATTGTGTTTTTCTGGGGTGTTTGTAATATTAAATTTGTGTTCGACAAAGTTTCCATCAAACTTGGTCAAATTACACATTTCTCAACTATTAATGAATTTATTAATTTCCTTTTGCAAGTTCGGGTGATAGCAAAAGGATTTCATTGCAAAAATATTTCCTTGTTTCCTTGTCCGTTACGGCATCTTGGAATAATTTGAGCGCATAATTTTCAGTTTCCTGTTTTTGCAAAGTATTTGTTAAAATTTTTTTTTGAATTTTATATAGAAATCATTGTTTAGTCGAAAGATGGCAATAGTACCCTCGTCTGGTAGGCTTTCCCGCATAACTTTTCAAATTTCAGTCTGTGATTTTCGTTTTAGTATGTGTCTAATTCTCGCTTTCAAAATGATTTTTGTACTAAATAATTCTACTAAAGATTCTTCGATAATTAGCTGACACTTAGATAGAACAGAATATTAATTGGTTTTTCGGTAGTTTTAACGTTACCAAATTCCACTCTATGTACAGTACCGAATCGTTCCTTTTATCACTATATACAAATTCTTCATGTGTTACGATATGAAGACCATCGGCTACGATACTTTTCCCTTTAATATTCTCGATATTAAAGTCGGATTCGTTCAGCTTACTCTTCGAACGCTGGTATTTAACGTTGGGTTCCCTCAGATTGTTGAGCCACACTATTGAACGAGGATGCATCTTAATTAAATAAAAAGTTTGGTCTACAGATATGGTCTGAAATGCTTTGTGCCCCAAACTATAGCTAGTATTTCTGTTCCTATTGTACTATACCTTGTTTCGTGGTCATTTAGGGCTGCTTGCATAAGCTATCGGGGATTCTTCTATGGTCCTAAATTTTTCCGTATTAGATTTTATTCCTAGTGTATTCGCATGCCCCAGAAACTCAGTTCAGTTGCCAGACATATACATTTATTAGATTGAAGCTTGAGGGTGGCTTTATTTAAACAAGTTTGTGTTTTGTTAAGGGACTCCAACTGCTCGCTTCTACTTGCAGAGAAGGCAAGAAAGTCGCCTAAAGAGACTAAACAGATTTTGCTGATATAATCTTTTAAAATGTTGTTGATTTATCTTTGGAAGATCGTAGAGACATTACGCACATAAAACTTGCTGTAGAGAATGCGGTTCTATGAATCGGATGCATCTCAATCTGGTGAAATCCCTTTCGTTAAATACAAAATTGAAGAAAGTTGAGGCCCTGCTGATTCGTCTAATATGTCGTCGATGTTCAGGATTGGAACACGGTCCTCAGCTGTTATTGTATTTAGATAATAATATTCGTTAGTTTATTGCTTTTGTCTGCTTTCTTGTATACTACCCAAATTGGGCTGTTATATTGACTATTCGACTCCCTTATAATGGATTGTTGTCTCGTCTCATTTATCTGTCTAATAATTTATAATCTGTGTATCTCTGGATACATATATGATTTTGAATATTTATGCTCCCGTCTTTTATTTCACTTGTGAATGGTAAATCATTTGAAGTATTCTGAATCAGGTGCTTGTTCTGTTTTAAGACTTTCAACAACTTTTCTTGTTTACAATTTTCCTAATTGTTACTCCGATAAGGTCTAATACATTATTGCTTCCAATCTCGGAATTAAAAATATCTATCTTATGTAGTCTTAAGTCTTCTCTAGAGTATAATCTCTGTCTTCTTTAGAGATATATATGGGAATAGCGACATTATTCCTAAAAAGCAGTCTCTTTGCATATTGTATTGTGCAATTTGGATTCTTTAATATATTATTGCCGATAAGTTCATCAAAATTTGTAATGAAGTAATGTTGTAAGAATTCATAGAAGTGGTTTTTGAGTTCGCACTTTTCAAATATCGGAAACCTGCACAATTTGCGTCTTGAAACTCAATTTCCATTGCCCTTACCAACACGTCTAAATATTGTTTACAGTTTAGATGGCAAACTCCCTCATTAATTGCACTGACTTCCATCCCTGTGCCTAAAATTTAGTATCTTAACAAGTTGAAGAATTTTCATGGAAGGTAGTTGTGTTGACCGATTGAGTGAAAATCCACACCTGAGCTCCGTATTTCCATTGCTATTGGTCTACTCCTATAATTTTGGTTTCCCGAAGGTCGTTCCTTTCCGATTCGGGATGATTTTAACCTGGTTCTACTAGAATTGTTAGAGTATCTATTATTTCCTCCGAACCATATCATCTGTTATACTGCAGCAGTTGCTTTTATTAGAACGGCTGGTTCCTTTTCTGTTAGGCGCATTAACTTTCTTAATGACCCTCGTATATTGGACCAACGTTAGGGTTGTTGTATCTCTGTGCATTGCTAAATCCTGGATATTATCAGATGATATGTTGTTTGGTCTGGGGTGTCTAACAACGTAGCTAAAGTTTGTCGTTACATAGGATCAATGAATCTCTTTGTTATTATTTGGTCCAGGGAATGGATAGTTTGGATGTGTTTGCGTGTAGAATTATCTCGAATGTTTGTACAATATTAGTAGAGGGTTCCGGGCAAAAATCATCGTTTTGTTTGGCTATGACAGGCGTTCCGTAATAACGTTAAAAGCTATTATTTCGATATCTGTACTTATAAACAGAGCGTCCTCATGAACCGGTCTACGGCTAAGTGACTCCTAGTGTTGCTTCCCTCGCCAAATTGGTCGATCTTCTATGCTTCTGTCGCGTTTCAATTCCAAAAATCGAGACCTCAAACTATTTATTTATTTCTTTATTATAGTAATCACAATTATAAATTATTATGATTAAGAAGAAAAATAAGGAGCGCTAACTGCCAGGGCTTTCGGCTCACCTCAAACTAACTTAACTGCACCCCATTGTTTTTATTTATATTATTATTATTATACCTTACACCATATATAATTATAAGTGCAAGGTGTTGGAGGAATGAGTACTAGCTGCAGAGGCTTTCGACTCGAAGGGAAAAAGATGTTATAGAAAGAAGCATTTTGGAGACCAAGCCTGTGGCAGGATGTGAGCCTGCGACCCTCGGGGTATGAGTCTAGCATGCTTACCACTAGACCACATGTATTATCTTTTTATTTATAATTTTCAGATTACGTCCAATTTAGGAACCTTCTTTCAATTCCTTATTCTGTAAGGTCTCACAATTCCCACGCAAACCCGCACAATTTCCGCTTCTAGGTACGGACCTCAGTCATTCCCTTTACACTCCATTTACACTGTGAGTAGTTAATAAAACACTTCTTTAATAATTGCATCTTTTTATCCTCATCACCAATTATATATTTATTTATTATTGAATTATTATGACTTTATTTTTACTTTATTGAATAAATATGAGTTTATGACCTTGCGGTGGCGTGATCAAAATAGGAAGAGAGAAGAAAATTACAAAATCTCTATTCAATGATAAAACTAAACTTAACAGTAGTTTCCTTAAATGCAACTAAATAATGTTTACATATTAGTATAATTTGGAGGTGGCACATTATATATGACTATATGCCAGTGCTAATGTTTGAGGAAAGTGGAAATTGCCGGATATAATCATGGCAACTCTTGGCTTCGTTCATTACAGCTTCTACATATATTGATAATCTCTCCTATAACCAATAAAGCCAAGACTCTTGAGTGGCTGCGTCCTCTCCCTTGCTCTGCCTGCCTTTCTATTAGATAGCGTCCTTCAACTTCTCTTCAGAGTTCCTCATCCTTTATATGCACCTGTCTCCCGTTACCACCACTTGGCGATTAAATAATTGCGTGCTGCTTTTTCGTCGCCAGGAACCGTTTTCATAAAAACAATGCCTGCATATAAAAAAAAGAAGATTCTCCGTTCTTCATTCATGATTCTCAAGTTAAATAGTAATTTAATTTGCTCTCTAAGAGGAAATTATTAATTGTGAATCTTGTACTTTGATACGTTTGGCGCATTTTACCTCGTTACGGAATGCGGCAAATACGTTGGGCTGAAGTGAGTCACGGCAAGCACGTTCCGCAGCGTTTCGAATTAAGCCGTTTACTTCGGTTTATATAGATTTCCTTTCGGTATCGCCAGCAGCAGCATGAAAAATGAGCGTAAACATTGACTCCTGTACTGCCGTTACTGAGGGGATTCCTTTGTTTACTTGTTGGATTTATTTTGTATTGTTGTGCTCTTTTTTATATAATTTGTAATCGAATATAGGGATATCCACATTATTTATTTAAGTACAAAGTACTTGGTTAATATTCCGCATTGAATACATGAGTCTCTGAGTGTTACAATGAAGAGGATAAGGTAACATATTAAATGGTCTAGGGAACGAAATGGTATAATGTGCTTTGTTTGGAATCACATAAGATTTGATGGCCCACTCGGTACTAATGAACGCTCGCAATCGGGGCTCGCATATATGTTCCGTGCCACTTTCCTATGTTTCTGTGAGATTCCCGTTGATATGCCCTTCGTATTGTCTGCCTAACTAACTGATTTCTGCTCTTCGTAGTTTTGCTGCTGTCGAAATGGTGCCATTGCGAGTAATTATGTTAAATTTACGTGAGACTGTCGCAGTGTTTGTGGCGTTTAAGTAAATTTGTGCTTCTTTCTTTCTGCCATTAACACACAAATTCTACGATTAATTTTGTAGCCTTCTCACTTTAAGTATGGATGCAATTTTAAAAGTCGGTAGGTGGACTTTGCTTTTAACTTGGGCGCGCAGCTCTACTTCTAATTTCGTTCAATGCCAGAACGATTACGGGCGTGTGTGCCTTTCTGATATGCAAACAATTCTAATCGCTCTCACACAAGTCACACGACCACATTCCTACCGTCACACACACACATGCAGCGCTCGCATTTGCACATTTATTAGCACACCAGAGCCGAGACAAAGGCGAAATTTCCACCCGCACAGAGACACTTAAAAATTAATTTTCCTCACCACTTTCAGCACAGAACTGCAAATTGAACAGAAGTGAGTAATTATTCCTGCATTGAAGGCATTCAAAACGTGTGCTCCATACGGCATGATGTGTGACTATTTATGCAGTCACAGTTGCTGTTGCAATCGCTTAGTCACACACGTACACCTACTCCCATGAACGCACGTTTGTGGCGCACAACTTGCTTGCATAAATGTTTCAAATTGGAAATTATTTTGAAATTTCGCTCATGGTGCAGCAGCGTGCTTGGATGGGACAGTGTGTCAGCCCACAAGCTGCCTGCCTGCCTGCCTGCCTGTCTGTACAAGCAGCGAGTATCCTTGTTATTGCATGGACTACATTGTGCGAAACTTTTGCCGCATGTTGCCTCACGAATATGGAAATTTGGCACTTTGCTTCTTCCATCGTGCTGTGGAACTGGGAAAATGTTCATAAAGCAAATTCCGCCATATTACCGCCAGCCTTGAATTCCGAATGTCAAAGTTTCCGCTCGATTCCTACGCTAGACTCTGACTGGAAGAGGTGGTGGCCCCAACGGCATGACAGCATTAGCATCACCATCAGCATCAGCGCACGCTTGAGCAGGGTGTGCTGCTTTTTGATGCCCTCGCTCGCTTGGAGCTGTGTTTGGAGTCGAGCTGACTTAACTGGTTGGCTTTGAATTGAGTTTGCAGCTGTCAAATGCGCTGCATTAACGCCATGAACACTTTACCCAAACACTGAGCACTTTATTATCATGCACACTGCCTGTGAATGTGTGCAACTCAGTGAGTGTGTGTGCGTGTGCATGTGCGTATGCACCTGTTCGTGTATGATTCCGTGAAAGTTGAAGTGTAATTTAAGTGAAACTTGGGCAAACACAGCAAAAGTTGTTAATATGAATAACGGCAACAAATTTAATTAAATACAGAAGCAGGTCTAGAATGGATTCGCTAGCAGTTATTAACACAAATACCAGAAAACAGAAGAGAGCACAGTAATCAAAAATCCAAATCAAAATCGGCAGCATACAAGCACAAAAAAGCGTGTCGTGCTGCTGTAATTGCCGCACAGTCAAACAATGTCTTCTGCAAGTTTTCTTCGTGAATTAAATACACCGCTTGTACTCTCGTACCAGCAACTGGACCCACTTGACGGCACAGGCGCAGGCACAGCCACGGGCACGAACACAGGCACTCGTACTACACTACCTTGTGCTGAATTGGGCCGATTCTTGGTGCTGGATTAGCAGCTGCCATTAAAAGCGAGTCTCTTTTTGCTCTGGTTCAGCTCAACACGAATCACATCGACATGTATACCAGATTCAAATGTCATCTGCCCCTGCCGACATGTTGTGACATGGCTGTGGGGTGGGGGGATTTGCTTGATATGAACTGCCTTGCCTTTCCTTGCCTTGGTTTGGCTCAAGTGAAAACGGTTAAGCGCAGCAGCCGAAGAGCTGAGGAGCTGCAACGCCATAGCGAGGCTGGCAGAACGGCGGCAGTTACACACTTTGCATTGGCAAATGAAGTCAACTGTAGCCGAAGGCAACCAGTTATCCTTGTAATGCACCCACTGCTGCCATTGCCTGCCTTTGTCTGTCGTCCTTCTTGCTGGCCAATCGGTTTAATTGTGTGAAGACGACTGGGGCATAAATTCGCAAATCGCATTCAGCTGACGATAGCCTTCCAGTTGGCCTCTGTGTGCATGCGATTGGGTGTTAGTGGCATCTATGTGTGTATATGCATGGGCGAGTGAGTCTAGATGTGTGTGTAGTTGTGCAGATAAGCTGCTTTGCCATACGCCAAGATCGCTCCTCGTTGCAGCTGAACTGGAGCTTATTTGCGCCACACTGTATTCAAATGTATTCATGTGGATTGCCTCGATTTGCCTTGGCTCGGTTGATGCATTGTTGTCGTCCGCGCCTGTCCGTTTATGCCCGCGTGCCCGCCTATATATCTATTATGTTGATGCATTGCATTCATGTGTGTGTGTCTGTTTGTTTGCCTGCGTTGAAGAAGAAGCACTTTCTCTCCGCAATGAGCTTCAGTGGTAATTTCCGCCTCCGTGGAACATTTGATTTATTCATTGGGCAATCTTGTAAATTACATTCGCTCAGGCGTTACAGCTGGCTTTTGCGGACCACCGCTCGCCGCTCTCCGTCTGCTCCTTCTGCTATATCGTTCGAGCTGGCCGGCGAACTTGCATTTGACTTGTTATGCAAATCGGCGATTTATTCCCACTCCACTGCTGCACTTTACACAGCTTACACAGTCAGGAAGCAACGAAGTGAATTAAGATACTCGCTCGTGCCATTTGACAGCGCTCAGCCTGTCACTGCTGCAAATGACACACATGCAGCCCTCCGCCCAGTGCAAACGTTCGTTTGTTTTAGTGCTGCCACTTTGGCTGTTTACATTTGCTAAGCTAACCTGGCATTGTCTGTGGTTGGTGCTGTGGTGGGTTACATGACAGGCCGACAACTGGGCAGGCAGGGACTCAGCTAATTTCGTTTGAATGAAAAGCAAAGTTCCAGACACGAACACGTACACATGCACCGCAACTTAATTGAACTGAATTGAATTCAGCTCCACTGAACCAAACTCAGCGCACGGGCAATTGACGGAGTTTTTCAATTTACCTCGTAATATAATTGTAACGATATTGGGCCATGCAATGCGACATGATTTTGTATTGTGTTCATCGGCATACAAACGGCCGTCGCCGCCCACTCTGCTCATTCAGCCATTGTTCTGAATGCGGATGATTGCTATTCAAGGGCATTGTTTGATAATCATTCCGTTTCACTTTGTCTGATTACAAATACATCATAAATATTTGAGTGAGCCGTGCAGCTGGTTAAGTGGTGTCCTCCTTTCCGGCCCCACCATGTGGCGCAGGAGGAGAGAGAGCCTTTCACGTGCATATGTGTAATGCTTTGTTTTTATGGCACTAGTGCCCGAGTGGTTTCATTTTAGGGTGCAATTTATTCAACAACGGCATATTGAAAATTGCCAATAACCATTCCGAGGAGCAGAAGGATTTCATAAATTTTACATTTTTTAATTTCCACCGAAACAATTTTTAAATCTTGTTCAGAGGACAGAACTTTAGGTGCAATATTTTCAGTCAAGACAATTTGAAGTAAATGAAAAATCTCGGAAGACTAGCATTAAATTTACACAAGGTTGTTAATGTCGCTCGCTGTAGGTAAACAATAAAGGACTCAGTTTATAGATTTGCAATGGAGTCGAAAGTCGTATTTGCAAGCCTCTTCACACAAATTTTAGTAGAAGAAATCTAACAAGGTTACTAGCGCACGGTCTATAAGCAACATTATAACAACAAATGTAAATATCCACCCCCCTAAATTTGTTTGGCTAATTAACTCGTAATTTATAAGTTAGTGTATAAATAAATAAATAAATACTCGTATACCAACATTCTTATAAAATATAATAACATATCGTCAGACTTCTATAAAAGCGCTGTAGTCACCCGCAAAGTTTATGTATGCTACCGGTAGTGGATCATACCTTAAAAGCTGCGTGGCTATTTTGTCAGACAGTCGGGCCGTAATCATGACACTTGATTACGCCACCACTCTAATATTGTTAAAGAAAGCACAGAAAGTCTCGTAGCTGCAGTTCGTGAGCACAGTATTTATCCAGGTCCCGGGACATCGGAACATAGAGGGTAACGAAAAGGCTGATGCGCTGGCCCGAGCGGGATCCCCAATGCAAAAGTCTCAGGCTGTGCTTGTAGTAGCACCACTAAGTACAGTCAAGAGCGAAGGCGCCTTAACATAGTTGAGGAAAGCTAATAACAGTCGGAATAGGATAACGAAATGCAGGGTCAGCAAAGCGGTATGACCGATCTACAATTGGAAGTAACCACAGCAACTGAAAGCAAAACAAAAACCGAAAGGATGTATCAATACATACGGCAATCACAAACGTCGATAGCCTTTAAGATGTATCCGAATCAGGCACAAACGAGCTGCTTAACTACCTAAACCAGACAAAATGGCCATAGCAAGCACCAATGCGTATTTCGTTCAGTCACACAACAGTCCTTACAATGCGGTAACTGAGGAGGTGGCAATAAAACGGCGCACAAGTGCTAATTAGGTTCGTGGTACGAACAGCCACTTAAAACAACCAACCACCTCCAGGGTTTATGCAGAGCTTTTAGACATAAATGCTACAAACCTCCACAAAGTGTCAAAACTCTGCAAAGAAAGTGACATGAACGCTGTATAAACGCTTAATACAAGTGTTTAAAAGCAAAATTCGCAACACTACACTATGAGGTCATGCAAAGTTCGTATAGAGTTTGCTCGGACGCTCATTGTGCCTGATAAGCAATTAATTAGCTTGATTTTTGCCAGCTAATTATAAATGCGCTTCGGTGGCCATGGAAAAACTGTTCCGGTCTATGTGCATTGCCAGCAGCAGTTTTGTTGCAGCAGGAGCACAGCTCATTCGTGGCATTCACATAGTAAATTGTGAAATTCCACAGAACCCTCATGACCAAAAGTTCCACAATTTGGTCTGCTTTGTGTGGTATAATTAAAATTTAATAAACCACATGAGCAGTGAAGCGCTGAGCGCCAGCACCAACACCAGCTCTGCTTATTCTGCATGCGATCTGTTGGGCTGTGGGGCGTGCAGATAAGCAACTGCAGTAACAGTGGCAACTGTGGCAACAATGTCAATGCATCGGAGCGACGCAATTAGATTTTCAATCAATTTCATTCACTCGTGTTACAGCGCAAATGAAAACAGCATTTTGAGCAATTTTAATTCTGACCCAATGGCAAATATGCCAGCTACGAGTATTTGTGTAAGCAATCAACCAGCCTCTGTGCATGCTAAAAAATATAAATTTATTGTTGTGAGCTGCAGCGCAATATTTAATTTACACAGCTCGCATTGCAGCAGAATTTATTTGATTAATTTTGATTTGTCGGAGCACATTTTGAGCAGAGCACCGGAATTTGTGCGCTAAATATGAGAGCACATTTTTCAAAGGATATTTGCACGATGTGCTTGATGTGCGCGCAAGCTGCTGCACTCGATTATATGGCATACTTTTGTGTGCCTTGCATATTGTATTTACATGCTGTATATCCTGCGTACGCTTGTCTGTATGCCATATCGATGTGTGAGGGGATTCTATGTTTTGTGCGTCTTTGCAAAACTTTTTCAATTAAATTTCTTCGCAAATTCCAAAGAAGCCTCTTTCTATGTTATGCAATGTAAAAGTATTATTAATAAATGTTTGTTACGTATTTGACTTGTTTACCCTCACACATGCACACATATTTATATACACTTATATCCATACTATTCAAAATTGTGCCGGAACAAAAGTCTATTTTCTCCATTAACAATTTCTCCATAGGCATTGTATCAACTTAGTTTTAAATTTCCATTTCCATTCACATAGAAAATGCATTTCAAACTAATGTCGTTTCGCACTTTGTTTCTTCTTTGCAGATATTCCGTATCCAGTGAATAAGTGAACGCGTATATAAAACATCACACAATGTGTATTTTCTAGCAGTGGGAAATGCTCCTTTCCTTTTGATAAGCACTGCAACCGCATGCACGGCAATTAGAGTGAAAAACTAAATTACTGGTGCGTGGCACACTGCATTCGTAAAGGATTTCTTTTTCTTCCTTTTTTCGGTTTTTATGTTTTATTGTTGTGTTGTTATATTCATATACTCGTGCATACATGCATACATGTGTGCGTGTGTGTGCCCACGGACGCTATGTGCACGTAATTGAGAAATAATTTTTTGTGTGTTCTTGCTTCTCCCATCCAACGCGGCATCCGGAACACCCCACACACCCCCCACACCCCACACACCGCACTTATCTACAGCAGCTACAAATACTGCCGATGTGACGGAAGAAGCTATTTCTGAGATATTGTTGTAAACTTGGTTTGAACTTTGTAAAGGGCGCTGTGAAGTGACATTTTCAACTGTGTGATATTGCAACGAAATGGCCGGTAAATACATGGAGGTAAATTATTCATTGATATCTATTTTAAAAAGAGTGTGTATAATTTAGTTTTAGCTTCATGAGCAACAGCGGCGTATGAGTGATATGATCTAAGAACACCTACGCGGCTGTCTGCATTTTGAGTTAATTTACTTTATTCATAAATTATGTTCTTTATATTTGTTATTAATATTGTTTTTATGATTTGATTGACACGATTTATTTTGCGAACTTTATTTGTGCGCTACACATCACGCCAGCTGTTCGTCCTTCGGGCAAAAAGGAATTGATATGAATTCTGTAAAAGGATTAAATGCTTTTGAAATATTCCCTTTTATAATTAGAGAGTTTACCACTGGAGACGTCTATCAAAAGATACCTCCAAGACCAGTTTCCCGCAAGCTTGGAGCGCGCAAATACAATGTTCCTTGAAGTGAGGATGCAAGAAGAAGGCACTGGGAGCACTGGATGGATGGTGGAACATTTTTAAGACTATGTTGCTTGAGCTGCAGTCTACGCAAAGGCCTTGTGTAGATGGTGAATAAATTTGCTTCTTCGACGCCTGCCACAATCCCTTTCAAACAGAGCAGTTAAACAAATCCTGGTGTCGAATCACTTACCGCAATTGTGGCCACATAACCGAATCAACTAGATCAAGAATCGCTTATTTCTTGGCAGTACTTTTTCCACCTTTCACTGTTATCATCTTACCCTTGCCGGTGGATTGTGATTTAATGCCTAATTCAGTGAACAGTATATGCATATTTATCTTATCCTCTCACTATGTTGAATACGGCATATGCTCCATATGGAACCATGTGCCGATATAAATCTTGAAAAGTTCCCATCAGCCTCCCTGGATGTAATCCTTGAGCATACAAAACACCACAACATTTATTTTTCTCAATATTTTTATTTTAGCAAATATCAATAGTGAACTGAATGAAATATATAATATGGGCGTGTGGGCGAGAGTGTGTGTCTGTGTGGCAAATACGTAACCCTGCCAATATATACGAGTAATATGAATAGACTTGGCTTCATAAGGAATTTGGAATATGTTGCATATTGACAGGATTAACAACAACAACAACAAGAATAGAAACAGCCACAGTTACACGATAGGGTAATATCATCAGCAAACTACAATACATGAAAGAACAACTAGAAAACAGTGTGTAACAGTCACAATGGATACGGAGAGCGACATCATCAAAAATGTCAACATCAACCAAGAACCAACAAGCGTCAACTTCAACGAGCAAACGAGTAGGAATACCACTTAATACCATCCCTACCACCACTACTATTACTTCTATCCTCTGTACACAGTACCGCTACCGCAGCCACAGCCACAGCCACTGTCTCTGCCTCTGCCTCTGCCTCTACCACAGCCACAGCCACAGCCACTACCAATACAAGAGCTCGAATGTTGATGACTAACGATGACAACATTGACAACTAACTACCTACATTCGAGTGTGTCGATTGTCAACTGTCGAGTAGTATTTGCTAAGTTTATACATGTGTGAGTGTGTGTTTAGATGTATGTACTCTAGTGTGTGTGTGAGTGCTTTGCTTTCGTTCGGTTCGTTTCTCAATTGTGAAAGAAAGCTTGAATTCGGCAGGGGTTGCAGTTTGGTTTCCTTTTCTGTGTATGTGTAAATATCAGTTTTCACTTCCGCCCCAACACTGAAATGTTGCAACTGTGTGTATTATGACAAATTGCTGGGCATATCCTTTGACTGTTTCAATGCATGTGTGATCAAAAGACACACACACACCCACTTATGAATGCACCGTTATTTACATATACGAATATAATAAACATGAGTATGTAAATAAATTCAACCTCGCATTGAATAGTAAATTGTGCTTTAGCAGAGCTTAGCAGCGGAAATTGCGGTTTCTAAATGAATAAAAGCCAAGACATCACTTTTGCATATATTTCTGTATGTATACATATACATATATATATATATATATATATATATATATATATATATATATATAATGTATATATATATATATATATATAATATATTTTAATATATATATTAATATATATATATATATATATATATATATATATATATATATATATATATATATATATATAAATATATATATACATATATATCAGATACATCTGTGGGTGTAAAGTTTGCTTTTGTCTTCGACAGATGCTTTTCTTCTGGCTGCTTGTTAACTGTTTGAGCTTCTGCCTGCTACAAAATACAAGACAACCACACGCCCACATAAGAAAGCCAAACTGTGATATGAGTGTAGTGTCTGTGTGCGGTGCAGTTTAAATAACACAACACACAAATCCCACCAAGCTTCCTCCCGCCCCTTTGCCCACGCAAATTTAAATTGTGGTGTGCTATGCTGCATATTTCGACAGCTATTCCACTCATTGTAATTTTATGTTGAAACCGCAAAGAGCAAATGCTCAGCTTCAGCTGCCCTTGCATCAAATTTTGCTGCTGCTCGTAATTCTGGCGTGGCTGGTGCTGGCACTATTAATGCAACTCATACTAATATAAAGGAAACAGCAAAGGATTTATTTAACATCTTAATTACACATTTTAATGGGATAAAAGCAACTTTAGTGTGCCATTGAGTGGTTTTTGGTTTTGTCATGATTTCAACTTTAATTTCAGTGCTTGGAGACTTTTGTGTTTAGTTTGCAGAACCGCTGCCATTCAAAAGAATCATAATTAAGCGCAATTTACACGAGTAATATGCTCGCTGCACAACATAAAATCAGTTTGGCTTAGCATTCGTTGTGCACATAAACGCTGAGAAAAGTTTTACATATGGCAAAAGTTTTCAAATCACGTACGCAATAATATCACTCATACGCTCAGTGTGGCTTTTAAAGAATTCCTTAGTCGAGGGTGTGCTCAGCGACCCTTTTATGAACAATTTTAAGCCGCTCCAAATAGGAACCCAGCAATAAAATGTTCTTCTCTCTGGTCCCAAAAGCACCAACATACATATATGCGGAATATTTTAATTAATAATGGACCATTTGACCTCCTGGTTCACCTTCTTCTGGCATTAAAGTCCGTTTTAAACAATATTTAGCATTCAAATGCTGAGAACTTGTGTAAAATGTTGGTAATTTATGATTCTGGCTAAATACTATAGAAACAATAAGGCAGCTATAACAACTACAATCGACAATGGGAATTGTTTAAGTGAGTGCATATTTAATTGAATGTGAATCAATGCCGAGTTGTATGGAAATAAACTATGGAAATGAATTATTGAAAGTTTTCTCACACAAAGCAAAAATGACCACATGCACACAAGCATACGAAACAAACCAATACATACATATATACATACATACACAAAAGCACTCACTCAGCCAGATAGAATCAGCCACAAGAATTTAGAGGCAAATCCTAAGAAAAAGGGGAGACCGAAGTTTACCACCAAATTACGAGCATTACGAGGGTGTGGATTGCGGGCTTGTTGGCTTGTGGGCATGTGGGCTTGTTCGATTGTGTCGCCGAGCATTATTAAAGTTGGCATACGCATATGTATTAGTAAAAGTAACTGAATGACTGAATGCAAGCATAAATGAATAAGTAGGAAATGGGAAATGTCACAGAAATGTGGCACTCATTGTTATCAGCAGAATTATGTGCAGTTCTTCTGTTTCTGTTGCTGTTTCTACTGCTGAGTGCATTCCGTTGAGTTGCTTTTAGACATACTAATACAGCAAGATCCCAGAGATGTATTGACAAAAGCAGATGTGTGTATGTTCATATCTAAAGTTTCTTTCAAACAGAGTTTTTTGGAATTCTTCCTTTTCCTCTTTCGCTATATTTGCTAATGGCATCATTCCCTTTCAAACACAAAATAATGAAAAAAAACACCAAAAAAAACCTGTGTAGTAAAAAGCAAAATCACTGAGCTTGTGTGTGTGTGTGTACGTGTTCGTTGTGTATTTTGCTGCCTGTCTATGCCTTAATTGATGCCTCCTAACAAAACACACCAAGGTACACTCAAGTTTAATTTGCATTCGGTTTACTAAATATGCATACTCGTACCTCCTTGAAATTTTAGCTTCTGTCTTCACAATTATAATACAAAACTAAAGGTCTACACTGCGTGTATTGCTCAGTCTATTTTGGGAGGTTCTTTCAGCTTGATGTGATGTTGGTGTGAATGGAAAGAGTTCAGAAACCTCCGAAGAGGCTCATGAATATATTCAACATAGATGTCTGGTGCTGGTGTGTGTATTTTTGTGCGCAATCCTGTGTGTTGGTAATGCTGCGAGTATCCAGTGGGATATGTCTTTAAGACCATATCTCTTAAATATATTGAAATGCAGATTCCCCTTCATCGTTCTGCCCAAAAACAGAAAAACACCCAGTGGCTGTTTATTAGGAGCATTGAATTGAGGGACGAGTCACTTCTACCATGGCATTACAAAGTTCATTGTGATAATTGGAAGTCGATCTCTGTTATATTCGGAGTAAACCAATCACACCATTTATATTGTTTACTGCTACATATATTCTCTCCTCGATTGGAAGATCTTAATTGCTGGTACTCAATCCCCAAACCCTTATCGACATAATTAAGTGTAATTAATGTAAGGTAAAATAATACGAAATTTATACTAGTTAACTATTGAAAAGCAGTGCCAGTTTTCAACAGAACTATGACGACATTTTGTTCAGAACTTTTTCCCACAAATTTCGCGGCTTTTGTGTGCTTGTGTGACACTTAAAACTTTAAAAGGCATTCTTAATCAACATTCGCTTCCTGAGTCGATTTAGTCACACCGGTTTGGAGTCCTTTTTTTCCAAACAATCAGATATGCCTTTTAATTAAACGTAGTATATGCCTTGCCTAGACTAAAGACCATGAATAATATCTGAAATCTGATCCGCATATTTTGCAGATATAGAACGAGTAATAAAATTTCGCATTCCATCCATACCTTCATTCCATCTACCCTTCATACAGAAAATGATTTTAGTCGATTGGAATCTATATCCAAAACAATTGGCGCAATAGTTCCACTACTACCCCCGATAGTGTTGTGTCATTCCCTACCATTCTCTGTCGGAGACATTGAATTTCTTGAAAAAGTTCCTTATAACTCATTGCCTCCACTACTCCATACACTCAATTTGTGCGTAACTGATGTGCTTTAATCAGAGACATACGACACATGGGAATCGACACCTTTCGACTCGAGATTAAGATAGAAAGCTGTTCAGAAGCCTTCCATTTTCGTCTCATCTTTGGTACTATTTTCCCACAAACCCGAATCCCACAATCATTTTGTGGCCACTATTTTCCCGCAAACCTGAATCCCACACTAATTTTGTGGCCACTTTTCCTAGCTTAGTGTTGAAATGTTCATGTAGATTTGAATTTTCAGAAGCTTGCTTTCTTGACGAACTGAATTTCAATGCCATCAGTTTGTAAAATCGCCTCCTTCGAGTACTGCCTGCCTTCTACAACACATAAATATATAAATCGATTTCGACAGAATATTAATTTTCGGTTGACCCTCCTGTTTATGACAATGCTAAAATTCTGATCTAAGAGTATTCTTCCCAAATATTCAGTGCGTCAGTTCCTTTTCCTTGACTTCAGTCACGTCGCGCAAGTCGACTTTCCAAATGGCGCTAAGCAAACTTTCCTAATGCAGAAATTATGTGTTAAGCCAAGACGCTATCGTATGCCGTGCCCGGCTGGCATTCAACTTTCCGCAATTTGTGTACTCACAATTTTGCCATCTTGCCGCACAAATTTTTATAATTGCCTGTTTTATGTAACAAAAGGGGCAAATTCAATGTAAATTCAAACTTCATCTGCATCTCAAAGTCAGCGTAATGCTTCCTTAATGCCAAGGTTTGTCCATGGATGTCGTGTCGTCAACTTTGTCCAAAGCAGTGCAAACAAAAGACTTAGCTTCCACACAATTCAAGCAAATATTTGCGTGTGTTCTTTCATTTTTTGTTTTCCTTTTTTTGTGCTTTTTTTGTTTTTGTAGCTTGGCTTTTGTGTTTGCTTTTGCTGCTGATGCGCCCAACTTAACTGGAATATTTATTCATGCAATGCGGAAGAATGCAGTGAAAGCACACAGAAAAGTAGGAAAGCCTGCAATGGAAGGGCAGCTGCAGCTGCAGCTGTGCCGAGCGGCCTGGCAAGGGTAGCGAAGCTAAAATCTCAAGCAGGGGTTAAGGACCGACGTGTATATCTCTGTAGGCGCTTGATTCGTTGGTAAATTTACTTTATGCGAGAAGAAAAAAGTGAAAAAATCACAGACACACACAAACACACACAAATTGGATGAAAGATAAAGGCGCCGTGTTAAAGACCTCAGACAAGAGGCACTCTTAAGGCGTGGCGATGCGTAGCATTGCGGAGCAATTGATGCGAAGCGAAACGAAGCGAAGCGAGTGTTTGAATAAAGGCACCGAGGTTGGTTGACATTTATCATATACGTATGCAAATGATTTCAATCTGCTAAAGCGGTATGTACGCAAACACACAAGCGTACCCACACGCATACAAGCCCCACACTCACACACTCACATGCCCTCTAATAGGCATGTGTACATATGCAAACGTGCACAGAAGCTAAAGTGTTTGGCTTGCCGTCCAACTGATGAGTGACATGCAGAACGAAGCGCGCGTTTTCTCGTCTGTGTGGGTGCGTTATTATGAAAATGTGCCTAAGAGTTAATCATCCTTAATGCCACTAAAAAAGTCAATTTCCACTGACGACGTTTCATTCGCTGTTGTGCAAATAATTTGTTCGTTCGTCAATTTATGCGGTTTTGTGAAGACCACTTCCACTCCAACTCCCGCTGAATGCTGAATGGCATTGCTGGAGCAGCAGTTTCGCAAAACAAGTTAACTTGCAATTTGCCTTCCGCTGATGGCGCAGTTGAAGCCATGAAAAACACATTAGGCGCATGAAAAAGGATATTCAATGTGGCCGCAACGCATACCAATCCCATGCATATGCGCTAATGCTGAGGAGCGCAGAGGATGGAGTGCAGGCATGAGGTCGTTTGGGTTCAAATGCTTGCCACGGCATTGCTGCGAATTGCAAAGAATCAACATTTAAATCGTTTAACTGAATTGAAAGTCCACTTACGGGTGAGCACCCATTCAAACAACATAAACAAAAAATAAAAACATTTAGAAATTGGTTCGCATGAGGCACGAACACTTCACAAATCGTCCATAAATGTGCAAACAAATACACGGGTGGGCAGAGGATGAGTAGGGCGGAAGCGAACAGGCAGTTCTGCTGAAAATACGCCGCTACAAGCGGGATCTCAACACCAACTCGAACTGAAGAGCCACAAGAATATCAATATTCCAATTAAGAGTTCATTACATTCACACAAACGCATACACGGATGTGCACTATTAAATCTGCTCAAACTTGCCCAAATAGGCGAATATTGTGAAGCCAAAGAGTCCAAAGCTGGAAGGGTGCACACATAATTCGCCGATTAGATCATCGTTTGTGTTTCGATCACCATGTCAAAAAAAGCCAAAAAATCAGTTCAATGAGTCGATGTGCTTATACCGTATGCTTTGCTTGGTTTGTTCAAAGATTTCGATCACGACTGGGATGTGTGCATGCTCTCTTATGCACCGAGCATTTACAATTAATTACCTACTTCACATTTCCCGTTATCAAATTCGAGCATCAAATGTAGTGAAATGCGAGTACTTTCCAAACGACTGTTTGCATTTGATCTAGGTCCTTTATTGGTGTCCTTTACAGGCTTCTCGCGCAAGTAATTGCTGAAAAGGCGTCTTCTTATTCCTATCTTGTGTTCATGAATGATCCTCCAAGTTAGTGGTGGCTACGAAAAGTCCGTCTTTAAAGCAATAAGATTAACAATTAAACTCTGCGCTGGAAGAAGCCCACCTATAAGAGTTTGAAACGGAACTATTTCCATTGGTTCTAACAATTTAAGTCAAGTCATTCTTTCAACTTTAAACTCCTGCTCTATACATAAGTCGTAGTCATCGAGACGGTGTCTCTAGCATTAAGTCAGTTTGGCTTCATAGTATCTTCATCAGTCTCTACACCTAATTAGCTGTCATTTATTGGCGCCGACTCCCGCGTAGGCTGATCAGATTTGTAACAGTTACACTTGTATATCCTCCTTATCTGAAGGAAACATACCTTGATCTAATAATGGAGAAAATGTTTTATAAATCTGTTCTGAGGTTACGTGAGTTTACATTCAGCAAGAAATGTGCCCTTGTACTAGCTCAGGGTATGAAATCATACTCATAGGGAATAGTAATACCGTATGGTCTCATTTCCTCCTTTTATTTTAATATTCTTCGCGAATAACGTCATAGCGGACTTACGTAATATGGCCTGCTTACTCAAAGGATTCTGCAGCGAAATGTTGAAAACTCTATGAATTCCTTTGGAAACGGTTCTGCACTAAGCCGAAGACGGTACACAATCCTTTGGCTTAGCAACTATTTCCTCAACGTCTCCCCAGGTGATATTCTTGAATTACCTGAACTTTTTGTGAAAACTAAACTGCGCATAGCTGATTCGAATTTCGATTACCTGTATCAGGGGACTGTGTGTGTGTGTGTATCGGTGTATTTTCTTGGCGAGAGTGGGTTTGTATGTTTATGTGTTTTACGTCAGGCACGCTCCTTATGTTAGTTTTTAGTGGCGCGTTTGTAGATTTCAGTTTTTTGTTCCATTTCAAATCTTTTCTGTGCATATTTTGCAGGCACCTGTGCAAGAAAGTGGGCCACTTTTGTGCAGGCAACATGCCAGTCCACACCCATCACGTTGCTCGCCGTATTTAAGTAGAGAATTGTTGACCTGTGATACGGCAAAAGAACAGCTTTGCAGGAACTACGCCGCTCCACCCATGCGTATGCATTGCTTCGCCAAGCGACAAAATAGAAAAAATTGCTTTTGAGATACGAGTATTTAACCATATAAAAGTAGAAGAAAATCTCACACACACTCAAGTCTGTTCACAAGTCCATTGGGTCAATCCGTCCATGCACTTCAAGCGCGTACGTACAACTACTTGGGTGGAACTGCAGAAGCATGTCTCCGCTAAGGATTTGTTGAGATCCTTTTCTGGTTTCCCCACATTATTTGCAGTAAAGCAACATCTTTCAAGTTCTGCCTTCCACTCATCTTAACCACTGACATACTGAACCCTAACCGCCAAATTACCACATAATTTAAATATTAATTATCATGTGGCGCCTCTGATAAAGTGGCGGTTTTATTTGTCCTTACTGCAGACTGGGTTGGCCTTTGTCTGCCTAAATGCCTCCACTTGCACTGTCACACAAGGTGACAAGTGCACACGCATGGAAGTGAGACAATTCGACGAAACTTAGCTTAAAATTACATCCTGTCAGAGTCTTGTTGTCATATTTAGTTCGTGTAAGAGCGATTATTCACTTGAATGGATAATTAAGTGATGTCATCGCATATTTCGGTGAATTATTTAATATACTCTTCGTCTGGGAAACTGTTGTTGAAATATTGGGAAATTCTCAAATATCTTCCTATTTCCCCAATAAGTCTTTTGTTTGTCTCCCCCCTTTCCCAGGCCAACGAGTATTGCAGTTTGGCGATTATGATGCTGTGGATGTTGGTGGAATAGCAAATTTACAATTCGCCTTTAGTGTGGATGCCGCAGCTTCGCCACCCATTTCCAACATTCAAGCAGCATAGTTTTCGAATTTGTTTTGCTCTCAGCCTCATTCCAAGTTTTCTTTTAATTATTAACTTTTTGTTTGTTTGTTTTTTGGTGGATTGTATATCTTGTGCTTGAATTGCTTGAAGTACGATCGTATTTTGTTCAATGCTCGCCGGTTCTTTTAAATATTTTGAATACTTTTTTGCTTGATTTCTTATTTCTATTCATGAATTACAAAATTTTTCTCTTCTCTCAAAAATTTTAGCTGGCCGCAATAATGAAATGGCGACTAGCGGTGATATATCGATGATCTCGCCACCATCGTCTTCCATTTCAAACGGCCAAGATCCTTTTGGACAGCTGCCGCCGCTGCCACCACCGTTGCGTTCAACACAAGTGCTTCAACCATTGACGGTTTTTCCAGGTGCGATAATTCTGCTTGCCATATGGTGTTCGCGTGCTTGCTTTGACACTTTTTCTTAATTTCTTTTTTCGTGTTCTTGTTGCTATTTTTGTTGTTGTAGTCATTATTATCCTTGAAACCATTGATTACGAACGGGTTTCTTTTGGTTTTGCTGTTCTTTTTTATTTGAATTTTCTTCTTTTGCTGGCACTTTGTTGCTGTTCTTTTGTTTTGTATGACTTTTTGTTAGTTATCGCGTAGATTTTGTTTTCTTTGAGAATGCCTTCTTCCTTTCGAATTGGTTATGCCCCAGCAATTGATGTAGTTTAATTGAGTATATTTTTTTCACAATCGATCTCTTTTATATAGTTGCTTTTCAGTTTTCATTTGTGCGTATCAATTTTTACGTTTCAGACGGTTGTTTTCTTTTATTTTTTTGTTTGCCCTCATGGAAATTCATGGGACAATTATCTTGAATTCGATCCTGATTTCATTTCTATTCACAAGACTTTAGAGCCCACAGATTCCCACACACACACACACACACACACACACACACACACACACACACACACATATATATATATATATATATATATATATATATATATATATATATATATATATATATATATATATATATATATATATATATATATATATATATATATATATATATATATATATATATATATCTACATACCCTGACACACACATGCATACAAACATACCTTTCTAATCAATTGGATGGAATTCACAGACACATTTTCACTTTATCATTTGGTCTAGATACGAACTACATTGCTCCAGAAGTTTTGGTTTTACGAGTACATGCCCTGCAACCAGCCACAAATGATTGCAATTATTTCTGTGTAGGGTTAAAGCATTATTGTCCATTGCACATCAGTCACAAAATGCCTGTGCATTACGGTTTATGTACGTATAAAGCGAGTGTGTCCATTTGGACAAGATGGGGCCAAATTCAACAGTGACAACCAGCTTGAGCTTACAATGACAATCAAAGGAAGCTTAAGGCTCTTTCCACATTCGAGCAAAGTACTCTAAGGCTGTGAACGGCGAACACTAATGTAATCATACAGGATTGAGTGTGCATCCCTATTTGTGTAGGGCTTTTAATGTATGGTATTGTGCTAACTGAAGCTTTCACGGTGATGCAGCTACAAGTGAAAGTTGAAAAGCTTCACATGTCCTCAGGGCACACGACTGCCGGCCACTGTCTGAAGACTCCCCGTAAAATCGTACCATTTGCAGGGTAACCATTGAATAGAAAAAACAACCGGGAACCCCACGAAGTTGCGCGGAGTATTTATTGGAGACCACACAAAACCACAAACTTACCTAAAAATGTTAATAGTAATGAGTTTTTCATTTTCCAATGTTCTCCTCAGTGCTTTGGTCTGAGTTGACACAGTGACGCTTGCTTGCGGTATTTGGCATTTGCACATCAAGTCCGAACTCAGTCGATTCCCAGCAGTCCTTGTTCTGCCACTTTTTGCTTCTGGTCACATACTCGTAGATATAAGGGCATGGCTATAAAGCAAGCCAAACCACACCAATCAAAACCAAAACAAAACAAAGCAAAAACCAACACTAATCGAACTTTGTCCTGCTGCACGATGTGCTCTTCTCCAGTCAAGCATACACTGTCCAATGTCCAATGTCCAATCCAATCAAGTCCAATGAGCACTTCTAAATTGTGGTTTAGCACACGTAATCGAACCGATTCACCTGACCACCAATTACAAAGCATTTATTTCGATTTTTGCTCCCTGCCCTTTTCCATTCGACGAGTATTTGTTCATTTTTGTACATCCAACCGTCGCAATCCCTTTGTGGTCGCCATTAGATTGAAATAGAGGAATATTACATTCGGGGAATATATGCTGAAAGCTTTGCATGGAGCACAGAAGTCAATCAGTTGCGTCAGCTGCAAACGCTTGAGGGTGTCTGAAGTTCGGGTAGCTTCCCTATCGGTCCCAGGCACTAACTCACTGCTCTCATAAAGTGTCGTTGGCATTTGTGATTAACACACACGTCCACTGCAATAGCTGCAATATAATAATTTTCATTATATCCGCGCGAAAGTCGAGAGCTGGTGCGAACAGTACAAGGAGCTAACCAAGGAAAGAATTTGCTAACTTTTTACATCGAACTAAAAGTACTTGAATAGCGATGCTAATGGGCGGCCGCGGCTGGTTGCAGGACATTCTCGTACACACGTCACTCATAAAACGCTTTGAATGGGTTCCGCTGCAAAGTAATCACCTAAGTTTTAATTTATTCCCTCTAGTACCAGTGTTTCACACGAATTACTGGCTCAGACATTTTTCTTACTTTTCAATACTTACCCCCATTCCCACCCCCTCCATATAGTAAACATTTTTGCTTAGCATTTTTGAACGCATCACAACAAGAACAAACGAAAACTTATTTTCAACTTTGCTCGTAATACGGCAATCAAACCGATCAAATTCATCGTGTTGTCCACTGCACTTTACGTCATTGTCTTTTAGTGATTTTTTTCTGTACATTGTTTGAAAGCATTTGAATTGTTTTTTGAAGCTGTGTTTTTGACAACCCGCTACATTTTGAAAACGCAGCCGCTTAGATGTGTACTTCCATACTCGTATATAAGTTACGTTCTCTGCTCTTCCACTTCTACTTCAATGTTTAAATTTTAGCTTATCAAATAATTAGAAAAAAATATTTAAAAAAAATAATAATATTAAAAAAATTAAAAACTATACGAAATACAAACAAAAATGCTAACAACAAACAAAAATACTTCTTTATTTTCTTTCTTTTTCTTTGGGATACCAAAAACAAAACAAAAACCAAACAATTGTTCTCTTTCGTTCACGAAACAAACCGCCAACTAAAAAAAAACAAAACAAAAAACCACCAAAATCCAATATGAATAAAAAATGTTTTTATAAAACAAAAAATATGTAAAATTATACTTTCGTGTGGCTTTGTCGTTGATTTTGTTGTAGAGTGAGTATAAACGCTAATTTTTATATTACAAAAAGAAACAAAAAAACAAATGTAAAATATCAAAAGTAAATTTCTGTGTTCATTTTGTTTATAATTTTACAATGTTTTGCTTTGATTTTCATATTTTCAATTAAGCAAAGAATTTAATTTAACATATTAATATAAAAAATAAACAAAGAAAAAAAAAACAATAACCTCAACTTGTGTCTAGTGTCCAATTTGAGCGAAGATTCTTACGATTATGTTTTTGGTGGTCGACGTAAGACCCCGCCTGCAACAACAGCACTTAAGCTGACCTCGCCCCCAATTCGGCTGCGACCTGAAGGTGAGTGAGAGTGTGTTTTCCTACTTAAATAAATTTGTACGAATTTTTGTCGTTTTTCGTTTTTCGTCATTCTTATTATTTTTACTTTTTTGCTCATCTGCTCTTAACCTTTCACATTTCTGTGCAACTTGAATTTTAATAAAACACCAAACCGAAATAACACAAAAATTAAAAAAACAACTTTTCCTCCCCTCCGCTACACTCTTAACAACAACTGGAAACGGTCCTCGTCGGCACTGTCACTGTCACCGTCACCAACACCAATACCAATTCCAATACCAACACCTACAACTACAACAACACCCACAACTGCGTATACTGCCGCCATCTTCATCTCATCGGCGGCCCAGCAGACGCTTACAATCGTGGTGGTAACGTAAATAACAGCCGCTTCTATCGTCACTCATTCAGCTATGTACCAAAGCGTTCGAGGCACGTGAACAGCGGCGAACGTGACGCAAATCGTGAGTCTAGATTGAGATGTCATGGCGAGGATGAAGCAACCCTGCGGCAATTGCTTCTTGAGTATGTATCGATTTGCGTATATGTAAATTTGTGTATGTGCTCACTCTGTACTTTCGCATTTACTCGCATACGCTGCATTAATATTGTATTTCTGTTGATATTCTTTTTGATTTTGATTCTGATTCTGATTTTGAATTTATTTCGTTCGCGTTCATCATTCTTACAATAATTAAAAATCTGTTTTGTATAAACATGAATTACTTTTACTTTATTGCTTCTTTTTTGTTGTTTGTTTTTGTTTGTTTCTTTTGCTTTTATATTTTATGCACTAACTTTGATTATTTAACCTCAGCACCTTTGTTAATATTTATGTATGTAACAATTAAGTTGTTTACTCTCGTCTACACTACCATATACAGTCTACTTGTGTCCTCAATTCAATCCTTTAGATGGGTTGGTCACTCGTAGATGTGTTCAAATTTATTGGCTTTAGCACATAGAACATTTTTAGAACATCCTAAAATACTCACGTAGTACGCTCGTAATACACAAGAACAATTTGCTGCGATATTACAGCGGGTAGATCCATGGTATTTTAAATAGGATACATCATATAAGTCCACTCGTAATACGCACACTTTACATGCCACGAACTCATTCGATATTGTAGAAAGGATAGCGGAAGATAGCACCGAAATCAGGCACCAATTTTATTGAATATTGTCTATTTTTGTTTTATTTACCAATGTTTTTTTTAAGAAATGTGTTTTTGTTATAGTCGAAATCAGACATGGGCACCTTGTGGTACTCTGGGGTCGATCTGGTCCATCAACGACAACACCCGAGCAATTCTTTTATTTTGAGCTACGCAGAACGCAAACAATAGAAAAAAAAGAGTAAACCAGAGATCACGATATGACTATGATAGTGCGACTTGACTTGCTGCCCCAGGAAAGTGTAAATTTTCAGATCTCGTTACTTCCAAACTGAGCAGTTCGCGGAGAACACAGATAGCGAATTTGTCGTGCTTTCTATTTGATCCACCAAGTAAAGTAATATCACATTGAAGTAAATAAACCCACTCACTGTTGGTCTAACTACTCGTATATATTGGGCCAACATTTCCCGTCGGCTTAACCTGTATAGAGCCAAGAAGGCCGGCTTCCATAAGAGTCGTTCGACGAGCGGTCCAAAACATGATCTACTGATAAAGCTTTCTTCCTCTAGAAATCGAAGGCCCACTGTTCGTGAATTTTCACGTTCCCATTTGTACACACTTCAAATTCTCGGAAAGATATTCAGAGGATATTCGTGAGAAGGCTAAAATTGTATAAAAAATAATAGTGATAAAATGATAATCAAATAATAATAAAATAATAATAAAATAATTAAAAAATAATAAAATTATTTTTTTTATTAATAAATATTAATAAAATAGTAATAAAATAATAATAAATAATAATATTAATAATAAAACAATAATAAAGTAATAATAAAATGGTAATAAAATAATAATATAATAAAAAATACTAATAAAATAACAATAAATTAATAATAAAATATAAATATAATAATAAAATAACAATAAAGTAATAATAAAATAGTAATAAAATAATAATATAATAAAAAATATAAAAAAATAACAATAAATTAATGATAAAATAATAATAAGAAAGTAATAATAAAATAGTAATCAAATAGTAATATATAAAAAAATTATAATAAAATAACATATATATATATATATATATATATATATATATATATATATATATACTCGTATATATATACATATATATATATATATATATATATATATATATATATATATATATATATATATATATATATATATATATATATATATATATATATATATATATATATATATATATATATATATATATATATATATATATATATATATATATATATATATATATATATATATATATATATATATATATATATATATATATATATATATATATATATATATATATATATATATATATATATATATATATATATATATATATATATATATATATATATATTGATTTTTTTCTTTAATTTTATTTAATTTTTTTTGGGGTAGAGAGGGTAAAAATGCCTGTCGCATCATCAGAACTGTCGTCATAGATTTGGGATATAAGGATTGCACTCACTAAAACGTCCCCCTCGCTCACTGAGAACATCTCCCCAACCTGATACCCTTTTTATACTTCCTTCAAGGTGGAGATTCTCACTTCGTCCCTATTGGAGTCTCAACATTATTCCTGCGTCCCGGTCCCGCTTTTCCGCCGGAGCACATTTTCCACATATTTCGCTACATGGTCCCAGTTCCCTTTGCTGCTTAGCATCCCCTCCACAATGTTTGAGGTAGCTAAAGTTTTCCCGATTATCATTTCAAGAGTGGAGCGCTCTGTTTGCCACCTTTTGCAGTTGAAAAAGGTGTGCTCTGCAACAACCGCATTGCTATCGCCGTATATGCACTCCGGGCCTTCGATTTTTCCTATTCGGCGTAGATACTTGCAGAAGTATCCGTGGCCAGACAGTAACTGCGTGAGTCGGAAATTGACGGTTGCGGCTGTTCCTCCTATCCAGCTCACTGTGCCGGGGATGAGTCGCGCGTTCCATCTTCCGCGCCTCTCGGTGGTCCATCGTTCTTGCCACTGATACACGGTTTGCTACTTTATATCTTGCGCGATTACTACGATATTTTTACCCATCTTAACTTCTCGTAGGAGCTTGCATTCGAGGGCCTGGGGATCGATGAGGGTTTAGGCTCAAATTACACAGTACAGTACGCTGATACTATTCGTAGAGCTGAGGTTCGTTGCACGGAGGATACAACTTTTCTTCGGGCGTGCACCTTCAGCTTGTCGGCCTACAACCGCTACCATACAGCAGAATGGAGTGCGTTGTCGTCATCAGAAGCTTCCTCTTGCTGGATGTCGGCCCTCCAATGTTTGCCATTAGTTTGCTGAGAGAAGCCGTTACCCGTGCTGCCTTAGCCGCTGCATTTTGCTTGATTGAGCTTCGAGTCAAGCTGAATTCCCAGGTGCTTTATAACCTTTTGTGTCCTGATGGTCTCGGAGCAAACTCCCATGTCAATTTCGATTGGAATGTGCTTTCTCCTAAGGAATAGCAGTTCCGTCTTTTCCGTGGCCAACCGTTAAGCCACCTCTGCGTTCTGATCATGGCCTGGTTCAGCTTTCTTTGGGCGTCTTCCTAGTCGCGTGCGGTGATGACAGCCGCAATGTCGTCTGCGTAGCCGACTTGATGAGTGTCATCTGGCATCTTTATGCGTAAAATGCCGTAGTAGCTTATATACCAAAGCTTCGTTCGAGGCTGGACCCTGGCGCTGCCCCTGACGTGATATGTTTTTTTTATATTTACAATAATAAAATAGTACCAATAACAAATATCACTATTTAGGACACTTTAGCGTTATATTTGTCCTGCTAAAACTAGTTTCGATTCCTTTACCGTTCAATTGAAACTCAGCAATATCCACACTACTTAAGTTCGGGAGGTGAAGAGCAACAAAAATTTGTGGGTAAGGGGAACGCGCCACCGGGGTTGACATAGAAATAATGTACAAAGAAATGTTGTATTTGATAATCTGAGAATTATTTTTGTCTAAGATATTTCACAAAAATAACAGAAACAGCTCAAATCGAGAATAGGACCATGGACTGGTTATCGGTATTTATATATATATATTTATTTATTTTAATTTTTTTTTTTTTTTTTATAATTACTGTACATGAAGTTATGTAGTGGTGTACTATGGCGGTAAAGAAACAAGAGGCATGTCATGTGCTTATTGCCCTGCCATATGTCAGCATAAACCCAGCATGAGTGATTAATTTTTAAACGCGAACATGCCCCGGTGTTATATCATTTAATCACCCAGATGTAAGCGTACCCAGCTTAAGCACATATACGCAGTTTTTTTGTTCCCTTTTTTAGTACTTTATTTATGATGTTTTAATTATTATTATAATGAATAAGTCTGTGAGCATGCATGTAGGAACGCGTATTTGCTTCATTGGAATTTCTCAACCACCGCAGTTGGATGGAATTTCATGTGCAAATGAGCTTTAAAGGAATGCCACATCATTGACGAGCAGTACAACGCGAGCTTATTTATATACGAGCATAGTTATTGCAAACTTAGTTCGGATTATTTAATTAAATTGTTGCAAATATTGAAATTTTTTAATTGGCATTCTCTATACGGGTGCATGCTGTCGGGTTCCCTGTGTATGGAGAGGGGGGCCAATACGTTTTTAGAACCACAAAAAACTCGCTTTGACCAATGGAAAAGTTAGGTTGCATTAGCTCAGCATAGGAGCAGATTATGCTAGAAACGTAGTACTCGTGATTGTAGTTGAATTCCTTTGTAATGCACTTATACACGTATATTTATTGAATTATTTATATTTTATTAACTAATTAAAGCTTCAACTTTTTTATAAAAGCACAACAAAAATATAAATAATTATGTTTTTTTTCAACTCACATGATTTGATTTAATATAATGCAATCGTTTTGTCTCTGTTCTTCCCCTTCCTAGATTTGCATTAATTGAGCAGATTATGTTAATTTAAGTGCGCTCCGCCAAACCCCCTCCACAAAAACAAAAAGTGTGTCAATTAATCACTGAAGTTAATAAACAAAAAACGCACTTAAAGCGGCCTGGTCTGTACCGGGCACATACGACATTCACCAAACTGCAATAAATTATCTAAGAATACAAAACACAGTACTTGAAAAAAATAGAAAAGAAACGAAAAGAAACGAAAAGAAATGAACCGAAACTAAAACTAAAACCAGAACCAAAAAAGACGCGTTAAGATAAAGCATATTTGAGCACTTTTGGCAATTTAAGAGTAATTTAAGCGTACTTCATACCAAAGCACCCACAAACTAACTCTGTCCCCGTTGAGAGTGTGTGTGTGTGTACGCACAAAATCAAAGCGTCAAAATGATGGGCACAATGCCACCCAGGTACATATAAAAAAATAAATAAAGAATAAAAAAACCAAAAAATAAATAAATATTAAAGAAATTTTATCTTTTTTATTAACTCATATCGTCACTTTAAGTATATTTGTTTTTTTTTTTATACATAATGAATATTAACGTCATTGAATCAACTGATCAGTTAATCATACTCGTACATTATTGTTTTCATTCGCATTTTTGTTTCATTTGTGTACAGAATTTGCCACAAAACAAAATAAATTTAAAAAATGATTTAATTAAAATTTGTTAAATAGAGACTAATTTCCAGCGAAATTATATTAAATATTTTAGCAGCGCTTTGTATTTCATTCACGCATTTTGGCCACTCCATTATTTGCATTTGTGTTGCTTTGTCATTTGTGTCGACTCCTCTGTAAATTACTCTCGCATCTGTAACATAAATTTATATTATTTGCTCGTACATGGACAACTCAGCGCATTCGCATACAAATTCGCAATCGCATTCACGGTCACATTCGTACTCATATCATCTTTTGCAGAACTCAGACAGATATTCGCACACTTCATTCACGGGCTCACCACAGTGTCTCATTATACTCGTATTCTTATTCTTATTCTTAATCTTATTCTCATTCTCATTTCCGTTTTCGTTTTAATTTTTACCATTCGCTGAGCTTGGCAATTAAATTTGAGCCATCATTTTGTTTTTTTTTTCTCTGTACGTATGTATGTATGTATTTACTTGTACAACCACTAAGAAACATTCTATCTATACGTCTACATATACATGTCTATATCTATAATACCACTACAATCACATTTCATTCATATTTGCCTTTGTCAAACTAACAAACAATCAATCACCAATCACCAATCAAGTGGAATGGTTTTAACGCCACTCAATGAGTATGAATCAATTCTCTTCTTTCTCTCAATTATTTTACATATTGTGCAATAAGTTTACTTTTTCGTTCTTTCTTTACATATTTTTTCTAAATATTTTAATAGTTGTTTATTTACCAACTTTTCTTCCAACTACTTCATGTATATTTTTGTACCCACATATTTATAAATAAAATGTTTACTCGCATTGTTTTTTGCATCGTAATTAATCTTCCGGTTAAATAACCGTGTGTGTGCTTTAGGAGATGCTCTCAAAAAGCTGCACAGTGTAAATAACAATAACAACAACATAAACAAAATGTTATTTATTATTCGTTTGTTTTCTTCTCTTTACATTTATATTTATGTATATACTCATATTTCTTCTCTACTCCATTTAACTTTGCTTTACACACTCCACCCAAACACACACATATAAACATACACACACACACACATATATATATACATATATACATATATGTATATACATATATACATATATAGATACATAAATATATATGCATATATACATATATATATATATATATATACATATATATATATATATATATATATATATATATATATATATATATATATATACATATATACATATATACAAATATATATATATATATATAAATATATATATATATATATATATATATATATACATATACACACATATATATACATATACACACATATATACATACATATATACATATATACCATATACATATATCCATATATACATATATACATAATTATATACAAATATACATATATACATAATTATATACAAATATACATTTATACATATATATATATACATATTATATACATATTATATACATATATATACATATATACATATATACATAATTATATACATATATACATAATTATATACATATATACATATATACATATATACATATACATATATATACATATATATACATATATACATATATACATATATATACATATATACATATATACAAACATATATATATATATATATATATATATATATATATGAATATATTTATATATATAGATATATAGATATACATATATACATATACATATACATATATACATATACATATATATATATATATATATATATATATATATACATACGTATATATATATATATATATATATATATATATATATATATACATACATATATATATATATATATATATATATATATACATACATATATATATATATATATATATATATACATACATATATATATATATATATACATACATATATATATATATATATATATATATATACATACATATATACATATATACCATATACATAATCCATATATACATACATATATACATATATATACATATATACATATATACATATATACATATATACATATATACATATATATACATATATACATATGTATGATTGCAAATCCTTGTAAACATTTGTTCGCCTTGATAATCGCTCATTTTTATTTCTTTAATTCTCTCTTAGCACACCACATGTTTCAGACACTCATACACCACGCGAATATCCTTGTCACTTTCATTTCCATTTAGTACTTTAATGTAAGTCCTCACAATTTGAACAATTTGGCCTTTTTAAATGCCTTACATAATTAATTATAACGTCCTGCTCTCACTGCCCCCCTCTTAACGCTCTTACGTACAGTTTCTGCGAAGAAAGTGTTGTAAAACCCGACCACTAAATTTCGACGATTTGTGAAGGATAACGGAGACGCTAATTTGGTGTACTCTTTCATCCATCCTTTGTGGTGATTCGATCCAGCACCAGATTGGATTTGAAGTCACAGATTTTCGAAGTATTTCTCTTTCAAATTTTCGTTTTCAACACCCTACTGATACGATCGTTTATGTAGGGCTATCCAAAAAATTCTGCATTTCTCTCTTTCACAAATCACATATCGAACAGTCTTCTATATAGTACGGTTACTATAGTAGTGGAGGGTTACTACAGTAGTGGAGGGTTGCACACATTGTTCGGAAACACACATTACAGGGTGTCGCTATCCCATTTCGCCTACTTACCTTCAACGATCATTTATCGAACTGGCCATTTGGACGAATTGAGAAGTTCTGTGTGTCCATCATACTGGTAAGCCAAATTTGTGTCCATATGATTGCCTTGACCCCTGCACAGTTTGGTGGGTTGCTTTAGAGCATTTTAATTTTGGTTCTATAGGGAATGAAACTATGCTAAGACTTACAGAGCTAGTACTGCGAAAATCAACTGACAGATGTCTTGACACAGATTTAATCAGAACGCGACTTACAAATTCATGCAGAATGGTGCTGAGCGATTTAATGCTCATCATCATTGGTAACGTCAAAAATATGAAATTTGAGCCGTAAGATTTCTCTGTATGATCGTACATTCAACCGCGTTCATGTTCCCGTGGAAGTGTCGATGGGCGTTAGCCTTTAATTATAATAATCTTAGCCTTATGTTTTAATTGAGAGATTTCCCTAAACGAGGCCAAGACTCTTTCTTTCGATGTACTTCACGATGTCTCATTCAACTACACCGACTACAAGTCCTTGATTAAAATTAAAATTAACAATTTTTGATTGGTTTCCAAAGGCTTCACGGAATTTACCAGTTAATATTCAACGACTTCAATACTGTGCTTTTGCTTTTATACTGTGAAAGAGCAGGATTTGGCGAAAGAGCCGTCTTCAGTGTTATACTCGTAATGTTAGGGGATCTATTCCTTTTAATCTCTCATTGGACTTTCTTGACTCATGACCAGTCCGCTGGAGAGGAAATTATTTGCGGCCCTTTACTCTATAGTTTCAAATTGAGAATGCTTACATTAAAGTCCTTTTAATACACGAGTCCTTTTCATAGTTCTTATACTCGTAGTTTAAAGGTCATTTGCTGCATGTTTGCTTGTAGTCCTCTAGTAAGCGGTTGAAAGTTGCATTCTAGCTAACCAAATATGTTCCGCAAGCTGCTACCAATCCTTATCCTTATTATTCCGTTTATACTATTTTTGTAATATTTTCTTTTTGCTTTTATTCCTCAATCATTTTTTCTCTTCCTATTGCCGTTAATTTTCTTTCTTGGCATAATTTACCAAGAAATTTAGTTCAGATGAAATTTAGTGAAATGCAGTTGCTTTCTTTTGGACAGTAAAATAAAGAAGTTTTCAAGTGCAGGTGTTACACACGCGTCAATTGGCCACATTTGTTGAAAATAGAAAGGAAGCAGCTAATTATATGCTTCAAAAGAATGCTTCAAAAGCACATAAAATGCCAGATAATAGGTACAATGTCTGTCTGTCTGAGATCATGGAAAACACTGAAGCGTCAAATAAACAAGAAGACACAATTTGTGAAACACAAGGAACGTGAGAAAACGTCGCGTGTGTAACACCACATGCAAAATTTACTTGTACACAGTGGTAGTGGTGTTGTCGTCATTTGTAAACACCCATGTATTCTCTGAGACACAACCGGCCCCACCACCATTCCAACTGATTTCCATTGTTATTATAGAAAATATTTTTACTACTGTTTGAAACAATTTTACTATCGCCACCTCATTTTCTTTTATCACGTCGGCTGCGGTTATTTCATGCTCATGTTGAATTTAATTACCCGTATCACACACAAACTCATAATTAAACAGCGCTGCACTCTACTCCACAGCGCCTGGAAGTGCCATTAGCACTGACTGTGCTTATTAAACGCCATGGCCATCAGCAATTGCATCAGCCTCCGCCTCCGCATCAGCGTCATTATCATTATTATTGCCATTGTGATCATAATTGAATCAGCATTGACATTATGCCATACTCGGTAGCACTGGCCACTTGCATCAACCGTCTCACCTCACCTCGCCCCGTGCCGACCACCCATTTATACACCAATCCATGCATACACTCGTGTCTCATGTAACTGTTGCATATCCTTCTTTATCTATGTGCATGTTTGTGTCTGTATTTAAGTGTGTGTGCGTGCGTGAGCGAGTATGTGTGTTTTTTTTTTGTTATTCGTAGTTAGTGACTTCAAAAAATGTCCACAAGAACACTCGTATTTTCATAATGAAAATGAAAATAACTAAAATATTTTCCGTTCTTCATTCGCCATTATCATTATTCGTAATATTGCATTTCGATCGATTCAGCTATACTCGTATATAGATATTTTCCAAATTTTATCCTATAGTTAAGTACTGTTACCCCAAAATTTGTCACCCCAACCCCATACAGCAACAAAGAAATTCGATACAAAATTTCGAACCAAAACCAATTAAAAAATAATAAATGTTGCCCCCGCCCCCCTTCTCCCACACAAAACTAATTGGCATACATGGCCTTTCACCGAATCAAAATTTCTAACAATTTCATTTTTCAATTTGCTTTTTTAATTTCGTTTCTTTCTATATCGCTATCGCCTTCTATCTTTCTCTCTCTCTCTCTCTCTCTCTCTCTATCTATCTCTCTCTGTCCCTCTCTAGCTATCGCTGTCATTTGTATTTGTTTAGTTCGATATACGTGCAAATTCCTTCGTCCTCTTTTTAATTTTCATAAATTATTCGACATTAATTTTATACTTACATGTTTTTTGAATTGAGTAAAAATTAAAATTAAAATTAAAATTAACATGAAAGAAAAGTCAAAGTGAATAAATTTAAATAAACAAACAGGAAAAGAAAGTCACCCAAGACAAATCTCGACCGTGGAAGTACACGAGCTAAGACGTGCATAAAATGGAACGCCTCCATAGGAGGAAATATGTGCGAAGCATGCCCGCGTGCAGCTGATGATGTTTTCTTGTACCTTTTTGAATTGCTTATTCCTTCAAGTCCGCAAAGCTCCAAACGCGCTGATTGCAACGTTGGTGAATGTCATATATGCCAATTAGTTTCGAGATTGGTTTACAAATTAATATCCTTTTTCCATTTTTTTTTTTGTTGTGTTTTCTATTTTGATTTGTTTTATTATATTTGATTTGTTTCTTTTAAAATATCTGTATTTTTACAAAATGCCACATGTTTTTTTCTATTTCCACGAAACATACAAACCAAACGCTGCCTTTAGGTGTCGTTCTCCGTGTTCACAAATTCCATATGCGTCTCTTGAACTGTTGATTTGATTTGGAAATATAGTGTGAGAAGAAAATTACCCAAATTGCTATGCTACAAGCGTACAAAGCTACTCAGAGATGTACGCCACTGACTATATGCCTGTTTGGAGTATAATCAGCTATTGCTGGAAGCTGCTCTCAATGACAGATCTATGCAAACGTAATCGGGATTGCTCAAGCAAGTGTTCTCAGTTGATTTGAAATACCGATATTTTCGTAAAATGAGAATATATTACGATATATTTGAGTCAAATTTATACGAAGTATCCATAGTAACATAAGGGCATCACAATAGATCTTTCAGGTCGTAGTGTATAACACTATCCATAGTAACAAACGTGTACCAAGGACTACAAAACACTTCCCCTATAGAGTTGTGATCCATTATTCTTGCATGGACCTACCGATATTTGGGAGTACCACGTTAAACTGAGCAAGTAAGAGGAAAGCAGAACACCCTAGAAACCCTGAGGCACCCCTGCGAGCTTTCCCAATACCTCATTTTTTAACTATACTAGCTTCGACCGTTACGTATAGTCGTATATATGGGATTTATAACAATATTTTGATGGAAATGAAGGATGGAACTACGGATCGTGGTCATTATGCCACGCCTTTACGTTGTGTGCAATTTACGAGTACTATGCACTGGCATCTTATACCGCTAAACTAAATGTACATAATTTTTCTAAAGAAGTTTCCCCAAATATGTCCTCGTAAGAACCCGTATTCTTGTTGTGTCAACAGATCCCGCCTCCAGTTGTCTAATGGTTCTGATTACTGCAGCACATTTTGACCCTGTATCAGACTAGGTTAGGTTAGGTTGCGAAGGCATGTGTGGATACAGGCATTCGCACTTCCACTCGGAGAAATCTATGTCCATTGTGACTGCCTTCAAAAATGCCAAGAGGAGGCATACTCGTCCATACTGTATGAGACTAACATATATGGTATAAGCTAGTATTATAATGAATCTTACGTGATACCTCGGTAAGTGCCAATAATTGCTAAATTGGTGTCTGTAGTCTGTACTTCCGATAGTCGCCAGCTGTGGATGGTAGATGAGGAAATTTTATCTGTCTCTCCTGCCTGTGTGTGCATCCCCGAATCTCATATATCGTGAATGCTGACAGCACTTTATGAGCTGGGTGGGTTGCTGTGCATATGATCGTGCTGATCTTTTATGGAAGTGTTTCGGCTTCTTGCCGTAGCGAGTTGGGTACTGTGTACATAATTTGGGAGCCATTCGCTAGTGCTACTAATTTCCATATCCTTGATTGGCTGGGAGTCTCAATGATCGGTATCAGTCTCGCCATCGTGTAACTCTGCATTTCAAGATGTCCTTTAAAAGTTGCTGCAGATGCAGCAAGGCTACATGTGTGTGTCCATGTGTTTGGGTGTGTGTAATTTGTCATATTATTGCCGACTTCTACAACTGTTTTTGCTCTGGAAACGCTAAAGTCAATAAATTTGCTGGAATTATTAAAGTTCTACTTCATGATTAAATAGTTTAGTCCTTGTAAAGCGCTTGCAATTACCCTCCTTATTTGTTGTATTTGGGTCACGCTTTTCGAAGTGCTTTGCATATCCTGCACGACATCAAATTAACTTGCGGTCAATTTTGTGCGAATTATTGCATAAATTATGAGAGAAATTTCCCTTTGACAGCACATGCATTCATGAAATTATTATGGCAATTACATTCAATTGTCCTGTCTTAGTATCCTTCAATTACCTATACCGCTAAGGACGCCATTGTACATTATTGTATATGTGGTCACCCCCGCCCAAGCATTCTCGAAAACGCAGCTTTTCCTCTTAGCGCAAGTGCAAGTCATTAGGCACAGTAACCACAAATCCGTCGACCTTATCAGAAACCGTTGTGCTCCGACTTGGTTTATAATAGTGAATTGTGTGAACAATATCTGCGGTGGGTTAAGCAGTGTACACATTGGTAATTCGTCAATTATACAGTTTGTAATGGACCGTGTTCTCTCGTAAGTTTCTATCCTCGTAATACTTGACGTGACTTTTTGGTCATTGTCTTATAGACTGACCACACAACCAGAGTGTGGATGTGTGTGTGCTTGCTCCACATAAACGGCCGCTTTACAAGTCGAGAAGAATGCTGCTGGGTTATGCAGTAGTATACTCGTAACCTCTGCTTCCAGTTTGTATGTTGTCTGAATGCACGACAGCCATTCCCTGGAGTGTTTTGCTCGCTTAGACTGTGTTTAACATGACTAATATGCATAATGTGACCATGCAACATGCTACATATTTGCACATTTTAATTACAATACGCCACAACTACCCAGCACATCCCTTTACAGCAGGACATGCACGTACACGTGAGGATGTGAGTACATTAAAAAATGAAGCAAACAACTCAGCCACAACTTTATCGTGAGTGATTAATAAAGTCAAGTGTGCATATATGCTCGTATACTCGTATGTGTGTGAAGGCTTCTTGAAGTATGCCTGCGTCAGTGAATGTATGACGGTGGCAGTGAGTTTGTGCGTTGTGTAGGGATAAGAGCAAAGCTATGTTTGTGTCAATTGCACAAACTGCAGTGCAAGCTTAAGGAAGCCATGAAGAAGTTGCCATTGTCCCAGACTGTAACATTATTATCAGCAACAATTCAAGGCATCTTGGTCCGTACGCTCTACTCACCACGTACCCATCCTCCCGTAGGGCGAAGATCCATCACGGCCACGTATGCATTAAACAATAATATTTGCGCACACTCGTAACTTGCATGCAGCTCGTTATTGTGCATTATGCAAAAGCTTCTTAGTGCTGCTACAGTTTACTCTAAGCCTATTGTGCTAGGAGTTTATGCAGGACTTGGCGCACCTTCGTCAGTGTTAGAGTAAAACACGTCAAATGAATAAATCTGTCTACTATCTACCGCCTGCAGGTGAATGTTATGAATGCCATGGAAGTTCGTTAAGACAGAAAATAGCTGGCCATATTGCCGCGGTCAACCAGGTCGCATTGGTAAGGACGCACAAGGAACGCACAGAATTGACCCTTATCTGAATGTGCACACAACCCAGGTTATAATTCAAAGTTTCCAATTGCCTGTCCGTATTACGAGTACATTTAGCCCTAAATCAAATATCAAAAGCTCTTATCTGGTTACTGTTGCAACTTTAAAGCCTATTATTCTGTCTAATTTTGTTTGCTTTGCCCCACATTGTGTGTGTTCGTTGTGTGTTCGTTGTGTGTGTGTGTGTGTGTGTGTGCCTGTTGAAAAGAGCAAACGCGGCTAAGCTGAAAATAATATTTTATCCTTTCATAAAGTTTGTAAAATATCAACAGCAAGAGCAACTACAGCAGAAGCAGCAGCAGCAGCAGCAGCAACAACGCGAACGACAGCAGTAAGAATAACAATAACAATAACCGCGAGTGCGTGATATTCTAACGCACAATGTGTGCATATCCTTTGAAATGCAGGCGTCCTTGTCGGCTCAACTTTGCGGCCGCGGCCGCGGCCCTTCGAGCACAAATACGAATGAAATGTGGCACTGCTTATGTGTTACAAAAATAACAACAACAAAAAGGAGGAAACAACAACAACAAAATCGCCGCAGCTGTTGGTGGGTGTCACTTGTATTATTGCTGATGTAGCTGCTGTTATTATTGTTATTGTTTACACTACAGTTTGCGGTAGGCAGCGTATCAGTGACACTCTCGTCCTTCTCTGTGCTCCTGTCGCAGCCCCTGTTACCGGGCTTGCCACAGCCGGTGCCTGCGCGCTTCCTAAGCGTGATATTTTAAAACAAAAGTACTTCTATTATAAAAGCAAGAAACAAAAATGATTGACCCAATTATTCATCGCATCAGCATTATAAAATATTATTTATCTATTCGCTCAAATCGTGTTGTTCTACTTCATTCAACCGCATTCAGTTCCGTTGCGTTCAGTTCAGTACAGTTGAATATAATCTCACTGTTGGTCGAAGGATTTAATGCTATGATGCCCCTATTTCAGTTCACATTTATGCTACAGCCTCAAAATTATGTGACATGCATGCGTAATTTCCTCGAATACAGTTTCAATAAATATGGATAGGGATCCGTACGAGTATATCTAGGGTATTTCAATTGGAATCATATGAATGGGTAAATAAAAGTGTACAAACAGTTTTTAGTTCGTTGAAATGTTCGGTCCACACTTACTTGAAGAACATCTTTGACTCTTTAATACGTGACATTTTGGAACACGGAAGTCTGACTATGCGAGACCTTAATATTTAATGCGAGTAGTAATACAAATTTAGGGTCGTATCGCGAGCTTCCCATTTGGTCACCGTTGACACCATTCGATCTGTTATACTTTTATTTATTTTTTTATAGTTTATTTTAGTGCTGATTCTTCTGAACTTTTAAAACTCATTAAGTTTTTGTCACAATTTCAAATATTGTTCAGTCCAGTTAATATGATGATTTTATTTTATAATCTGTTCAATTGGTATTACTTTTATTCAGCCTTGTTGCACCATCCATGGAAATTGGTTATAATGTCGGCAGTGGATATTCTGCATATAGATTGGAAGTTCGAAACGAGACTGATGTCTGGCTATTGGCAATGGTAATTTTGTGTTTTAGCTCTCCGAATTTTAACGGTCCGGTTTTTACTGCCGCAAAAATTACCCGTATACGCCATCATGTGCGGCCTAAAGGCCTATTGACGCCCACAACAGAAAAACAGCAGTTAGCAAATTTAATTTCAACAATTCACTGAATTCTGTTTCTATTCTTGATTAGTACGACAATATTTAAATATGAAAAATCTTTCCATCAATGCAATCAATATCATTAGTTCTTCTACTCGTGTGTTCACAGAAATGTCTCTTAAAATTCATGATTGGGTTAAGCTGCCATCTTGGACAAAGTCTATGTTCCAAAATATGGAACATCCCCTTCCCGTTTTCTATGCAACTCTTACCAAACGATATAAAACTGTTAAACTGAAATGGCAAAAATATTTAGAATCGATTTTATAAAACTTATAAAGCACGCAATTCCAAATGGTACGCCAATGGATTTCTGTGGTCTAACAAAACTCAGAATTCCAGGATTTTCTGACGTTTCTCTCACAAATCCCTTATGGTTTTGATGATTGATCCAAGTCAGTCCTCACATGGATCACAATTATCGCCTTGGCGACGTGTCAAATCCCTTATATTCTTAAACTGACTAATTTCAAAAGTACCCCACTCAAGACTCTTTTACTTCAACTTTAATGTAAGTCACGATATAGTTATAAACTATGCTAATATTGACGTGTTGAGGCGCAGTATCCATCAACGCCACAGTCTGCTGAAGCTTCTATCTATCCGTAACTCCGTAACTATTATGAAAAATTTAAGAATTGAAGATATGTATTCGTAGCTACAAAGGCAAAATCAGGCACTTCTGGAATAACTTACAAATCGGCCTCACTTCGATCCACTCTTCCGGAAATTGATCAGTTTACAGAACACCAACGAATGGGAGTTGAATTGAAATTCAAAATCGAATTGCAGAATTTTTCAATAAATTAATTTCTATACAATCAAATGTTCTATGCTCTACACGCACGAGTATATTGCATATGGTCAAATGTCTCCATGGAGGAGTGACAGCTCTGAACCATGTCCGTCTGTCTGTTCCCATTCCCAAACACTTAAAGATATATTGAAAGTTGAAATCATATCTGAAGGTGAGGTTCCACACACAGATGCTCTGTATAGATTTTTACTTTGAATCACTAACGCGCCCTCTTCCTCTACGCCTATATACGTAAAAAGATCATATCACAAAAAAAGGAGCAATTTTGGTTACTTTTTATATGAAGTGGATCTTGCACACCCACATGATCTGTGTTAGAACTTTGATGAAAATAGAATCAACTAACACATCCACGTATCATAAGCCTGCTCGCTTAAAAAGAGCATACGAGGTGTGATCAAAAAAGAACCGTTATTGTGTGATCAAAAAATAAAGTATTTATTTATTCATCAACAACTATCTTGTCCCCTTCAAAGTAATTCCCCTCAGATATAATACACTTATGCCAGCGTTTTTTCCAATCCTCGAAACACTTCTGAAACGCTTTTTTTGGTATCGCCAACAGCTCCTGTTTCGATTTTTCTTTTATCTCCTCAATCATAGCAAAACGCTTTCCTTTCATCGGTGTCTTCAGTTTTGGAAAGAGGAAAAAGTCAGCGGGGGCCAAGTCCGGTGAATACGGTGGTTGAGGCATGATAACGGTTTTGTTTTTGGCCAAAAACAGCTCCTGAGCGATGTCCATGCGACGTTGTTTTTGCTCAAAATTTAGCAATTTTGCAACAATCTTCGCTGCCGCCCATCCGTAAAAATTGCTTGGCATGAGCCGAACGATATGCCAACATCATCAGCAACCTCTCTGATAGTGATTCGACGATTATCCAAAATCATTTTCTTCACTGTGTCAATGTTTTCATCGGTTGTTGACGTGCTCGGGCGACCAGGACGAGCATCGTCATTGACATCTTCTCGGCCTTCCTTAAACCTTAAACGGTTATACCACAATTGAACTTGTGTTCTGCTCATAGTAGACTCGCCAAAGGCCACAGTCAACATTTCAAATGTCCTTGCGCATTTAATTTCATTTTTTACACAAAACTGAATACAGTTTCTTTGATCCATTTTTTTCGAATAGTACAAAATCGGAGAGCACACCAAAACACGACTAACCTTTTTATCTGTCAAAAACAAACTGACAATCCAAAATGGTTGGTATTGCCAACATATATAACAGACATGTGTACCAACATAAAAAAAAAAAATGCGAACATCGATCATACGTAACGCACGAAAAGATGAAAATAACGGTTATCTTTTGATCACACCTCGTATCTCAAGAACCAAAGGAGCTACTTGAATGCAAAGTGAACGCCCATGTGAGCTATGCCTGGTTTGAGGGTAATTGGAACACATTCACACGTACTTTCCAGCTGCTTCTTTTGCAGCAAAAAACTAATCGCATGAACTGAGGGAGCTGTGAGTGCGCCGAGAGAACTCATCAGGCCATGCTTAGTTCTGTGTTATTCTGGGTATTACATTTGTATATAAAACTACCAAAAAAGTCCTTTCTCTTCGAGTCGAAAGCCTCTGCAGCTAGTACTCATTCCCCCAACACCTTGCACTCATAATTAATTTTGGTGTAAGATATAATAATAATAATAATAATAATAATAAAACTACATTTGCACCAATCATTGAAAGGTTAATAGAAATAGAATGCTGACACTAGCACATGGGTGTGTAGTGTATTTGTAGTCGGTAACACCGACTCTTCACATTCCTACCTTGATATATATTTGGTTTCATGTACGTTTTATCTGTCTTTTAATTTTCGCAAATTATTTATTAAAATTCTACATTTAAAAATTGGGTAGAGGGACTTATTTATGAGGCGTACTCGTCGGATACGAATACTAGCAAATTCGTTTATCTGTGTTTATACTCGTACACATGCAAAGTGCACCCAAAGGTTTTAGGCAATTTGAACTACAAATCAAACACATTTAATTGCAGACATTCCCATAAGAAAGGCGTTCCACCAACAGTGACACCGATACCAACACTACCACTTGTACAGCCAACAACCCGTGCACGCTTGTGGCGCAGTAATACGCCAAATGGACTGAAAACTCATTCTGACATATCAACTTTGGCTTACTTCCATTTCACAATTCTTAATTGTAATTTCATTTGTTTCTTTAATTTTTTTTTCTTATTTTTTTATGTTTGTGTGCAACACAACGTTTTACCTTATTTGACTGTTCCCGCAGTAGTTCAGAACACCAGCCACTTTTTCCTGCTAATCAGCACAGCAGTTGCTCGTCCTACCCGCATAGATGTAGTTGTGTGTACTCGTATCCGTAAGATTTATTATGTTTCACTCTACCACATATTCTCGTAATTGCATATTTTTGAGCAAATTTATTGCAACCGCTCATAACGGATTTATATTCCTTTATGTATATATATATGTATATAGTATAAAATGCATTGCATTTCTTTTCCTTTCGTTACTTTTGTTTCGTTTCGTTAAATTTCGTTTTTCCATAACTTCAAGTCAAATACTTGTGCACAAACTAAAATTTTCTTAATTTTCTTCCCCCCTATTCTCCCTAAAACAAAAAACAAACCGAAAAAAAAAACAACAACAATAACCAAAAATATTTCCATGCGACATTTTCGCGAATATTTTGATGCATAAACTCGAAACTCATGGATTTGTTTGCCATAATTGCGTGACGCTGTGCAACTACTCCTGCATTAAAATGCTGCGTGACGTCATGCGACATGTTCTGTGTTCGCTTTGGTTTTGGCGTTTTGTGGCTGCACGTTCCGCATCGTGTTGGCAGTTTGCAAAAGCAAGTTAGCGTGATGAGCATGAATCTATCAGCGAAACTGGATGAGCTTCAGCGAGGCGATCGACACTTGGAGACTACAGTCGCCTTGTGCGAAATACGAACACAATTGCAGGAGCTGACAAAGTCGGTCGAGAGTTGTCAGAGCGAAGTATCGGAGGTGAGTGTGCGTTGACCGGTTACTACTTCTAACAATTGGAATCATGAAACAGCAAGAGTGTCGTCTATCTCACTCTGTCCCTCTCTCTCTCTCTCTCTCTCCCTATTTATCTATCTATCTATCTCTCTATCTATGTATCTCTCTCTCTCCCTCAATCACTCAATCACTCACTCACTCTCTTATCTGCCTATTCCTCTCTCCCTCTCACACTCTGTCTGTATATGATCGCATTCTGCACGCTCGCGATTAAGTACGCTACTAAAATGTGTCCGCAATCTGGTGTGTTTTTTTAGGTGAAACGCGACATGGTTGCAATCAAACACGAACTGGACACAGTGCAGCAGGTCAAGGAGGAAATTGAGGAGCTGCGCGAATACGTCGACAGACTGGAGGAGCATACGCACAGACGGAAGCTAAGACTTTTAGAACAAGTTTGTAGCTTAAATTATTTGCCATGTTGTGTAATTAAAATACTTAAATTTCATTTCTATTCATGTACAAATACAACAAGTGTCATTGTGTTGCATGCACCAAAAACCAAACGCAAGAAATCAAAAAATTACCAACAAAAAAAATCGAAATCGAAATCGAAATCGAAATCAAAATCGAAATCGAAACAGAATATTTCTCACACCCCGCCACCATCCACATCCACATACATCCACGATCTCGATTCGGCTGATTCTGATTGGTTGCGGCGCCGCTGTGCAATGTCAAAAGCGCCATAATGACACTTCCACTACAGACCGCTTTTTCATGGTTTTATTCCAGTCAATCTTATTTCCTAAGTTCGTGCCTGAGTTTGTTATTTTATTTGTGTAAATTCGCCAAATTCCAAAATAAAATACAATTTTATTAAATTAAATTTCAAATATGATTTTCCTTTATTTCGTAAATGTGTTTTTATTGTGTTGATTTTAGGTTCTTCCGTTTTGTTGTTGTGCGATTTTATTTTCATTGAAATACTCGCAGTCGTATTTCACATTATTCCGTATATTATTCTAGAGTCAGTCCGTTTAGCGTAGCCACGGACGGCGTGGCAGATGCAGTACGTTCGTCCGTCTGATTGCCATAAACACTTCTTGACACTTGAGTATCCAGATGGATGGCAAGATCTCTTCTCTCCCGAAAGCGCTTGGGTTGATTCTCCGTTTAGCGCGGTTGCGGGTGCTTCGCTTATACAAATCATCTGGAGGGCGCAGTGGAATATTTGTCTTCCTATTGCCTTTCCACACTTTCTGTGTGCATCATTCTTGCCACCACTCCAATTTCCATCTGACTGCAGTTCAAAAAATAGTTCCCAATGCCAAATTAGCTCGTAGGTTTTTAGTTTTAGTTTATTTGTTATTTCTTTGTTCGTTTGTTTGTTTGTTCCTTTGTTATTTAAACGACCGCATTGGCTTGGGACAACTTGGCTACCGATTTCTTCAATTACGGTTTAATTACGCATTCAATTTTTAATTAATTACGGCTGGCTATGCATGTCTCGTCTCGCAGTATTCAAATGTTTCTTATCATATCTCTGTTCTTTTCGTCCCATTTGGCTTCCTTGCAGGGTCTCACGTTCTTTCTGACTTATTCGATATTCTCAGCTGTGCTGGGAATGTTGCAATTCGGTTATAATACCGGAGTGATAAATGCGCCCGAAAAGAATATTGAAAATTTCATGAAGGACGTCTATAAGGATCGCTATGGCGAGGACATTAGCGAGGAGTTCATACAGCAGCTGTACTCGGTGGCAGTCTCGATATTTGCCATTGGCGGCATGCTGGGCGGTTTCAGCGGCGGTTGGATGGCCAATCGCTTTGGCAGGTGTGTACCAATTGAAGGAATTCAACTCCTTTGTGATTGTTACTTGTTCATTTCACCTTGTCCTTTGCCATTTCAGAAAGGGAGGTTTGCTATTAAACAACGTGCTCGGCATATCGGGCGCCTGTCTGATGGGTTTTACCAAAGTTAGTCATTCCTATGAAATGTTATTCCTTGGCCGATTTATTATTGGTGTTAATTGTGGTAAGTGTTTCGGCTTTTAAAATTCTAAACATCATAGTTTTGTTGCCTTTTTATATCGAGAGAAATGTTTAATCCATGCCCGTGCAATTGCCTTGCAGGTCTCAATACATCGTTGGTGCCAATGTACATCTCCGAAATAGCGCCACTGAATTTACGCGGTGGCTTAGGTACTGTTAATCAATTAGCTGTGACAGTAGGTTTACTATTATCACAAGTGCTAGGAATAGAACAAATTTTAGGAACTAATGATGGCTGGCCCGTTCTACTGGGCCTAGCCATATGTCCAGCAATATTGCAATTAATATTACTGCCTGTTTGTCCGGAATCACCCAGATATTTGCTCATCACGAAACAGTGGGAGGAGGAGGCACGGAAAGGTATGTACTCGTAATGACAGATGATGATATTTTAATTCTTATGTTTGTGCAATTATAGCGCTGCGCAGATTGCGCTCCTCCAGCTCCGTAGAGGAGGATATCGAAGAGATGCGTGCCGAGGAGCGCGCACAGCAGGCTGAAAGTCATATATCGATGATGGAGCTGATCTGCTCGCCCACTTTGCGGCCGCCCTTGATAATCGGCATTGTCATGCAGCTCAGCCAGCAGTTTAGCGGCATCAACGCCGTCTTCTACTACTCAACATCGCTCTTCATGAGCTCTGGCCTGACTGAGGAGAGCGCCAAATTCGCCACGATAGGCATTGGTGCGATTATGGTAAGTGACCCCCACTCAAGTGCATCAGTCCATTGTGACATGACCAAATGTGTGGTGATTGGAAATGGCGCGAATGTGCTGAGAATTTTGCCACTCATAGAACGGAGAAGAATTGAAAAATTCTTCGACAGTTTCGAACACTCGCAACTCTGATGAATCACCACACATTGCTTATTTTACCATGTATCAACTGAATTCTGCATAAAGAGTTCCGTGAGAAATATTGCAAAAGCAATCCTCCGGAGCTTTTATTGCATATAGAATAGGCCCGCATATTATTTCTCTGGAAGCATTCGATCTGACCATATTTTTGAACTCTTCCGCAGGTTGTAATGACACTTGTCTCCATACCGCTGATGGACCGCACCGGTCGCCGTACACTCCACCTCTATGGTCTAGGTGGCATGTTCATATTCTCGATATTCATAACGATTTCATTTTTAATTAAGGCAAGTAAATACCCTCTGACATACATACACAAATGTTGTGCGCGTATGCATGGGAGTGGCAAATTAAGCAAACTTGCCAGAAATGGCAAACTCTCAACCACGGTTTGTATCTCATAATATCATATGCGTATCCGTATTCGTAACCGTATTCGTAAACGTATTTTATGAAGAAATTTGCTCGCGTTCCTAGATTTCTGATCTGATTTAGTTCAAATATTTATTTACAAAAATTACGTGTTCGTGTTGTAAACAAAAGTTAAGCTCACTTCACCTTTAACCTGAGTCTCAACTTAAACTTAACTTAAGATTGCAACGTGAATTGGTATTTTATGCATGAAGTTGTGTTGATGTTCTATGGAATGAAAATATAATATTTACAATTCTAATTCTAAACAAAGCCAAACATTTTAACAAAAAAACAAAAAACAAAAAAAAAACAAACCAAATAGAAAAAAGCCTCAATTAATTTATTTAAACAGAGATTTTGACAGAGGAATGTTCTTTACTCGTAGTTCTTGATACTTTGATGTGTATTTTGTTCTTTCTATCTTCTTAAATTATTTAGAAATTGCATGCGTAAATAATGTTCTTTGGCTTATCCACTTCTCTAGCTAACTTTTAATTAAGCCGCTTTGTTGCTCGTTGTAGCTGTATGTATATGTATATGTATGTATGTAGTCGTATATGTAAGTGCACTCACACATTCGAACAGTTCTGTTTGGCCTCAGTAGTCACGCGCACATTCTGTTAATTGTTGTTTCTAACTTTGGCTGAAAAGAATTTTCTGAATTTTCCGAATTTTCAACTTTTTCTTTCCCTCTTTTAAAATGTTCCTTTATTTTAAATGTTTTAATGTGAACAAGTTTCGAATGGAAAGCAATCCAAAAACTCAGCTGGCAACTGTGTAAAAGACGTTGAAAATTAGTAATTATATCTGTAGGAGATAAGATCTCTTTGTCTCATATATACAAACAGTATAAAAATTTCATTCGTTGCCGAGTTTTAATTGCTACGCATTTGAAGTGGTTTTCTTTGTTTCCATTCTGTTCTGATTTTTATGTGTTTGACCTTGTACAATACTTTTATTGTTCTTCTTATATGTATTAGAATAAGTTATTGAATAAATGAGTTTTGAAATAGCAAACAAAAATATTTACACTCGCGTCGCTGTGGACCGCACCGCAGTCCACTCGTCTCCCGGCGCGGGCTCGGTTCAGTTTCAACAACACTCGCAAAATGTAGCCGCATAAATTATAAAATCGCTGAACTATTTACTCCTGCATTTCACCTGAACTTTTTATTTTGTGAGCGAAATGAAAGAAATAAAAATGATTCAAAACTAATCCGAGACCAGAATAATGTGCAAAATTTGTCAGAGTAGACAGAGTAGTCCGAGTTAGTCTTAACACAGATTTAATTGCAGACTTATTGCAAAGAAAAGTAAAACGACTTAAATGCAAAGAACCATTTTTTCTAGGACAGTGTCTTGAAACACTTTCAAAATAAGAGTAGATGGGAATTTAGAGATGATGGGGTCCACTAGTTTTGGATTATAGATTTATTATTGGAGTTTAGATTTATTAAAGATCGCAGTAAGTGGATGAATATGCCATCCAGAGAACCCATAGCAAGGCCATATACAACCATTTGCTTGTGGAATACCTTTATCTACGTAGACAGCCAAAGACGACAGCAATGACTGAATTGATATTATTATTCAGCTGTAAAATTTGACTTCAAGGCATCAGTAAGTAGGTATGTGGGCAGCCTCAATGGGTAGGTAGTTAGGTAAGGCGGCCGCCCGAAGGGCGCACTTAGGCCAACATTGACCCTTTGTGATACCGCATGAGACATCAGGTCCCATCCCTTTCAAAGGTCCAGCCATCTGGAGCTTTTAATGAAGCAGTTGATGGAGCTAATCTTTTTTTTGAGACATCTCCCAAAGAGTCCAGAAAGTAGTCGCCTTGGAAAGTGCGTCTCCTTTTGGACAGCGCTGGACACATGCACAACAGGTGAGTAATGGACTCTTCCTCCTTCTCGTCCATGTAACTCCTGCAGAAGTCGTTAGAGGCGATCCCCAGCCTACACCCGTGTGTCCCGTTAGGACGCTAATCACGGAACCTATGATTTGTCTATTTAGAGCCAGTAGGTCCTTAGAGCGCTTCACTTTTCAATAGGAGTATTCGACAAAATGTCACATAGGAATAGGGGAAAATAGGAGTAGCAGTTTCTGAATTCAAAAAACCAACCCATTGAGATAACGGAGAGATCGTTCAATATAAACTGCGATAGAAAAGTAAAACTTTGGTAAACTTAGATTTTATATTTCCAACTGCCGCCCTCTGTGGCCGAGTGGTAAGCATGTTAGACTCACTCTTAGGGAGGGTCTTAGGTTAAAATCCTGCCCCAGGCTTGTTCTCAAAAATGCTTCATTCTAAAGAATATTTTCTCTTTGAGTCAAAGGCCTCAGTAGCTAGTACTCATTCCCCTGAAGCCTTGCAGTCATAATTAGTTATGGTGTAAGATATAATCATAATAATATATTTCCAAAATTTCTAAGCGTTTGTATGTCTTTTGTGTAGAGCTTTCCACGCATGGTCTTCTATGGTCTTGCCAAAACTCTTTCTTACATATATCCCGAAGATAGGACTCAAAGAGGAACTTTGAGTCATTCCTGGGGCACAATAGATATTAAGGTCGCAGTGTCATTATCCGCATAACAACAACAACAATAGTTTGGAGCTTTCACGGTGCTGCGGCTGATACTCTCATAGAAGTTAATTATCGAAAAAGCGTACCCTCAGGATACACAAATACCGGGCATTGATCGAAAGAGTGATTGTATCAAGACTGGTTTCCAGAATGGTGCGGTAGTAAACAAAGAAAAATATGTCAGCATTTTGCTGAAATGCAGAGAAAGTTTTCTATAAGCCAACATTTTTTAATGCACCTCCTATGCATAAGAACCTCCTATATGTTGACAATGTGCCCGTGTGGGCGTAACCTAGTATATCCATGGTCCAACCGTTTATGTGCATATTTTCGGTTTGGTTGCGTTTCAGATCGCGATAGCAACCGCGCATTATCCATGCTGCCCACGATGGGTGCTTATAAGATTCGTTCGCGATTTATAGTTCAGACGCAGTTTTTGAAAGTGTTGCTTGCACAATCGAGCGATTATTTGGAAATCTGGCGACACATCGTTCGAATGTTGGCCTCTATTATAGAAAAGAGCTGGGGAAAAAAACTCATTTATTCAACTGTCTCTCCCCTTTAAACGAAAAAATTCTCGACTTGGCAGGCTTTTGTCCTCTGCGTCCAAACTGAACTTTTGTTTATGGTAATTAAATGCTTTTTTCTATCGTCTTTTTTCTTTAATTCTTCTTGTTTTTTATTGTTTATTTTTCTGTTTAAATTTAGTTTTGATAATTTGATTGAGTTTTTTCGCCTTCATTTTTGCTTATTTGGTTGTGATCACATTTGTTTTTGTCAGTTTTTTGTGAAATTATTGCCGGCAAAAATTGTTTGTGTTTTGTTATTAATTTTGTTCTCCTTTTGTTTTTTTAACAAACTTGTCAGTTTTGATTTTGTGTTTATTTGTCAATGCGTTTTGTTTCGAAATTCATTTAAATGCAATCGAAAAATGTGAAAATTGTAGAAATAGAAAAGCGAAGAGAAAGAGAGAGATAGATAGAAACAGAAAGAGAGAGAGAGACACACACCACACATTAATTGAATATTAAATGCACAGATTGCAGCAGCAGCAATTAACTACAACAACTATTATAACATCAACAGCAACACCCAGAACAACAATAGCAACAGCAGCCGCTACAATAACAACAACAATTGTGCTCACACGCTTATTAAATTCAATGAAGTTGTTCATTTTTTTTGTATAGAAAACACTCGAACAATATCCGCATTGCCGAAAAAAACAACCTTTTTTGTTGTTTTTATTTTCCAGCGCAACATTTTTGCTCCATACCACTCACAACAATAATTATTTATAATAAAAAATTAATTGAATAACTTGTACCATAAAGTATTTTGTCGAATAATGATTGTTTATCGTCCCATCGCACACACTGAATCGGAGAGAACAATAACGACATTTTTCTGCTCACTAACTTTTACTCGAACACATGCTTACGCCCATAAACAAGTCACATACATCAGTTACGAAAACAATAACAGAACGACAGCAAGGAACAGCACATCTCGCCACTGTTTGAGAACTATTAATGCAAAATTACGTTTTTGTTAAACAAACAAAATTTTGAAATTAGTATCACAATAATTAATATCTGAATGGGAGTCACACACAATCATAAAGTAACTCGTAGCAGTGAAGCGACAACAATACAATACAAATAATAATCTAAATCAGCCCTATTCTGAACAGAAGCCGCCCCGGTAGTAGATCTTATTCAGAGCAGGACTGAATAATAACAGCAAATAGCAGATAGCAATCACATTAAAAACACACTTTGTTGCTCTCAGTAAGAAAATTCACTCACAACCCACCAACTTCAAATCCAGTTCCAATCACCGTCAGCGACACTTCTTCACACACACCTTTTCGGTTCGTATACCCTCCAATCATCATCAGCTATCAACTACTTATACAGAAAATTAATTTATAATTAGTCAAATTTTACTTTGCATACTCGTATAATTTATAATAAAATAAGAACAAACATTTAAGAGAACAATTGCAATTTAGTTAAGAAGCGATTCCAAATCAAAAACTTGAAAAACAGTTCACGCAAAAACACATACAACAACAAATGGAATTCTGCATCTTAAACTCGTACACTCACCACCACAACCCACTTTAAAGTATCTAACCTAACAAGTATCTAACGCGCCACTCCTAGCCACTTAGTCAAAACTCTTGCAGAGCTGAGCAGAATTCGCATACTAGAATCAGCGAAGGCATTTCTAATCGTAACTGTACTGTATAAAATCCCAATCACACAATTGCATAGCGCTCAAGTATGGCAACATGAATCTCGCGGACAGAACCCCTCAACTCATGCATAAAAATCGCAATGGCAAACTTGTTGCAATGGTCGAGCGGAGGCCTGTGCACTCGTACGCAGTTGATGCGAGTAGATCCTTTTTATACCATGTTTATTTTCATGATGCTGTACGCAATGCAATCACCGCATACCTTTTCAACTGTAGGTAAATATATAATATACAATATACTCGTATATAAATAATGATTAAAAACAAAAAAAAACAAAAAAAAAGAAAAACAAACCTGTGCCAGACCACAGCGCAATTCCAATTCCAATTTCAATTTCAATTTCAAACATTTGCATTCGATTCAAAAATTATTCTTCAATTTTATTTACTTTCAAGTTTTACTTTCGAATTTCATAAATTTTATTTTTACTTACTATACAACAAAAACAAAACTTATTGATAACAAACTAAAAAGCCTACAAATCATCGAGAATTTGGTAACTACACGTTTTGTATATAGGAGTTTTTTGGTTATGTGCAGGAAATGATCGACTGGATGTCCTACCTGTCGGTGGTGTCAACTCTCGGTTTCGTCGTGTTCTTCGCCGTCGGTCCCGGCTCCATACCGTGGATGATCACGGCCGAATTGTTCTCGCAAGGACCGCGGCCCAGTGCGATGGCAATTGCGGTGCTCGTCAATTGGATGGCCAACTTTGTTGTCGGCATTGGTTTCCCCAGTATGAAGGTAAGCGCATGCCAGTCGAATCCTTCGGCCAGTCAATGTATTCACTAACTCTTTCAATTTTCCCACTTTCAGACTGCTTTGGAGAACTATACATTTTTGCCATTTAGCGTATTCTTAGCCGTATTTTGGATCTTCACCTACAAGAAGGTTCCTGAGACCAAGAATAAAACATTCGAAGAGATACTAGCGCTCTTTAGACACGGAAACGGAAGGTACCATACCATACATTTGTATAAATGCTTCTTTATTTAGTTCTGTTCTTTTTTTCTTCGTTTTTCGGTTTTCTGTTCATTTTTCATTATTAGTTCATCTTCATAGCGCTCTTACCCAAATCTCTCTCTTTTACTCACTTAATCGAAGTTTGTGTGGCGAGAACATGCCGCAGTAACAAATTTCTCACAATCAGCCACTGTCATAACAACACTATTCACCCTGTAACTGTTTACAAACATTTTACTCTTAAGGTGCTCATTTTATTACTTGGAAGTTATGATTACGTTGAGTTTCACAAAGAAAACAAACAAACGAACAAACATACGCATATTTGAGATTCAGTAATTTCAAAGGAAAATTAACTGCTTATAATTATGTTTAATTTGCATTCCAAGGCGAGAAACACGAAAGAAAGACAAAGGCTACGATTGGGTGTTCGTTTATTTATCGAGTCCAGTTGGTGAAATCACCAAAAGTCGTGCATCCCTCCCCCTATATCGATACCTGAACAACCAGCTCCGTAGTCCACATATAAACCATCATGCTCATCATCATGTCACATATGCCTATAAAATCCTCCACATAAACTACTATCAAGAACGAGTATTAATCCCACCATATTTAGTGGCTCCGGCATCGATATAATTACAGCACTTTCCGGCACTAGCGTCTCTTTATTTAGCAATGTTCTGTCTACCTATTGATCTCTTTTACAGCGGCAATGCGTCCTGCATTGTAGCACTAGACACTTAAATTAAAGCCGCATTTCTTAATATTACCTATTCTCCGGTGTTACAGACCGGTAATTCCTACAACCACTAATAGTGCAGGCGCTACTGTCCTTTAGTTCTGGATGCCAAGGCAGTATGTCATAAAATTGCATATTATAATGGGCCTCAAGATGTGCTGTAATTGTGCAAAAACCGCTCCCGAGATTTTCAAGAATTTCGCCGTCGCATTTTTCAAGATTACAAGACACTGCAAAGTTTGACAACCCGTTCGTCCGTCGTTACGCACAACCGGAACTTATACCGTTTGGTAGATTGAAAGCATACTATCGTAAACTTTAGATGTTTAAGAGATTCCTGGGAGGGTCCTTTAACGTTTCGCTCTACACTCAAACAAGAGCTTGAGCCGAAAATAGAAAATTTTCATTTTCTTAACCACATTTCGATATCGAATAATCGATAACAACTGTAATTGGTTTATATCACTCGAGTCGAATGTATATAAACCTACGAAGAAGTTCAATTGTTTTTGTTTAGTACATATTCAGGTTTAAAACAGTGTATAATAAATTACCAACAAAATGTCGTTGTCTTGGATGGCACCCTGATAAGTCAACAACAGTTATCTTTCATATGAGAAATTGTGTATTGTAATTCGATTTAATGCAGTCTCAGTACTATTATCTGTCTTGTTAATCGATTTAGTGCAGTCTCGGCACTATTATTTATTATTCTAACGCGATGGAGATGTTGTAATATATTCATCAGAGACCACAGAGACGCGACACTTAAGGGCTAACCAAAATAGACGAGACGAGACGTAACGAGTAAGTTCAAGCATATGCGAATCAATGCTAATAGCCAAAATGGCCATACGTATTTGATCGAAACTGAACGAAACATTTAGACGTAACGATCGGTTCCGTAAGAACCGAACTGCAAACGTGTGCTACTGGTCACAGCGGCTACTTTGTTGACACGAGTGTTATTTGATCAAAAAATTAAAATTAAAATGTCGTAATTTTGCTACAATTTAATCGCCGCTGTGAGGGATAAGTTCGGAATTTATGTTAAAAGCCATCCATCGATGCGTTTGATAGCGTCATATTTTGGGTTAAATGTCAAAATCGACGTAACGAGTACAGACGTTCGTCCAATCGCTATCGTTACGTCTCGTCTATTTTGGTCCTACCTTTAAACGTCTCTTGTTTTGCGCACACTTACGCATGCGCAAAACTGCAGTAGTGTGGCTGATTTTCTTCAGAACCAATGATAAACAAACCAATGCAGATTGCCAACTAATGATAAACATACATTTTTTTAAACTCCAGATAATTTGACGTTTAAGTGTCGCTTCTCTGTGTTCTCTGATGTGTATCTTAAACCCCAATCAAGCTGTCTCTCTCTCTCAGATTGCCTATATTAAAGAGTATACACTCGAAAGACGGTACATTATGTCTGTCTTACACTTATGAGTATTTAGCTCGTTGATTTGGCGCAAGGGTGGAGTGCCAGCAATCTCCTTGCTTGAAAAATCAAAATTTTTTTAAATAAACCCAGTCTTATAATGATAATGCTTACCTTGATTGACACCTTGGTACGAGTATCTTGATATCTTTAGTAGTATGCTAATGAGCTGGTAAATTGTTATCTCCCTACCGGCTCGCCAAAAGTAACGAGTTCAATTTATAAAGAAAGATAGAGAGAAAGAGATAGAGATGCACTCTCTTTGCCTATGTTAGTGCTCTGAGAACTCAACGAATGCAAATTAAAAATAATTTTAATTTCCTTTTATGTACACACACAAGAGTATTTACAAAATTATAGATTTCATGCATTTATTACATTCTGAATTTATTTTCATACACTTTTACTACATGTTTTTTTGTTTCAAATACGACTTCATTGCGTGCCTATTTTTAGGCGCATCATTTCGACAAACAAACTATAAAAAAAATTAGAAAAGCTCAGCAAACACATTTTCAATTAAATTTCTATTTTCAATTAAATTTTTAAATAATAATATTATTACCACTAACAAAAAAAAAAATAAAAATAAAAAATACAACAACAACTACTACAACTACAACGACACACACAGAAGGACATTTCGAGATAGTAGACTGTACGGGTAAGTTGCATGATGAACAACAACAAAACAAAAAAAAATTAAATAAAATTTTAAAAAAAATGTATCAAATATTAACAAAATGTACGTGCAAAGTTACTTTCAGTTACTTTTCTTTAACTAAAATTTCTACTCCTATAAATGCAAATGTATTTCTTTTTTTATTTTTAACGTTCCTAAAGCAAACACAATTTGAAAAATTCTTGCCTTACTGTAGCAATTAATTCTTGTTCGTAGTTCGTTTCTTCTTACTTATAAATACAAACAATAAAACCATTAAATAACATTCCTTATAATATTTAACTCTTTATGCAGCCTCTTAGTAAATGATTGGAAAATGTATAAAGAACAACTGAAACCTTTTCCTTAAACTTTGAATGCTTTGAATGCTTGTTTCATACCAACTACTATCAAATAATTTTTGTATTAATTGAATATTTTAAATGAAAAACAAAAAGAAAAAACAAAAAAACAAAACAAAACAAAACAAAATAGCAATATCCAATAACAATAGCAATAGCAACAATTTCCAATTTCATTTTCTGTATAAAAATACAAAATAAAAATAAAACAAATTTAAATAATTCATTCATTTCTAGAGCGACTTTTTTAAAACAATTTGTAAAAAGAATATAAAAATTAACTATTCACTTCATATGTGTTTGTTCTTCATGCTCTGCCACTCCTATCTCATCCTTCTCGATATACATACATGCATACAGACCCGAACATATATGCAAGTATGCGGGTAAATCCACACACACACACACACACACACACACACATTCTCGTACACACATTTCCATTTTCATTTGCATTTCCATTTACTTCCTCAGTCAGTTGTCGTGATACTCGTATTTCATTTTCCATTCCATTGTTACCGAAATTTTATAGCATTTTTTCGTATATTTTTAATTGTTTTTATTTTATGATTTTTCTTTTATATTTTTGTATGGAAACTCCCGACAAATTTGTTATCCTTTCCATACATGGAGAACATAATTCCGGTCGATTTTATTTAGCGTTAGGTTTTTGTTTTTATTTGTTTATTTAATTTATTTTTGTTTGTATATTTTCGTTTACACTACTTTTATTTAGTGATGACCGTGACACTGCTACGGAACAAAGCGACCGCCCCGTCGCTCCCATCAAGCTGCAAACGCAGACATTGTATTCGCCAGATCAGTAGAAACCCGAAAGATTGACATTGAATAATTGGCCACAACTGCTGCACATAGTTATACAAAACTTTCTTTTCTTTTAATGCATTCACACATTTTGTTCAATTTTCAATTATACTTTTGTATGCATTCTTATATTGTGGAGAGATTCCTTTTTATATTGAATATTTTTTACTTTTATTTGTTCTAATTGTCGTTCAAATTTTATGTGTACTTAATACGTTTTTTTTTTTTTTTTTTTTTTTTTATAATAATAATCAACGACAGATTGTACAAATTGTCTATTAAAACTAATATTAACAAAGAACACTTTCAATTGGTTTTAATGCTGATATTCTATAAATAAAAAGAAATTCGGATCTCTTTTCAACACTCTGAACACTGAAATTTGGTGTCATTTGCTGTGCTTGAGAGTGCTTACCTTGCTTGCTCTCTATCTGATACATTGCTAGAGCAGTAACACAAAGCAAAGAGAATTCATGAATAAGAGCTTGCAATTCGCTCACCAAAAATGCACAGTTATAAAACCACGGGAAGTGTAGTGGGTTTGAATCCAACCATTTGTTCGATTCAAACCCACAGACTAAGTTCGTAGACGATTAATTCTATAGAGTTGTTGCTTCGGCTTCGAACAAATATGCGTTAATTCTCTTTGCACAAATATTGGAGTTGGCCAAGGAAATAGTGGCCATTTATTTTGGAACGGGATTGTCCAAAAAGTGCAACAGACCTTTGAATTTTATTATTGACAATGTGCCCGAAAATATGTTGATGTCACAGCCGGTTGCGTGGCTGGTATGGACACACATTAATATACTTTCTGAAGCAATTTAGCCATGTCCGTCCGTCTGGGTTCACTTTGCGTCAAAAGCTTTAGAGATATGTTAATGAAACTTCACATAAACATTGCCTGTATCCCAAAACATTAGCACATTTCTATAGGTACGCCTACCAACATTATAAACAACTCGCAAGATCTCATAACTCCGTTCCGGTTGATAAAAATGGTAGTAGCGTACAAGCAGGTCATAGTAGACTCTTTGTATATAGGCTTCCAAGAAGCAAGCGAATAAAATATCTTTACTTAATAAGGAGATCGAGGGCAGATTCAGCCTTGCTGTAGTATATGTATATCTCCGGAATAGTTGAATTCCAAATCATATTGACAATCGGCAAACATTGGTACTATTCGAGCCCGGGTACACTTGTGTGGATCATCTTGTATGGATCCGAAGAGTGATGAAAATAAACCACGTCACTATAAAACTGATCGGCAATGAAAAAGCGAACATCATACAGAATAGTTATGGAATACAAACTTTTTTTTATAGAGCATTAAAACAACATCAAATAATTCTTCACACAAATCAACCGTCCAAGCATTTGCCATTTAATGATTCTTATAATAATGTAGCAAATGTTTGCAAGAGTTTCTTAGTTGAGAAAAAATTGTATTAACAATATTTTACAATCCCTGGAATGTATAACAAACTGTCGAGCCAAAACCAATGTCTCGAGCCCTTCGCACTATTCCACTCCCGTGTAATCGTTCCGTTACTCTCAGATTTCCTGTGCACTCAGCTGAAAGTGAAACATTAAAGGAACTGATGGCAATGAGTAATGAATGAAATTACTAGAACGACTCATTCATATGTACTGAATCGGTCGATCCACTAAAGTGAAATCTTTCACGAATAAATTGCTGACTCTGGTATATGGATGAGAGTATTTATAAACAATATTACTATTTATTTCTGGCGTCACTTCTGTCTCACCCGTTAAATAACTGTAACTGTTCCCCTTTTATGCATTATTTTTGTACTAATGTTAATTTATTTTAATTTTGATGCCTACAAATTATACTTTTAACTTTCATTAGCATGAAATAATACAATTCAATTAAGTACAAACGTAATTTTCTGTTTGCAATTTTAATACGAAACAAACTCTTAATAACTTCCAAGCAATTAGTACTGAAGGACACTACACAAACTCCACCCCAGAGAGCAATTTAATTTTTACACTTTATCTTTGTTTAATTTTGTTATTCATATTTTTTTAAATATACATAAATGAATTTTTTAACATTAATAATACTTAAGCAATCATTTTAAAGTAATCCCATATGAGAAAGAAAAATTCTGCAAACAGAAACAAAATCATTACAAACCCAGAATTTTTATGTATTGTATAACAAAATTCACATAAGCTAAAAAAACAATTAAATTTAAATACGTATACACTTAAAACATAATCGTAGAGTGTGCGAATTTCAGGAGTATGCTAAACTGCACAAATAGCTTGGCGCCCCAAAGTATGAATTCTGGCATCGAGCATGCCGCATTGATGGTATCTGAGGAAAAAACCCAACATGACTCACGTAAGAATAAAAAAAAAAACTAAACAAAAAACAAAACAAAAATTGAAATAAATAAAAAATAAAACAAATTTTTTCGTTATGTATTTCTTTTTTTTTTGTGTCTTTTTGATTTTGTTAAATTTTTCCTTATTTTATGAATTTGTGATTTTCATTTGGTTGTGTCTTCACAATTTTGGTATTTTTATTAACAAAACTTCAAATAAATGTTGTTATTTACATGTAACCAAAAACATGTACCAAAACGAAGAAAAAAGATCAACTAACACCTACACTCAATCCCCTACATTCTGCAAATGCATCGTTCGTTCGTTCCTTTGTCCCTACAAATGATTAATTGAACCACTTCTCACTAAAAAATTTTTACAAACCCCGTTCAAACGTAATTCTTCCTATATAAAAATTGAAATTTTACTTTATTCGCAGAGATCTACACTGAGCATATTTTTGAGGCATCTGAAAATACGCGCACTTTGTCATCCACAATTATATTCACTGTATAATTCATGTGTCATTGGTATGTGAAGTGTGCAGCCTCAAGTCTACTCGATCAGATGCTCGCAAGCATGCTCCTTGCAGATCTCTGGTCTGCACTGCCCCGGTCTTTCTATCCCCTTTTCTCTTGGTAACTTGTCATATACTCGTATGGTCATGCATTCCGTCACTTTAGTTTGTTTCTATACTAGTATTTGTGTTATCATAACATTCAATCATCCGTGTATGTATCCCATTTATTAGAATTTGTTGGAATGATTCAGGTAAAGACGAATACGATAGTGGCCCATAATGCCTAAAACCTGCTTACACTGAAACTTTCGAGATGTGAGGCAATGATTTAAGTATTGTTCGAGGAATTCTACCAACTAGATGGAAGCGACTCCAGACACTAGAGAATCATGGCCTCAAATCTTGATGCCTGAATAGAGACTTTGTTCTTGTCTAATGGGGAAAAACCTAGAATTAAGTTAAATAAGAACACCACGAACACTTCAGCAGACTTGTTTATAACAAGTGAGGGAATGTTCAAATAGCATACAATATCCGGTTACAGTTTTGCCAATATTAAGTGTAAGAGGGGGAAATAACAATTTACTAACAGTATATACTATGTGGGGTCTCAGAATAGCTGCAGAACCGTAACTCTGAGCAGAGATTGACACATCGACACATTGGTTAACTAGCAACGGAAGTCGAATAGCTCCACAGGGCAGAGGTAGTCAGCAAGAAGTTCTTTATAATCACAAGAAACCCACTGGCTTTAAGCAACTGTAGTTGTGAATATAGTGATTAGTTTTGTTATCAAGTCGATAGCCCTGATAGTTAGTGCTTATAATATAAGTTTATTATAATTTTCATTATAGTAAATATATAAACAACAACAACAATAATAATAATAATAATAGTTTTGTTATTATGCTCCTCGGCATTCTAGATGGGGACATCGCTCATCGGAGGTCGTCAGTATGTTTGTCAGTTTCCATTAAACTTGCACGAGAACCGTTTCGGTATCTCTACCTCCTCTCTATCTACTAGAATATAGTACAAATTTTTTCCAGCATGTTGTCTCTGAATGACCCAAAATATCGGTGTATAGAGTAAAGGAGTAGTTCTAGTGGGCACTATGAAAATAATAAGAATAATTACCGAAGTACACTGATCCCAAATTACTAACTGAATTATATAAAGTGTTGGAGTCGTTATTATGGAAATTGAGAATGGGCGTCGACCTCTTAGTTTCGATTATACTATTGTTGGCAGAGCTACAACCAATTAGACATTTAGAGTATTAGTGCATATCCAGATGTGCTGAAGATAGGACTTTGCATTTTCTTTAACATAGGTCCGCATAGTTATGGTAACAAATACACAGTACCCCCTAACCGCCAGAATCTGGAGATTGAAATTAGAGGCAATTGGAAAGAGATACCAATTCAGCAACGATATATTCTCATAGCTCCGATCTCGTAGCGGCTTACATTCATCAAGAATGACGAAGTTGCTAGGGCTAATTTTACATACTACCTTCTAGATGAGTTTCTTGAGGGAGTATTTGTTCTGGTGTTAGTGGTAAGTTTTTTTCAGCAAGAATTAAACTTTATTACTGTAGAAGTTGTGTTTAAAATGACCATGGAACCGAAATATTGTACTCGTATTTGTTGTTATGCAAAGGTACGTAAGGTACTCGTATTTATGCGAGCATAGTCAGAAAAAATAGAAATTGAAACGATTCTAGGTCTTCGTCTTGAGAGCATGTTTTAGTGCAGGTCTGGCCAGTTATCTCATTCTCTTTCCAGATATTCATTTATGATTCTCTTTTAATTTATTCATTATTTCATTTATGGATCATGAAATTAATAAATTTATGTAATTTTACTAAATACAATGTAACTTTTCCATTTTGGTATTTCGTAGAGTCGTGCTCGTTAGTCTGTGTGTTTAGTTTCTATAGTCATAAATTATTACTTTCAAATGATATTTTATACAAATAATATTCTTATTTTTCATTGAAATCAACAAATTTTGGCATTTATCATTTGCGGTAATATTAACAAAAACAAAAACAAACAAAAAATTTATAAAACCAATCAAAACGTTTACAATTGGAATCAATAAAAACTCGAATCTAATAATTGGACAACATTGTAACCAAAAATACAAATATCTGGAAAACCAAAACGATCCGAATACCAACTCTCAAAAACAAATTAACAAAAAACACACCAAAATCTGATTCTTCGTATGTATCCGAAACGAAATAAAACAAAATAAATTTAATTCGGCCTCAAAAATAACAACAACAAAAACACAAAAACACCAAAAAACAACAAAAAAATTGCATGTTAAAAAATGAATATAAAATATTTTGTTAAAAATAAACATGAAAAACAAAACAAAAAAACTAAAGTCTTTGGAACCACTTCGTTTTCATTGACGGTTGAAGGCATGGGTCCATACCCCTTAAGCGATAGCACCAATCTCTTGGGTCCAACGACTAGTTTAGCGAGCAGCTCAGCTTGTTATACCAACTACGGTACAAATACGCACACACCAGTTCCTATGCGAAAATGTTACTACGAATACTCGCAAAGCCGCGACAGCTTTCGCAGGCACTCGGCGCACGGAAGAATGTGTATGTCATCAGGTACAATTTTCGTTAATGTGGCAACACACACCAAGCAACTCTTTTCACTACTCATTCGCCACTCACATCACAACTAAACCAAACACAACAAAAATAACAACACAACACGAACACCAACACGACTACGAATCACAATACGAACACGAACACGAGCATAAACCACACCAACTGCTTACAAGCAATGCAAATGGCAACATTGCGAATTGTACAAAGCGAACAAATTACCAGTAACCACAAATTAGCCAATAGAGCAAAAAGCATTTACATAAAAATGCCAACACACCACATTCGAATATCCACACATGTACATAAATATATTTTAGTACTGGTATGTATGTATATTATGTTTGTAACCAGTGCACAAAGAACGCCAATGGGCCAGAAGGTCCTCCGAAGATGTCCACCGCAACCGCGAATGCGAAGCAAACTGTAAACGATCCTTCTGAATCCGTCCTTAATCCTGTTCGCACCACTATATGCGCATAGGTGCAGTCTTTGAGGGAGGGAAGGGACACCGGATGTGCCGAATTCACACCAAACTGATACACATCCGTAATTCAGCAGTTGATTATATTCAGAGGAAGGAACTGATATCGAATCTAATTTAATATGAGTACTCATGAAATCGTCAAAACCAACGGCGAAATTCAGGGTCGTCCATTACGAGATTTCATTTTTGATCTGGCAACGTTACGCCCGCCAAGCCGTGTGTGTCACAGTCAGGCAAATGAAATAAGAAGCATTACATAAAAGGATATTTTTTTTATCCTTGACAAGATACAATAAATTAATTATAATGGTTATTTTTATTATTTTTTGTATATTTATATACTTGAAATAAATATGATTATTATTATCCTTGACAAGAGGCATTGTTGAAATAAAGCACACTAAATGTGAATTATGTGTTGCCCGACTGCAGATAATTGAATTAATAAATTGCAACGTCTGGAGGACTCGTGATCGTGCTAACAGATCAGCCGAATTAGCGGCTGGTCGGGCCATTACCGTTCTGATGATGCCCGATCAATATTTGAAGATCTGGAAATAGGTGAAAATCGTTTCCAACAAAACACGAAACCATCCTTTTATTTCCCCACTAAATTTCCTGAATGCGAAATTTTCATTTAAAGGCATTCAAATTGCTCCAAAGTCGTGTATTTCAAGCTCTATTGACTTTTTTCAATACCCCCGACCATGACGCAACTGTATAAAAACAACACAATGTCAGCTATTGTCGTCGATAGCTTTAGATAGTTTTTATATGAGTAGAACCGTAATCATGGGAATTTGTCAAGACAAATGTTCTGAAAAGATTGACCTCAACGTTTGATCTTTGAATACAAATTTCACAAAAAAATTATACACGCTTTTTTCCAATTCACCATGAAACTTCTTAATAAACGATCCTCTACGGGTATACAGAAAACAGATCCAATTATGATTTACTTATAGTCTAAGTTCATATATTTTGGCATCGTCGCAAAACATGTTCTAGTGGTGAAGGGATCAAATAAAACTCATCAAAAACTGAAACTGAATTCAAAATTTATATCGAAATCACAAGTCACAGTCGAAAATCATCCCGATATTTGGCACTCGTTTCATTTTTCCTGCTTGTAAGTAAGAGGACAGCCGTAGAGCGGCACTGTCCGTGCAACCAGAAATTGTGGCTCACCAGAATGTCGTTTTTTAAATAAGAGTACAATAACGATTGAAAGTGATAGATCAGCATAAGCGAAATATATTGGGATGCATGCAATATTTTGGTAACTCAACGACAACAAGAAGCCGGTGATTCTCTAACAAATATTAGCGTGGACTTAAGGCAGGCAGACTTCCAAACCAGACACACATCCAAAGTGTACCTAGAATTGTTCACTTTTAACCCATACGTCTATTTCTGCAGCAAAAGGCTTTATTTGAGTCGTACTCTCAGAGGAAATCATAAGCAGCAACTGGAACATTGCCTAAAAATGAAACACTTGAACTACATTATTTAAAAAAATTATTATTTTGAAAGTCAAATAGCGGCGAAACTAGTTTCGCACGGACTTTGCAGGCGTTTCGCTGAACGAAATACAAGCACATTTATACAAGAGAGAATGATAAGGCACACTTAACGACATACGAAGACAATCTACGCAAATTGTTACAAACATTTCGACTGAACTTAATATACCGTATTATGTATGTAGTTACAAAAACATGCTTAAAATGACACATAAAATGACACACACAGTTCAAATCAATTCACAGAGCAGCACCAATCACACCACAAATGCCAATAATGTGTGTAAAACGAATACAAACAAAAAAAAAAACAAAAAAAAATAATAATAATAAATAAAACTAAACAAGAAGGTAAAGAAACACTGCGTCACTAAGTAAAACAGTGCGCTTTTGAATTAATTTTTAAACTATTTTTTTGATTAATAGTTTAGCGACATCATTTCAAATCAAAGTCAGCAACACCACCTCCATCACCACCACAGCCACGACCATCACAACCATACCAATTGAAAACTCATCACTCGACACTGGCGTATATCCAACCCCTTTGATATGATTCCCATAGTTTGAGCTTAAAATAAACCAATTCCAAATAAACACACTCCCGAGTGCGCATTGCCCGTAAATCATCAAAGGCTCGGCTCCTTGAATGCTTACGAGAAAAATTTATCGCATGCGACATTATTGGCATGTTTTCTATTGCACGCACTTTTCTATATCGATAAGTATCTTAGAACTGTTTACCAGAACATTTCTATATAAGATTTATACATGTATGTTTATGCACCGATTACCTACGCTTACTCAAAAGACGATCGAATAAAATCGTTTAAGAATATGCGAAGATGCTTAGTTACTCGTGCTGATACACTCAAGAAAAACATGTTGGTAAAGTTTTTTTTTCTTCTCTTTTGTTATTTCTTTGTACTTGTTAGCTTCAAAAGAAATGTTTTTCTCTGAGTGTATGAATTCTTAAATGATTTTACTCATCCTTTACGCTTCCCGCCCTTTGACACATTTTGATAAATTTGCCTGCATAATTAATTCTTGTAAGTCTAATCATTTCTTGCTTTCGCTCTATTCTTCGTTTCTGCCGCAAATATGTAGCTGCATCCGAGCGTTGTTTAGAAGGCGGCCGAAATACACACCAGGGCCGGAGCGCTGCCTCTGTGCCCCATCACCTTCGTCAGCAAGCACCTGTTTGCCAGAACAGCGGGCCTTGACTGAGGAACGCCTCACCTCCTGAAACTGCCAGTGTACATTCAATAAACGCTGAATACCAGCAGCACCCACAAGATCAACAACAACCACAAGAACAACAGCAGCAGCAGCAGAAACAGAAACAGCAACAAAAACATTCACACCAACATCAGGCGCAGCAGAAGAAGCCGCAGCAGCAACACCATCATCACGTACATTGTAGCTATGAAAAAGATATTGTATGTGATGATACTCAAACGCACCAGCAACAGCAACAGCACCAACAGTCACAACAACAACATCAACCACAAAAACAGCAACAACAACATGACGAACAACATTCGCACTGCCATGCACACACATACGCTGAGCACACGCAACAGCCGCCACAGCCTCCTGCATATGCGCATCGCCACCAGGCACAGTCACAGCGCAAGCACAGCCACAGCCATAGTCCACACCATAGTCGCCACACGTCTCCACACAGCCACCACTCGCACAGCCTGCACTCGTCCCCGCATCAATCGCACCATCATGTGCATGAGCACAGCAACGAAGCTTTCTCGCCCACCCGCTCTCATCCACGTCCCTCCACCCAGTCATCATCTTCGCATGCGCACCATCATCACCATCGCCGGCGCAAGCGTCTCTATAGTCATCCACAGCACACTAACGGCTCAGTACATGGCAGCAACGGCGGCGGCATCGGTGGCATCGGTGGCGGTGGCGGCGGCAGTGGCAACTCCAGCACTCACGGCCTGCAGGGGCACAGCAGTATCCAAGATCGGCATATGTCACGGCACAAACACCACAGCTCCGCTTGCACGCGGCGTCACAGGTCGGCGACAGATGTGTCCAGTACTTCAATCAACACCTGCCACGATCCAACGTGCGTAGATCGTGAGGTACACGAGATATTCGTGCGCAAGACCTGCTGCAGCTCCTCTCGCACAGAATTGGCTCAGTACTTCGCCGAAGATTTGTATGGATCGTCGCGGCGGCCCTCATCATGTTGTACATCGTCTGACTACTGCTATCAAACAGACTCCACCAGTTTGTATGGGTCGCGCTCCTCATTGAGTCGCAACAATTCGGTGAAGTCAGCCTCGATGGCCATGCGGAGGAGGCGTTCACACCAGCGTCAGCCCAGCTATACTTCGATTTCTCTACGCGGCTTGAATGCCAGTCATCCGAATAGTCAGTTGGGTTCTCTCACCTCCATATTCGACCGCGCTAAACAAATTGGTACTACTGGCAGTGCGAGCGGAAGTGGAAGACTGGTCGTATCGCCTTCGAAGGTGACCATCGAAAGACAGGTTTCAAAAGATGCACTGAGTAACGATTTACCCGAATACGCCTGTTCTCCATCGCCGATACGTTGGAGCTTTTTAGCAGATGGAAAATCGCCAACTGAATTCGAAGGCGCCAATGATGACGATGCCAAGGACACATGGAAGACCGATGATACACCGCGAGACGAAAAGCACCACCCCGAACACTTACGCCGTCAGCGCAACGAACACCACTCATCTGCTGCTAAGCAGAGTCCGGGACGCAGTTGGAAATCATCGTACGATGAACGGCCGACCACCTCGGCGGCTGCGCGTAAATGCCGTGACAGTCCATTCAGTTGCGACTTTGAGGAGTCAACCACTGTCTTGTTTCACCAGGAGGGCGAGGCTTTCAATAACTGTTGCAACAACTACATCCAGTGCAACACGTATTTGGATCAGGATCTCCAGATTACCAGCGAAGACATACATCAATACCTTTCCAAGGGCAATCTACAAACCGGTGACATCTTAAACAACTCCAAAAACTACCCTTTCCAGCCAAGCAACGCCTTGGAGTTTCAGTACAAAAACAATTTTGCCAACAATAACGGCACAGCCTCATCAGAGGGCGGCGATAGCGTACGCGCTTTTGACTCTCGATTCCGACGTAACTCCAGCAAAGAAACGAACCTAAATCAAAATTCCGGTGGTGAATGTAGCGGCGCCGCAAACGCCTGTGTGGCATCATCTTCCAGTAGCACGCCACTTTCTCCCACGAACATCAATCTGTCGACCAGTACGAACAACATCAACATCGTATTCAACGCCAGCACGGAGCGTAATGCCAATGAGGTGAAGTTTATCAACACAGCTCGCGAGAACGTTGTCTCCACAGAAGCACATCACTCCGGCTACTTGCCATACACGTATCCATCTTACGACTACACAAACATGTCGGCGAACTCATTCTTCGAGAAGCCGCTCGGTATTGACGAACTGCCCAAGGAATTCACCCACTCCGCTACTGAGGTCCCAGGTTCGTCAAGCGCGACCGCCAGTGAAGGGCAACACTCCTCCGCAATGCAGTCTCCAGTTCTGGCAGGCATCTCACTCGAATCTTTCGATGCAGCGTCGTGCCACAATCTACTTTCGCAGCGTAGCAGCTGTCAGTACTCGCCAACACTGCGCTCACCACTAACGCCTGCTTCGCCGGCTTCTACATGCCTGTCGGCCGCCATCAACCCGGCGGCCGAGTCGTACGTGCAAGCGCACCATCCCCACTACAACCAGTACGGCGAGCGCCATCACCGCCGATCACCCACATCGAATCACCATAGCCATCACCACAATCAGTATCACCACCACCACTTCACCGAAAGCTTTAAAATCAGCAACGCCTTCACAAAGGTGCGCAAGCGTGCACGCAAATACACCGACTTCCTGCGGAAGAAATGAACACACATAGAATACCGCCAGTTGACCCCCCCCTTCTGTATTTCTCACACAGATTCCCCTTATTTTGGACGTAGATTTGTGGTCGTGGCGCTCAGCAAGAAAGCGAAAAGCCTCGAGACCAGTTAGGTGCCTGGGCTGATGTAGAGGCATCTAGGAACCCCTTCCGAATACAACGCCATCATCCAGCCTCATTCGGTGTGAGCTTGTATATACCCATAAGCGTGCATAGTAGGGCCCCAGCGCAGAGACCGCGACATTACCGTTCGTTGTAGTTGTAGTTCTAGTTCAACTATTTTCTTTTAAACGACACAACATAACCTCAACTATAAGCAATCAATTATCATTAGAAACACAATCATATAATATCTGGGTTGAGCCACACGCTAGTTGGAACCGCAACTGGAGCCCAATCAGTCTTGAAAAGCAATAAAGAGGTGCGTGCACAAGCCGCTCTCGTACTAATTATAAATAGTTATTAATAGTTTTAATCGTTCACTGCCAAAAATGAAGTGTGGCAACACTGTTCAAGCCAAATAGTGCTGCCATGCATGCAACTAAAGCTGGTGTGAGTGAAGACACACAAAACACACACACACAAACACACACGTATAGTTATAGATATACATATTCTCACTCACCCACATTAATCCAAGAGTATATAAAATTTTACAAGTATGTATTTAAATAAAAAAACACACAACGACTATTTTAAAAAATCTTAAAAATATAAATTTATATATATATATACATATATATATACATATATATATGTATATAAGTAAAAATAAATGTAAACGGAAAACATATTATAATTAAATACTTAAAATTAGATTAAAAAGAAAACTTAAATTAGCCGAAAAACAAACCCCAAAATAAAAATAACAAAATCAAATAATATTACACCCACACACACACACACACACTCACGCGAGACACTACAAATTACGTCCCTTCCTGATACCACAAAACATGTCAGTACAGTACTAGTATCGAGGTAGATGAGATATTGGGGAGATTAGCGCATAACACCAATAAATGCGAAATGAACGACCAATTAAATTTTTCTATATGAAAATTATTGTTTATATTTGCTTTCAGACAGGATCAGTGATTGGACCTAATAAAAGTATGCTCCTTTCACTTATGCCAATCGAAACTTCGCCTCTGTGGTACAATTCCTGGCAACAAAAGCCGCCACTTTAGTTCAGAACATGGTGTAACTCAAGATAAATTTATTCTAAAGGTGAATGCAAGCTTGCACTGGTAAAATGCCAAAATTACACGATTAAAAAAGGACACACCCACAATTTCAGTTTAAGGCTTGTATCTGATGAGCATTTTTGTTTTGCACTTATTATATTATGAATTTCTGCATTCCTCTGAATTCGTTTATTTTTATCAAGAGCCTTTTTGTACTTGGCTTATGTTTGACAATTCACAAGGGAAGAACAGCACTTTGCAACTACCTTCAAGATAAATTCACCGTGGATCAATACAAAGTGTGTTCTTCAGCTATAATATTTCCCTTATGAATTGCTTAAATAAAAGGATAGCTTAACAACTTAAACAGAATGACAATTCACAAAGGATTTGGAATTAACTAAACTGTGCTTCTCACTGTATTTACAATAGGTTTAGGAACGAGCTCCTTAACAAGTTCGACTTCCTTGGCTTCTTCGAGTTCCTTGGCTAGTTCGAGTTCCTTGGCTAGTTCGAGGTCCTTGGCTAGTTCGAGTTCCTTGGCAAGTTCAAGTTCCTTGGCTAGTTCGAGGTCCTTGGCTAGTTCGAGGTACTTTGCTAGTTCGAGTTCCTTGGCTAGTTCGAGGTACTTTGCTAGTTCGAGTTCCTTGGCTAGTTCGAGGTACTTTGCTAGTTCGAGTTCCTTGGCTAGTTCGAGGTACTTTGCTAGTTCGAGTTCCTTGGCTAGTTCGAGGTCCTTGGCTAGTTCGAGTTCCTTCTCTAGTTCGAGTTCCTTGGCAAGTTCAAGTTCCTTGGCTAGTTCGAGTTCCTTCTCTAGTTCGAGTTCCTTGGCTAGTTTGAGTTCCTTGGCTAGTTCGAGTTCCTTGGCTAGTTCGAGTTCCTTGGCAAGTTCAAGTTCCTTGGCTAGTTCGAGTTCCTTCTCTAGTTCGAGTTCCTTGGCTAGTTCGAGTTCCTTGGCTAGTTCGAGTTCCTTGGCAAGTTCAAGTTCCTTGGCTAGTTCGAGGTACTTTGCTAGTTCGAGTTCCTTGGCTAGTTCGAGGTACTTTGCTAGTTCGAGTCCCTTGGCTAGTTCGAGGTCCTTGGCTAGTTCGAGTTCCTTCTCTAGTTCGAGTTCCTTGGCAAGTTCAAGTTCCTTGGCTAGTTCGAGTTCCTTCTCTAGTTCGAGTTCCTTGGCTAGTTTGAGTTCCTTGGCTAGTTCCAGTTCCTTGGCTAGTTTGAGTTCCTTGGCTAGTTCGAGTTCCTTGGCAAGTTCAAGTTCCTTGGCTAGTTCGAGTTCCTTCTCTAGTTCGAGTTCCTTGGCTAGTTTGAGTTCCTTGGCTAGTTCGAGTTCCTGGGCAAGTTCGAGTTCCTTGGCTAGTTCGAGTTCCTTGGCCAGTTCCAGTTCCTGGGCAAGTTCGAGTTCCTTGGCCAGTTCCAGTTCCTTAACAAGTTCAAGTTCCTTGGCTTGTTCGAGTTCCTTGGCTAGTTCGAGTTCCTTGGCTAGTTCGAGTTCCTTGGCTAGTTCGAGTTCCTTGGCAAGTTCGAGTATGTTAAAAGTCGGCAGCATTGGCAAAGGCTGTCTTGTCTGCTGTTCTATGCTTGAACCACAAACAGTCGAACTTCGCATCACCGATTTAAGTTGCTACACAAAAGACGAGCCTACAACGCTCGTTAAGTGATATCGTTAAAGTTTTGTTGAGAAAAATCCACAATGACCTGGTACAGACTTTGGCCAATAGAAGACTTCTGACTTCATTTCTAGATAACTGAATTTAAGAAAGTTTAAGGAAAGCCCAGTGCTCATATAATTTGAAGCTTCACCATATTTTTATGTAAATTTGAATCATTACAATACAATGTTGTGTTTCTTCGACGTCCTCAGTTGGTCGTCGGAATTCATTTATGTAAGGTATTAACAAAATAAACCTAAAAAATGCGCATTCTTCCCTTTTTTGATCAATCTTATATTCGTATGAGTAACGGCATTACATAAATATGACAGTCTACCCTCACTTTCCCCACCATCTCCGTCACACTCTTACCAACTTCCCCACCCCTAGACAGCTGTTACACACTTAGCATAATGGAAATAGATGAAAATGTAAGCAATTGCAAAATTAGGACTTTAAAGTAATGTTTTAACAACTAAAATCGGAGCAAGTTTTTGAATAGAATTTTGCATTTCCTTCGGTAGAGTTAAATATTTTTGCCGTGTCTCAACACTCAACAATTGCAAATTGAAATTCGTTTGGCACTCTTCATTTCAAATTCACACGCTTACTCGTAAGGCTTACTTAAGGATTTGGCAAATCAAGTTGAAAAGTCTTACAGCGAATTGGTTCCAAGCTCAATACGGAATCCACAAGAAGGACTCTTCACATCGGACAATATAAAATAATAGGTGAATCCTTCCAATCTCCATAACTGGGGCTATTTAAGTAATCCCTCTTATGCGAGCGCTGGTTTAGCGCTCCTCTCTAGTATTTCCCTGTGTTTCCCACTACCGATGTTTCCACACATTTTTCACTACTTGCACTTGACCATCAAAAGTAGAGCAGAGCAATGGAATGGGAAAATTAAGGAAGAACTTTTTTGCAGTTTTCAAAAAAGTTCCGTATTATTATTCGACCAGAGTGTTGATCGCAGGTCAGGTCGCTTTATTGCCAAGTGCCTTGTGGAGCTGAATGGCAAGCACACAATATTCGCAGAGATTGGAGAAGTAGGCTTTAATAAGCCACTTCTGTTCAAATTTTGTCCGCTTCCTTTTCCACTATTTTAACTATATGAGCAATATTAGAATGGAAAGTCAAAGCCCCCTCCCCACAACAATAAATACAAATAATAACGCAATATCATGTTAGATGGTGCTACTAGTACATTTTATTTGAAACATTTATATTTAAAATCAAACAGTACCATAGCAAGTAGAAATAGGGTAAAACAAAGTGACCTCACAAGCCAGCCACTATGAAGAGCTAGTAAATTCATTTCGAACAAGGAACAAAGATAATATTTGAAGAGCACGCGTACACTTTAGTCTGACTATGGCAGAGAGAACGGGAGGACAAAGATAGAAACTGTTCCGATACCAAGCCTTAGCGGCGAATCGGTAATTGAATATTTGGAGAGTTTTGGGCTGCACCACATCTAGTTGGTCATTCTTGGTTGGCACAAGATGTGGCTCCCCGCAATCGGAACTCTCACAAAGTCCTTTGGAAGTGCCTCCTGCGTGTCGGCAAAACTGCTTCTGGCACAACACCGAAAGTCTTTGGCTTGATTTAATGACTGCAAATCCTTGAGCATTTATTATTGCCATCACTCCTTTTCGTTTTTTGTTTTACTTCCCGGCATTCTTGCTAGCTCGAGCATGTAAAGAACCGCTAGACGCTGCTGCAATAATTTATTCAAATCAATAGAGAAATTTATAAAATAAGAACAAATGATATAAATGCATGAAATGGAATTCTAAATTTTTAAAATACAAAAGAGACAAAATCAAAAAAATTATATTAAAATATTAAAAAAAAGAAAAGAAATTCAAAAATACAACAAAAACAACAAAACCGACACACATAAATGCAACTTGAATTTTTTTCAGTACACAAAACCGCATTCTACGCCCGACTCAACACCATAATGTGAATGTTCAACACAAAACACCAAACTAAGAGTTAAAGTTAAAGCAAGAATAAAAGCAAACGAAAAACGAAACTAAGACAAAAAACCAAAAAATAAATAAAAAATCGCGCACGAAATTTTGAAATAAATTCATAAATTTAATAATTCTTAGAATAATTTTTGTAATTTTTGTTTAGTTTTTATTATGGGAGAAACCAAAATTTCAAGTAGAATAATAACCATAAGAAATTCAAATGAAATTAATATTCTAAATAAATTTAGTCAACTTTACTATAAAAATTAATATTAAACAAAAAAAAAAAATTATAAATACAAAAAAAAAGAAAAGGAAACATAAGCAACTAAGTTTCGTGTAGCGCAGTTAAACTTTTTTAGTTCGAATTATTGAAAAAAGCCTTTAATGGGGCTTTTGTATAAACAAAAATAATTAGAAGAAGAACAAACATCAACCGAAAGGGAAAGTAGAAAATAGATTTAAATAAAAGTACACATAATTTAATATTTATATATGAGCAGAGCAGAGCAGAGTAGTAGTTAAGCTGCCCCTAGCCATCTTCCCCGCCCCCTAAGATAGATAGCGAAAATGTAGTGCAGTATACATATAAATAGTAGCGTAGTCTCTTTAACTTAACACTAACAGTAATAATAAAATTACAAATCGACATGTATTGTATTCGGGAGCCACTTAGCTGTAACGTTAATTTCACCAGGACTGTGTGATATTCAAGGCAAATGCGGGCGCCGCTCGGACGGCACCCAGAGAGCGCTCAAAGAACCGCCCCAATGACTTTCGTTTGATTCCGCCAGTTAGCTCTGCTCGCACAATGGCGTCTTTCGTTCGCCGCCTCGAGCGGTGCTGTTTGCTGCGCTCGCTCTCGTTTACCTTAAATATCAAACAGCGGAATATATAAACTTAAGTAACGCTCCTCTTTTGCGGGTGTGTATGTATTCATAGTTAAAAGTTAATTGCATATATTAAATAATGGTTAATAATAAAATTTACATTTAATACAAATAACTTTTTTACTAGTTGCTAATTTTAAATATACAATTCTATGAGTTTCCTTTCATTGTTTTTTATTTACATAATTTACTCGTTTCAATTGTTGTTTTTAGTTCAAGACACAAATTCACAATTCAAAGTTCCTACATTTTTTAAAATAAACACAACAGACTTTAAATGATTTTAGCTTGAATGCATTTTGAAATGTCTTTATTTGGTTCACCCTCTGCATATTATTCTTTGTTCAGTCTTTTATTATAATTGTTAAACGTTATTTTACAAATACTACTGTCTTCCATTTAAGCATATTTGAACAATTTTGCTTCTTTGTTTATTCACAATTTATAGGAAATACCCTACAGTCAGCACTCGAGCACAGCAAGACGCACAAGGGAGTGAATATGGAAAGTCTGCCTAAATCAGTCTGTCCGTCTTCCGTAGCGTTGTCTTTGCAGATATTGCGGGATTGAGGTGGAAGGAGGAAACCAATTCCGAACTTCTCATTTACGCAATGTACACTTACTTAACTTAGGAAATCAGCTGCTCACCGACATTAAAGCTTCGAAGCGGGTGTGGGAGTCCTCTTAGGGGAGGAGCTCGTCATGGTTGAGGGTTAAGCCCCACTAGGTATCTCAATGGACCTAAGTGTGTCAGCTAAAACTGTCGGCTCTTGTAACCTAACATAAAACTTAGCCTGGTCTGTCCGTCTGTTGGTATGGCTGTGTTTGCGTGTGTAGCCATGCAAAGAAATAGCACACATTTTCCTCTTCATGCCCCTTCTAGATGGTACCATCAGTAGTCATTGCTTCCACAGATAGCAACCTTTCATTGTGAGAAAATCATGCTAATTATTTCACAATTGCATTAATCATGGTGGGCGCAGAGTGCAACTACAGAGCAAAATGCTGCCTTGTAATTTCTGAAAACATAAGGAAAGCGCAACAATCAGCTGATAGGATGAAATATAGGGACTTAAATGGAGTAGCCGTGCAAACGGGCACCAGACTGCAAGCAAATTGTGGATGGAAGAGAGAGTCACATTGAGAAAGAAACTTGTCAGTTTAGACAACCAATGAGCAGACAACTCAATTCACGAACTCGAAAAACGAGTCTGGCTGTTGAGAAAAAATGTCTGCGAGTAACGACGTTAAAAATAAGTGAGAGGAGAGAGGTAAACTACGCTCAGCCTCCACTCCCATTTATTAGCATAAGAACTGTTCCTCGTGGGCATGTTCTTAATAACGCATGTATTCCCTACTTAAGAACGGGGGAGGGGGTATCCAAAGAACAGTTGAAGCTTGTAAAGGTTTGCACACGAAATTACTTGTTGCCATATTTTACATATTTTATTATTTGGAATAACTGGAATTCCAAAAGAGGCGTGGTCTTGGGTGAGGTAATATGCATGGTTTGAGTGCAGGGTATCTAAGCATCGGTAAAACCGACGTCAACATTTCTACTACTTATGAAGAAATTCTTTTTTATTATGAGACTTTAATAATTTCTTGCAAAAATACATTCATAATCATAATAATGATGATAATGTTAATGATAATAATATATATGTATATGAAAATATTAATTATTAAAGATAAAAATTTGTATGAAGCGTACCTTACGTCGAAGTGTAAATATTAAAATTAATTAGCATTAATGCAAATTAAATTCAACAAATATTGTAGTTATTGAAACAAAAGAACAAAGAAGGAAAACTCAAGTAAAACAATTCATATAAATAGTCAAGAAAAAAAAATCAAACCTAGATAAAAATGTAACAAACAAGGCAAAAAACAAAAAAGTAAAAATAGATAAAAATATAGAAAATATATTTCAATGCACTGCCAAAAGAAGAAGGTTTTAATCAGAATACTAAAAACGTTTCATTTTCAAATGGATGAAACACAATTTTTTGTACATAAATAAATGAGTCACATTAAAACAAACAAACCAAATAAATATATAAAAATAAAATCATTAAACTAAATTTTATTGCACATAAAAAAATTCTAAAATACTGAAAAATCAAACACAGAAAATCATCTAACGACGAATATACAAACGAGGGATTTTGAATTATCATAAACATAAATTTTATTAAAAAAATATATATATAAATATATGTATACATATATATTTGTTTTTTTTCATTTTAATTAGTTATTTAATTAAAATCAATCGAGTGAAGGAGAGATATTAACTCACACAAAAATAAAACTTAAAACAATTGAGGAAAATAACTTTTGAGTTTGTTGTTAAAAAAATCCAGTAATATTACTCACAAGTCGATTTAAGAACAAAATCAAAAGGTACGTTAACATTTAAACTAGTATATATAAATATATATATATACATATATATAAACTAAAGAGAAATCGTCGATTGACTTTTACGATGTTAACTGGTTGTGAGTTTTATTTGATAGACACCTGAAATACTCGCGTGCTTCTGCAACTGACACTACCTAAAACACCAACAAACAGACAAGGAAGAGGTAGTGAAGATTGGTGACGATGATGACCAGGACGATGGCGACTCTGACATTGACGGTGATAATGACAATGACAACGACAGCGAGAACGATAACGCCAACCGTTACAATGGAGAAGGGGAAAGTATCTCAGGCGCATATCACTAAAGCCGAACTAGTTTAATATTGTGCGTTATTCTAAATGTACATATACATACATAAACGTAAGGTAAAAAACAAAACAAAACAAAACGAAAACACACACTTTTAATGTTCATGAAACATATTTAAAATTAATTGAAATTCTAATATTAAAATGCAAAAGAAAGCTAAAACAAACAACAGCAAAAAAAGAATACCTAAAAAAAACTAAAACAAAAAATGCAATTAACAGAGTAGCGTTTAAATACTAAATCCAAACAAACAAAACAATTCTTAAAGAATAATTTACGATAAAAAATATGAAAGCGTAAAAATTCCAACACAAGTCAAAGTAAAATAGTTTGTGATCAAATTTTGTATTTGCTTTTGTATTTTGTAAAATTTAAACGAACACAAAAATTTCTTCAATAATTTGGTTTTCTAAAAACATGTTTAAAAATTTCTTTTCTGTTTTTATAATTTGTTTTTGGTTTTTTAAAATTATTTTTAACTCTCCGTTTTCATATTGACACAATATAGTTATCTATTTGACACAATTCGACAGCCGTATATACATCATTGTTTACATATAAGTAAATTATATATATATATATATAAATTTATGAAACAAAAATATATTTAGTAAATATACATGCATTCTCAATAACAATAAATAAATATTACAAAACAACAACACCAAAAACAAGATCAAGAAAAAGAAACCGAAACCAAAACCAAAACGGAAATGCGACAGAAAATAACAATAAAATAGTATAAAGAAATATTAATAAATATATATAATACAAAGTTATAAAAGTTGTGCATTTCATTAATTATTATTTAGGAACACGTTGAGAGACCATCCAAACATTATTCGATTCGATGGAAATAAATTTGCGTTGCAGCGGCATCGCTCTCTGCAAAATCACAGCAATCTCGTTCGTTTCAATATTGAACTGTTCCAAACGACAGGGGTAATTTCACATACTATGCCAATGCATGAAGCAGTTAGTGACTTAGCAGAACCGATACGATATCCATAATAGACTATTTTGCCAAAGTAGTAGTGCTCCAGGGTCTTAACCGTACAATCGCAAATTTCAATCTAGACTATTGTCACTGACAAATGCATGGTGGGTTTTGGTAATGAGTAATGAGTTCTTCTGGAACCACTAAAACGTTAACGTTTGGGCACTTCGAGCAGATAGCATAATCTTCCCGGCAATACACATTTCGCAAAATAGTCAGTAAATGTATAAAAAAAACTCCAACCTTTATTGTGCTGAGAATTTTTTATTTATTTATTAAATTGATTTATATAATAATAAATTAGAATATAATTATCAAAACTAGGCAGCACCAGCAACGTAGGATTTTGGTTCCTGTTGGAACGTGTGGAGAAAAAAAACAGCGAGTAAAACCTAAGTCCGTCCAGTGGAAGGAGTTCGCAGCTCGCTCATTAGACTTCTCGTTGGTTAGTCATACATTAAGGCCCGAATACAATAATGCGAGCGACCGAGACGAGAGCGAGACCGAGTCTCGGCCGAGATGTCAAAAAGAATTTTTACCAAAGGATTGTATGTGGCAATATACAATAATGCGTGATGCGATACGGCGAGGCGAGGCATTTCTAAAAAATTAGAAATTCCTCGCACTCTCGTCCGAGACAATTTGTCAAAGTAATCAATTATTTTGAAATACGCATTTGTTTCTTTCTGTTTTGCTGTTTGTGGCTCCGCGTTTATTTTATTAATTAAAAAATTTCAAAACATTTAGTTTTTTAACACTTTAGCTTTTGTGTAAATATGGCACGCACTTTGTTGATAGTATATTGGAATGCGAGACTGTGCAAAACGAGATCTCGGCCGAGACTCGGTCTCGCTCTCGTCTCGGTCTCTCGCATTATTGTATCCGGGCCTTTATGGTTGCCTCTTACTCCCTCTCGTTTAATTTGCCTTTAGATCGAGTTACAAAGTTCTCACAGATTTTTTTCGCAACGCTTCAACTAAATGCCCTATTGACACTAACTGCCGTGAACTGTATTCAGTTTCAGTTTATTTTTTGTTCATGCCGATCCACGAAAATTTTTATATTGGAGCTTAGTTCACATTTGTAGTTTTTTGTTCGCACCCCATTTGCTCGGAATGTACTCGTATACAAATTGCACTGAACTGAACTCGGACAGTTCTAGTTCATGCTCCCGACAAACAAACCTTATACTAAGCAGTGATTGATGCATGCTTAATGTTGGGTTGTGTAGTTTCAAATGTCAAAATTGCATGGAGAGTAAGTATTCACCAGAGAACACAGAGAAAAGAAAGTCTTTTTCGCTGCCAGCATCCGTAGTGGACACACCACGATTTTGAGTGGATTCACCACGATTCTGAGTGGATTCACCACGATTCTGAGTGGATTCACCACGAGTTTGAGTGGATTCGTGTACAACGTCCGTCTGCTTTATTTCGCGGCTTTGCCGTTTGACGTTTAAGTTTATTTTCTGTGTGTTCTCTGGTATTCACTTTGGCAAGAAATGCAACCCCCAATTTGATTGAAGTTTGACGATGTGAAATCACACTGATAGACCAGGAGCAGCAGAAATTCGTAGAAACAAAAATTACAAGTATAAATAGCATAGCAAAGTCATTCCCAAGTAAGCACCTGCGTTCCCAAAGAGAGAACTGGTGTAATTTGAGATATTTGTTCCTGGAAAATGCACTTTAAAGTGACGACAGACTAAAAAACATAGCTAAATCGTTTCTGGCCCAGAATATGCATATGAGTATGTGATACGACTACAGAGATAACCAACCCCAAACCCGAGCACTTTACTTAAAGTGGGATGATGTCACTGGTGATAGAATAAAACGCTGATATGCAAAGTGTAAAGTGCAAACAAAGTTCAAGTATTGTTCTTTAGTAAATGACCAGAGGTGAAAGTTAATGACGAATTAAGGTGGGAAATTGAGTTGGGAATTAAATCATACTAGGGTCGCCCGTCGCGTATTTTTCTAGAGTGGTCCTTTCTTTAACAATGGAGCCAATTTTGCTTTTAAAATATATTTCAAAATTTATTCTCTTTATAAATAAATTGGTGGCTCTGAACAGAGCCTTTTTTCTGAATATTTCATCTTGGTTTTTTTTATGTTGTCTGGGGTTTTTATCATTTAAAGAAAGTCCACAAAAGAATATACACAGCATTTTTCGTAAATACACGTTCATTATTCATTAAATAGCCTTGTCCCAGGTGCTCTACTGGCAGCAACATATAATTGACCATGACTGAGTACTGGTTCTGGAAGATGAACACCTACTTTATTATAGTAATGGCCAAAGCAGGTATAATAGGAAATTGCGTTCGTCGAATTGTAACCGGAATAAGTTAGAGGTCTTCTTGGCAGCAAAACGCATTGCCCCCTTGATACACCGGACAAATCTTAACAGTCAAGACAATTTCGATCCTTTACTTTTGCACGCACTTTTGTACCATTAACTAACGCATTTGTAGTATTCAAATTTCGAATAAGTAATGCAATTTTCTTTCAAAACTAGTTTGTGTGGAGGTAAGCCACGTAATGCCACGTGGTTCTCTGTCATCGCCAGTTACAATAATATCATAACTATTCTCAACATGCTGTTCTCCGGGCAAAATATTTAATATGTGATCGTTAATTAAACTACAATCGTCACTTTTTGGAGCTAAAATTACCCGATTTAATATTTCCGGAGTATTAATTGATTCAGTAATGTTACCATAAATATCATCGATAGAATCTGTGCATACCAAGTTATTCGGTACTTCAATTACATACCAAAGTTTTCCAGAGTTGGGTAGCGATATCTTCTATCAATGTAAGAAATTCAATTTATTGAATTTCACTTTCGAATGCTCTCATATTTCTGACCAAAATTTATGTAAATATATTGAGGCCAAGAAGTAATACAATTTTGCATTAAGAGATGGTGAAGCATGTGGAATTACAGGCAATGTTTGGCGAAAATCACCCATCACAATAAAACAGGCTTGCCTCCAAAAAGTTTATTATTGTCAAGTGGATTGATTGCAATATCGCTAAATAATCTATCAATTACTTGTAAACCTAAAAGTGGGCACATCTATAATAATCAAGGCAGTATTGTTCATCTTTACGCTGTAGCACTATTCACTCTAATGCATGCGAAGCAAAGAGAGCCGTTGCCAGCAACAGACTAAGAAGCATTTCGCTCTCTTCGAAATGCTCGCTTAGAGCAAAGACAATATACTATAAGACGTTACATTGCTCTCTTGAGTGAGAATCAACATATTGAAATTGCTGGCAACCAAAATACATTTACCAGGTATTATTAATAGAAGACCGCTCTCCAAATGTCATTTTCTCTCAGTCATAATAAGTGTCAAAATGAATAAACAATGTTGCTTCTTTTGTAAATTTTGGCCGCAATCTTCGGGCTTTGCATTTTTTTTTTCGTAATAAGTAAAAACTCAAATGCCCTTTATTTTTTGGGTTTTTTTCATATATTATTATTTAAAAACAAAATTATACATACACACATATAACAACTAATACAACTTAAAATAATATTTTTAATAATTTACTATTGCCTATTATTCTGTTTTTTTTTAATTGCTAATTTTTTATTTAAAAATTTAATTCTAAACATTCGACATTTAAAAGAAATTTGTTTTACCGCATTTGGTAAATTAACTTTATTGCTTAATTCCATTAACTTTTCACGGAAATTCTTGCAGTGTACAATTTTATTTCCGTTGAACTCTATGAAAATGATCTCTAATGATTGGGCTTTAATGAACGCTGAAAAATCTAACTTTTTACTTTCTCCATGTATTATTGCAAATAACGTAACGATAATGCACCATTTTTATATTTATTATTGTTTATACATATATATTTTTAAGTGATTTCACTACACTTTGGAAGCTGACGACAATAATTTACTTGTTTCCAATCACAATCATTTACTATTTCCCTTTTTTAGTTTCTTTCCGTATACAACATTAGCTAAGAGAGCAGATTTGACACATATTATGACTGTTTTCCTCTCACTCTCTCAATTAATAATACCTGGTAAATGTATTTTGCTGGCAACCACATTGGAATTCAGATCGGCAATTTCACGAAGCAGTCGTCAATATGTATCCATCGGCAGTCACACACATGGCTATTGTTGTATTGCATTCGTATGAATAATTTAGTGTTTTTTTTTTTTTTTTTTTATCGAGGGGGAAAGCTTTAAGCCAATTAGTCAGTGTGGGACATCAACCCACTAAAACCTCCTCACTGTCGTGGCGGGGAACCCTCCCGGGACCAAATAATGTGATTACGTCGGGAGGCCGTCATGAGCATTATTGCTCAATCGTCTGTAATTGTCAGTCTAAAACCAGTCCGCTGCTGGTTGTCGCTCCTTGGCGAAATTTCTGCTACATTTGCTACCTGCTGTTGACGCAGTAGCCGCTGTCGTTCCCGCTCCTCCTTGCGTAGCGCCACCATTACTTGTTCAGCGAAGGTCGATACCGCGTTCCATTTAGCGGGTGACTCCAGCATTGCAGCCACTATATTTGCTGTGGTCGGTGGTCTGCCTTGGGCAGACCACCGACATAATTTAGTGTGTGTGCTCACAGCAGAAGCGACTAATTTGAAATCAAATTTTTATTTTCTGTTCTGTGTGGCTGGGGTAAAATACACAAGAATGAATTTTCTGTATGGCAAATGTTTCTTATTCGGAAAGTGGGGCTTAAAACAAAGCATTTGTGGTTTTGCGTATAAGAAAGATTTGCCATGTCATGTCTAAGCATAATGCGTGCATATTAGAACACTTGACAATATTAAAGAAATATGCATGCATAGGATCTTTTATAAAGATCGAAGCGCAAGTGGTAAAGCGTTGGTCTATCAATTTTATGATGCCGGGTTCAAGTCCGCTGAGAAATGTGTTTATTTTTTTAATTGTTCATCCTTTTTTTGAAAGCAAACTAATAATTATTTTTATAAAAAATATTAAGAATAGTTTATACTTTAGCATAAATTATTCATTATTAAATAATTTTACTGAACCACATTGAATTGCTGCTGCTATAGCAGATCATTACAGCAAATAAATTTATATCTTCTAAAAATAGTCATAACGGTGTTTCTTAACTCACATACATACTACATTAATTCATGTGCGCATGAAACTGTGTTAGTTTTGTACAATTTCAATACCTTTGTTTATATTAGTTTTTTGATGCTTTTGCGCAATTCGTCTGACGAAGCTCATAAATTTCACAAAATCTAATCCAATCAAACATTTCGTTCGTCAATGAATATGTGCAATTTTAGGAAGTTTTTGTTTTTTCGTATATGCTATATTAAGTTAATTGTTATGCGGCCCATAGACGATACATCATGATCATACTCATTCGTGTACGTGTTGAATGAAGCTCTGCCACAGACGAGTGATCAAAATCGAAGATCATCATTTTTTCATAGTCGTCGTTGAGTGAAGTTGTCATGTCTCTGTCGGATGACGAAGTTTTGTGTGCGCTAGCGCTTGTACAGTGCAAGGAAAAATTGTAAAAAAAATAAAAAAACGATTTTGGACGAAAGAAAGGCACCAAAAAAATAGTACAATAGCATTCAAGGGACTCCAGCAGAAACGCATTTTTATTATTTTTATCCTCACACATCTTCACACGTTGGCAGTCAAACTCAAATGAGCAAAATTTGCATGTAAATTGCCCACAAACGACGATCATCCATACATCATGATCAACATCGTAATAAAATTTCCCCTCAAAATCTAAATGAATTAGATTTTCGACGGTCAGTGATCACAGCTTGATGCAACGACACAGGTGGTGCAGATAAGTGATGTTTCGTATCCTATTCTGTTTGTTGTTCTCTTTCGGTCTCGGTTCTGTCAAATTATGAAAACCGGTGCCGCCAAAAAATTTGCCGCTCTTTATTGAAATTATCGAAACATAAAATTTTACTGCTTATAAATTTTATTTATTGATTATATAGTGAAAATAATAAAATCGGCAAATTTTCTGTAATATGCCGCAAAAGTTGGGGCAAAAAATTGTGAAGTGTTTCAAAGTTCCAAGTGACGAGATTACCTCAGCCGTTATAAAACTAAAATTTCAGCCGTCAAAGAAGTTTTTCGCCCGTTACTACAAACATTCTCATGCCTCCAGAACCCGCCTGCTGACTATTTTGACAGAAGCGAGATCTGAATTCTCTCAAAATTTATCTGCACCACCTGTGTCGTTGCATCAAGGATCACAGCGAGATCATGTCTGTGTGACACATACATGCATCTATTCTCTCTTTTTTACACATACTATTATAAATGAGTATGATCAAGATGTATCGTCTATGGGGCGCATTAGATTTTATTCTTATGGTAGGAAAAATAACAGTTTTCTAGATGTATTAAAATTGTTGATATTTCTTTTATATTAATACATTATGTCCAAAATAAAAATTAACTTAAATTAATATAATTAAATTAATATTATTATAACATATAAAAAAAACATGCAGTTTCATAGAAGAAATTAGACAGCAAATAATTAAAAAATAAAACTAAAAAGAAGTGCCATATATTATTCACGAATGTAGGTCAAGACAGATTATTTGATTCAAAGTATTTTCTATATACATATGTAAGTGGATACACATACAAAGACAAGTGCACACGCGCAAAGAAGCACAAAGCAGTAAGGAGTTTTTGCACATTTTTATTAGTTTCCATAACTCAAGTCTCAACGTCAAAGCGATTGTGTTGCCGGTTGTAGTATTTCGAATGGCGTTTGTGAAAAAACATGCAAGCAAGTCGACTTGGGTGAGCCCTGCACACATAATGTACATATACATTTTCAGAGGTAAATGTCAAATGTAATTTGCAAAAAGACGCACCTTATATTAAAATATGTTTTACTAAAAATTATTTATCCTAATATAAATTTAAAATTTCTGGATTTTTAAATATTTGAAATAATTTTTTATAGATTTTTGATTATAATAATTTTCGATTATAAAGTGGTTTATTATGCGTTAGAACAGAATCATTGTTGAACTACATTTTTCCATAGGAAATAAATGTTTATATATAGGTTATTGTATTGTATACGGTTTTATTTACAAAACTTTGTAAATCAATTTATAAAAAGAAGATATGCACTTCATACTAGATATTGAAGTTCATAAAATTTACTTCAAACATGAACATCATATACTATGTAAATGCGGAGAATCAGTGTTCATAGATATGTAGGCACATATTCATGTACGTACAAGTGGTTTAATTTGTAATAGAGTGTGGTAATAGTATTTCAAGCTGATCTGACAAAGTAAAAAAAAATCGTTTAAAACCCTGATTTTGTTGAATGTACAAAATTAAAAAAAATAAATAAAAATTATTTAGATACATTTTCTGATGGAATGGGCAATAGACGCACATATGAATATTAAAATATTAACACTAATTTTAGTAAAATTGCTTTTTTGTGCATAATTATTCTTTCTTCGGATAGACTCAAAAAATGTTTGATCACATGCTGCTAACGCGAAAATATGAAATATAAGATCGAAAGAGTAAATTGTGCTGATATTTGTCCATACTGAAAATATTGACATATCTAAAACTTCATGACAAATTGAATTCTAATTCTGCTTCACTTTATATTTAAAGAAGCCACACCGCACATCATACAACAAAAACTCCAATCCAGACAAAAAGGCGCTTTATTTTCATTTCATTTCATTCTTTTTATGGCACAATTCGCTACCTGACAAATGATCAGAAGACAAATATGTGCATACATACATACATATGTACATTGATCTGTATGTATGGATGTGCATATAAGTTAATCACATTGGTGTTATTAAAGTAAAAAAAATATTTTTATTGGTGCTATGCACCTTCTGGTGCAGCCATGAAGTTTTGCTGTGCAATTCGATGGTGGCTTTTTTGGGGATAAAACAATAAATTAAATAAAGACATATTATTATTTATTAATTTTATACACCAATTTTTTCTTTTTTTACTAATTTACAATATAAATTTTAAATATTTTCTCATAATTAGTTATAATGCCTCGTCTCGATTGCTATGATTGAAATTCGTTTTCATTCCAATTCCAACAAATAAATAAATAACATTTTTGCATTCATATCCATACACACATATGCATGCCGTAAACATGAAGGCAAGCATACAAACATTCGCACATGTAGTAAACACACACGCTCATATAGAACGCAAACACCAGAATGTGTATCTACATATTTTGCCTTTGCTTGCCGAGCCCACTTCGGGTTTTGGTCCAATAGGCAGCCACGGTTTTTTAACTCATTTCGTAGAGTGAAGAGAGCAATGTAACGTCTTATAGTATATTATCTTTGGTCTTATAGTATATTGTCTTTGCTTAGAGCAAACCAACAACAAAAACTGTGCTAAAATGAAAAGCCAATTTTCACATCTAAAATCAAATATTTTGTAAAAAGAAAACCATTGGCAAAAACAAAAGCAATATTCCTTTAATTTGATTTTTGTTTCCTTAAATTTGATCCAGTAGTTCTCTCCAGAAAGGTACCGAAACATTCGTATGGAGACAAACTACGCCGATTAACACTAAGATCTGCAAAATTTGCTATGTAAGAACATTGTGTTTTGTGATGGGGTCAGTTTATTGATATATTTCCTGAACCTTACACCTGCATAGTGTATTACGTCTGAAGGGGTTTGAGATATTGAGTACAAGCTGCCAAGAAATGCGACTGGAAGAGAAAAATATAGATAAAGAAGCATTTCGATTGCATGCGCTAAGCAGGATTCGGGCTTCAAAAACAGTTATGCTAACCACTAGATCACGGAGGCAGGCATGATAGGGTCTAAATATTTACATATATGTATATGAATACAAACCATCCATGGAACCCGTCGACCACTGAACATCTTAACCTTGGTGTGGTCGCAGAATACAGGACTTTTATTATGAAAGTAGGCTTAGAAGAGAAATAATATTTTACAAAATTAATCAGTCACACAGATCGATCTTAGAAATCCTTCGAAAAACTCTGCAAAGAAATAACCAAAATTTTGATTAGCACCAATTGTGAATAAGAAAGAAGAAAAATAACAGCATCATGAGCATCGCCGAAGCCTCCGCTCTAAACGCTGAATTTAATAGGCAACTGCGAGATCTTGGGAACGCTTTTAAGCATTTCGGTTATCGGGAAAAAATGCTGGCCACTGAATGGATGTCGAAACTTAAGAAGGAGAACGCCACGACAGTGGAGGCGATGAAACGGCGCAATCACGTAATGGAATACTTCATTTTGCACAGCGACCGCATATTTCGCACAGAGCCATTCAACAATGTTAATCTGATCAATGAGCCACTGCACAAACTGCGTCGATATATGGTAAGTTGGATAAACGATGCAATAAGTGTGATGCTACTCATACGGCATTAGTGTTCCAGGTTTAACCGGCAACTAAATGCTGTTAATTTAAATGCATATGTAGCACTGCATGTCGTCGTATGTAGTTGTATTTTGGTTCTACTCCAGTTTCCTCTTTTTAGCCGGTGAAACATACGGCTCCGCCACTTGTCGTCGAAGAGGGCCCCTCGCCCATTGCCGAAATGCTGGAAAGTTGTCCCGATGGCGGCCAGTTTCTGTCAACTCTGCCGGTGCCCAAAGACGGTATTTTCTTCGTTACGATTTTACATCAAAATCCTGGATTTGCAAATCCGAATACTCCGTCATCCGAACAAAATTCCACAGTAGACAGATCTGCGCACACAACGCCAACTCCAAAATAATTATGCTTCCGTGTGCCTTTGTGCCCTTTTCGTGTTCACTTTTAAATTTATTGTAATTATATCCGTATTTGAGAGTAAATATATTTGATGTGAGCATAGAGCGTTCGAGTCTCATGGAGTCAGTGCAACGATTCTCGGAATTTAGGCTCTTGATTAGGCGAGAGTACTTAATCGGCCTTTGATGCACTGCTGGAGAATCTTTTCATGTGCTCATTTCAGTGCCCTGAACGCAGATTCATGATTGCACAAGTAAATATGTACGTGTATGTGTACGAGTATGTACATATGTATAAACAAATATGTAAATAAGTACGAGGAAGATTCTGAGAGTATATGCAAACCTCTACCAGAGAACACAGAGAAAATAAAGTCTTTTTCGCTGCCAGCGTCCGTAGCGGACACACCACGATTTTCAGTGGATTCACCACGAATCTGAGTGGATTCACCACGATTCTGAGTGGATTCATGTCCAACGTCCGTCTGCTTTATTTCGCTGCTTTGCAGTTTGACTTTTAAGTTTCTTTTCTCTGTGTTCTCTGCCTCTACTCCGGTTCTTGAGAGCGATGTCATGCGGCTGATCTCAAAAACGTAACTGATGAAGATGGCATACAACATGATCGTGCCACGTTAAGCAGGTAGGATGGAGTTTCTTTAATATCTACTGATATACAGGAACTTTCTAGCTTGGGTGTGGTTGTTGTTAATGAAAAAACCATTGAATCCCATTGAACATCGAACTTCCGGCATTGTTCTGTTGTTCTGCTCAGTAGTCATTCCACATACGTATATTGCGCGTTTCTGTCCCATTTTGGGAAGATTGTGTGTCGCCCTCAGATCATTCAATGGTCTGGAACCAATTTTAGAGTCACATTATTACAAACTCCTTCAGTAGCTGCAGGACCAGATAATTTGACACACGATTTTGCAACGTGTCCATCACAAAATAAGAGACAGTGCCGATCCTGCGATTATATCATTAATGAGTTTGATAAAGACCGGCTATTCATTGAAAAAATTCTCTGGCTGCATTTTACCGACAAAAAGGACATCCGAGAATTAGAAGCAATTGTTGACAGAAAGTAATGCATTCTTATATTGAGTCCTGGTGTGAAAATTCTATTAAAATGTAAGATATCCAGGGCGGTGGATGCTTGTGCTTGATGAAAACATTCCTAGCAAGGTTAGAGACTGTAATTTCTTAATTTCAATCTTTGTTTGAGCCGATTTGCGGAACGGAGTTGGTAAAAACGTCTGTCAAATGCTTGCTGGAAAGCGAGAATTGACGAATATAATTGTGAACATTCACAAATATGCAAATCTAATTTGGTGGCTGACGGTCTCTCTCAGTTGAATTAATCCACTTGGGCGGTTCAGAGTTTGCGGAATTCTCACCTAGAGGTCATAATGGTTCCGAGGCTGATTCAGCGAGTGAAGGAAGATGCAAGGTGGGGACCGCCAGAGGAGGTTGCCCTGAAACAGGTTCAACTTTAGCAGCAATACATAGGGCCGAACAGGATAACAGTGACTTCATTCCACATGTTAAGGCGCCACTTAATGTTTATAATTATTAGAAAGCAATTAGGATGGAAAAGAAATTACATTGTAATGAATATGGACATCCCGGCTATAACAGCCGTCACGATTCCATGGAAGCGATTGATAATGAGTGCTTCACTATCAAAAGGTACTCTTCTTTAATCAATGGATTGAAAATTCCAGAACAACATTTCCAACTACTTCAGACCATTTTCCCAAACATACCGAAGAACGTTAGACTGGTAGAAGACGTTGCTGACCAAGATCGCGCCTATCAAATAGAGGAAGAGCACAAAATGTTCATAGGAATTCTCGCAAAAATACAGAGCAAATAGCAGGGCTTATCACACTTGTCTACTGAATAAAGATGACAGGCATTCTGTAGAACCACATTTTAGAAATATGCCTCTTCCTATGTTTCCTTGTGATATGTGCCATCTCGATATAATCCGCATAAGAAATAGACACGGACAAGTGGCACAGTCTATGCAGGTGACTGGACTGATCTCCTGCCAAACGAACAACACATTGTCGACAACAACCATCAATAAAGCGGTTTGTTTCGAACGCTATTTGAAGCAATGCAGAGTATCATTGGAAAAGTCAATGCAATAATCGACAAGGTGAGCAACAACCTGAAGTCCACTGACGTAAAGAATCTTCACTAAGATTTTTGAACCATATCCTTATACTCAAAGACAAAGCTAATGACATTGTGGCTGCCAAAACGTGAGTAATCAACACCAACCTGCATTGCCCAAAGAAAATAAGATTGGGGCTATCGAATACGGGAAACTGACAATTTACAGCAACGGATCGGCGTTGTTGTATGTCTTGTCAGTTCCTAAGGCAACCTAGGAAGGGCTTAACGATTTGATAATCAAACAATTTAAGAAGAACACAAGCAAATGACATGCGTATGCTTATAAATGACAAGAGGACCCTCGGAATAACTGGTAGTTGCCTCACTATTAACAACTCCACAATCGGCGCTGAAAGAACTCAAGGACAGCGACTGCTTGACCAGGTCGTTAAAGGATGGCCATATGAATTGAATTTGCCGAACACATCCTTTTGGGATTAAACAGCTCATTAACGAAGACGCACTATTTGTGACCACCTTTAATATGTCACATCGAAGCAACAGTACTATAAGAAATTTACATGGTAGCTATGTATGTGATTCAGTTTGTACAGGAATCTATTGAGGTAAAAGGGAACACGTATTCTTCTCAAATTGTTACAAACTTGCAACGTTTCGAGGCATTTCCTTCTCCGTTCTTTATCTTGAATATTTATTTATTAAAATTAATATCAAGCATTTTTAAGAACATGTTTAAAGCAATTGCTCCGAATTATTCGGGGCTGTTATGGAAAGCAATTGTTGTCGGAATCAGTTTTGAAACCGACAAAAATTGCATACAGGTGTCATGGATTCTGATTTTGTCGATTTCATTTGAAATGGAATCTTTGACTACAAAACTCAACACTGGGTGTGGAGAGTACGCAATCCAAGTCAGCGACAAGGTGAATTTTCTTTCTTCTTAGTAAATTCACCTTGAGTCAGCGACATCTCTGCAATTTTCATCTCGAGGTGAATTCATATTAATGTATATAAATTCACCTTCGCCTAAGCTGCATAACTGGTTAACTACTCGTATGTCTGATTTATTGATGTAAGAAGTTGCATCCATTGGAAAAGGGTGGAAATTGTTTGAATTGGGGAAAAAAGCTTTTCATGCAATGTTCGAGAAGATAATAAAAGCTTCTCGTAGGGGGTGTGGCCTTGCCCATGTAAGGAGGTATACATAAAATCGCGATTACGTTTGAATAATAGGATTGTAGGCGTGGTATGCAAAGCTATGGCAGACAAGGACAGGCCAAGGTAGTTGACCCCAAGGAACAGCATTGCGTTGCCACATGTTTCTGTTGGTTGCTATGCACATGAATAGAGGGTGATAGCAAAAGAAAGGAGTTTGAAGCAACAAGGATAAAAGGGAAGAGATCCCTGTCGCAGTAGCTAAAAGTATACCGCTGGAGTCGATAGATGAAATTTGAAATTAATAGTAGAACATTAATAAATTTACTCAGGCATGTGTGGATGTTAATTAAATAAAACTGAAATGATTTCATATTAATATGCCAATAAGATTTGACTTTGACCCAATAAACAGTGATGGATGCTTAAAATGACTCGCAATGTTGAAAGTTCTTTTATATTACAAACTGCGTTCTTTGACTGTAGCGCTTGGTAATGATGCAAAAAAAAATTTAAATATATGAAAATCAAACCATGATGCAAATATATATATATATATATATATATATAAATATAAATATACATATATATATATATATATATATATATATATATATATATATATATCTATATATATATATATATATATATATATATATATATATATATATATATATATATATATATATATATATATATATATATATATATATAGTATATATATATATATATATAGTATATATATATATATATATATATATATAGTATATATATATATATATATATATATATATATATATATGTATATATATATATATATATATATATATATATATATATATATATATATATATATATATATATATATATATATATATATATATATATATATATATATACGAGGTGTGATCAAAAGATAACCGTTATTTTCATCTTTTCGTGAGTTACGTATGTTCGATGTTCGCATTTTTTTTTCTGTTATGTTGGTACACATGTCTGTTATATATGTTGGCAATACCAACCATTTTGGATTGTCAGTGTGTTTTTGACAGATAAAAAGGTTAGTCGTGTTTTGGTGTGCTCTCCGATTTTGTACTATTCGAAAAAAATGGATCAAAGAAACTGTTTTCAGTTTTGTGTAAAAAATGAAATTAAATGCGCAAGGACATTTGAAATGTTGACTGTGGCCTTTGGCGAGTCTACTATGAGCAGAACACAAGTTCGATTGTGGTATAACCGGTTTAAGGAAGGCCGAGAAGATGTCAATGACGATGCTCGTCCTGGTCGCCCGAGCACGTCAACAACCGATGAAAATCATTGACGCAGTGAAGAAAATGACTTTGGATAATCGTCGAATCACTATCAGAGAGGTTGCGGATGATGTTGGCATATCGTTCGGCTCATGCCAAGCAATTTTTACGGCTGTTTTACGCATGAAACGTGCGGCAGCGAAGATTGTTCCAAAATTGCTAAATTTAGAGCAAAAACAACGTCGCATGGACATCGCTCAGGAGCTGTTTTTGGCCAAAAACAAAACCGTTATCATGCCTCAACCACCGTATTCACCGGACTTGGCCCCCGCTGACTTTTTCCTCTTTCCAAAACTGAAGACACCGATGAAAGGAAAGCGTTTTGCTACGATTGAGGAGATAAAAGAAAAATCGAAACAGGAGCTGTTGGCGATACCAAAAAAAGCGTTTCAGAAGTGTTTCGAGGATTGAAAAAAATGCTGGCATAAGTGTATTATATCTGAGGGGAATTACTTTAAAGGGAACAAGATAGTTGTTGATGAATAAATAAATACTTTATTTTTTGATCACACAATAACGGTTCTTTTTTGATCACACCTCGTATATATGTATATATATATATATATCTATATATACATATATATATATATATATATATATATATATATATATATATATATATATATATATATATATAATTTAAAGCAGTGAAAGAAAATTCATCATTATTATAGGTGATCATATTTTGAATGCGACAGTAAGTGAATTCTCAGTGAGCTGCAAAAGAATGATTTTGCACTCACTGGACTGACTGATCGAGATCGGATCGAAAATATGAGTCTGACTAAAGAACAAAAATTGGACGAGTACAAAGTAAGGCATGTGCGACTAACCAAACACTCTGCCCCTGTTTCAGTGTTGATAGCAAAGGACCACTAAATATTTCTACTACCGAAGATTATTGTATTTAGATTGCTCAACCTGTAGATAACTATATAATCCCAAGTACTCCCAGAAGCACAAATTTTGTAAATGGTGAGCAGATTTCGTACAAGAACTTTACGCAAGTCGAACTTGTGTAATTACCGTTTAAATAGCGGATGAATATCTTCCTGCTTTTTGGAAACAATATTACTAATTTTACATATATTATCTAATCAGACATCGAAGCACCCAGATCAACAAGGTTTATTTCATCAAGTAATGTGAACAAATTATATCAGTGTGCAGTGCTTGGCAATATCCTAGTAGTGACATCACCGAATAAACTAAGGCCAGTTTATTACACACAACTATCACCCCCTGCCTATATACAGTTTCGGCCAGTCTACTTGTGTACAGCTTGGAATAAGCCTCTACACAGACTACTTGCTGTATACAGAACTTAATTTTTGGTTTATACAGTTCTTACACAGGACTTTCTGTTACTTGTTCAATTAAATTAGGGTCCAGATCTCTCAGCACCACCATCTGCCATCCATCATGATATGCATTTTAGATTCGCTTTTTTTTAGTTCGTGCATTGACGAAGGGTTCTTGCCTGAACTCATGCTTTTATAAAAGCTTAATGCGATACATCCTGGCGTCCCCTCAACTGCTGCAGTGCGCACACTCCACAATATGCAATTTGTAGACTCTGCGGTATACATTCCACGCTCACCTTTCCCACATCCTTTGAGGAATAACTTGCAGCTGCTAATCTTATTGTGAGGTGTGAGTGTAGCATAATGCAGGCCACTATAGTGCAACCCAACTAGGCAAACGTATACATACAGCCGACCTATCCTGCCCCGCCAATGCAACAGTATCATGTAAAACTCAAGGCGGACAATTAAGTATAAGACGTATAAACAGGAAGTTAATTGCAACGGAAAAATTGTGAAAATTAATAAATTACATGTGCTTGTGCAAAATGATAACGGCTTTTAGGCGGAAAATCCGCACAGCCTTACAGCGCGGCCTCCTGTTGGCAACGGTGGTTGGCCTCTTTATATTCGTCTATTCCTATGTGAATCTGGGATTTTGCTACAGGATTATGTCACAGAACACTCTCACTGCTATGGTAAGCGTATTCCACGCAGTGTCTTTGTTTATTATCCACTTTTGTTTTATGATACCGGAATGGTGCAAAATATAGATTCAAGGCTATAGTGCGCTGGCCTCGCAGTGGCTCAGTTGATATCATAGACTTCGGGAAAGAAAAACCGATACAATCATTTGAATCGTCTGCATATTGAGTAGGTCAGCGTCATCCGAGCAAGCGTCTATGTTTTACACCGTTCGCCAGCCGTTGATTTAACCTTCCCGTCTCTACCCTCGCCTTGTTTATCTATTGAATGGTCATCGAAGTCAAATTATTGTTTCAGTGCAAGAAATACCAGAGTCACGAGTACAGTGGCTCACTCTGTGAGGAACTCTGCGGCTACAGCGATGCTTTCACCGATTTCAAGTGTCCGGAAAATGAAATGAACACCATTGTCTTCACGGCGACCAAGAACGGCGAAGTTTATGCTGTCAAAGTATGTTAAAGTACAAACGAATTTAATTTTCAGATATTTGAGCATTAGTCGTCATCCTTTCCCGTCATCGTTTCTAGTTGGCCAAAAACATAAAAAACGATCTAAGTTGGACCGACAGGGCTGGAACGGCTATGTATCCAAAAATCGAGAACTTCCATCACATAGTTAAGATGCACATAATGCTCTCGTACAACATAACGCTGGACGACAACATGGTGAGTGACGATGAAGGTAGTTTTAAAATATGTGGATCTATTTCGGCATTCTCACATGAGGTCGATTCCGTCGTATTCGCAACAGACTCATTACCCCTTCTGTGAGTGTTCAAATTACAGGTATGTGCTAACAAGATTACTGGTATCTTATAATCTGGATTAGTCTGTGTACCACTTGTCAGAGTAGAGGGCGAGTTGATGGTCTGTAAGAGACGAGCATTATTTGAATATATTGCCGCCTTGGAAGAATCACGACGTGTCGTAGTGCAACATTTTAAACATCTTCAGTTAAGTGCAACAATTGTTTCTCCAATGCTATTATGCAGAACACTCACATCAGCGGTAATTGTCTACATTCCTCGTACTTCCAATACTAAATTGTGTTTTTCTGAACAAATTGATAATTTGCCCTTGCGTCGTTTTCCTTGCTAGGCGATATGAGACGAATAATCGAGTTTTTCGTCATATCTTCACAATTCTTGAGAATCATTACCAATGGAAAAGTAAAGTTCATGCTAACAGACAAATGAGTCTCACAAGGGGTCAATGATGGCCTAAGTGCGACCTTCGAGCGGCCGCTTTACCTACCTACAAATAAGTCAGTTCAGTGGGAAAACGTGTTCAAATTCTCGATTTTTGTCACTTTGAAGCTGAAGTATTGGGAGAGATCGACAAACACCTGAGCCAATTGCTCGTCCATTATATAAGGATAGCGGGATTCCACTTTACAAATCTTTCATATTCATATTTGAAAATGTCGCGACTTTCTTTACAGATCAGGGCGCTTGTTAATCAGGAAATCGATAAGAATAATCCAGAGCAAATGATTAGCTTCTGGCGCCTCTTCAAGGACAACAACTATATGATGAGCAAACTTTTCGATGAGGAGGCGGTGTTCCCCTCCATATACGGGTCGTGCGGCCCGTTCTACGCCACAGAGAGCTTGCACATGCTGCAAAGTAGTCACCGGTTCGCGCAGTACTTGTAAGTGGAAACTTTTGCAAATTAATTCCATTGAATTAAACCCTGTTTTGAAAACACCTTCCATCGATGTAGTTCCAATGATTGGCAACGCAAACTGAAATTCGCTTTAAATGTTATGGAATACATGTTTCGTTTGGACGAAACGAAACCGGAGCCATTGAAGATGTGCAATCTAAAACCCCACCTATTTGGACTAACTGCGGACAAACAACGGTAGGCAGCGAGGCGGCGGGCGCTGAGTGGGCGAGGCGCTGACAGGTGCCGGGCTCAGACCCGCTTGCTTCATTTTTCTATAAACAAAAATAAAGTCAACATTTCGCGGAGAATATTGTTTTACTTTTTCTTTCTTCTCTACTTAATCCGCAGAGTGAAATATCAGAGCGCCGAGTACGTGAAGGTGGAAAGCCAAATCGATAGACGACTTTCAAACGGTGCGCAGTGTTCAAGGGATACGGACTGCCACTGGCACGAGTGTATGGGCAGATGCGATCCGTACAAGTTCAGTTGCCGCTCCATACAGCAGAACAACAATTTGCAAATATTCTGCAAACACTTGGTGAAAGGAGGCGGCCTGTTTCCAGCTCTCACTCCAAATCTAATCATACTGCTGGAGAGCTGCGCGAATCCTTCCAAATTGAGTGGCCAGCACGTGCCAGGACGTCCCTATGCGCCCAACACAGAATTGGCGCTGCGCCTCTACAACGAAATGAAGAGAATTTACAAAGCAATACCAAAAACTTAAACGTGTTGCAAGAGCGTCTTCTCCAATGTCGCGCACTCCTACGCCGCCAAATATTAAAATATTCTACAATATTCAGTATTCTGTAATGCGAAATTATCAGTGTAATAATGGAATGAAGTAATAATTATAATAATAATATTATTAAAGAGTAATACCAAAACATTACGAGACGAAGGTAAAATTTGAAACGCACTTTTTTGTTTCTGTTGCAGTCTAAAGTTTATTTTAATTTTGTTTTATTTGATAAATTGCAACAGGAGTTTACACTATTTTAATATTTAGGTTAGTTATCAATAATCGTTTAAGGACAATATCTAGTCGCAAAAAGTGTGTCTTAATCCTTGCTTTTTGCTTTTCATCTAATTTTTATTTATGATTTTAATTTTACTTTTTATTTTAGTTTTATTTTTTATATATATTTTTCTTTTGTTTCGTTACTAATTTAAAAACAGAACGTGTATAAAAAGACAAATATTAAACAAGAGTGAATATAAAATCAGACGAGTACAAACAAGTTGGTAATAAGCTGATGTAATCAAATTAAATACATACATATGTGAGGAGACATCTCATACATCGATGCGTTTACAAAGGCGAAAACAAAGAGATAAAAAGTTAAATCCTTAAAAGACAATCACATTTAGACATCGATAATTTGAATGGCTCATGCTACTCCTTGTTTTCTTTCCAGTTCGGTTACACGAATAAATACAATAGACAACAATTTAGCGTGTGTGGCTGCTTGGTATAAACATTAAAAAATTTCCAAAAATTTCAACAAAGTAAAAACTTAACCATACAAGCAAATTTTGATGAATGCATGGATTCGTTTTTGAATTAAAATATTTAAAAAAATATATATATATATATATAAAAGCAGACTAAAAACTTATATAAATAAATACAAAAAGAGTGTGAGAGTAAAAAGAAATACGTACACAAAAGTTCCAAAATTTAACAATTTCAATTTGTCTGCAATTATGCAGTTTTCTATAAGCCTAAATCTGTGTATGCATAGTTTATTTTATTTTATTTTATTCTGTTTTGTTTTGTTTTGTTTCGTTTTGTTTTGTTTTGTTTCTTTTCTAATCTATTCTATGCTCTTTATATCGTCTTAACTAGGTTTACTTCTTGATTTGACATAATTTTTTTTGCTTTTTCTTTTTTTTTCTTTCAACAAAATTTATTTGATACCATATTTTAGAATTTTGGTTACAGAATTTTCATTGTTTCCCAGTTTCAAAAACAAATGAAAAGACAAATACAAAAAGCGGCGCAATAATGGCGCACAGACGTATCGCGTTACAATTTCGTTTGAAGCATTTTAATTACAATTTAGTTTAAATTTAAATTATAAAAAAGAGTAGAAAATCTAAATAGAAATTTATAAAAAGGTGCATTTTGTTCAAAATCGTTTTAGTTACATTTAAAAAAGTGTTTTTTTTTTCTTTGTGTCGCATAGTTCTAAATCGAGCTAAGTCAGTGCGGTACTTGGTTGTTTGGTTGTTGGTGTTGCTGCCGTGTTTCTGAACAAAATACGTTCGAGAGGAAACATGCCTCTTAAGGGTAAAGTGTATCGAAGGCTTCGACCACACATCGATGTTCTTGCACTCTTCCAGGAGTAGCGGTTCAAGTTTATTTGTGTACACTTAATACATATTTGATTATAACTTTCCATTTATTTGAGCTTTGAGAGACTCAAAATAGAATTTAATAAGCCCAGTAAATTTTTTGTTTAGAACAGAAACTAAAAACTTTTCTGAGTCAATGGACCCATCGATGTGTGAGCGTTTCCTCACTTTCCCACTCTCTCCTCCGCTATTAACTACGTACGTTCATACATGCGCGTACCACACAGGCAAATTTCCAATTTAGGTAAGTAAAATTTTCTTTATTAGCGTGAACAATGCCGATCTTGAAAGTTTAGTTCCAGCACCGCTTGCGAATGTGAACTACGAAGAGGCCCAGCCACCAGGATTCAATTGGCAGACCCAAATTTAAAAGTAATATGTATGGAATCCAGAGTTATGCGGTTGAAATCAGCACATTTCTGCGTAAATTTACGAAAGCACTTCAATTAGTTTTTTTCAATTTCAATTATTTTTGACTCCAAGAAATCAACATTGAGTCTGCTCACAAGCTCAATTATCATTTCGGCGAAAGAAAACATATTTACGCGTAAACTTATCTTTACGTATACAAGTGGAAATTGATACCAGTGGCACGCGCTCAGAGGAACTCCGGTCCGCACATAGTATCAAGTGAGCAATGCACATCTGTTGGGCAAAGGCATGCGGACTTAGCGCCATGTAGAGCTAGATGACACAACTTGTTGTTTTTCTTTCTTCTTGTGTTTACTTTCATGCTCGTGTGTTTGTTTATATGCGTTGCACGAGAGAAATTCAAAATTTCCTTTCTTGCAACACGATTATTCAGATCCGATTGCTCAGACAAATAATCTTTAAGATCATTACAGTATTAAAAAGTAGCTTAATTGTTAATAATGGTAGAATTGTTATATATTTAATATATTTTCCGTGTGTATTCTGCTGTAATAGACGCCTGTTTATGTTGAATGTGGTGTGGGTGTGGCTGTGGGTGTGTATGTGGATGGTGGTGTGTCTGAATTGTTTTCTTTTTGTAATATGCGTGTGTGTGCCACCATATTCGCTTGTAGCGTCTATATACTTATATGCGTAGTGTGAACAGTACAAATATTATAATGTATGTAGAATCATGACGATGAAATTTTTATATAATGTGCCATATTAATATTCAAAGTATGTGTTGAATGCAACCAAATTTGTTTATGCAGTTTCCGGGGTAGCTGGTGGTGAACCGGAAGAAGCAGTATTGCCCTGAGAGTGGCGCAGCTTCATCAAGTAGTGACGTTGGGTTGGTTTATGCAAAGCCAACTGAGTCAATGCATCGTCGATCGAGAACCACTGACGCTTGCGGCCAATGCTGCGCGAGTCTTCCCATTCCTCTAACTCATTGGTGACGGTCATGACAAACACCTCGGTGCGATGCTTGTGATCGCGATTCTAAAAGAATGTCCACAAAATCAAATTACTAACCAAAATAAATCCCTTTAATTTATAATGTATATGCATATAATTATATTTATGAACCCTCGCCCTCACTGCCATTGGACTACCCAGGACAGTATGTATGCATGTATGTATATAAAAATATAAAAAAACCAAATAACTGGCATGGTCACACCTAACCAACTTGGTCGCTAAGAAGCTGCACCCGATATCACTGTCATTGCATTTTGCCGAGAAAAACAACTGATGAGGTTTTGTTGTACACTTTAGTTTATGCACACGAACCAATAGGCGAATTGGTCACTTAAGCTCTTTGCAGCCACCACAAACATTCCCTATATAGTTGTTTTCTGCATATTCTTTTCAGGTATTCAGTTTGCCTCCCTCCCTATTTGCAATCAAACGCCGACCGGTGTCCGCCAACACGTCAGGCTCAAACAGGTACTTGTGCAACATTGCATTGTTTGTGTTATTGGGAGTTCTATTGTAATCTTGGCTGTTGTTTCTATTGAGTCATTTCGGTTATTGTTGTTATTTTGTATTATTGAGCGTCTGAAACGCATTTCTGTCCGCAACTATTGTAGCAACTGTTGTGGAAAAAATTGCTTTTTCCATTAGGTAAACCAACTCTTTATTTTGCTGGTCACAAATTGAAAACAACGCATCTGACGAGAGCGTCAGAAAAGGCTTTCAAAAGTCCCGTTCCAAGCCATTAACTGGAATTGAACAGAAACCCGGACAGAGTAGGGTATTGTAAATGTGTCTTTCGTAGTCCTGAATACGTGAAGGCGACTAAATTCTTCTAAATCTCCAGTCCAACTTTTTCAGGATAGCCCTTTGTTACGCCATATTCCACCGTGATTCATGGGGTGGGTTGAAAATAACTTTTCTAAAAAGTATGCAAAAAATACTATGAAAGCATTTAATGTCTACACTTCAGTATTTTTCTAATCAATTCCAATCGAAAAAACTCTTCTGCTGTGGTTCGGATCATTCAGTTAGAATTCTATGCAGAGCGGTTACTTAAGGGCCTCGAACATAAAATAGGCTAAAATATTTCGAAACGCTTACCTCAAAAACGCCCAAGCACCTGCCGAGCTTACCCATGACACCGGCTTCTTCAAGGACTTCGCGAGAAGCCGTGACAGACGGTTCTTCTTCGGGTTCAACGCCACCCCCGGGGACAATCCACAATTCCGGACGGCGCGACGAAGTTACCAAGAGCACCTACACGAACAAAGTAATGCATTAAAATCACTCGAACACATTTCCAGGACTCTCTAGGAACTCACCTCTGTCTCGGCATCCGAACGCACGCAAATGCAAGCAGCACGGCGCCGAAAACCATCCTTATCATAAATACGAGTAGAGTTTGGCTTCTCCTTAACCATCTGGAAGTTGAGAATAAGTCACCGTGAAAAATGTTTATTTTGAATTAATTAATGTGTTTCAATTTCAAATTATATTTCGTTACTTGTTTATTTGTCTGTATGAATATTGTGTTTATTTGTTGAACAATTATTAAATGTTGACATATTTTGCAACTGCCACAGATAACGCCAGAAAAAAACAACCCAAATGCTAATATTCAATTAAAGTGCTTTTGCGGCTGCTGCGGTGACGCTTTGAGGCTCGAATATTTTCTGGCTGCTTGGCGTTTAACGCCAGCGCAGTGCCGCGTCTTCGCAAATCGAAATCGCAGCAGGCGACTTTGGGTTTTCGGTGGCTCACGCAGCTCAAATAAAAGCGAGATTTCCTTCTTATCAGATTCTACGTACATAGACACGGCTCTTGTGTCTTATCATTCGGCACAGCGGCTGATAAAGAGTAAATGCGAGCATGTAAAGTTCAATAGTGTGCGGCACAAGAGTGGGGAATTTGTTGCTAACCAAGTGCCCACCGCGTACTCGCGAATTGGACTGAACTGGGAATTAATGTGGGCTCCAAAGAACCGCGAAACGGTGCTACGCATAAAAGACCACTGTAAGGTATACGATAAGTGTTCTTTTGAAAGATGCAGAAGCGGCAATTGGAAGTCGGGCTGACCACTCATTGTAAGGTTACGGTTATTCGCTTCGAAGATTTGTAGGGGAACAGAACTGGATTCCATCACCCAAATTACGTCAATTTCACTCAATTATATGCATCCACCTATTTCGGTACTTGTGCGACTGGACACATATGTCTCTGATTTCCATTATTCGGACAAAGGAATACGATAGAATTACTTTGAAAATTTATGGGTAGGCTCAACTCAACTACGGGGTCCCTCATTGAGTGTGAACTCGCTGTAGGGCTCTACATGTATCCTTGCCAATTAAAGGCGACGCCTTGAAATATGGCTTAGCAACGCAAGCAATTAAGAACCATACAAAGGACTTTATCAGAAATATATATTGCCATAGACAAAAAGGAGTGGTGAAACCGCTGCCTGCAAATCGGCGCAATGGATACTATCACAACATATGTTTAGTCCAAATTTTCTAACTAGTACCACGCCTATTCTTAAGCTTCGAAATTGCTGATACTTAGTCCATGCAGACATAGCATTCCGTAGGAATTTATGCTAAGTTCACAGCATCAAAATTAATTCACAAATAAAATTAATAAAAGAATTATTAATATTAATCATAAAATGGAGACTCACATTGACGAAGTTTTTTTTAGTTAAAGATGCGCTGCGCAGTTACTGCTGGTGTTTCTCCTAGACCGGAAGGATAGACAGATGCGTTAGACTAGCTTCAGTTGATTGTGGATTTAAATCAGTTGCTCCAATATATTTTGTTTGTTATCTGTGGGTGCTACACACACTGCGATTGTGGTGCTCTGTGTGGGTGACTGCCGTCCGGAAACAACAGCTGCCACCGGGACAAGACCGATCAGAATCAATGAGCAAGTGACAATGACCGACGATACCGGGCTCCCGCGTTCAATTTCAACTATGCTGAATGTCTACACACACAAACGTGAAGTACGCGAGTATGGTGGGCGGCTACTGGCGAGCGGCTGACGAATGGGTGCGGTTGCAGTTGCAATTGCAATTGCGACTATGTCTGCTACAAAATGTTGCGAAGTAGTACGAGGGGAAAATCGAAATCTCAGAAGTTATGAAAAACTTGCAAATATTGCTAATACTTGTGCAAAAGGCTGATAGACTTTTCTAAATGTGCAATTTGTTCATATTTATTTTCGATTGTGGCAATTTGTGGCTGGGTACACTTGTAGTTCTGCTTATCTGGCGTTGCTGGCTTGGCAGTTCGTCGATTTTCTCCAGGTGAAATGTGTTTTTTTTTTTGTCTGATTGAGCAACTTTTTCTTCGCTTTCGGCTTTCAGTCAGACGCAGCTGCTGCTTGCTTATCTAAGAAGCCTCTGATGCACGCTACCCATTTTCTTAACTGTGTCAATTAAAAACGATCGATTTCCAGTCTATTCCGGAAAGGATTTCACAGCGTTCGTTGTGGATTATCCAAGAACTCGCGGCACGGTTTACAGACTTTCAATTTTTTTCTTAACACTCAGCCCCCACCGGAATGAATATTTTTGCACTAAAATGTCAAAACGCACACACAGGCGCAGCCAGAAAAACATCTGTCGGTGTGTGTAATCGCTGATTTACGAACCACCTTCCACATAAATATGTGCCACATGGTTGTCAGTTTATTCAAATAACGACATCTAGATGGCACTAAAATATAAAGCAGCGATAATGTTGGGATAGTTAAGAATAATAATAATTGATAGACATGATTAAATCCTAATTACCAAATGAAAATAGCGTAAAAAAATAATTAAAGGTTTATTTGTATATATTATTTACTTGTAGATATATATATATATATATATATATATATATATATATATATATATATATATATATATATATATATATATATATATATATATATATATATACATATATATATATATATATATATATATATATATATATATATATATATATATATATATATATAATATTCGATTTAAAATCATAATCAAGAATTATTTTCAATCGCATGAAGCACATAGAAAGCATGAAGCACATAGAAAGTAACGCACACTGCACACTATCAAAGCAGAATTATAATCAAATAAAAGTTGTTTAATTACATTTAATTTAAGCTTTGCAGTTATAATTAAATATGTGTAAGATATAATAGTAATAATAATAATAATTAACACTATTTATAAGCATTTTATAGTTTCGTAATACATTATTGCAACAGGCCATTTGAAGTGTAACCGGTAAAATCTGCCGGTAATGTATAGCATTTAGTAGCTCTATTAAAACTTGTTATAACACTTTTCTTTGATGTAGAATGAACACCATAGAATCTATTGGATTATTTCTGAACTCTCTTTGCATCTTTAAGCCATAGATGGCGCTCGCACAGCGTGGTGGAATTTAATACATTTTAATTCGAAAATTTCTTGTCGGCTAATTCTGGATAGAAACAAATATTTTAATATTTACATTATATATGTATATATAAATATATATATATATAAATATATATATATATATATATATATATATATATATATATATATATATATATATATATATATATATATATATGCTTCTGCCCTGGTCATGGTGGAATTGAAGTGGTCATCACTGTCCACTGTAGCCTTGGCTTATCGCAAGCTAACGATATGCACAAAATATTTAACTATCCGATTGTCTGGGGTTCGTAGCATAGCAAAATTTGCCGACAGGGTTTGTGTATTTGCTAAATAATTTTCCCACGAAACAAATTTTGAATTTGAACAAATTTTAAATGAAATATGTTATTTCAATTTTATATTTGTTGTTGGTTTATTAAAATCAGTTTCAAAATTGTGTTTTTAATCGAAACTCTATTTAAACACGCTTAGTTTTCCTACCTGTGCCACTAAAGAACACTTTACAGATTATAGTTTCTTTATCATTCTTCTCAAAGATTCCAACGATTGATTGTCCTTCCTGAGTAGAAAAACAAACAAGAGTTGTTGTGGAGTATTTGCAAAAATCGGTCGCCAGTAGATGAGGAAGATTATGCACTCGAAAACTACATCCGTGTTGCAGCCACAGCCATGGAGTAAATGCTTCCTAGAGAATTAGTTCATGGAGGAGGCTCAGGAACTGCATTTTTCGTAATTATCCTTGAATATATTGCAATCGGTTGAAATGGGGAGGGAGATAGGGGTGTTGTTCCTACTTAAAATCACCCAGCAAATATAATTTTGGTTGAAAATAGGACACAAAACATTAATCGGATATTAGAGTTGCATCGAGCAGGGTCGTAATCGAGTAATCCGATACTCGACTGTCGTTGCGACGAGACGACATAACGATATCGATACTCGCCATAACGAGTATCGATTTGATAGTTGGAAAATCGATACCAAATATGCTGTCGAGTGGAGATCGTTTTGAATGATTTATCAAATTACGTTAAGCAAAAATCATAGATGACTATCGTTTACGTTCGACATTGAATGTCACAGATCTGCCCCTGATTGGCTTCCATGGCACTTCTCCTGTAGTTTTACATTCCTGTTGACGAAATTTTTCTTGCAATTCCAAAACAGATAAAAATAAATTGAAATGTGTTCCTCTAGTCAGTGAAGGTCGGCAGCCTAGAATGCGACGCATTACTGTCCTATTTGGAATGGTTGTCAGATCCTTGGGACTGGCGAAATAAAATTTCTTGAAGAAACAAACTAAATTCACGATTTGGAGTTTTTCAGAATATTCATCTTACCAACGTTCAATTTGAAGATAAATTGCATTTCAACGGACATGAATTCGGTGCGAGAGACTATCTCTGTTTAATAAGGATGTTTTCATTCATATCATTACAAACATTTTCGAAAATCTTCTAATAGATTGGGAATGTAATTAATTCCCCGTAATCCAAATGCAAATAAGACTAAAATAGTTTGCCATCCCTCCTACTCCCACTTCCACTTGTTGCTTACGATTTTATTTTATTTAAAACGACAATGGACATCGACACTTTGTGTCTATCGCCTGTGTAAGAGACTCATGCGGCAGTCGCGAGTGCGCAAATGTTTTGTGAACAAAAGAGAAACACCACAACACAACACAAGGTGATGCAAGCTAACACTAACAACAACACCAACACCAACATAAAAAGCAACTGCACCAACAACAACCTGTGGAGCGTAGTTTCCTGGCTGCACTTGGCTGGCTGTGGCTGGCTGTGGCTGGCTGCCATCCAAATCTAATCCGCAGCAATGTGACCGCGACACTTGTGCGATATCAAGTGTTCAATATTCAAATTTAGCCAGCAAGGCTCGCATATTTCTCAGCACAGTTCCCAAGACAGTTCCCAAGATAGTTCCCAACGCATACCACGCACGCATTGCGCAGGCGCACATGCCGTTCGTTCGTTCGTTCGCTCATTCGCTCGCTCGCTCGCCTTATCGCAAAGCGACAGCACCCAAGTGGCCGACGGCGCACGTAATTTATGCACATTACCTCTGAGGTCGCTCGATCGGTGGGTCGCCGCCTGGTGCAGTTGAGCCGGGGAGGGCAGCGCTATGGCTACGGCGCTTGCCGGCTGGCGGATTTCGCCTCTTGTGAAACTGTCGAGGGGCTTTTGTTGCTGCGATTTTCTTTATTGATATCGGTAAATTTTGATTTGAAGTGAATGCGCGCGCAAGGTGTCAAATGTGAGGTAAGTGCTCGCCCATTCGCCCTCTCGCCCTCTCGTCCTCTTGCCGCTTGCCACCTGTCCGTTGCGGCGTTGGCAGCATTGTCCGTCCGCATTAACTGGGATTAACCGCGCACTAAACTATTTGAATCACTTAATTGCAACGCGTAAATAATATTTATGAGACATTTCTGAGCGCTTTGCTGGACACTTCGTTGGACACTTTGCGCAATGATGAAATATTTGTCCGTGGAACCCCCCTTCTATGGCTTTCCATGCCTTCCACGCCTCGGCTATTTTCGTGCATTTTTCGTTCGCTCACACGCGAATTGTCATTTCAGTTTGTGTTTCTGTTTCGGTTTCGGTTTCTGTTTCGGTTTCTGTTTGTGTTATTTATGTTGCTTGGAGACAGACTGAAGGCTGCTCAGGCGCGTTGGAGTTCCCGGCTCATTCGCATAGTAATTTATTGTCCGCTAGAAGAAAATATTACACAAAAAATTTAATTTAGCATTGATTTCAATCTGTTTGCTGCTTGCGCGGCTGTGTCGAAAAGTGTCTGCTGCATCTACGTCGCACAGTAAATGTTGGCGCTATGATTGCGAACATTGTTTGCGGAGGTAATGACGCCAATCGCTCGAGCATTTGCGCCAACTTGACTTAAGCCGTCACAGCTGTTGGGCTTAGCGCGAATTGAGTTGCAGGCGGACAAAGCAGACATTCATCCCAATCAAAGTTTGGTTCCTCTCGAATTTGAATGAAATTCATATACGAATGGGAATACTGAGCGATTGTTCATGCTTTACTGATTTCATTACACACATTTCAAGACAACTGCCACGAATTCTGATTCACCAAAACAAAAATACGCGTATGCGTCTGAAGCACTCAAAGGAGTACAGGTCGAGGTCCGCATATGTATGAATTTCAAACCTGGAAACAATCGTCGGAGAAAAACAATAAAGCTGAAATAATCAAAGACAAATGACTTACAACTATCAAAACTAACAATCGTCCAAAGGGGATCTCGTGAGTAGCTCCTATAATGGGTTTCGTCTGTATGAAGCAGTGCTTTCCGACCACGCTTGGTCGTGGTTTTGTATATTTGGGATCTCTGACGAAGCTGTCCACCCAAGTACCATTCAAATGGGAGACCCACTTCGTATAATGGATGCAAATAAAAAAGATAATCGTATTTGCGGTAAGCAGATTAAAATACACACACATGCACACCTTTACATAATCCCCCTGCCATAAGACACTTTTAAGGTGTTGGAAATATGGCCTGTAAGATAAAGAATCAACTCACGTCTCAACATGTCCGTCTATAACACGAATCTCTAATGTAATAATTCTCGTATCCCCCAACATGCAGACACCAAATGTTAAATTTCGGGTTTCGTTGCAAAGTCGCTTGGAAACAGCACAGGGATCAAAGGTCTTCCACCTTAAAATCGAAACACACCAAGTACACTCGTATTCTTTAATCAACCATTTCATATTAAAACTAGTATAGAAGTGCTCATTTACAATGCCATCGCTATGAGTGATGGCATGTTCGGCGAGTATTCGTCAACTGCCAAAAATATAGTGAAGGATACTAAAAAGTGCTACGGAAGCCTCTTGACATGACAAGAACCCTAACAATCCATGGGTATCTACGTGTGCTAATAAATGCAGCAAATATATATACCCAGGAATACCTTTGTAGATAAGATGAAAAGCCTTTATAACTTAAAAATAGATATAAGTCAGATAGCAGTTGGGAAGAGGCCTCTACTCGCCTGACTTCCAAATATGACCTCATTTGCAGTGGTTCTGGGTATGACTTCAAATGATCAAATGAGTTAGATAGATAGAAGTGGGGTTCAAATTTACTGCAAATGAGTATTTTCCCTTCTCATAAAACGAGCAAACTGGAATCAGATTAGATTGCTTGAGAGCGGGAACAAGTCACCTAGTCACTGCGGCCACCTTTGGACCTATTGTGACAAGCTCCGTAGTCACAAAACATCCCAGATCATTCACTGACCAGGAGACGAGAGTAAAACAAGAATTAAAAATACATAGAATATAATTACAAATACCCTAAACAGGAACTATCGAGCAAATCGAAATGTAATCGGTACTATAACTTTATCGTTTAGTGTTGGATTCTCATCCAGATACGAGTAAAAGTAATGCACCAAAGAAGTGAAGGAAAACTGCTTTTGAGTCCATCACTTTGATTCGCACACGGTGCCTCTACTAACCAACTACCAGGTCTGGCCTCTGCTGTGTGAATAGAAGAGCGCACCCCCTGCAGCGACTTGCACACATGGGTTTACCAGATCCCTGATGTATTTGATTAGGAACCTACTGTGTCAATTGTCCTTGCAGAATGATTATGGAAAAGTCCTGCCAATCCGCTCAAATACACGGCACTCGTCGACACGGGCTCGTAAGCCCGTGCTTTCTAATCCCGATAATATTTCATAAGAGCACGCTACTTTTGGTACTTCACGTCTTGTGCTGATGTTATTGGTGTGGTTGTTACATGCACTATTGTTGTTATTATTGTTGTTATAACAGCGCTCAGCATTGGTTTCGCAGACAAGATTTTATGCTAATTTTATCACTTTGTGTGTCTGTCTTTCTGTCACTACTGTGACAGCACATAAATACTCATAATTTATTAATTTCCCAATGCGAATCAGTGCAATCGACGGACGGACAAAGCAACCAACACAACGAACAGTTCGATTCGAGGCAATTCGATTCGATTGGTTTCAATGCGATGCGATGCGATACGATTTAAGCGATTCCGTTGCATAGAGGTAAATGCTCACACAGTACTACTTCATGTGGTAGAGAGAGAGTTGCAACGAAAGCCACAGCGTTCGGCCTCAGTTGGCAGCGTTTACTGCTGCTCCGCAACAAGTGACTCGTCTGCAGTTGTTTGTCTCTGCGTCCTCCAGGCGTACGTTTTCTACGGTCAACCACAAGCGGCGGTCTCAAAGAAGCCAAGCAAGCAGCCAACCCAGCACCAGCCAGCCAGAGAGCCAGACGACCGAACCGCTTGTCCACCTGCCTGCCTCCACTGTGCTCCACCAAACTGCGATGGTTGTTGTTGGCTGCGCTTGGCACTGGGTTGGGGATTGGGTCTGGCACGCAAAAAAGCTACTGTTAGCGTTGCGGCAGCAGGTAAACTTATGAAGTTAACTGGAGCAAAGGTACATAAATAATAATTTCATCATTGAGAGGTGATTTATTTGGTTGCGCTTCACCAATCGAACGCGCACCGAATGCACATGAGGGAATGAGCGAGTGTCCCTCTGCTTCTGCCACATAGAAGCTGCGCAAGTGGCCCTGTCACAGTTTCATTAATTCCCTCCGAACCGTTGCAGTTCTCTTGGTGGCCCTTCCCCTGCCTCCTCCCACCAGTCCCTTGTGCCTTACCCACTTAGTTCGTGCGTGTCTATCCACTCATTCGTCTGCCCAGCACCTCTTGCGTTGCGCCTCAAGTTCCGTTCAATTCAATACAGTTCAGTTTAGTTGAGTTGAGTTCAGTTTTTCGAGATTGTGTTCATCATCAACGAACTTTTGCTGTCATAATTGTGAGCGATTTATTGTCTCATCCATCGCAGTGATTTATTTAATTATTCTTATAGAAATTTCGCATTTCTCTTTCTTTGGAGTACGTGCATTTCGCTTTTGTGAGAAATTATTCAGATCAATGTGAACACTTCACTTCCGGGTGATAATAAAATTCACACGACACACATGCTCACACACGCACACACGCACACACGCACACAAAATATGAGAATGATATACTGCCGACAGTCGAAGGACTTCGGTAGCCCATGGAGTTCTTGTGGAAGGGAAGGGTGTTGGTCTTACTGATGCTGATGGCCAGGCCATGGGGGCCTACAACCGTTTTAAGCATTAAGATAATATCCTTACAACAGTATCGCCGCACTTGCGAACTGTTTTGTGCACATTTGTGAATTTGGTACGGTTCCAAATTTCAGCTGGGCACAGCCACACTCACAGACACAAACACATTGATGCACACACAGACTCAGACTCAGAGTCAGAGCCAGATACATTTCACAGATACCCGTCCGGTGCGTGGAGTTCTCTCTCCTCTTTCCTCTCGCCAGGCTCGCAACTGCAGCGAGATTTAATGCAACTACTTAATGTGGTTCTTTGGCCTTGTCGCTTTTCCAAATTTGCTTTTTGTTTTTGGCTTTTTACTTTTTACTTGTTGTATTTCATTTTATCTCTTTTTGGCGTTTTTGTGTACTGATTTTCGAATTTATTCATTCGCCTTGTAAAGACGTCGCGACACGTCGGTTTTTGGCTTCCTTAGAAACTTCATGGCCAGCATTTGCGCCACTTTTTGTGCGTTTGCTTATTTCTTAATGCAATTCAGTTCAGTTCAGTTCAGCACGGTTCGGTGGGATTTTTTGCGGGACTTTGCAAGGAAGTCGGCCCCCCACACTCAAGCACACAAACACAAATAAAGGGAAATACACAGAAATGAATTATGAAATAATTTCTTTGCACGTAGCGCTGCGTTAAGGGAAATCTCTCAAGCAGAAGTGTTAAGCAGTTTAACGCTTTTTTGCGCTTTGGGCATTTCCATTTTTGCGTCTTGGAGTTGGTGCGGGGCTAAGAAATTATGCACTAATTGAATTGATTTTGAATTTAGGATCGCTTTGCCGGCGGGCGGTTTTTATGGCATGCAGCACGGATCGAGCAAGAAGCGGTGTTAAGAAGCGATTACTTGGCGCGTCCACAGCCAAGTGGTAAGAGGAAACAGGGGTAGCCAAGATTTCGGTTGATTGGAAGGCAAAGGAAGGGTGGTTGATGGTACGGACAGCTGGGAAAATCTAAGTACAGCAAGTGGGGAACTCAATTGCAATGCTTAAAACCGTGGGATTATGTGCGCAGGCAGGGTTGCAGTCTAATATCGGATATACTCTCAAAGCTAACTGCTTTATTAATTGTGTCCGACTGAAGCGCTTCTTGACCTGGACATGGCACGTGCTCTGGCTGAAAGTTTCTTTTAGTATAGTTACTAAATCATCCATTAAGGCTTTTTAGAGGATCTACATATATTTCCACACTCGAATTTATCTCCAGAACTCAGTCAGCAGATCATGCACACAGATTCCGAAAATATCACACAAAATTCTTTTCAATTCACAAGCGAGTGGTGTCATAGATGAAGTGAGCGGTCGTTAACGGCAACGAAAGTTAACAGGAACAACAGGAACCACAACCGAACAACTTGCTACGCATATTCGCATCAGTAGCAAATGAATCGGTACCGCGTCGACATGTTTTTAAGGCGCTCAACCTGGGATACCACGGAATGCATGGACCCGACCACGGACGCCTGCCGCTAATGTTGTCCGCTGAAACAGCCATTTTGGGCAGTCTGCACTGGCTACCGACGCAGATATGCTCAAGATATTTAGGAGCACGGTAGCAGCCTCAGTGGTGTTTGTGGCTTCAATACACGCGTCGTACAGAGGCGGCGAGTGCGCGCTTTATACACATGTTGGCGTTGTGCAAATACTGCTCCCCGCACGCCACGTCCCGACTAGCAGGCTCACTGTCGTTGCATACGACCGACCTTTGAGATAATATCGCATAAAATCTGCTGAACGCAGCTTAGCCAAGAAGCCGCTACTCAGCGCCTGCTACCATTAATTAATTTCGTACGCGCCGTGGCGCAAGGCCTGGCAGGTGAACAGCTGAGCGCACCACGATTATTTGTGGGTTTTGTTTGCATATTAGCGGCTTGATGGGGGGATTAGTCGGCGACTGGTTCACTTGTGCGGCGGCTTTTGGCGGCCCCAATCACAATCAGCGGCCCCTGATAAGGCGTTACCCGCTCGCATATGTTATTCACAGGCCGCTGCCAACACCACCGAAATTGCTCAACTCATCCTGCCGTCGCTCCTGCTGTTTTATGCCGAGCGCAGACATTGATTTCGACTTGCTGCTGCCTTATCGCGGCGACTAGATCTAAATTTTGTTCTAATGCATATTATTAGCACTTCGCTGCTTCTGGCTGACTTTAATGACTGGCTGTGCAGTGTGTTGTTGCTGTTGTTGCTGTGTGCATCACCGCATGCATATAAATTAATGAAGTGCAGAAAGTTCGCCAAGCCGATTGGGAGATTAACTGCGATGTGTGTTTTGTGTGGATATCGTAATCTAGATCAGCGCCCAATCAAAGAAAATCGCGGGAAGCGCGGAAACTGCTGTGCACGGCCATGATTGCCTGTGCTGCAGCTCTGCGAGTTGGTAGTAGCGCAAATGGGAAGAGGCGGATTTTTGTTTATGGTACTCTTGAGCTTTAATTGATATGAAAACTCTGTGCAAATAGAGATTCATTTTTCAGGGCGCTGAGTAATAATGGAGGTAATGATATCGTAAAAAGTGCATTGGACCATTTTGAATACATACAGTGTGGCGATGAGAATACATGAGAGTATGGGGGAACTTCTGAAGAATTGCGATCAACGACGGTGGAAACGTAATACCAATTGTGTCTAAAACTGCTGCCACGAACACAGCCAAATAGCAGCAAAGCAGCATAGCAACATTATCGGATTGTGTTTCCTCAGCTGTAAACTTGTAGCAACTCACAGCAGGCGGCAGGCGGCGGGCAGCGGCATCATTCGTTTCGCTTCTGCATACTTGTATGGACGGGCGTGCGCGCTCCTGCGCTGGATGCAAAAATAATCGCGTGTAACCGCCCACAACATGTAAACAACCTACTTGCATATGCCTTCGTTGTAGCAATTGCTGTTGCTGTTGCTGGTGCTGTTGCTGGTGCCTCTGTCTCAGCCCCTGCCGCTGTATTGCACGCTGCGTATGCCATGCCACTCGCCGTGTGTGAATTTGCATATCTCGCGTATCCTTCGAGATTTAGTATCCACTCGTCCACTCGCTGACAACGCCAAAGCAGCCAACAACCAAAAGTGTGGGTTACACACTCGCTCACTGACGCACTCACTTGCAGCTTCCATGCGAATCCGGTTGCTGCTTGCCTTGTGGTTCTTCATTAAATCACCCACCTGCCGCAGCTTCTGCTCCTGTTGCATGTGCGTGCGCGTGTATTCGCTGCTTGCTAGTTAGATACCGATTCACTGAGTAATCGGTTTCGATTGTGCTCAAGCTTCGCTTGTGGTCCGCTCAATCGGAACTGTTCTTATTTCTATAGACAAATATTCGACATTTTTAAGAGACAACAACAAACGATTGCAGATGCTAAATGATGAACTCGGTATCAAAAGAAAATGTAGCCTTTACACTGACTGTAACAATAGATAGGGGCGATATAGAACAGCATTTCAACAGCGGAGAACAACAGCAAAACAACCAGATATGACAGTGTACCGAATCTGAATCTGAGTGTAGAGATATATACGGATAAGAGTAAATACTTTCCTATGGTTAAAGACAGCAAGATTATTATTATAGAATTTTACGTCACCACAAGACACGAGAAATAGTGGCAGATTGCTCATTTTTGTGTCTTACTTTCCTCGTGTTCTCTTTTACCAGAACTCTCTGAAGATTTACTACTTACTGTTTTGCGTGATTTTGTTAATATCTGTATCTTTGCTGCATCAATCTGTACTTGCTCATAGCTGAGTGACATTGGGCCGTTTCAGACGATTACTTAGCAATGACGCACCATCCTGAACACAGGAAAGCACTTGCGTTCTCACGATCATGCTGCAGCTTTCTTCGCCATTAGACACGTCTATAAAACACATATTGTGTACTTTGTTTTTTTTTTTTTTTTTTTTTTTTTTTTGTCGGAACAATCTAGTAAGCGCAGCACTCAGACAGAGTATATATCCATTGTACTGCACTTAAGGTTCCCTTTTACTCGGCTTTAAATCTACCCGACCTCCGAAGAAATACAAGTAGATCCTGTGGTGCCAAGGACTTAGTTAAAGTTGCTTCAAAACATCTCTAAATATGCTCAGAATTCGCTTTGTTGCGAGTAGATTCTTCGGTATTGTGTGCTTTATGTTTTCACGTTCCTCTCTTCCAATATATTGTATAAAAAAGTCCGGTTGAGTAGCACAGACCGCCGAGTATTCTAAACTTGAAGAGCACTATGTTATTCCAAAACAATAGGGAATTTCAGTACTGGCTGTGGCATATATAACATTTTCTCCAGAACAGTGACATCCGCATTCTATTAGCCACGGTACTCACTCGCATACCAAAAACACAATGAGGTCTCTGGAGTCCGTTCTTGTTGGAAAATACCGGTACTGACTATAAATGTTCTGTGAATATTGATATATTCATATTTAAAAAATCGTATCCATAAAAAATCGAACTTGGCTGCTCAGTTTCAAGTCGTTAAGTCGTATAAGCGAATCACTGATCACTCGTTAAAAATAACGACTTCGCCATGTACTGCTGTTAAAGTGCTCGTACCAGATTAATTTATAAATTAGCAACATTAAACCTGCTGGGGCTGATGATCGCAACCGGAGTCTGCGATGCACTGGATTTAGATGATCACTGTATGGCTCGCTTCAGGAAGCGGTGGCGGTACTCGTAGTTCGGTTTCGTATAAAAAAGCCGAATATTCGATTGCGGTGGGTCTCTAAGGCACATGCACATGCCAGAGTGTTGCTGTGCCGGCGCACTGTACTCCAGTGGTCCAGTGCGTAGTGCACTGAGCGCTGCGGTGGAGTGTGGTGCGGAGTTGTGCTGCGTCGCGTTGCGTTGCGTTCAAGGTGCTGCATGCACAAGAAAACCCATAAATATGTCCAAAAGATCCACGCACTGCGGAAAATCGATCGTTTTTAATGACACTTTATCAAAAATGCAATCTTATGTCCATAATTTTCCGTTGAGGCGTATTTTTGCGTTGGCTGCTTGGTTGTTGTTGTTGTTGTCGTTCCTTTTGCTGCTGCGGCTGCAGCTTCTGCCGCTGATGTTGTTGGCGTTGCTGTGCACATTTTGTTGTGATGCAAAGAATTTTTTATGGCAACAAAAATTTAAACTACTCGTATAGAATATAAAAATTGAAATGCAGCAATTTAGTGAAATTAGCTCTGGATTTTTCAGACTGAGCGAGTATTGAAGAAAAAGTAACAATTTTGCATTGAAAAAATTCAAAAAAAAAAAATAAATTAAAATAAAATAAAAAATAAAAAATCACATAAATTTATTGTTGAAATATTTTGGAGGCACAAGAAATAATTCTCATAAATTTGCGACAGGCGCCAAAGGTTCAGCGTTGACTCTTGAGTGCCCCGAGCTCACATCCGTTTGCTGCAATGAGAAAATGAGCAAACATTTAAATCCCTAAAAATTGACTGCCTTGCTCAGCCCTGGAGTCATGCTACGCGTTTTAGCTTTTTGAATTCGTTTTTTCCCTTTCTTGCTGTTCTTCTGTGGTCCGCCCAACAAAGTAGACAACGGTGCCAAAATTATTTTTTGTTTTGTTACTCATACGCCACAATGAACTTCATGAATTCAAATGAGTTTGTCTCTTCGTTTTTTATATTGTTTTTGCCTTTTAATTTTGTCGACTATAAAAGCGTAAACGTTAGAATAAAACTACACTTCACGCAATCTAATTTACAGTGGGTCGCTCTGAGGAAATGCATTCGGAAAATAGAGCGGAATTGGCAAAGCAACCACGTTTGGTGACCTGCTGGTAATCTGCGCCATGATTTTGTAGCCTTTTTTTTACGGATTAAGGAACTTTCAAATGTCCAGAAAGTACGTTAAATTAGTTTGGTAGACTTTGCGCAATAGTTATTTACTTACTTCGCCGAGGCGGGTTCGAATCCCATCCAGAGCATGGTCTCGAAATCCTTCTTTTTCTATTTGAGTCCAGTGCTTTAGTTGCTAGTACTCATTCTCAGAAAACCCTTGAAGACATGGTTAAGAGATAAATATTTAGTTACTCTTTTGGTACTGTTGCCAGGACCTTCGATTCGAAGAGAAAGCAGAATATATTAAAAGGATCATATCAGCGTGGACTCAAATTGCCGATCACTGGATTGACAGAGCAGCATTGTTTCACAGTCAAATTTGAGGTTTCTACCACTCCCCTTTTCAACTAATCAGCACATCAGACAAATATATACATGAAAGGAAATCACTCAATCAGGTGACCGATTTTGGCACCACCTCCTGTGGGCAGCTGAGTATGCAGTTCCAACCGATCTGTCTCAAAGAGAAGTCTAAGGAATCTCCACAGGAAGGAGAACAGACTCTGAAGTCTATTTTAACATTTGACTGCATTGCTTCTCCTCATGCTCGTATGTGTTTCTGTGTGAGTATGCGTGTGTTTGTGTGAAAGTGTGTTTAAGTATAAAGCCAAACAACCCACTTAACTAATAAAACTGCGGCGCATACATGACAGGATATTGGCGGCGGAAATCCGACCATTTTTTCTTATGCGATTTTAATATGCAAAAGCAGCGCTTTTCCTCGTTTTTCCTTCTCCTTCTCCTTCCCCTTTTCTGCTTTTTTTGCTTGCTTTTTTGTGCAAATGCTACTTTTTCGCTACTCATAAAATTGCGTTAGAGTAGCGCTTTTTTCTCTTTTAATGGCAAATCTCGTTGAACTTCACATGTTTGCCGCTTGTGCCAGTAAGGCTGGCTGCAACCGACCACGACCACGACCACGACCACGACCACGACTCCGGCTACGACGACGACTACCACTGCGACCAGCGAGCGCAGCAGCGAGCGCAGGCATAAAAAGCCAGAATGTTACTTGGCAATGGTCAGAACGTTCAATGACAATGAGATGATAACACACACACACACACACACAAACAGACACACACACACACACATCCACACAAACACATGAAAACACAAATATTGGTCTTGTTTAAAGTTTCAAATTTTATTTGCCATTTGAATTTTTGCTCCTTTTTTGTTGGATTTGGCTACAACCAAACAGCAAACAACAAACGAAAAAACAAAGATTAGAAAAACTTATTCAACTCGAATGCAGAGGCCACCCGCATTTGACAGATTGCCACATTATTGCAATTAACATGCAACATGGCACATTGAGTGTGGCCAAGCGGCGGTAAAATTGCCACTTGCCACAAAGAAGGCGAGAGCGTTAATTGTCTTGCAACACTAAATCAATGACTCAATCGATTGCCAAAACTAATTTGAAACAGCTTTCCACACACGCGTACACACACACACACGCTCCCTCATACACTCAGTCTCACACACTCACGCAAGCATGCAGCGATACAATTTTGGAGGTGCGAACACGCCACACAACGCTGCACCGAGTCTGAGTCACGGGTGAGCGTACCGCAAAAGCCACTGTTGAGCGAATGAGTGTGTGAATGTTTGCGCAAAGGAGGAGGGAGGGGCAACACGCCGCAGATCGTATCTCATTGCTGTGCCAGCAAGTGTTATGACATGTTTAGCAATTAAATTAATTTCTGTTGATGCTTAGACAAGCAACAGCAACAGCAACAGAAACAGCAAAAGCCAAGGAAGATGTGCAGCAGCAACAACAACAGCAACAAATAGCAGCAGGCAGCTAGCTATAATTGCAGCTGATGCTGCAGTCTGTGTGACGACGTGACAACGAGCGAGACTATTGGGTGGGTTCGCTTTGTGCGCGTAGACGCAGACCAAACGAACGAAGCGAAATACACACAAAAATACTTTATGAGTTGAATTTAGCAGCAGTTGTGCCACAAATTTCCGCCTGGCCCCCTCCTGTAATGAAAACTAATGGAAAGGTATTAAACACTCAGTTATGGTCATAATGCTGATGGTAATGATAATTGCGGTGACGATGATTGCGCTGTTGTTGATGAATGAAACGAGCACAGTTTTAATGTTGACTCTTCAAACAAGCAAAAAATGGTCTGATTGAAATGTGTGTTTCGGAGTGTGACTTGGTATTTGTCAGCAGGAGTGGCAACTTGCGGAGGAGACTCCTCAAATTGGTGCAAATCCAGTACGCTGTGGAAATGTGAATCTTTAGAACATATCAAATATTAATTAACAATTTTGTAATATGAAATGTCCACAAACAATACAAACGAAAAAAAAATGTATTAAGAGGCGAAACCTCAGGACAGATTCATCTCTCTTGTTGGCCCTATGTCTGAGGGACTGAATTGGAATGTAACAATTGTTTTTGTAATAATGGAATTGTATTGTTTTAAAATTCCCATAATGAATTCCAACTAACTAACTAACTAACTTCCTCATGAATGACTCTGCAGTCCAATGTTGACCTGCAATTCGCTATGAAAGAATCTATTCCTAAATCCATGGTCAATGAATATCTTCCTAGTGAGAAATTTAGTGAACATTGTCGGACTGTCCCAGTCCTATAGGAATGCAAGCTATTACATTTGTCCATATTACTCCAATCGAAAGCAACATAAGAATCCGTATACTTGAGACGATCTTTAAAACCCCAGGTATTCTCTTTAATAAACTGAATCATTAAATATGATTTCGAGGTAATCTTCAATGATGCTCACATTTTGAATTTCATGCATACTTTGTAGCATAATTATATGTATGAGGAGCCAAAATTCTGGTACCGGATTGTAACATAAACAAACATTATTTATTGCACATCAAAAAGCAGGAAACGACTTTTGCTCAGCCCCAAATATAAAGCAGTTGGACAACTTTTCAACAGGATAGTGAATAAACATCATGTTCATTGTTAGTAACTTCGGGTTGCAAAACGGTGATGGTACCGCTCTGTTTAAATGTTATCCAATCAATTCAAAGAATTGTTCCTTAATTGTTGATAGTGCTCTTGACTTAAAAATCAGATAAATGGAACCAACTTTCATACTTGCCTTTATTTACACACATATTTAAATAGGGTTTTAAAGGCATAACAGCATTATCTCCTCAAGCAATGAAGTGTAATACAAAAATCCAGCAATTTGAGACGTTGGCACTGAAAATCTATGTATAGTATATAAGAATCTGTAATTTCTGAAATAATACAGAAATTATTTCGCGCTGGTAAGTGCAAAGTACCAATGTCCTTTAAGTTATTTTGCCAAAGGACACAGAATTCCATGATAATCAGAGCTGCTAAAATCGATCCTTCCATATCCGACGGAGGCTTTTCTTTGGTGTAGAACTTCTTCTATTTTCCTAATTTAAATAATCAATACCAATAGTCGATCTCCCGATAAAGTTTTATTATTATATCTCCTGCGAGTTCTAGGTCAGATTTTAATAAAAATAAAAATAATATATAATAATAATAATAATAATAATAATAATAAAACTAATTTGACAATTGATATCGTCGTTTGTCAACAACAAAAAAATTCTGTAAGAGCACAGAATATATTGAAAAGTTTACAAAGAAAGACTAAATGTAATCTAAGTGGTCACATTCAAGCTGCTCTGTTCATGCTGATCTGCGCAACTCCGCAAGAAACTCTAGGCCAGTCATCTACAAGCAACGCCAGTAAATAAGTGTATTCTTAAGAGTTTGCCCTCCTAGTCATCAACAAATAAGTCCATTCTTTCTTAAACTAAAGCACCCATCCACGAATTCGTGTATTAAAGTTCATAATTGACTTTGAAAATTGACCAAATCGAACTGGTCCAATTTCAACTTGAATTTCTCAATCGCAAATTGACATACAAGCATAAAGGATTCGAATCATGTAGCGATACTAAGGGGGGGGGAGGGGGTGCAAGGAACGCAGCAGTCAAAAGTGCCTGCCATATGCTACAGCCACTGAAAACTGCCTGCAATTGTTGGCTAAAAGCGAAAAAATACCGCTAAGGACATTCTCGACTCCCAATGGCGTTTGCCCGGACGCTTGTTTCATTCATCACTGTTAGACTGTGAATTTTGGTTGAGTGTGCTTACTGCCACTTATTTAAAATTTTGGAAAAAAATTATTCTCTGCCTCACCCTCCACAGTCAAACACACACACACACACACACACACACACACACCCACACACACACACACTCACACTAACAAACATACAGCCAAACACACTCAACTGACCTGACGTACCCATTTCAATATAAATCAATTCTGACTTGAAGCGCAATTTCTTTGCTGCATACGAAAGCAGCAGAACGGATGCACGGTGCCGTATCTCTTTGCTCCCGAATTTTCGACATAGCAACCAAAACAACAAAAACAAATAAGTAATCGCCAAAAAGGAAATCTCAAGACAACGCAAGGCATTTCAATTTCAAAATGCGATTTTGCTATTTTGCTACATTGCCAAGTGAGTGAGAGCGGCGGAGACAAAGCACAGCAGCCCAGCCCAGCCCAGCCCAGCTCAGCTCAGCTCAGCCCAGCCCAGTGCAGCCCAGTGCAGCCCAGTACAGCCCCGCAAGACCCAACGGAACCCAGAAGGAATGCACATATGCCAAGTTAAATTGAAAGGATAATTCGCCCGCAAACACCCCCTCGGGATGACAGCGAACGCCTTCGAATTTGCCAATTGCCTCGGCTTCGCACGTACATTTCACTTAAATTTACTTTGGAATATGTGCTGCCAGCCAGCTCCAAGGAGGGCGCTGTGGTAACTTTTCCTTAGGCACGTATTTACATTTTGAGTATGTTGCACGCGTGCCGCAGGAGATTGGGTGTGAATGTGAACTCTTTTAAAATTCGTTTATATTGCTTCTTAAATTCAAAAGCGGCCCCCACAGCGGCCAGCAACGAAAGGAATGTTCAATTTTTTAATGTTTTGTGGAAATTTATTAAAAAGTCATTTTAATTTATGAACTCGTTCACGTGCCGCAAATTTAGCACATTTCATGCACTACAGCCTGCAGCATCGCCAGTTTTTCACAGACTTGGTAGCTCGTGTGCCGCCACAGCAGCAGGCAGCGGTTTCGGTGTCAGAATCAAACCAGGATTCGGATTCCGAGGAGGCTCCGGACAAACGTTAACCGCAATCGAATTTACACACGCCGCCCCACACGAAATAAATTGTTTCATTCTTTGTCACAGTAATCCGTATGCCGCCGCACAATGTGTGGCAGGCGCTTGCATTTGCGGCATATTGTTTCGCTTCCGCTGCGAGCGCCTCGGCCCGACGTTTTGCTGCATGTCGAAAGAAAGCATCTTCACATAACTCTCGCAAAGGACCTGCATGGATGCGGCATGTCTTGCAATACAGTAAAGTTTATGCAACCGGAAGCACAGCAGCGGCAGCAGCAGCAACAACAACAGTAGCAGCAGCAGGAGCAGTAAACTTATGGCTCACTACCGGCAATCGGCATGGCACCTACAAAAATTCACAGCACTGCCAACAAATTCACAACACAGCAACAACCACATGCAGTCAAAATTATACAATTTATGCGATTTACGAGCATGTGCGCGACAAAACGAGCCCAGCGTACCAGCGCGCTGCTCTGTAGTTCTGTCCTGACTGCTGAGTAGTGAGTGGTGAGTGGTGAGTGAGCGTGTATTGTTAGGGCAGGGCAGTGCCAGAGACGGAGCCAGAGCCAGTGCCAGTACCAGTAGCAGTGCCAGTACCGCTCAGTGTCGAAAGACGACATTTTTCTATTTCACTCTCAAACTGCTTTCGGATTCCTTTTTTCCTTTTTAATCTTTTTGGGGTTCCTGGTTGTTTGTTTTTATTTACAACAGCATTTCTTTTGCTGAATTTCGGTTTCGCTGTTGCAGTTGCTGTTGCTGTTTTTGTTATTGTTGTTGTTTTGTTTGTTGCTTTTGAGTTTGCTTTTGTTGGCAGGAGGCTGGTATGCCGCCAAGGATGTTGCTTTCGCATCCATAATAAATTTGCTAACCACGTAGTGACGTGCTGCAGTGCAGTCTGCAGTCGTTTGCCTCGTTCGTTAGAGTTGTCTATTATTTGGGTCCACCAGCGCCGCCACCAAATGGCGTGGTTGCCAGAACAAAAACCTTACCACCTCCGGGGAGAACCCCAAAGCGCCCTAAAAACCAAAGCCAACAATTCAAATATTCACTTAAAGTGGTTTACAAAGTCACAAGTTTAGCTCAGTTGCAATTTTCAAAGATACTTCCATACCACACACACACACACACACACACACACACACACACATTAAGTAACACATACATACGCGCAGAAAGACAGTAAAAGCACAGGCAGTCACAAAGCCACACACAAAGGATACACAAAGGATAACCACAAAAAACACGTAACGTAACGTAACGTTTACTTTTGCATGCCCCCAAATGGCATATTGCGGATGCCACTAACGACAACGTTGGCAAGTTGGTTAGAACTGAAAGCGAAAAAAGCAAAAGAGGAACTACAAAAAAAAACTCAACTCTGGTAAGAAAAATTGCAGCAAGATCCTTATAAAACATTCATGGATATTACGCGACTTTTGTGTGGCAAGTGACGACCTCGTTGGCAGTTCACCTTTTTTGTATCCCTTTTGGTTCACCAGAAAGCGAACGAAAAAAATTGATTCGCCGCTTTTTGCAAATAAAAATTGTTGAACGTGTCAACTGGATTATTAGATGCACACAGAATGGTCTTTTATTTAAGCAGAGACACTTCCACAGTCGGGCATATGGCAGCAGCTGCGGATATTGGACACGAAGCGCAAAGGTGGCAAGGATGCCGGAAAGGTGCCAATGTGGAAAACAAAAGGAAGTAAATTAAAACATCAAAGATAATTCTGGCAGGAACATGGAGAGAGGGTGGTCGTGATTGTGATTGTGTGTGGAGGTGAAAATGCAAGTGTTCAGTGGTGTCACATCCCACTTGATACTTAATAAGTGCTCACTCAGAACTCTGGGCAAACACTGCGTATGATTAATGTGATCTGCAGCAGAGTTGTGTCTCTTGGTCTAACCTTTTACTGTATGTTCAATCGCACACTCCGCGTGGATAGGAAACCAAATTTCCATTTTCTGTTGGAGTGGCCACCAAAATAAACGTCATGTATGACTCTATCTGTTCACTTGCGTGATCTAGAGGGTATATACGACACGTGACCTTCTAACAGGCAACATGAGTTTGCCGTGTTTCATGTCCAAAAGATGAAGTTTGTCAATCCCACTCAGAATGTAGGTTGTGGCTAACTTTGGCTCTGGTGACTTAAACTAACCTACTTACTTTTAAGAACATTTTATAAACCGGGTCCCTCTATCTATCTCTATCTCTATCTCTCTCTATCTCTATCTCTCTCTCTATCTTCCTCTTTCTCTCTCTCTCTCTCTCTCTCTCTCTTGCCTATATACACCTGTCTCCATGTATATGCGGTGGAATTTCATTAGGCTTGATTCCAACGGTAATCGAAGCAAATAATAAACTGAATCAGAAGGTCGTAGTTTCAAATCCTGCCCAGGGCTTGGTCTCGAAAATGCTTCTTTCTAAAATAACTGTTTCTCTTCGAGTCGAAAGCCTCAGTAGCTAGTACTCATTCCCCAACCTCTTGCAGTCATAATTAATCATGGTGTAATATATAATAATAGTAATAATAAATTGAAATATTTTTGTATTACACGCACCAAGATTTGGGGAAATGAGTACTGGCAACTAAGAACTTCGACTTGAACGAATAACACCACACTTGAAGAGCTCCTATAGCATCAACATATCTCCGGGCTCAATTATTCAATCAGGCCTGTTACGATTTCATCGAATTATCCACTGCCTTAAGGAGATTTCATGGGCACTGCAAATAAACACAATAACTCCTGCGTAAAGTCAATCAATCTCTGCGCAATATATTGTAAAAGTTGCAATCCCTCCAACATACACAAACATACAAGTGCACATATACGAAAATGACCAAATTTTGTTTGGATCCAAATCGGTTAAAGTAGAAAAAAGAGAGGACACAATCAGACCGACATCATCATAATTTTCAGTGCGATAAATGAGTGCAGATATCAGTAAGACTACATGCCTAAAAGTTATTCCATAGTTGTTGTAGTTGTTGTTGTTGTTGTCGCCGCCGTCGTCGTAATTAAATGTCGTCAATTAATCAAATGCCACAGTAAAACAAACGAGAATAAAATCCTGAAATTAATATGCGCTAAAATGAAATGGTGAAGAGAACATGGATGCACCATGTCGACAGTAAAGTCAACACAAAATCTCATTAAAATATGTTCTGGCCACAGCAACAGCAACAACAACAGCAACAGCAACAACAATAACAGCGGCAGTAATAGCAACAACAGCAACAGCAGCAACAACAACAAAAACAACCGCATGAGAGTATGAGTACAAGCACAGTCGACGTCACAGTCGCAGTCAGTGCTACAGAGGCGACATTCTCGGAACAGAAAATCGTGGGAGCAATTATAATTATTTTTAATTCTGTCCAACTTGAAAAGATATTGTCCAACGCACATAACGCAAAGCAGGAATTATTGTTGCTATATGTGCATGTGTGCATGTGTGGATGAGTGCATGTGTGCATGTCCGTGGGCATCTGCATATGTTTGTAGTATGTCATGCAGCATCTGTGTGTCCGCATGTGATTTTATCTGAAGCATAATAACAATAATTCTTAAAGCGGGGGAAGGTAAACATCAGCATCAGCATGAGCATTACCAGCAAAGGCAGCAAAAGCAGAAGCAGCAGCAGCAGCAGCAGCAGCAGAAGCTGAAGCCGAAGCAGCAGTAAAAGAAGTTAAACTCATCGGCAACATTAATTGTCACTGCGGCGCACTGTGGCGCTGCAGGCTGCACTCACATGCGTCCGCACATTCATACATGAATTATGCAAATTTTTAGCGTTCGCGACCACTGTATTAAGGACTTGCTACCAACATTGCGTACAAGTTGTAAAATGATATCATAATATGCGCCATCAACGGCTGCAAAATTTATAACTCATTTCGCGCGGGTTCACAGAGCGCGGAGCGACCAAGTGAACGAGCGAACGAAGGAACGAATGAGCGACCAACGCACCGCACCGACCGACCCAATCAACTTTGCCAGCAAGCAAGGAGCGCATAGCAGCAGTGTGCCCGGCTAAAGCGGCGCCACTTCATGTGCCGTGAACTGCAACAGCATCGACAACGACATCGGCATCGCCATGGTAAATGGCTTCAGCATCAGCATCGGCATTGGCAACATAATCGGCAGCGGCACTTGGCGAGAGACCCCCTACAGGAGTGGCAATGAGCTGTTAATGTGTGCAAAAAGGATTTCTCTCGGCGTATTTCCCAGAATTTGTTTAATAACAATTATAAAAATTAAAGCTCTGCTTTCACGTACGATTACCATGGGGAAAGACGTGGAATTTCGAGCGGTAATAGCAGCAAGTACAGCAGCTAATTCAAGGCTCCTGGATGCAATGCCAATATACTCGCTGTGATATGCCGTAAATATGGCATTTAATTATGCGAGAGGCCTTTTAGGCCAACTATTAAACTGTGACAAGCCAATGAAGGGGGCAGGATGAGGGTGGAAATGGTGGTTTGCTCCAGGATGGGTTAAGTGAAGAGTACCCAGCGGAGGTGTCTACAATTTGTACTGGATTCATAATTATGGAACCACTTGTTTTACACCCGTACAAATACTATAGTTGAGAACTTTTCTTAAGCTGATATATTTACACATAAATTCTTGATATACTCAACTTCGCCCGGTGAATATTTCATCTTGTGGATGATGTAAAACTTTGAAAGTCTCTGAGCGAGAAACTAATCCGCTCAACACAAAGTGGCGGTATTATCCGGTTCTTTCTGATACTCGAGATGTGTTTGTGACCTCACATCCGAACAGGTCTCATAAAGCTGCACCAAACTAAAGCAGCAGATAATTTTTTACAACAGAACTTGGAGTTGCATCTTGTAATTTATAGATAGATGATCTCAGTTAAGCTGAGTATCGTCACAATGCTCTGCAACCAAAAGAATTGTCACTACTCTATTAAAGTTTGGTGTACGAGTATGTACCCATATACACTGACGTTGTTACCGCAAACTGTCAGTATTTATGATTCAAATAATCTCCGCTTCAAGGATTTAAATACTATTCAGTTTTCATATATAAACTGGCTGTGTCCATACTCCTTAATGGGAAAATAGGCGTACTTTCTTTAATAAAATTGACGCGAGTTTTCCAACAGAACAAATGCTGGGAGAATTACCGATACTCCCACAAACGAACGATATACGCGATCTATCTTTATAAAATGATTGTGTATATAGATTAAGAAGAGCAGTTTAAGTTTAATTATCTTTCGATTGTATGTGGGCGTGGAAACGAACCCTGTGTTATTGTTGAATATCACATTGAAGATCCTTAATTGAAAGAATGTCTAAACCAATTGAGAGCTTGCTGAGTTTTTGCTATCGTTACAACTACGAGAACGATTTCAAATATGATTTATGTAGTATATATCTATATATATATTCATCTCTGTCCTCTATTTGGAAACACTGCTGCATGTCCTTTCCCGATATAACACTGTTCTATATTCGATCGGTGGATCCTATTCATACTACAAACTCGTAAGCAACGACCCCCAACACATCAGTAACCAATGGGATTGCGAAAAACTTGCCAATGCCTCAGCAGTGCAGTTTGCACATCACAGCTGGCCATGTATCACAGCTAACAAAGAGAAAAAACACAGGAGCCAAAGCACACGTCTCTATTTAATAATAACTTTTTCGCAATAATCGACCATGCGGCCCGTGTAATTGCGTACAGAGCCGCCGCTGAAATGGCCACTTTAAGATGAGCTCGCAACATTTTAAGTGTTGCTTATATAATTAAACTGATTATGACCAGGTAATTGCGAGGCGCAAATGCACGGAGGCAGCTCCACTGCAACTGCATTTAGGTATTCAAATCCGACGACGAGAGTAATTGAAGGAAATTGATCAGAAACTGATCAGCATTTTGCGGCCGCCATAAAGGATTCTTCAATTCACTGCAAGTGCGAGTCGATCCGAAGTCGAAGCAGAAGGGGGCGCAAGACGGTTGCTGGCAGCCGCGGTGTGCCCGTTGCTGAGTGACTGGTAAATGTGCATGCAATTAGATATTAGAAATTACGTAAAGCCAATTATTAGCAGGCGTACAAAGTGGCAGCGGAAATTGCCATTACCAGCACTTACGGACTGGTGGACGGACGCTCGTGTGCGGCGTAGCTGTAAAAGCGATTTTCCGTTTCCGGTTGCAGGCCGGCTGCAGCTGCCCACACACGCGACGCGACGCTTACAGCTATTCATGCATTGGAAAGGCTTTCAACCTGGTGCACAGCATCACAGCCTCACAGCCAGAGAGCTGTATAGTCACATTTGAGTGCTTTGTGCCCATTGATGAGTAAATATCAGTACCCTTGAAAAATGGTTTAGTGTAATAAGCTATGATAAAAAGAAAACGGAAAAAATGGACGAGAAAATCACAAGATGGGAAGCATAGTGGAGTACAATAAAAGCAGGCAAGCATCAAGAAATGGTCGAAAAAATATGTTCGCAGACATAATAAAAATGCCAAAAGGGACATTTACGAAGGAGTTAGTCGAGACGCGTTGCAGCTTCTTCTTGTTGGTGCTCTTGCTTATGTTGTTAGTGTTGTTGTTGTTACTGCTGCTTAGTAGCCGCTCGTAGTTTATGTCAACAAAACATCATCCGGTTGGCAGTTTTTCTGCTTTTGCTGCCGATGTCGCTGCTGCTGCTGCTGCTGCTGCTACCACTGTTGTGGCCGTTCTTTTATCAGCTCGAATGCTGTCCTCATGCCTTGGCTTGGGAAATCTGCTGTAGGCAGTTTGTTGTTGCTGCTGTTGTTGGCCGCTGCGAACGCCATCGACTGGGAGTGTGTGTGCTGGCAGACGTTGTTTGCCACTGCATTATGGGCGTTTTTTTTAAACATATTTATATGTGTGCAATTTTTTTCTGCTCCTGCTCCTGCTTCTTCTTCCTCTACTTGTGCTTGAGCTGTCCTCATGGCCGCATCAGAGATGGTTGTTGTTGTTGTTGTTGGTACTGCTGTTGTTGGTGTTATTGTTGGCTATTAATTCATGCAGCGCAATTTATCACTTTTGGCTGTTTAACACATTAACAATGTTTATAAGCGAAACGATTGCCTTGTCGCGCTACAATACCAGGAACAGCAACAACACTGAATCGCATGTACAGCGGCTTGCATAACGCTGCCAAAAAGCCAACAAAAAAATACGAATAAACCGAAAAGAATACTAAAAAGCAAGTTGCAAGTTGTCGACAATGAACTTGAAAAGTATTTCCCCACTTTAAGTAAATCTACTTGCAGAAAAGCATTTTCCTAAGCCAAAGAAATTGTTGCAAATTCCAAAGTAGTCCACAAATCACGCTCTTGCGACAGCACTGCAGACAGCGGCAGCTGTACTTATCCATTTGGGAATTCGAAGACACTGCAGCAAGGTGAATTCCCTAAGTGGGCGCTCGTAACTGCCAAAGTGGGTGTTATCATCATTATTCATTATCAGCCCTGACAAGGAATTTGAAATATCATTGCATTCAAAATGCATTGCTACTCGTTACTTCATTATTATTTCAAATATTAACGCGAATGAAATAAGTTCATTAGCATTATCAGAGAAATTTTCAATGAAAATACAATTTCATTATCATTACTCCTTTCAATCCCAATGATGAAGCTCGATCCATTAAAACACACACTGCTAATTGCTTTATCTTAAAGGACACCACATCGCGCTCATCCTGTCAAGGATATTAGCATGCATAGGGTAGACAGGCAGTGCATTTACCTCCGACTATTCTAAAATATACTCGTGGTGATCCTTTTTTCTGCTGCTCGACTTGCTTGACTAGCTGCAGCACCCGTCCATCTGCTACACTTCCTCATGGGAGCGGACCACTCGGACATATCGATATATGTAGCTAATGTATTTGCACTAATTGCCGTTGTGTGCCGTGCCATTCAAATATGTTCCCACGTTTGCAATCGTTCATTTCGACGATTGCAAATTTCTGATCAGAATGCGCCCAGTTGAGTGGAGTGTCCACGTTGTAGGGTACCTGCCAAGGTAATTAGTATCGAGTCGCAGCGTCCATAACGATGCTACTTTATCAACAAAAATATACTTATACAACATAAAAAGTATGCCCCGCTTCCCTACACACTGCCCCAAAAGCCATCAGAAAGCAGGGTACCGTCCGCACGCACAGGCATTGTGCACGGCCGCATGCAGCGAAAACAGAACCACTTGTGACAAAGTGTTTGTGTCCTCGGAGCAACTTGTACCGCTAATATGCACGCCTACTCTGCGCCTAATGACGCGACTAACTGATGAAAAATGCCTACGTACGAAACGGTCACAGTCGGTCGCAGTCACAGACACAGACACAGACACAAACGCAGACGCAGACGCAGACGTAGACGCCGAGGCACAATCGGCCTGCCTCCGGTAGATATACATACCTATAAAGAGGAGCACTTTGCATTAGCGACATAATTTATCTCGCATGCAGTAGACCGACCACAAGGCACAAGCAGGCCAGGCAGCAAAAAATATGATGCGTCGTTTCAGCCAACAACACAGGCGGCGGCGGCTGCACCTGCAGCGCACTGCCAAGATCGACGCATGGCCAGCCAGTCACTCAGGCAACCAGCCAACCAGCCATCCAACCAGCCACAGCCAGAGTCACAGCGCCCCAAAACCTTAAACTGCGTGCCGATGCGTAACCAATTGCAGAGCCCATGCCTTGTTTGTCGCTGTAGTTGTGGCTGTTGCTGATGCTGCTGTTGCTGCCGCAGCGAGCTTGTTTTAGAGCAACAAGTGCAATTATTGCAAATTCCTCGATTAAAAAGTAAGAAAGAAAATAAGGCAGGCACAATTTCGTTGTTAGTTGCAACTACGCGCATGCGTGGGGAGCACACGCTCTTGGGTTGATGACTGCCAACGGCGGCTGGTGTTGCGTTTGCTGCCGATGTTGATGCTGGCTGCATGCATCCCTGGCTGCCTGGCTGCCTGCCGCACTGGTGCCGATGATGGAAGGTGGAATGGTAATAATAATGAAAATTCCTGTTGCTTCCTCCTGCTACTACGTCTCATTCGTCTGCGTTCGTCTGTAGTCGATGGTCGTTTTTTACTGTTGTTCTTTCTGCGTTCGAAGGCGTTCAACGCACAAAATTTTTTAATTCCACGAATTGCAAAAGCAGACGTAGAAGCAGACGCAGACGCATACGAAGCCGGTGGAAACAGGTTTGTCAACCGTGGCCACTGGGGCCATTGTCAAGTGACAGGTGCTCTATTTCTGCGTCCGAGTGCAACCCTCCTCTTCTCTCCTCTCCTCACACTTTACCACACCCCACCCCACCCCACCACACAAACCCCCAGCACGCCAACTGTTTGGCTGCGGTGCGTGTGCATGCGTGGCACTGACGCGTTTCTGAATAATGATGTTTTATGGAATGCGCAAGCGCGCGTACGTAGGTGACTGCGTCTGTGTCTAGTCTGTGAATGCGTGTGCGTGTGCGTGGCGTGTGCTTGTGTGTGTGTGTATGTGTTGGAGTGTGCTTGTGTGAATGGACACCGACATAAATTAATACGAATTTATTTTGCAAAACAATGTGCGCTGCCATGAATTTATGTTTAATAAATTGGAATTGTTAAACGTTACATTTTTATTGAGCCGCTTAGAAATGCGTTTGAAATGATGCCGGACTGAATCTCGAGCGCACAGAACGGCAAACTGCGAGCTGTGAACTGGTGATGGTACGTCATCCCAACACCTTCCAAACTGGGATCATAAGAGAGAGCATATTTTAGGAAATTGTATCAGACAAGGACGCTTGATTCTGAATTCATATTAAGCAGTATTTAAGGATAATATGTGCTTTTTGTAACTCGTTCCCAGCGAGGAAAAATATTGCCTGGAAAACGAGTATGGATGCTCTGATATTCCCGGTTTATTTCGTTATTTCGGAGTGGTGAAAATGTTTGAAAAGCTGTTCGAATTCGTATGGAAATTGTTTGCAACTTTCATCGGAAACAACTCAGTCAAATATCCTCCTACAGTAAAAACTATTGAAAGCAACCATAGTCCTTAAAATAATATAACTTGTAACATTAGGGGAAAGGGGAAACGAGGACCAGGCAGTGAAATTGGTGCTTGTATGCTGGGCAGGGTTTCAACAGTAACTGAAGTGTCAACAGGACACCAAACAGATCAAGCCTAAAAATATGTATACATGTATCATGGATTAAAAAATTATAGAGCTGAAAGCCCTGGCTGCTAGTGCTCCCCTTACAGTGTAAAATAATAATTAAGTTATTGTTTTTCAAGTAATAATAATAATAATAACAAATTATACCTTTTCTAGTGGAATTTTTTAAAGGACACTCATCTATCGAGGAGGGAGATACAAAGTGCAAACTAATAAGTTCTATATCGGGCTTATGCTGTTATCCCACTGCGAGTAATGGACAACACAATGCAGAAGCGAGACAGAACTTTAGAAACGTTTTCGACAAAAAAGGAGAATAATTTTATGGAACAAAGAAGTCTGTAGTGAGCAACATAACTTGCCGACCGAAGAAAATACTGACGATACTCGACTTTTGCGGGACTTCCAAAGCGGGATCTTGCACATATTTTATAAATGTAAGAATGGTGCATAACTATCGAACTTCTGAAGAAGGTCGTTAGAAAAACACAACTGATTATATCCGGGACGAAACTAGTTGTAAGCAACAGCTCAAAGGAACCCTCAACAAGAATGTTGTTTCCGCGGTTAACACAAACCCCATCGAAAACATGAGCTCAAGGACACAGCAGATATTGTGACTTTCTCTGAAGCTCAAAGCTGGGAGTTTCGCCTGCGGCTATTGCAATCGAGTTGCACTGAAATGAAGAACGTACAGAACCCACAAGTTTATGAATTTCTCTGCAGTCTACGCAAGTTTCTCCACGTCAATCACACGGAAGAAATGCGCAGGTGGATGCAATCTGGGCAATAAATTATTAGGCTAGGAGTGAAAAAGAAAGATATCACTCTGCTATACTCATAAGGGCAACATTACTAAGACGCACACTCCACCGTCTCTACGCATACGCGGCGATTAGCCGCTCTCGCTTATCTATCTGCCTCTCCATCGGTGTGTCAGTGCGTGTGAGTGCGCGGTTGGCGTTATTGCGCGCCTGCGTAACCAGTTCCATTTCCACTTTACCAGTCTGTGCATTTGCTTCTAACGCTTGTAAATCAGCTCCACCACTGACTGACATGTGGAGTCGGCGGCTGGCTGCTAGCGAAGGTGCGCTCACAGCCACACATGCGCAGCAGCAGCAGTAACAGACGCCCTGCTTTGATAGACAGCAGCCAGGACGTGGCATGCGCATATTTCATTTTCATCGCCGCCGCAGTATGACAAATTAGGAAATTGCGTTCGCAATTTCAGCTTCTGAGTGACGAAGAACGCAGCTGAGTGAGTGCGGAGTGCAGCAATGGCTGCGGAAAAATTTCTCAAAGGTAATTTGTAAAATTTGTTAAACTTGCTCGCCCGCTCATTTTCCACCAACCCGCCGCGTACTTTTCTACGAGTGCGCCATTTTCCAAGCTGATGCTAGTTGACACGGGTTCCATGTTGTTGCTGTTGCTGTCGCTGTTGCATTTTGCCAACACTTTTTCTCATTTGGCGAAAATTTTTAATTAAAAATGTTAAAACGTTAAAAATGCAAAATCGTAAAAAACTGTTTTGTTTACTCGCCGGCCGCCTGCCTGCCCGATGCCTCCCTGAGTACCCTGTGCGTATCCTTGTCATGCCGCACATGAAACATGTGAATGTACAAATTAGCAAATAAGCAAAAACTGAGACAACAAACGAAATGTCAAAAACTCTGCTGCAGCTGTTGCAAAGTCTTCTTCTAATTCAGTGTGCAGCGCACAAGTGCTGCAAATGCGACTGGGCCGGGTACGTTTCGCCTTTACTTAGAACAATGCAATGAAATGCAATATTTTTGCCAAAAATAACAACAACACCAGCAACAAATAAAACTGTTTTTCTTGGTTTTCTTGTTATTTGTTTTTGCTTTTTACTGGTTGCTTTGTGAATAAACGTGACGTGGAAATTTTTTGTACAACATGTTTTAAAAACGTTGTTGTTGCTGTTGCTGTTGCTGTTGCCGCTGCATGTGGTGTGTGTGCGTGTGCTGCGCCGTCTACTGTGTCTACTTAAAAAGTGGAACAACGCGGCACACGAAAATTTCTGCTTCAAATTAGTTTACTTCAGTTTAGTTTTGTCGCTAATTAGTTGGCTAAGAATTTCTTTTCTACATGATACAATTTACATAAATGTGTCACTCACGCCGACACCAGCACCAACACCACCGCCGCCACCACCGACATCGGCACGGATAGCGACAGCGACAGCGACAGAGACACCGCTGCCGTCAGCATCGCCACCACCACCATCCGCATCGGCACATGCAGCATCAGCTTCACCATCATTGCCAGCGCCATCGCCATCGCCATCGCCATCGCCATCGCCATCGCCATTGGCAACATTACAAGGCACACATTTTCCGATTTTGTCACAGTAATTGGACATATTAATCTATGTTAACGCACACTTGACAATTGCCACTTTGCCGGCGGACGCTGGTGCAGTCGGTTCGGCGGCCGTGTTAGGGAGCATTGTGACCGGCAGGGTTTACTTAAGCCGCATTAAAATGCTTTCAATTTGCTCACCTGTGTGCCATGTACTCGAAGAGACACATTTCAAATTTTTTGTTTTTGTTTTTTTTTTTTTTTGGTATACGAGTATGGCAATTCGAAACACGTTGGAACAGGTCTCAAAAAGCGTGCCCCGCGATGCCTCAATGGCTCTGTTTTTGAGAAGCTAAAGTGTGGTTCTTTGAAAGCCAAGAATTCTGGAGCAATGTGTTGGAGTAGCAACTAAGAATAATTATCTTAGGTGAGACTTGTCGTATGATTTCATAAACGTAGTCGCTGGAGTCTTGCTTTCGAGAAACTTGCACTCGTACGTAGAAAACTGGTCATTTAATAATGAGAGAAGCAAAAGCAATTAAGTAAGTGTGTATCCGTTTTAGCGTCCGGGTGGGGTCCAAGCTTCAAGTAGCTCAGCAGTTTTAAAAGAACAAAGGATAATTTATGTATGGTTTCGCCGGTTAGAGATGACCTGAGAGTACTGACCCGGAAATATTATCTGCAAGTACAGATTTCATGCCTTCATGTGTAAACTTTTCATTCACAATTTCCAATCACCAGTATTCACCAGTATCCTGCTTCAGATCAACGAAAGGTTCTCTTTACGTACAAGTTTCGTTTGGCTTTTTTCGGTAATAAGAAGTGCCCTGTTGTCCATTAATGCGAAGGTGGCATAAAACCAGAGATTTATCGGGATTGGCTGAACATTCAACTAAGGAACGATATGGTAACGAGAATACTACCTTTGGTCTTCATCCGGATGGAATGATTTTCAGGAGGCATATAATAAGGTCCACCACACCCTTTTGTGAAAGAATACACTTTCAGCTTTTGCATCGCCCATCAAGGAAGTAAGTGCCAATCAAGTTTTACGATATCAATATCAGTGTATATCTCCATCCCTCACTCGGTTGTTTGCTCTCCTCGCACATCCTTCACTGCGCGCTTCGCTGATTGTAAAATTCACAATTTGTGTATGCTCCTTCAACTGCCGATTGTGCTCCGCTCTCATCTTGCAGATCACCTCTTCACTCCCTTTACTTGCATTTGTGTCGATCTTAACGGACTCTACTTGGCGTACGATTGCTCCGATTTATCTGATATTACAAAATACCAAATAATGTTTCACGATATTGTCGGTCGTATTTTATTAAAATTTCTGTGCAGCATGCAAAGCACACACAATCCAATTTCCTGTTGCTTCCAGTAGTCGACAACACTTCCTCTTTCTTTTGTGAATGCGCTAGTTCTGTCTTTGCCTAATAACTGCCTGACTGTCAAATGGGCGGCACTTGCAACACCCACCAAACGAAAAGCTGCCGCAAATATGCCGCTGCATGCGAAATGACCCCACTTGACTGAGGCTGCCGTAACGCCTGCGCATCCATCAAATGCAAAATGCCTTGCACAGTTGCAGTTGCAGTCATAGCCGTAGTCTCAGTTGCACTTGCAATGCACCTCGCTGCTGGCCAGTTCAAAGAATCGTGCATTCATTGAAAGAAACCGCGCCGCGTTCAATTGAATAAACTGAAAGCAAGAATTTAAGTCAAAACTGAAATTGAGTGCAAAGGAGAGTCCAGCAGCACATACAAAAGCCACACAGCACCGCACAACACTGCACAGCACAGCACAGCACAGCACAGCGCAGCAATATTGCTGGATATGCGGCACTGGGCATGACACAAAAGGCAGGCGGCCACTTTAGCTCCACCGCTGATGCGCAAAGTGTTACAAAGTGTGCCTATCCCAGCCGACACCGACTCCAACTCCACCATCGCCACCACCACCGCCGCCTTCAGCGCCCCGCTCAACATTTGGCCGAATAGTTTCCGAAGTGGCGGCGGCGGTCAGTGGCGATTGTAGGCGCGTTCGCACAAACTGGAACACAAAGCATTTGTGCCGCGCAAGATGTGTGCGCATGCGCTTGCTCATGTGCTGCTGACAGGCTCATGAAAAATTTATTGCGAATTGTTTGCCAAAGCTTTTTGTAAGAGATTTATTGAAAAGACATACACACGGCTTTGTGTGCACACGTGCATGTGTGCGTGCCTGAGTACGGATGTGTGCGTGCGACCGTGCACTGTTTTTAGCATTTGAAATCTATTCTGTTACAGACCGCGCGGAATAATCTCAGATTTATGAAATTTTTAGTAGAGCGCATTTGCTGCGCATACAATTGTGGCTATTTGCGCATGCGCTCACACTTTTCCTCCTCTTGTTCTTGCAATTTGAAAATTTGCAATAAAATTACATTCGTTCGGCATTCCAACGGGGCTACTTTTGTTTCCTTCGTGTTATTATTACGGCAGACTTTGCGGCCATCATCTAGATCTCCATCTCCGTATCTGTCTCTGTCCCAGTCTCTGCTTCGTTCTCGGTCTCCACCGTTGCGTTTCGTTCAACCGCCAAAGAGTGCGACCTGTCGGCGGGATTTGGCATTCGCTATTCACAATTCACTCGACTTTGCACTATTTTGCATCATTTAAAGTCGAAATCAATTTTCACAACGAATTGAAATGGAAATGAAAATGCAAATGGAAATTGGCATTGAAAATCACTCGCGCTACCTTTGTTGTTGTTAGTAACTCTGTCGCTGTCATTGTTGAGTGCGTTTGGCAATCGGATTGCGAAATGTCGGCACGGGGAGCGGCAGGAAACCCCAAGTTTAGTTTAAATAAATGCCTTACACCAATTCTCCAGGTAGTCAGATTAAGCCAAGTGAAAAGTGAAGGAAGCAAAATCAAAACAACAGCTTGTTTTTTGAGTTTTATGGGCGTTGTGCTGCCCACAAACCGTTCAAATTTCCCATCGCTGCTGCGACCTGAGCCTAAGCAAAAATTCTTTGATCCACATGTGCTGCAATAATAATAAAGAAACAACATCAAAGGCTGTAGCGGCGAAATGAGTTGGAGTCAAAGCGCTGGAGTGGAGGGACGCAGGCCTCTAGAGTGCGTGTAGCTGCTTCGGTGACTGTTTGTCAAGTGTTTGACTCCTCCGCGCGGCGGCAGCAATCGTTTGGCCAGCCACATTAAGCGAAGCACAGTAAACACAATTGAAATCACACACACACACACACACACACCTACACTCTCAGCCAAATAAGCACGCGAATGCGCACCACACAGAGCAAGAGGCAGTCAGGCTAATCGGGAGCACCTGAAGTGCGAGTACACCTCAGCTAAGTGCGATGCGCAAAGGATGCAAACAATGCAGCCGCATGCAGTTTGCAGCTTGCAGCTTGCAGCCCGCCATTTGCTGCGTTCGCGTTCGCGTTCACGGCAAGTGATCCGAGCCATGTTGGCCAATTATGTAGAGGCCTGATTGAGAGCTCGTTAGCTTCCAATCGGGCGCAGATAATCGCTTTGAGCCCGCTCGCACTCGACCAAAGTGTAAAATTATTTAATTTTCGCTTATCTGCGGCGGCCGTTTCGAAACGTTTTCCTGAAATTTGTATACGTGCATGTGGTTGTGAGTGCACGTGATCGTGTGCATGTGTGTGTGTGTGCAATCTTGAAAGCATTGCAACAACAATTGTTGCGGTTGCATTGATATCGTTTATTTCGCGGGCACATCGGAGCTTCGTAGCGGCGGAGGTTCGTAGGAGTCTGCGTCGGTCTGCGTCGGTCTGCGTCGGTCTGTGGCAAGTGCTACTCGTAAATGCGATAACGCGCGCTTGCGCAAAATCAAAATCAATTTGGCATCGTAGTGCGGGCACATCTCTCGCCGGAGCGGAGGCGCGAGTGTGTTGCATGCCGCATGTAGTTAGTAATTTGGGGCCCGTAGATGCAATCAATGCGAAGATATCAATGGCAATAATCGGCAGACATGCGGTGCCGCATGTTGCCGGTGCGGTTGCGATTGCGAAGGTGTTCTGCGCAGAGTGCGAGTTTCACTTTAGTTTCATTTCGTCGGTGAAAAATGGCTTAATTGGCGGCGGTTCTAACAGCCGAGTGCAGTTGATTTATTTCGCCGACATCGGTATTACGCGTAAATGCGGCGCGGTACACGCCAAATGACATTTTATTAGGTGATAACTCAAAATTGCTAACTTGCGGCAATAACTCATTCCTGCGTTCCATTCCATGCCATGCGATTTGATATAATTTGAATTGATTTTATTTATTTTGTGATTCGGTTGCACTGCCTGAAGCTGCCCAATGTGGCAGGCGGCAAATGGGATTCCTATTCGTATTTTGTAGCATTCTATGTCGGTGTCAATATAGTTCACATTTGATTTATAACTTGAAGCAGAGCACTGGAAATTGCTCAAATTCTTCAAATCAGTACATACGAGGGCGGATTGATATTGAAGCTACCTAGCGCTAGATGGCAGCAAAAACACAACAACTTTTTTTTTTAGAAATTGCGATCTGTCAAACGTCAGCTGTTAAAATTTCACCAAAATTCATCGATTAGTTTATTTGTTGTAGTCGTTTGAATTAAGCAACTTTTGTGTTTCTTGAAAAATGGAAAACAGCGAATTTCGTGCAGTGATTAAACACTATTATTTGAAAGGGAAAACGGCGAAGGAGACAAAAGAAAAGCTCGATAAACATTACGGTGAAATATGGTAAAATATTGGATTGCTGAATTTAAACGCGGCCGAACAAGCACTGCAACAATACCATCAACAGGAAGGCCAAAAGAGGTGGTTACTGAAGAAAATATCAAGAAAATCCTCGATATCGTTATGAATGATCGCCGAGTCAAGTTGCGTGAGATTGTTGAAATGGTAAACATATCATATGAACGTGTGTTCAACATTTTGCATGAACATTTGCATATGAAAAAGCTATCGGCAAGATGGGTGCCGCGCTTGCTCAGTGTCGAACAAAAACGAGTTCGACAGACCACTTCACAGCGGTGTTTGGACATGATAAAGCGTAATCCTGTGGATTTTTGGAGTCGATTAATAACTGTTGATGAAACGTGGGTCCACCACTACACACCTAAAACCAAAAATCAATCGAAACAATGGGTGGAAGCTGGTGGAAGTGCTCCGAAGAAGGCGAAGGCAATGAAATCGACTGGCAAAGTTATGGCCACTGTATTTTGGGATGCACACGGAATATTGCTCATCGATTATCTTGAAAAACGATCCACAATCACAGGAAAGTATTATCGTGCATTATTGGATCAATTGATTGATGCAATCAAGGAAAAACGACCACATTTAAAGAAGAAACAAATGCTCTTTCTTCAAGACAACGCACCGGTTCACACAGCATTAGATATGATGCTACAATTACGTGAAATACACATCGAATTGGTTAATCATCCACCTTATAGTCCAGATTTAGCTCCTAGTGACTTTTTCCTGTTTCCAGACTTGAAAAAATGGCTCGCAGGAAAAAGATTCATCTCAAACGAAGAAGTGATTACCGAAACTAACGCGTATTTTGAGGGGTTCCCGAAATCGTATTATTCAGATGGTATAAAAAAGTTGGAATATCATCTTACTAAGTGTGTCGAAGTAAAAGGAGACTATGTTGAGAAATAAATGGTTTTTGAAAAGAAAAAAAATGTTTTTTTCCTACTTAGGTAGCTTCAATATCAATCCGCCCTCGTATTTATAAATACATTATTTCCACTAATTTGTTGAGTTATTGCTGTGCCTGTCCTGAAAGTGGAGTTACGCATTCACGAGTCCTCTGAAGCCGCATTTCTGAATTAGTTTGCTGAATATTCTTGGGTATATATTTCAAGGACTCTAACAAATAATGATAAACCCGATCCCATGAGTTATTGGACTACATCAAAATTCACAATCTTCCGATGTACATATTCCCAGTTATATGATAATGCTTCGAAAATCCCTTACCTGTAAGTTTCAATCGCAATAGAGGCAAAATATTAGACACGGCCAAACTTGAGTCTCTGATTTTGAACTTGATATCAATCGAATTTTATATATATAAAATCACTCATTTATGACCAACTGCTATAGTTTCAAACTCTCCGAAGTTCCGCCTTTTCCCCGTTGGCATCATATAGAGAGGTATTTCTGGAATTGTATTTAGACTGGTAATGGTTAATAGGAAGAACTCAAGCGTCCACGGGGTTCATTTTTAGAATGGCCTGTTTTGCTTCCTGAGTCATCGGCCGCGTACTCAGCTCCATTTCTGATATTTTTTAACATCGCTCACACCGGATTTTTGAACGGCCTGCTCATGGCTTTACCTGCCTAATATTTGCATTCACGGGCTATGGAGAGAGTTAATCGTAGTTCTGATTTTTCACAAAATGCTACACCGAGAACTGGCCAAGGCAGGGTTTATTAAGGATTTTCAAATTACCCATCACACGCCTATTATCAACTTCTTGAGAAAATTAAACAAAATGTAACTTTATTGAAACGATCTGGTAATTTTTTAAAACATTGTCTAGAACTTCTCGTTTAATTAGAGAATTCGTGATTTATAATTGGAATTTCTTGATTTGAATCGCATATTAAGCAAATATCAAGTCAAAACTATTTACATGCCAAAATGTATTGAGCAGCCTTTGTATTGATTATTTGGCAAGGAGGTGATTCTATTCTTAAGATACCAAAAGTGCCAAGTTAATCTTGATCAATGAAAATGTAGAAATAAAACACCGTTCTAGCAATGCCGAAGTCTTCGGTTAATCAGGGGTGTTACGAGTAACATTCCAAAGTAACAGAATGTTTAAAAATTTCTGTTGCCAATACTCAACGTTCTTTACGAATGCCAAAGAATTGTCATGTTTCTGGGTTTGAAACCGAAAATATTCTCCATAAGTTTGCAAAATTAGTATTCGTCTTGGAGAGACTTTGTTTCTTCGAGCATGTGCAAAAGTTAATCGGAAAACTCTAATATAGGAACTGCAATAATTACTTGCTCTGGTATGTTTCTTAACGTGGACTTATCTAATGCTTTGTCAAAATATTGATGACGGCTTTTGTTAGAAGTTTTTTTAATTACCAACAAATTTGCGTCACCAAACAGAGTGCAGACAGTTTTCATTTTTGAATACAGTCGAAGACTCTTTCACACAGAAACTGGAATGATTATTTTCATTGCATTCTCTGTTCAATAGTTTTGAAAGATTGTCTACCAACAACGCTCTGTTTCTGTGTCCAGAAAGCGGCCCAACTTCTAAAAGTCCACAACAAATTAATACACTTTATTGAGCATAACGACTCAATTGCCACACATGCACACACACACAAACACGTTCAATAAAATAGAATGAAACGCCCAAGCTCAGCACTTTGAAGACGTGATGGTGCTGGTGTTGGCGATGGTGAGGGAGATGGTGAAGGCGATGGTGAAATATTATCGCAATACGCTGACGATGGTGATTTTTATTGTTTTCCAAACGCGTACAAGAACCCATTTTCAATCAGTTAAACCAACAACAACAACACCAAACAACAGAAATAACAAAAGCAAAAGCAAAAGAACCCAATAAAAGCGGGTGCGGGTGCGGTTGCGGGTGTGACTGCAATTCTCTCCACATGAGGGACGACATCGAAAAAGGGGTTAATAGAGAGACAAAAGCAAATAAAATGAAACACTTTATTATCGTTATTGGCGTACAAACGATGACAAGACTAGCAACAACAGCGACAACAACAGCAGCCTCGGCAACAACAACAACAACAACGCCGTCAGCAAGAGCAGCAGCAATCACAACAATCAGCTACAAATGTGACATCAATTAAGCCAGAAATATGGTACGAGAATCCAGCGGCAAACCAGACCGACTGCGATTTGGTGATTGTCGTCGACATTTAGATACGCGTACGCCGTCGGGTGGGTTGACTGTGTGGCTGTATGGATGCGGGTGGAGTTGTACTGATTTCATTGCTGCCATTGTTGTTGTTGTTGGTGCGTTTCGTGTTGCGCGTTGCAGTCAAGCAAATTGAAATTTAAAGAATCGCTTAATTGATATCGAATCGAAATTGATTGCGACTAATTTGTGACAATGAAGTGATATGCCTACATGCCAGTGTGAGTGGATGCGTGTGAGTGTGTATGGGAAAATGTTGTTAATACATAACTTTGTTTTTGATTTTCACACAGAGGTTTTCATTGATTCGATTGGAATGTCATTGCTTGAAAATGTTAAGGGTTGAAACATTATTTCCAACTGTGCTACCCAGGTTTTTCGAAGTCCGGCTTTAAGGTATGTATATCAGTACCTACGCATATATATATGGTAACGGTAGTCCACAAATCAAAATTTTTTTTTATACCGCTTTGCTTCGTTTTTGTCCCTTCCTGTGAATAGAGTTAAGAACTCGATAACATGGTAAATTTCTTTATTTTATTTTTTATGTAATATATTTTTATGGCCCATACCCTGATACCGTAACCATCAAAAGAAAGCGTGTATATATATATAGGGTGTTTTTTTGGACGTGTGGTTTTGAAGCAGAAATAATACGCATATAATTTAATGTTATGGCCAAGAATTTAGCTTTATTATAAAGATAAGGGTTTGCCATTACGTTTTAAAAATGATTTCGGGTAAGTGGCCGCCGCGGCTGCCTCGAATAAATTCCAGCCGAGAGGCACAATTTTTGACCAATCTTTCCAGCAATTGGGGCCATATGTCAGCAATAAGGCGCCGAATATTCTCTTCCATGACGTCAATCGTCTCGGGCTTATAAGCGTAGACAGCGACTTCACATAACCCCACAAATAATAGTCCAACGGTGTTAGATCGCACGATCTTGGAGGCCACGCCACAGGCCCACGACCCGAGATAATGCGCTCACCAAAAGTTTCCTTCAATAAATTTATTGTTTCGTTGGCTGTATGTCATGTAGCGCCGTCTTGTTGGAACCAAAGCTCGTTCACATCAATATCCTCCAATTCAGGTACGAAAAAGTCATTAATCATGACTCTATACCGTTCCCCATTGACTGTAACAGTATGGCCGGCTTCATTTTTGAAGAAATATGGACCAATGATTCCCTCTGCCCATAGAGTACACCAAACAGTGACTTTTGAGGATGTAACGGCGTCTCAACAATGGCTTGTGGATTGTCGTCACTACAAATGCGACAATTTGTTTATTAACGTACCCATTCAACCAAAAGTTAGCTTCATCGCTGAACAAAATTCTCTTGTGAAACTCGGGATCGGTGGCCATCTCGTTTTGGGCCCATTCACCGAACGTGCGACGCGGTTGATGGTCGTTCAGCTTCAATTCTTGCACGAGTTGGATTTTGTAAGCCCGTAAACCAAGATCCTTCCGCAAAATCTTCCATAAAGTGGATGGGCACAGCTCCAATTGTTGCGCGCGATGGCGGATGGACTCATTCGGGTCTTCTTCGATACTCTGCTCCACAGTAGCAATAGCGTCTTCGGTGCTCACTGTACGGCATCTCAGGGGATGCGCATTATCCACTAGAGTAAATGTGGTGCGAAACCGATCCAGGGTTTCTCGAATTACCGACTCTGCTGGGCGATTATGTCGACCGAATATTGGACGCAGCGCGCGTGGCGTCGCGCGAACCGAACCATTATTTTGGTCATAAATTTGCACGATGTGCAAACGTTGTCCAGGAGTAAGTCTATTCATTATAAAATGGCAATCCAAACTGAGCATAAACCCAGTAACACCTGCCAAAAAGACCAACTCCGAAAAAAGTGTTGCCAGATCGAAAAGCACATGTCTAAAAAAAACACCCTTTTTCATTCCCAACTTTCGGCACACCATTGAAGATAACAAGTTGGAAATGACTGTGTGTGTTTTATTTGCAGCTTCTTGGCATGAAATTAAACGATTAAAGTACTCAGACATACTCGTGTCAATGCTCGGAGTATCCCTCAGATAGAACGAAGCATCATCCAGCCTGGTCATGCCCACCGTTCTCTTCAAGTTGAGAAGTTCAATGTATGTCGACACGATTACTGTAGCCAACGACAGGCAAAGGTAGGTAATCAAAAGCAGCTGATCTCTGCACACTCTGAGAGTAGGAGCGTCAGTCCGACCATGTATTTAGCCCTCACATCACTTACATGCCGCAGACACAGTCAATTTCCAGCAACGTTTGTTGGCAAGTACAGCTCTGCCAACGGCATAGCAATCTTTGCCCATTTCTATGCGTATTGGCGCATTAATGGCAGTTGGGACACAGTCGCAAAAACGCGAAGATGTGCGGAGCGGCGCAATTAAAGTCATTTGTCGATGGCGGTGGTTGGCGACACACATTGTGGCGGCGGTTTCGCACAAATGGGATTTCAACGTTTGCAAAACATGCGCGCACAACAGGATGCGGTGCAAAAAATTATATCACTCCTACTTGGATTTCCGCTCGTAATGATGATGGTGGTGGCGAAGTCCACGTCGATCGCATGGGAGGCACGCAATGCAGACGGGAATTTGTCGAAGCGATTATGAAAGCAAATTCTTTTTTCTTTTGCCTATATGAGCGCAGAGCATGCAACTTGTCGATAAATGCGTCAACATTGTGGGAAGCAGCCAATCGGCAATGGACCAAAAACAAAATAAGACACTACAAAGAAACAACTGAAATCAAAAACAAGAACAACAAAAAGCAAAGGAAAGTGTGTGCAGCAGCTTGATGAGAGGATGCAGTGGTCCGTTTTTAGTTTATTTAGTTTTTTGTTTATAATTTTACGTGTTTTCCTACTGGCCATATTCATAAATAGTGACGGCGCTGCAATCACGGTGCCATCTGCATAGAATAGAGTAGAACAGTGGAGAGCTTCGCTGAACAGAACAGATAAGCAGCATGCGAGTATATCAAAAATTAGCGTAGAACAATTTACCGGCTCTTTCCTAATTCCTAATTGTGTGTAGAGTTTAAATTACCTGGCAAGAAGCATTTACCCCATCGCACAGCACCATCAACACGGCAACAACACAAGTCGCGCTTGTAATAAAAATGGTTGCACTGTAAAATAACTGAAGCAGCAAGTGTGGATATCACTAAATCCAAATCAACAACAGAACGTGCAACACTTTGTGTCTGCGAGTATTTTCTATTCCGTTGTTCCTTCTATTAGTTTTTTGCCTTTCAGCGCTTAGATTGACCCACACAATTGCTGCGAGGAAGGTGAGTTAGGCCGGCATCCAAGCTCCGCTAGGATGGAAACGGAACCCAACGAAACAACTTCGTAGACACCAGCGCAACAACCGATAGCCTCGAACTCCCCACTCCATGTTGCAAGCGCAACTTCTGTGGCAATTGCACGGCAATTTTGTGTTGAGTGTGGCCGGCAGCCTCAGCAACTCTCGCTCGTACTCATACTCAAGTTCATTGCACAAATTTCACGTTGAAGTTTATGGCTGCATTGGTGGCTGCTACGAGTGGTGGACTGCACCTGTTCAGGAATTTCAGCAGCGGAGCTCAGCTCAGCTGGACTTACCTCTGCGCGGCAAGTGTCCAACATCATTCACTGTACTCGTACGTATGCGCACAATCCGTCCACTAGTCCGCCGTAACGAGTGGAATCGGTAGAATCGGTGGAATCGGCGGAATCAGAGCGCAGCACAAGCCGGCAATTTAGTGTTGGTATCGCTTTTGGTGGTTCAAGGAGCATACACACTTGTTTTTGTATGATGTGGCAAAATGATGCATAAAGATTATCTGGTGATACGATGGCAAAAGTATCATCAACGACAGTGCACAAGGCGCTCGCGGAGACTGACGGGTTTCCCCTCTACCTGTCCGAGTGTCTGACTGTCTGCCTTAAAGTCTCTGTGTACGAAAAGCATTTTGGGGTGCCACACTATGTCGCTTCTGCTGCTGTCGCTGCGGTTCCTGTTTATCAAATGGTAGTAATCTTGCGCAAGGACACTTTGCAGTAACGAAATTGCGCATTACGAACTCCGCACTGTGCACTGCGCACTGTCCCCGCGCATCGCGCCGATCCAACGCCACCATTTCTGTGCACTCTTTTCTATTCTGTTTCGCGCTTGTAGCGCTTTTGTTTCATTTGTTGGCAATTTTGATATGCCAACAACTGGCAAAAATATCGTAATGCCGTTGCGCCCATAACACTTTAGGCGGAGTGGTTCATTAATTTGCTCCGAACAGTTTGCAGTGCCTGTGCTGCTTCGACGGTGAGGCCATTTGGGCGATAACAATCGCCTCTCGTCATTTGGTGGGGATTAGTTAAGCATTTTGTAGTATTATCTTGGAAACATTTTCTTGGTTTTGCAAGGCTGCGACCGTGCGAGGCATATGTGGAGCTGCGTCATTGTCGTGATTTTCTTAGTTGAAAATTTTTTCGAAGTTGTGCATTTCTCATTGTCAACAATTTCTAGTTTCAATCTGCGTGCCATGCCTATTCGAAAGCTAATCAGTGAAGGAACAGTTCATGCCTAAGTGGCGTGTGCTTCAGTGGGCCAGGTCACTCACGCCGCCTGCACTCGTAGGTGTAAGTGTGCTCCAAATAACTTTTCCTTTTCATAAATAAACTTCCTCCAAAGTCATGCTCGCCTTCGTCAAATTCATTTCATTACATCAAAATGCACTTCTACGCTCAATTTGCCTGATTTTCATGCATGCTTCTCCACTTAAACACAGGAATATGTTCGCACAATCCTTCTAACAGCACAGGCAACTAACTCCACAAAGTTCGCCTTTGCCAAGCAGCCAGCCAGCCAGCCAGACAGACAGACACACAAAACTCCAACTCGCATAAATCGCATTCAGGCGAAACCATAAGGTAAACGCTTCCCACTGCAAGCAGCCAACCAGCCAACCACTCACTCACTCACTCACTCCTCACCCAAGTGCGGGCGAAGGAGGGCAACGGCAGGAAAAAGCATCAAAAAATAGTCAACAAATTTTAATGCGACTCTTGAGAAAGGTAATTTGTGTATTTTACTCCGCCACCGCCACCGCCAACAGATGTCGCTGCGGCATGCAGGCGACGAAGATGTTGCTGCTGCTGCCAGTGCAGCTGTTGCAGACACTTCAAGTCGTCTGGTATGGCGTGGCCGGTGTGTGTGCGTGTGCGTGTGTGTGTGTGACTTTGACTTTGGCACAAATTATGCAAATTCCCTGTTGACGCATGCAACGTATTTGCTTTGGCTTTGTGGGTGGATGTGGCAGTGCAATAAACTGTGTTATTCTTGCCGCGCTCCCCGTTCTTTTATTTTATTTTTTATATCCATTTCGTCATTTTTTTATTCTGCTTTTGTAACGTTTTTGTGCATGCTGCATTTTGGTTAAAATGGAGTCATCGTCTAGTGTAGTTGATTTTGCGGTTGTTGTTAGTGTTGTTGTTGTCGCAGCATTTGCTCGGAAGAAGTGAGGATGCAATTTGTCATCGTGGTGACGCAGCAACTTATACGACATTTAAATTACATGCGATATTTATGAGTTATTAAGTTGGATTTTATTGCCTGGTGGGCGTTTGAAATGTGACTTATAAATAGGTTACAGTTGCTGGTTCTGTTGCTGTCGTTGGTTATGTTGCTGTTGTTCGTTTTCCCTTACTGTTATTGGAGGGCTCTGAATTACAATGCCAGTGCGTGTAAAGATCGTGGCGACATTTGTGCGTGGCGAAGGCCTAACCAAATCGAAGGTGAGTGCAAATTGCTCAGCTGCAGTTCTTCCGGTTCTCCTCCATGGGTTGACTATGTTGTAAATCACATTTTAGTGGATGATGTGAATATGAATATTACAAGCACATAAACTATATTGCGTTATAAAAATGTGAAAACAGACCACGGACATATTGGCATTTGTCGGGACGCTATGTCCCCGAACACCATTCCCCAGTACTGAATGATAAGCATTGTCAAAAAGCGGCCACGAATAACACGCTTAGGGATGCTATCTTCAGAAGCTTTGATGGCCCTTCAGGCATTCAACTGAGGAAATCTATTACTATAGCCTGGCGAAGTAGTTATTTCAGAAATATATATTTGACTAAACTCCAAATAGAGTTCGATCTGATGCGCAGGCCCAGAGGGCTTCAAAAAAGCCATCGAAGCCATCGGCCTCCTTCGAATCACCTATGGATCTACAGGTAGCTATCATCGACAGAGTCGACCCTGATGGGAAGATAACGCCGAAGAATTGGTTCCTAGTGGAGGCGCGGCTGATAGATAAACATTTAAATTGTATTTAGCGTGGTTGTTGCCTCGCCATTCTCGCTTATTCTATAACTAATTACTCTTGTAATGAGTCTGTAGCTAGGAGTGTAGTAAGCCTATTGCTAGGAGCGAATAGATGCGATTAGCTACCAAATCTTTATAGGACATTACTGTAGCCTGTTTCTTTCGGACGTAAGCAATGATGATAATTCGTCTCCACTAATGGACCACGTTCTCGAATGTACTGGATCATTCTGGACAGCAATCTCTCATATAAAAAGGCTTCGTAAAACGACATAGAAGTTTAGTTGAGCAGTGAAAGAAGCAGTGATAACATCGATTTTGGTCAAATTGTTGAATTTAATTGAAATTTGCCAATTACTTCGTCAATGAATTGCTGTAAATCAAATACTTCAATTAAAGATAATTATCAGATTTATTGTTATTTATTTATTATTTATTCTTTATTTATTTATTTTTAATTACATTTATTTATTGTGGCATTTAATTGAAATTAATTCTGCTTCAATTAAACATCAATTATAAGACTAGAGTTTTTTTTTTTACTTGACACAATCCAGTGATTCAAACTATTAGCGAGAAACCATTTTTCGTAAAAATATACGCTTGAATATGCAGATGTATTGAGAGGAAGTGGGGTTATTTTAAATTTAAGGTCCTACCAAAGGTAGAAAAAGGTTAATTGTGGGTATTATCAGCATTGGGATTGGAAAGTATTGATAGGGGATTAAGGCCAAGAAGCATTTCGGTACTGCCTTATTAAAGTATTGTGGGTGAGTTAATGTTATTGCTCCAAGTTTTGGAAATATTGATCGGAGCAATGTTTTAATCAACGAAGAGAGATTTGCTCCGACTCGGAATGGAGCATTCAGCCTAAGTATACATTTTAATGGAGTTTCAGAAGAAGTGGTGAGAGCATTGCTGTTATAAGTTATTTCGGAATTGCCCAGCAATAAAAGGACGATTGATTTTCATATTGAAATATGCTTAACAAAATTGCATTTGCAGGTGCTGGTGCCAGTGATGCTGATGTTGCTAATATTGGGGTCGCATTGCGTATTTCAGTCGCTGTCCTTTGGCGCACACGCGTTTGTCCTGGAACTGCATTCTTTCAATTATGTGCTTTAAACGTTGTTGCCACTGCAACGTGCGCGTCACTTCAATTGCAATGAACACACATCCACATGCATGCACAGCCAAATACTCGTACATACATTTACTTAACAATTTGGAATTTGTTGGAATCTAAACCAAGAAAGCAGCAGCCAATGCGCCGCCACCGTCGCCAGCAACGCCATCACCGCTGCCTCCCGCTTTTTATAGCCGTTTGTATGCTACTATTTGACACTTTGTAGATTTATAGACGCTCAACGCAAAGATGCATTTCTAACGTTCTTTCGACAATTTGCGCGCATTAGCCAACTCCACACAAACACACCATTACCTGCTTCCCTGTAGGAAATTGGGTGAAAGCAAAACAGCTGCAGAGGGATGGAAACCTACCCTAGCAACAGTAGGAGAGTAGAGTTTGGTCTATTAAAACTTCCACCCCCAGCCGTGAGGGAGAAATCACCACTCTAATATAGTTCATTGCATTTCAATACATGGATTCCTCATTTTCCATAGACGGGTACAACCAATCATCTCCAACGTAAATAGTCCCCCAGATGAGATTAAATATCATTCGTATAAGAATAAACACGTTCCTTTTTGATTCCCATACAACAATTCTAGTTCCGAGAGTGTACTCGCATGCCATTGTGCCCGGCAAGACACAATATACTCTTAGGAAGAAGGTTTCCCATTGATTGGAACAAATTTGCCACAAATCTGCAAGTGCTGACTAAGAGTATTAGTAGAGCATTTTTTGTTCTTCCCGCTGTAAACGAGGCAACTAAGATTCCATGGCACCTTCCTTGGGAAGACTGATCGTTCCTTCAGGGTTGTTGCAGCTCTGTAAATCGGAAGCAAGGGAAGTGGGGAAAATACCGAATTTTATATGTTTTCACTTGCATTTTGGCGCGCTGATGCGCAGCAATTGTGCCTCGGATTTGTTTCACTTTTATTGGATGCTCTGCTGTTGGTTATTTTGCTCGAGTCTTTTGTTTTTGGCCTTTTTCTTACTTGGCAGCAATATGCGCAACGGAGGCCTTCGACTAATGGAATCTTAATTTAGCCCCGCTAAAATACTCGCCGCTGCCTGCCTTTGTGGTTGTGATACAGTGATATGTGTTATAAGCCGCACGCCACAACGCTCTGCAGCGTCTTGTCTTGTCTTGTCCCCCGTGCGTCTGTGGTTCCTTTTTTTGCACACAATCGTGTGTGTGTGTGCAGCACTAGCAGCGACGGCAGCGGTAGCGGTAGCCGCATGCAGCTCGAGCTGTCATGCATTGTCTTGATTCGACATTTCACTTAAGTTGTAAATTGAATTAAAGTGATTTCGGGTGCAATGGAGATGCCTTTTTAAGTATTTCTTTCTTTCATTCTGCGTTCGGTTGCTTTTTATGTCCGTTGCCTCTTTTCTCGTGTTTTATTGGCAACTTCATTTGTGTTATTTCCTAAGGAGAGTGCCACAGAACACGATTCCCCACTGCACTGCGATACTGCGAGCCGAGCAATGGCGGTAACACTGCTTTGCTGTCGATGCTGCTGATGTTGCTGTGTTTCAGCAACGTCCCGGCCAGAAAGAAAAGAGTGGAAAAATAGAAAGAACTTAAATGCAAAAATTAATTAGAAACTGTTGAGCGAAAATTGCATTTCTTTATTTGGCCGCAAACAATCGCATACGGCAGAATTCAATTACGGTCATTGTTGCTGGCTCCAACACACGAAAACACCTCTGAACGCACGGGTGAGCCCCGACTGCAATAAGTTAAAAAATGAGTAATGGCATTTTTATTACCATGTTACTTGTGATATCTGCGAAAATGCATTATTATGTGCGCTGCACTCGTCGCACATTCATTTGCCGGCATATGCAGCATGCAGCGTGTAGCTTGCATCCAAACTCCCTCAAGCAGAATTCGCACAATGCTCACAAAGCCCCACCACAAATGCACCAAGCACAAAAGCGCTTAACACAAACTCAAAGCATCCAACTCCAAAACTAAGCGGTATTCTGAAGAGCGCTGATGCTCGTAGCTTAGAACGTCATCAAGCACCGCGAACATTGCATATGACAGACACACATGCAAACACACACACACACACACAGATTGCGAGAGATTGACCGTTGTGCGCTCAAATTGATATTACACTAATTAAGCTGCAATAAAGCGGGCCTTAAGCGTCTGCAACGCAACAACAATGCACAGCCTCAGATATTGCTATCATAATTCACACGAACACACAAGCGCACACACAAACGCATACAGCTGCATATCAGCACACACACATTCCTATCGTAGCATGCATGAAATTAGTTGGAAAATGCAAACCTGCAGTCTGGTCCTCCAAATATCTGTGCGCCCTCAAAAAGCGAACCACTTGGTGCTTATTCACAATTCAACCAGACTCTCCATCAGTACAAATATTGGAATGATTCAAGCATGATTCATTCATTCATCAGTGTCTATGCACTCTGCAGGATTGAGTTCTGGTACCCGTATTTTGCTCTTATGTGCCATCATTCATAAAGTGAATTTGTTGCACACCTCTCGACTTCGTGTCCTTGTAGTTTTACACAATGTATACAGGGTGATTCTGTGGCTGAAAATATTTATATGAGGGTAGGGAGAGACAAGCAAAACAAGGATTTTAAGACACTGAGCACCCATTCCTAATTCTTTATGGATTCATTGCTATTTTTGAATGTTCATGCAGCTATTAAATTTCTGTGTCTAAACGATGGGTCCTTGTAATAAAAGTAATTACGAGTAAGTGCTGAAATTATTCCAGGAATTGCGATTTCGGTTCTTTTATTCGGTTCCAATTATTTGGTTATATTTTCCACTAAACGCTTCCTTGAGCTAATAACATCTCTATACAGTAGAACAAGCGACGTAAGATGGTGAACGCGACTCGGAATCAACCAGGCCTATTGAGAGAGCTGTTCTAAAGAAAGGAGTTTTACGAGAAAATTGTACAATCAGCTCCAGGGTACTTTAAATTTGCTAAAAATTATGAGAGTAATACCTGAATGAGTGCTGAAGAAAGTTCTGAAATTCGATGTTAGCAAATACGATCCGCTCCCCAAGAGCGCTGTTGCTTCCACATTCGCCATCGGGCAACATGATACGCATAAATTAAAAGGGGAATAATGGACTCTAAGATATATTCAGTAATATGACACTCAAAACGCTTCGTGGACTGCTTTCAATTTTCGTGTGTCAGTTCTCAACTCTTCGCCGAGAATTTCTAAGGAAAAGAGGGGACGCAATTTGTGAATTTTGTTGTTTGTGCAAAAGTGAGAGTCAACAAATGTCGGGCAAGACTATTGGCATAATATTAAAAATGAATGGATTCGGAGATTTTCAGTTGGGCAAAATGTTGAACACATCTGCACAAAATGGAGTCACATTATTAACTCCTCATCTTTAAAAGTGTGGCTAAGGATGACCTGGAAATTCATGGACCCGTTTCGACACATTCGCCAGTTTCGGAACGCACTTACTCTAAAAAGCCAGCCTTGCGTCTCAATCAGACTCCATCACCATTATAGTATCATATGCGGTTTATCTGCAGTGACTTATTTGACAGTTCTCCTTCAAGTTCTTCCAACTACAATACTGTATTAGTATTCGTATATGAAAAAATGATGATGCCCCAAGCTTACTAAAATAATATTTAATTTCTCTGTTCAAAAAGGTCTTAAGATGGATTGGATTTTCGTTGTCATTCACATACAGCACTACAGGCTAACTCATGGGAACACCAGGTGGGCCGAAAGTAACAATCTATGGCCCACAATGGACATAGATGTCTCCTAGTGGAAGTGCGGATACGACGTATCCCAACCTATGGCCCACATTTCTTATGTTGTTATTGTCACAGATTTACACAGTGACCAAGGATTAAAAAGGATAATCACGATTAAGTGTCATTAGGTCGAAAGAAGTTTTTGATATGGTTTTATTTCAAGTTCTATTTGAATTAAATTAAAAATGAATTTTGTCTAAGAAACAAGGAAAGAATTCTCAGTAGATTCCTTGAGGAAAGCAGATAAGGTCGTGACTGAATTCTTAGCAAAAGAGCTTCCGCCAAATTCCTGCTTCAACGATGCCGTTTCAAATTATTCAATATTTGATGTTACAGTTTTTCTCAGCACTCAACAATCAAGAGCAACAACAGCAACAGCAACAGCAGCAGCAGCATTAGCAGCAGATCGACTGCATTGCATAATTCATGAGTTTGCTGACTGACTGAGCGGCAAAAAATACGAGCTTTTGCTATTTGCAGTAAATTCGTATGGAAAGATAAAAACTTGTTCAGCATTTGCTGAGTGCAGCCTGTGAGCTGGACTTCTGGCTGCTTGGCTGCTTGGCTGCTTGGCTGATGACTGGTATGCATTGGCGCTGCTATAAATTTAATGAAATGGTATCAACAATCACATCCACCTCCGTTGCACTTCCTGTGTTTCATTCATAAAATTCGTAAGCGCACACGGCACACACACACACACACACACACACACACATGTACACATACGTATAACTACAATTGAATATCAATCGTTGGCAGTAGCGGCCACAAGCACTAAATTCAGCGGCAGCCACAGCAGCCGTGCTAGTTGCATGTGCTGCATAATTTGGATAACATGATGCTGCGGCTACTACAACAACACCAGCAACAACCACTACAACAACACCAAGCGAATAAAACAATTGTGTGTTCCAGTTAAACTCTTGCATCAAATTTATCTGTCCGCCTGTCTGGTCCAGCATATTTTTTCTCTTCCCGCACAGTTCACAAGCCATCGATCGCGCCACCGGTTGGTTAGTCGGCTGGTTAGCTGGTTGGCTTAACTGGTAGCTTGGCTGGTTGCTCGGTCATTTTAACGAATTTATTTGTGTCGCGTTTTTGTCTTCAAATAATTTAATGGAATTTAAATGGCATTGCGTTTGTGTGCTAGTACTCGAACACATGCATATCTGCAGCTGCATGGATGTGTGAGCGTGTATGTCCTCGCATGTTATGTCCACACCAGCACTCAGTAGAAAAACTGCTTCTCCAATGGAGCTCACAGAAGCTGGACTCCATCCATCCGTTCGTTGCCAAGTGGCTGGCCGCTAGGCGAGGGGACAGACGCGTTGGCAGCACCTGTCGGTGGGAGTATTTGGAAGCACTATCAGCGTTCTGTATTTTTGTTTCCTTTTTGCTTTTGTTTTTGTTTCTGCACGAATTTCATTTAATTTCATCGGCCGTTGTCACTGAGACCGAGGACAGCTTTTGTGCCTTTGTGTAGAATGATTTCTTTTTGTGTTTGTGTGAGTTCATGTGTGTATGTGGGTCTCCTTGGGCCAGTCAGTCAATGTTCATAACGAAGCTGCTGGAGGGGAAATGCTAATTCGTCTTTGGTATTTGCGCTTTTTTCTTGCACGGCCTGTTCGCCTCCGTTTCCACCGACACCGCCATCGTCTTCAACTTCGTCACTGTCCTCGTCATCACCACAGTCTGCATCAGCGTCTGCGCCCGCGTATATGTACATATATGAAAATCAGTTGGCAGTTGTCGTTACTTTTTGTTGATTATATTGACTGGTTTCTTGCGGTCTCTTCCCAGCTTCAGCTCCAGCACCAGTCCCAGCCCTCGCAGCTCATTGTGAACGCACCCAATGCAGCTCATTTGTTTAATAGGCTTCGATGGCTAATGGCCAAAAGGAAGCCACAAACTCGTCCTTGTGCGGTAAATACAGCAAATGCGACAGACGCGAAATGGAATTTGTAGTGGGCGTGGGACTTGCGAGCACACTTTAATTACATTTAAATAAATCTAATTTATTTCAATATAAAACAATTGTAATCGGTTGTTTATGTTAATGGCCAAGGTGCGAAGCAGCTAATTAGTTTTTTATTTATGACACTATGACACTGTGCTAGCTTCTCATTAATATTGAAATTAGTAATTTGGTAGTTTAATAAAGTGGTAAATAAGCCTCAAGGCTATTTCCTCCGGTGCTGTTCTTAACGTCGTATATACTGACATGATTATGGGTTTGAGTGTGTGTGCATGCATACGGAGTATTTCGGGGCCAGGTTGTCTTACTTCCAATGTTCCTAAGGCTGAGTTTACAGCATTGGTCATCGCGCCACATATGAGAAATTGTATTGTCGTTTCACTTGCATAATTGATAAAAACTCTTGACAATGCTCGTGAGATTGCATGATAGAGAGAGAAAGAGAGGGAGAGAGAGAAAGAGAGAGAGGGAGCGAGAGAGAGAGAAAGAGAGACGGAGTGAGAGAGAGAGAGAGCAAATGAACGCTAATAGAGAGTAAACACTTAAAGGGCAAATCTCTCTATATAAAATCATATTTTAATCCATGAGCATTTCCATTATGGACTAAATAGAAATATGTTCTTGTTTGTCAAAACCACAAATTTTTCGATATAGCAACATGTATTTTTTCGCGATCAGGATGACTTTTCTTTTCAGTGTACACTGGCATATTATCGCCAAAACACTTACACCACAACAACACTCTCAAATTGTAAGAATATCTTTCAAAGTCAATGTTCATTTAGAAACGTTTCCAGAGCACTTTTCGTCCAACTATGAAGCTCATTTCTGGCGAATTTTTTGTTGCCAAATTCGTGTGATTCTGAACTGGGAGGCCAAACAATGAAGTAATTGTCGGAACAGTTCGGCGGTAACATCATCTCACGAAGTGAACCACTCTACTCCACACATTTTCACCACGATTTTCTTAAACTATTGTATGCCGTATGCGGAGTCAAGGCTGTCTCTGCGCCAGGACCACAGGACTAGAAGCCAACCAGAGAATACAGAGAAAAGAAACTTGAACGTCAAACGGCAAAGCAGCGATATAAAGCAGATGGACGTTGTACACGAATCCACTTAAAATCGTGGTGAATCCACTCAGAATCGTGGTGTGTCCGCTACGGACGCTGGCAGAGAAAAAGACTTTCCTTTCAACTTCAAGACTTTCAGGCAACTGCTCAAACTTCAGGTCTGTCAGTATGGGTGAACACAGGACTAATACAGATTACAGATTGCACAACTTCACCATTAGAAATTACGGCCTTGGTACGCTTTAGACTGTCTCAAAATGATTCCACGTTTTGCCCTCGAAATCTCTCTTAGCAATACGTGCTCCTGTGACGTACGAGCAAATTCGCAATAGCTGAAAACAATCTTCTATTCAATCATTCGAGAGAGCGAAGTAATTTTTGACGATGCTAAAAGATGTGCGGTGAATGTTACGTGTATTTTTGTTATTGCTTTACTCGTATTTGTTGTAAAATGCTCATTTAATTTTATTAGCCGCTTTGCCTTTGGCATTGTTATTAGCCGTGGTCGTTGTTGTTGTTCATGTTCAAATAATTTTCACATTTCCAACTTTTCACATACCTAATGACTTTTTTAATATGCTGGGAAAGTTGGTCGGTAAGAAGGAGCTTTAGGGTTGGTCGCAAAGGTGCATTAACGTTGGCCATTAGTAGCCGAAGAGTCTGTGTGTGTACCCGTCTACTTAATTTTAGTATTGGCGTTTCTGCACATATAAATGTCAAATTTACCCTAAGCGCTCGTCTGCCCCTCCCATCGATTATTTCCGTGGAATTTACAATTGCAGGTGTTGGAGCTGTAAATAATTTCTGAGTTATGAGCCTCAGTTAGATTTAACGGCTATTTTATTACGCTCACACACAGGCACGCACTTTCATCCAGATACGAGTATATTTAAAGTGTACTGTGCACTGAGGAGGTCGGCACTTTCCACCATTGCTGCAGTTGCAGGGAATGCAATTATTCCACTAACTTCTTAAAATGGTCATTATTGTCTATTCATGATAATAATGTAACTAGGGATTTGTATCAAGAATTTCAAAATGTGCCTCACCCAATCTTCTTGATTAGCTTCTTTAATTTATTGATTAATTTATTATTTGGTTTAAGTGAAGAGTGCGACCGTGGACACACTTTATACAGTATTGAAGCTGGAGAGAATGAGATCAAAATAAGGAAGATGCTATTATCAGCATTAAGCATCGAATGCAGTGCCCTGCCTTCATCGTTTTCGAAGAATCAAGGACCGATGTGACCCCTCAAAATCACAAACCGTGCAACTGCCGAAGAGTCGCTTGAACCGAGTCCAATGAACGCTGGTGGAAAGTTAAGAATCTACACCACGTTCGGATAAAAACGGGCCTCATCGCTGCTTGTCTATCTCGGAGTACAAGTAAGTTTGCTGTTATGATTGATATAAAAATAAATAATGACATTTGCACCTTCTGCCATACAATTTCGTCAATCATTTGGTGCATTTAAATATTTATTACCTAATGAGCGAACATTTTCATACTCCGCAGCCGCGTGGATTAATTTATTAAAATCGCAGCCTCGCACTTACCTCAAACTTGATAAATTAGCAAACCAGCAAATTTGACACAAATGCGCGACCGAAAAGCTGAAAGAAATCAATCCCACAATTGTATGAGTACCACGCGTACGGGGCGCTTAATACGCGCGCACTGCAAATGTAAATCAACAGCCACTTTAAGATACTCGAAAGGAGCTCTTAACAATTTCAGACCCACAAATCATATTCGCGAACGTTGCGAGTGTTGCCAGTGTTGCATGTCGTCTCGCATTCAAAGTCACACATTGGAGACGGAGCGGCACGCAGCGACACAGACAGCTCGAGAGACGGTCAAAGTAAGCAGCGCTTGGAATGGTGGGCTTCGAATGGGCCGGGCAGGGCAGGGCTGGGAAGGGCAGGGAAGCGATGGAGGGGCGCACAACCCGTCCGGCCAACACTCGTCGGCGGTGTGACAGTTTTATTGGATTTCAAAATGTTTTATGAGCGCAAAATGACACATGTTTTCACTTGGCGCAGGGCGAATTGGCAAGTGCGAAACATGATAATGATTACGGGTATTTGCATAACGGCCGCTGCGTGCCAATCAGCGTGTCCTCCCACACGCATGACAGCGACTGCAAATACGAAACCGACCGCGACTCCGACTCCGAGTGCGGCTGTGGCTGTGGCTGTGAGTATTTAGGCACAACAGCCGAATGGTCGCAATTGAATGGAAATGGAAAATATTTGCCTATAGGAGTACGTGTGTCCGTTCTGTTGTGCCACAACACTTGGTCGAGGGAGGGAGTAGGGGTATTTGCATGTGCGTAGTAATTGTGTGCCGTGGCGCATACTCTCTGCGAGGCGTTTTGACAGATTTTAATAATTTGCGAGCCTACTTTGTTTTCGGGCTCAGGCCTTGCACAGAAAGTGCTCGTGTTCTTGACGCATGCGTGAATTCCACACTGACTGCGTGTGTGCATGCGATTTAATAGGTGCTGTTACACACAATACCGATTACAACACGTGACTAATGCTCTTGCCTATAACCACAGTGTACGCATTGATATGAATCTGACATAGCCGCTGTTTTCCGGTGTAACAACTAAGAGCAAAAATTTGCTCTTCAAGAAAATGTAAACCGAGGACGACGGAAGGTAGATCGGTTTTTAATGTCACTTCTTTCACACTTTTAGGTAACATCACTACTTAAGTAATTCCACCGTGACTCCTAGTGGCATTGCTACGAGTGTACCAAGTCCAGCAATTAGAAAGAGCGATATAATTATCTTCATACTGTCAAACATTTAAAATGCATCAGGTGCTTTGTTTACAATTAACTCTTGAGTTCGACAGCAGCGGCAGGCGAAAATAAAATTTAGTGAGAGCTGGATTGAAGCTGCATCACCCCGCAGAGTAAAGTGACAATAGACGATCCAATTAGCGCATCAATCATAAGAGTGTGTGCGTGCGTTCGGACTAACTAGTCCTGCTTTTGCTCACAAATGCGACGTTGACGGCGTGTGGACGGAAATAAAAATTTTGATTGTTTAATTCACGGGCCCGCAATTTGATCGTTTGTATACGTGATTCATGGATTTTCGTCAGTTGTTTGTTTTTCTTCAGCGAGATCACACCATTATGTTGTGGGATACAAAAGCTTAGTGATTCGACTGCGATGGTCACCAACAAATGGCACGTGTTCCCGTTACCAGTGTCTGTATTACCTCTCAATGACAATGAAATGTTGTCGTATTGTAAGCGCTGGCGAAATGTTGCGCAACAGTTGGATGGCAAACTTAAACTTTAAACTTATTGAAAATTGTTTACATGTGGAAGGTCGTGAATAATATTTTTTAAATTTATTAACACCAGAAACGGAAAGGAAATGGGAATAAAAAAACAGGGCTCTAAGGAACTAAATATACACCCACACATATATTCAGTCATAATAGAACCATGATCAAAGCCTGTGAGTAGTGGTTATTTTCGGGATATCCTGAGGGCTGCAAGATCATCCATGCTTCAGTCAGCATTAATTCATACATCCTATGAAGGCTCCACTCACACGTGTACGTGTCGTTGGATTCATGTTTGCCGGGCACTGCACTAGTGTCACGACCATTGAGATTGAGACATATTTTTCGGCGCCAAAGATGAGGAACTTGCTTATATCGATTAAAAGCAAAGTTCTCTAACTGCGATTTTCGTAGGTGGAAGCCGAAGGTGGCCAATGCAATCAAGTTCGGATACTGAAGAGTAATATCAGAATACTTTCTTGTATGAGTAAAGGGGAGGAAACATAGCTAGCAAACAGAAGGATCGTAAACATCACACTGTGCATACAAATACTACTGTGGCACTTTCACACAAACTCACACAGCAAGTTTGCTTGATTTTTATTTGAAACCCCGATTTGCTACCTGGAGTTGATAGAGGGGAGTACCAGGTAAGTGGTAGAAAATGATGCGTTTTATATTTGGATTTTTATGAATTTTTTGGAAATATGACGAAAAGAGCTCAAGTGGCGGAAAGTGCCGCATGCTGGGCACTTGCGATCGAAAGGACTCTAGAACTCTTACAAGTGAATACAAATTTACAACATAAAATTTGCACACAATAAAAAGTCTGATAGAGGTTAAACTTGCATCATGAAAAATTTCCCTCTACCACACTCTGTCACTCGAAAACAAAACCCCTTGAGACACATTCAAGCAAACAAATTTCCGACTAAGTCAATATTTATTAAAATTTAAAGAAATCATTGTAATTATCCAGATAAAATAATTGATTATTTATCCTTTCTTACGCTGAGCTGAGCTTAGAGCTGTGTATGGAGTTGTTTCTTCTCTGCGGTCCGAGTCGGAGTCATATAATGTGTATCGACTCCTACCTAAAAATGAACGACTCCTTCTCCGACCACGACTCCACAGCTTGGAATTAATAATTTTACTCAGCGCGACAATAAAAATGGCTTTATGCACAACAGTCCCGAAACTGTACGAATGTGTGTGCATGTAAATCGCATGAAGCCAAAACGGTCCACACAACACGCGGCCAGCACATCACCTGGAGCAGAATTCAATAAAATACAAACAAATTGCTTTCAAATTGCCAGTCACTTCATCGATTCATGTGGCACGCGCTAAATATGACATGACCCCTCAGGCAAGGCATGTAATGGAATGTAATTACAATCATATTCGTACCGCATAACATCGCATTTCACATCCTACTCGTACATTGCCAGCCAGCTAGCCAGCCAGCCCAGCGGCCAATATCCCAATACGAGCACAGTCGATGCGAGCGACGTCGATGGCGACAGCAACAGCGACAGCAACAGCACCAGCACCAGCAGCAGCGAGTGCGACCACCATCACGATATCTCTGTACGCCGCATGGACGGTGTGCTGCACACAGCAGGAATTGCCAATATTACAAGTAACTGCCAAAAACCGCCGAACATGCCAACCGAACGAAATCAATTCCAAGCGCCCAGCCAACCAAACGGCAAACAAACAGTGCAACTGGCAGCCGGAGCACTGCAGCGGCATGGAGCTTGTTCACAGATTTGCAAATCGGCAAGAAATATGTGCAAATCGCATTGCCAGCCTGCTGCCTGCCTGGCTGCTTGCCTGCTTGGCTGCCATACAACGTCGTACCGGCAAACAAATAACGTAGGAGTCGCCTCGACGCAGTCGTCCGTCGCACATACGAGCACGTCGCTGAGCTATGAGGTGGAATTTATGACAAGCGTAATAATACGATTGCACGGTAATTATTGCGATAATGATGGGTACTCGATATGTTAACGATGAAGAGCGACACACAGCAAGCAGTAAAACAAAACAAAAAATAACAATTAACAAATCATATTGACACATACCGCACGCGACACCCCCGCTCAATATAGCTGACATAACATCCCAGCAGAAAACTGGGGTGGAGTCCTAAAGTTAATCATCAAAGAGCTCGTTGCCTGAAAAGTGATTTCTTTCATAAGAGTGACTACTCAAAAAGTCGGAAGACGATAGCCAGACCGCTCTAAAGAGGTTTTCAACGCTTACACATTTAAGGTCTGCAGAATGTGTTGTTTTTGTCGTTGAACGATTTTAGAGAAGGGTCACTACAATTCTGTAGGGGCGTGCCATTGTGATTGTATAGAGTTTTAAAAGTTTGTAGGAGGTTTGTGACATTTTGGTGTTGTGGGGTTTGTGTATACTGTCTGTATTGGATGTTTGCAGAAGCTTTTTGAGGCCTATCATTGGACGTGCTTAGAGGAAGATCATTGGAGGTTTGACGGGTATATCTTAGGAAGTTCGTAGAACTTTCGTATATAAGGTATGTAGAGTTTCTCGTTGCGTGGTTTCCACATGAAGGTATATAGAGATTCTTCTTCCCGAGTGTAAGTACGAAGTAAAGCGATCACACAATTTAGCTTTTACCAAAACTCGAATTTATTGCTGGGCATGTGCGCGTGTGTGTGTGTGTCGCACAGTGCGTTGTGTGGGCTGCAACAACACTATGAATTATGAACGACAAGCTCATTAAAGGAGCTTCCACTTGTTGCCGCACATGCAGCTCAAATATGTTACATTTGAAACTTTGCATAGCGCACTCGTAAATGCTGCTCGCTTCGTTTGCAAGTGAAAAATGTTTTATTGCTGCGAGTACGTGTGGAGTGTGGCAAAAATCCCCATCTAGTTGGAGCAGTGGGCAGGCGGCGACTGGCAGGGATATCGAAACTTTTTCAAACCGCAAATCGAGCAGTGCATAGCAAGAGCAGCAACTGCACCAGTAACAACATCAACCAGAACAGTAAAAAGAACAAAAAGCCAGCAGCAGTGGCAGCCTACAACCGAGCGCACTTAACGCATGTGTGGCAGGCATTGGGCGCATATACATTTCGCTGACTGCACCCTGCTCTACGAAACACCGTGACACTTGATTGGGAAGCAGACGATGAGCGCCGAGGTTCCCAGCGCTTCGGTATGGAAACCGACGGAAATGGCCTGGTGCCGGCAATTATGTGTATGTCGGGGTCCCAGGGAGACACCACACCAGTATACTGCAGCACTCGCACTGCGTTGTTGCCAAAATTGCGGAGGCGTTCAAGCATAAAATGCATTTGCCATTCGGCTTATTTGTTATTACGTATTAATTTATTTGTCTGCTCGTTGAAGTAAAATAAATTATCTCTAGCACGCAGACGGACGGACGGTCGGTTAGATAGTCAGTAGAACAGACAGACAGACGGACGGACGGACAGACGGACGGACGGACAGATGGCAATCAAGCGACAAGCGTCTATAAATCAAAAAACTTCAAGTGTAAACTAATTTTCATGTCAATTTATAATAACAGCTTGTTAGGATTTTGTTGGTTTTCCAAAAGGTATCGCGCGTGTGGCTGTGGCTGTGTCGGTGTCGGTGTCGGTGTCTGGTGGAGTACGACCAGATTCGAGCTCCTACACTAAGTGAAAAATGATTAACGAACTCAATTATTGCGGGTTTTGTATATCAGTAGAGTAACTGAAGTAGTGAAGCTACTAATGGCGTTGGAATCAGTCGACTTTCTTTCATTTGGATGTCGAAAATTGGTCTGAGTGAACTCATCTTTCTAACAGCATTCTGTCAGAATTTTCTATTTGGGTACTACTGAGCCCAGTTCTCGCTTGTCCCACACTTATTATGTATGCCATAATTCCAATTATGGGAGTGAATAAGTGAAGCTCAGTCGTTTGCGTCTGGAGCCTGTAGGGGCAGTTCATTTTTACATACAGATACAATTTCCAGATGAAGAGGATGTGCAAGTAGTTCTGCTCTCTCGATGCGTAATCACTGAACTCAAAATTGGAATTGACTGATCCGTTTCTAGTTAGAATTGATTGATTTTTAGCTAAGCATACGAACATTTCATTGTGAGTGTAATCGCTGTAAGCCCCAAACTCCGAATTTATCGCTTCAACACTTTAAATGCGAATTTTTCATGAAATTCTTTGCCTTCATTTTAGTCCAGATGCAATGCTGATACCCAAATAAGCTGAAACTCTGGGGACAAATGTGTTCAGTACTTTAAAAATTACGAGTAGCGTGTCGTAGATTTGTTGGCCAAGCATTGAATTGACAAACAAGTGCTAGAAAAACCGAAAAACTGGATCAATGCTTTGCACGATCCTAGCGACCCGAAAGGTAGTGTCGACACCTGCAATAGGCTGCCCTCAGTGGTATCAGCTCTTTTGCTGAATGGAGGGCAATATCGCCGGGCTGCACTGATGAGGTCGTCACGAATACATGTGGTAAATTGGATTCAACACTCTACGATTAAATGTAAACATCGTAAATATCGCATATACCTGTAGTTTTAGGCCCGTCCTAAATATAGCTAACAAACTCACATGGAGTTGTCGACAGTTGCATAAAAACATCGTCTTCTATAGCCCGGCATTACAAGAATAGAAGCGCCAAGTACATTTTAGCTCCGGTGATATTCGTTGTCTCCTACCTTTGTCAAATCTTATTGCAGAAAGAGCCCACCTGTTGCGCACTTGGACAGTTGACCGCTCCTGACCCATCAAATGAGAATCCCGAGAATGTTGGGGGGATTCTAGAACCTCAACCATAATACAGAATAATCATTCTCTGAAAGAAAGCACTAGATAATGCATAAAAAATCTTGAAGGCAGACATAGAGGACTGTTTCCCGAGTTAATCCCCATTGGACTCTGAAAATGTTATATGAATACTTATGCGGGATCTTAACGAACGAGGCGTTTCTCTGTAGGACTCGGAAACTATGTTATAAGCTAGCAAAACTTGGGGTAAGGTATATAAATAGCCTAGTACTTCACTACAGGCTATGCACATACCTTTGAGCGTGGTAGTGATAAATTGGAGCAACAAGCTAGGCGTATACGTGATATAGAATCATATATAAATTGTTTGGTTTGTGAAAATACGGAGCATTAGAAAGGTCTGATCTGTGTACTTACAAATATTCTCGCAGTACAATAAAAATGATTCGATTATGAAGATATATTAAGACATTCTTCCCTGAGCTTTTGAGCTTCGAAGTGTTTTCCCTGTAAAAACATTGCAAGCGAACTATTTTACCGTATCGCTTTTAAATGCAACTGAATTTCTCATTTCAAAATTTCAAAATTTCTACAACGAATATTAGTCAGTTGGATTTCAGGATGGCATAAGTCTGAGCAATGTCCTGTTCAGATTTCTCGTGCACACACATACGATTAAATTTACTTTATACGGAGCTATAAACTCACTCTGAGCACCTTAATGTGCTCGATAAGTATCTGTTATTTATATGTATATATTTTTTCGAAGAGTATTTTGAATTGCTCCTGTTGCCTGAAGTGTGTGTTCAGTGTGGGTAGAAGTGGAAGCAATGTATTTTCCCTTGGGATGACTTCGTGTGTTGCATTTACTTCGAGGTAATTGGGGACATAAATGTTCAATTAAAAGAACTTAAGCTAAATACTCATACATATTCGCCCGTACCTATTTGCACATGAGTATATAGAAACACACATGCTCGAAATTGACGGAATGCTCGCAAATCCAATTAGAAGCACAAATAGTCGTAGTTTTATTCCGAACTATGTTAATCCAGTTCTTTCAGCGAATTTGATCCCAGGCACAATTACGGAGCACTTCAAATATGCCAAGTCCTCACTGTCAGGGACTTGGTCGGTTTCCCGGCCCCTGCATCTACCACTGCAGCGGTAAAAAGCGAATTGCATGCAAATATTTAACAACAATTGCCGGAAAAAATTACACGCAATTTATAAAACTATTCCGCAATGACCGAAACACAATTACTTTAACAATATGACTGCAATCGATGCTGCTGCTGCACAGATAACTGCTGTGGAAGTGGCTGTGGCAGCGGGCGCGGTAGCCAGCCACAACATCTTTGCCGCACTTAATAAGAATAATCATGGTAATAATCATTATTGGCCAATAATCGATGTGCGTCCGTAACATGTTCCCATTATCCATGAACAAAATAAAGTGACCATTAAAATGCCATAAAGTCAGTTATGTCGCATGCAACGCCGCCGCGGATTAACATCTGTGCGCTGTAGTTATGGTTAGGCAGCTGCAGGACCAGCACCATCACCATCACCATCACCAGCAGCAGCAGCAGCAGCGGCGGCGAGAGTGGCAGCGGTAATGCTGGTTGGTGTCCTACCATAGTGGAGGCTGGGAAGTGCAGCGTGGGGTGCAGCAGCCTTGCGTTGGCATATGGTACGGTCGCAGAGAACCAGGGATGAGATGAGATGTTGGCGGTTGCACTTTAAAGTTCTGAGTCTCAAATTAATTTCACCTATTTTCGTGTCCTTTTTTAATTCCCACTTTGGCATGTTGCAAACAAGCTTCGCCGTTGACGTCGACATTGAACGAATCGAAAATCGATATTTTGTGCTGCAGTGTCGTAAAACTTTAATGGGTGTGCAGCCCGAACGCAATCTCTGGGGCGATAATCATGGTGTGATTTGGTCGAAGTAGTAAATCTGGACATCATGAGCAATCTGCAGTAATGCAGAGGAGTTTGGAAGCATGGGAGAGGTGCACTTCCGAGTCGAATATCTTCGCTTATTTGATGATTTATCTGTGCCAGCTGTAGAAACGCGAGGGGCAGCGGTGCGTGCCTCCGGAAGGGTGTTTCCGATTTCAATTTCTTGACATTTTGAACGCGCTGTTTTACAACTGTACATTTTTGGCATTAACATTGATAAATTCCATTCAATCTGAATGAAAATTAGTCGCATGTAATTGCCACAAATTGCCACTTCAGTGACCAGTTTTACCTCCACAGTTTTACTGCAGTTGAGGCGCAGTTTTTGTTGTTCTTTCTTGTGTTTTGTTTTGTTTCGTTTGGGTTTTTGCTGCAAGTTCACACAGACTGAATGCATTTTTAATTACCCACAGGATGCGAAAAACGCGCGACAGCAAACAAATTGCCATCGTTTCGCGACAACACGTTTCGCCAGGCGCACCAAGTAAGCCCAAACCGAAACCCAAACGCAGAGGCAAACGCAGAGGCAAACTGAAAGTACGCGTGAGTACACGAAACTCTGCACGGCTGGTCCATGGGATTTAGTTTGCTCCAGCAACGCCATCGCCGCACCGCCAGTGTACTGAGACTGGGTACGTACGGATGTGTGCATACTTAGATGTGGAATGGTGTGTGTGTGTGTGTGCGAAACTGACCAGCGCAGAGCATACCCAGCGCACCCGCGCCGCAACTGTAAAATGCGCTTAACGTGCGGCAAACTAACGGACGACGAAGGCAGCCAGCAGACGGCTGCCACAGCTTGCCTCGCCACTGCAAATTTCCCTGGCGAGATAAGCTGTGCGTAAGGTGCGGAAAACCGCAGTGGCGGATGCGGTCTGTGGTGCGGAATCGATTGCGCGTGTAACCAGAGTCAAGTGCAGTGCAAAGTAATTAACTGGCATTGGGATTGCAAGTGAATGAGGCAGTGGCAGTGCCAGCGACAGCATCAGCGTCAGAGTCAGCGCCGTTAAACTTGTCGCAGACTCTGGAAAGCCATTGCGGATGGTTGGGAACAGTTGTGCACACAGCGAATTTCCGGGAAGCTGTAAAGAGCAGCAGCAACAACAACAGAAGGCGAAATATGTCACATCGGCGGCAGGCTGTGAAAATAGGAAGTGAAGGAAAACGTCGCCAGCACAGACAAAGCAGCATAGTGAATATTTTCGCGGCATGCTTTAATGCACCCAGGTAGAAATTCCCAATTGGGCCATCACTGGCTCAGCACAATTGACCGCATTGCCAGCGATGGCAATTTAACTGGGTCCGCGTCCCACTGTTAGCCAGTTGCGGGACAATACGGAAATCGTAGCAATGTCACTAAAACTGATCCAGTTTTGCAGCCAGTCATGCCACATGGTGCTCCAAATTGAATAGTTTTCACGCCTTCATTTGATTTTATACAATTTTTCAGAGACGAAAGTAATCGCGACAACTCCTTTTCCACTAATTCCACTAGTCCTTGTGGTGGTGTTCTATTGACCAACCAAACAGGACTTGAGAAAACCATCGAAAAATCGACTAGAGAAGAAATTTTCTTATACATATTTTCAGTACTCTCCAATTAGTAGTTACAACTGACGGCACTCTTGAATTCCATAAGAGCTTGGAATGGTATTATAGCATTTCCTTACGAATGCAAATGTAGGCGGTTTATATTATAAGCTTTGTAGGGACTGTTATAAAATTTTGTTGTGTTCAAAACCAATTGTGCTATTTTATAATGCTTTGCAGTCTTTATAAAATCATTGCTTAATCCCAGAAGCTTCAACAACATTGTTATAGAGCTACGCGTACTGCAATTCATTGGACTTTCAACTCCAGTTGCCAGTTATCGTTTCACCAACGATGCTTTAATACCTTCAATCATTGAGCCGTCTTCAGAGAACACGTTTGTGCTCTTTAAGGATGTTTTGTGGTGCGAATACATGGAATATTTATTGAGTTACAAGTATGCAGGTATATTATAAGTCCTTATAGAGTTCACCATATAAAGTTAACAGCGTTACATAGTTCAGCTTACATGAACATCATTGCAAAGCCATCTAGTATGGCGTTACAGTGTTTCCAACGCTATACACATTTACATATATATGACGAACGCTATAAGCATTATTACTTCAAAGCCACATTCGTTTAGTTTTAATCTTTTTATAATGTCTGACTATTCTTTTACAGCAGTGCTCGACAAATCAGACAGGCACGAGAGTGCGTACGTGCTTGTATGCACCTTTTACCATATGGTTTTCTGCAGACAAGGGTCGGTGATGCATCTGGTATTTGTGTTTCTGAATGTTTGAAGCTCCACAAGTTCTCCGGGCATGTTAATGCCGGTCACTGCTTTTTGATATCTTAAAATAGAATTACAGCCAATGCAGGCGGGCGTCTTCCTGGATTCAGCCAAACCGGTACCGGTATTAGACCAGTGGTTCAGAGTGGATACATTCATCACTGATTTCCTGTTAATAGTTATGGTTTGCTTTTGTTTCATTAACTTTTTCCGACAGGCCTAATAATCATGCTAATGACACCTGTTTAAGATAAGCAATCGCCGCACAAATCGCGAGCCGCAATAATACACAAAAACAAACGCGAACGGAGCACATGAAAACGATGAAAAAACCAAGATGAACGGAGAAAAAATCTAAACCCAGAAACATATTCGCATGTCAACGACAAACGAGGCAAGGCACAACATGCAGCAAAATATGCCACATAAAGCAAATGTCGCAATATCGTATTAAGAACACGATCGGAAAGAAGTAAAAACCATTTAGCATGGCATGTCGTCCACACATGCGGCGGATCCTTTTCATCCAGCATTCATAGCGTACAACGAACCACCGCAGCAGCAGCAACAGCAGCAGCAGCAGCAGCAGGAGAAGCAGTCGCAGCCACAAACGCCAGGCCAAACCAAACCAAACCAAACCAGGCCGGGATGCAGCAACGCAGCGCAACCAGCCACGCCAATCCACACCACAACAGAGCCAGCTCAGTCGAATTGTCACAGTTGCCGCTCGCGCTGCTGCAACTCATCGCTCGCCGGGCTTATACACTCACTCGCGTCCGCACGGGTATGCATCTGAAAGTTGATTTATTGAACGAATAGATTAAGTTAGCGTATCTGTTGGTTCCTTTAATTAATTTGTTTCTTTCACCAAATCGAATGTTCTGTTTCGCGTGGCAGCCGAGCAGGCAGGCAGGCGGGCAGGCGGGCAGGCAGGCAAGCAGGTCGACTGGCAGGCCTCGTTCACGCGTTCGTATGTTCGTTGGCTCGTCTGCTCGTTGTCTGTCGGCTGGTGTCCTTTCGTTCGGCTGCGACTGCGACAGCGACAGCGACTGCGACTGGAGGCCGGAGGCCGGAGGCTGGCTGACTTTAGCAAAACGCGCGTTGCCATAAATTTAGCAATGCTGTCAGTTACTGTGGCGAACATTTATTTATTTTACATGTCATTTGATTCCACTTTTTAACAGTTGCTCCACTGTCATCGCCGACTGCGACGCGGCCGATTGTCCACAGGAAGTTGTTAATGAAAATTCGATTTTGACTTATGCATTGCTGTGCGTAACCGATTTTTTTCGTTCTGAATTTGTCACACTTGTTCTGTGGAACCTCATAAAAATGCGACTGCGAATAGTTTGGATAATGGTTTAAACGGTGCCAGGCTGTGGGAATGGCAAATTAGTTCTGGCAGCGGCTGAAGCACTTTTAATTGTTTTATAACACAGAGTAGTTGGCATTCTGGCTTGCGTCCCTTTAATTTAAATTTGCGTCTATACAATCCTTTCTTCAAACTATGAAGCTCCTAAAGTTCTATTGTAGTTATTGTGATAGAGAGACCTGAAGTTTGTCAAACGTATTCTGCATGCTTAAATAAATCTTTGTCATCCGAAAACTAAAGCGATGATCTTGGAAACAGTCGTTTTTTGTTACTGAAACTTCAATATTCCTGTCAAAGTAAGAATAAGTCAATAAATCATCTGTGCGTTCTTCATTGCTTGATTATTTTGAAGTGAAATCACAGGCGCTCAATATCCTCATGTCAGACAGTCCTGCAGTTTCTAGCACCGTTGTGAATGTTCGAGCCGTAAGTTTTTGAGTGGAGTTGGAGACGCTACTGAAATGTGTTTGATGGCTCCAACTCCGTATAATTGAATGATACTTATTAAGAAGAATGGTAGTTATGTACTGCTTTTGGTGTGCTACGTACTCCAACTTAGTTCGCTCTACCTTATTCCTCTTCCATGCTTAGTGGATGAGTATTTAGTGCATTTCATGGGAGGAGTCGGAGTTGGAGTCGGAGAATAATCCTCACCGGAAGCTTCTAGCATTAACTATACTTAGAATGGCCATATGGAAAACATCACATCTTTTGATATTCCTTTGGGAGTCTAAAAGCAACCATAGCAGAAGACATGAAATGGTGCATCATAGAGTGCATCAGCCGAGGCCGATGAGGCATCAGGAGGGCTGAATTTTTAAGTTGAATCTTCTTAGTTTAATCAAGAATATTTGCAACGAATGAAAATAACTGGACTAAGCTTCGCAATTCAGTCGCACAGGGTTGACTATTGTACACCTCTCTACCAGAGATAGTTTCATAGGTGGCAGCGTAATTTCCCTGCTTGAGTGTTTTACTGAAGAGTTTTTCAGTTGGAATCGATAACTGGCAGTATTCTAGTTCTGTTCCTATTGTTTTATTCTGTTTATCCTCTTCAGTCACTTTTTTACTGCTCGGAAAGCTTCGAGGAACATTTATTAATAAAAAGTTATATTCAGATTCCCATTGCGGATGTCAATCGCCCGTTAACATGTGTCAATTTTGAAAAGTGCGAGTACCTCCGTCTATGAGGGATTGTCAAGTCGACACTTAAACCAATTTGGAATACCTCGCTTTATGTACTCGTCAAATGTAATAGAAATTGCGGAGCTTCGATTATGAATTGTTGTTTGAGATCCAAAATAGGGCCCTCGGTTTGTATGGGTACGTAAGCATTACCTATATCTCTTTAAATAGATATATTTTCTAAATATCAGAAAAAAAAGTAAAGGAGGCACTGGAAGGAGACGAAGCAGCACAGTTTTGAACTGGTTTAAAAATCCTTAAAACTCAGAACAGTGGTAAATGCAACACAATCTACACAACCTACCAACTAGCCAACCAGACTGTGAACATGACCACTAACGCGCAGCAAGACGAGAGGACACACAACTAATTCATCCAAGTGACAGTTTCAAATATGTTGCACACGCTGGCCAGTTCACCGTTCCCGGTGCCCAGCTACGAAACATTGAACCGAGCTGCGAACTGCTACCAAAATGTGCAACTGTCGTGAAAATGAACTGGGTACACGCGTAATATGAGACAAATATGCGATTCGGTACTGACATAGCAACAACTCCAGCACCAGCAAGAGCAGCAGCAGCAGCACTTGCTGAGTGAGTGCGCAATTTTGCATGTTTGCTTGCGCTATTACGCATGTGCGCCACGGTAACTGTAGAACAGAAGCGGCTCATAAAGCCTATGGAGGCTGCCGCAGTGGTGGAAATGTCGCTGGACCCTGGCCGCTGGACGACTGCTGGCACAAATCGCACAGATAAGCAGAAGTCACTCTTTGTCACATCGTAAATTTCGCCAGTGACATTCGTTCTGTGTTGCCTGCTTTTTGGATTTCGTCTCAGCCGTTTGCGGTGTTTTGTTACGCTTGGCAAGCGCACACGTTAATTAGATGCGTGGCGAACATGTTCCGCTCGGCGTAAATGTCATGTTCGCTGTAGAGGAGTTCGTTATAATGCTTTCAAAGCTATGTTCACAAGGTATCAGCTGTTACATTGTTTGGAAAATGATAAAGCCAACAACAAACAAAATACAAAACAAAAGGGGAAAACAACTGAAAAAACTGGCGAAAGAAAGCACAAAAGGCAACAATACGCGTATTAATAACAATAACAAAGGCGAGTAGGAGCAAAATGCAAGGAGTAAAATTAAAATGAACACACAAATGCCAAACAATCGGACATCAATCAAGCAGCTGCAGCGGTAGCGGTAGTGGCAGCCTCGGCCTCGGCCTTAGCCTGAGTGAGTTGCTTTCCAGCTCCTCTTCTTCTGCTCCATTGTGTGTGCCGGTGCGCCTGCGTGAGTGCGCGCCGAAGCTGCTGCTGAATAAATGGCGTCTGCGCATTGTTTTGATCTGACACTGCTCTGACGTTCGAACATTTTTCATTTCTACTTGAATCCGCGCTGCTGCACGCGGACCCAGAATTGGATTTCAATTGATTTCTGCGTGCGTGATGTGTGCGCAGCGAGTCAGGTGAAATGCCGCTTCTGCGTTGCATCTGGAAGAAGTGCTGCGGATGACATGTGTTGAACGAGGCGTGTTTCGCGGCTGCTGCTGCACACTCAAAATTAATAATACGAAAATTAATAATACGAGTGGTAACCAGCAACTTCATTACAGTCTAATGAACCATTTTGCTCGTATATCAGCGAAAATGCCGAAGAAAAGATTTCTCGAGTGGAAAAAATTATGTTGAATGTTTGCAAGCTGTAAAATAAAGAAGGGCGAGGAGTTTGAAGTACTCCAATAGTTGGGACCCTATGTTATCGATGGTGGTTTTCACCCTCTTTACAGTAGTAAACAGAAGCATGTTCACATTTAGTCCACCAGAGTGGAGCGATTGTGAGTAGAAAGCTTTTTAGAACACTTTCATAGATCAATACTGACAATTCGACCAAAAGCTGATGCTTCAGCACAAAAACTTTCATTTTATTACTGAAACAAATGAAATTCGGTTAATTAACAAAAATTAACCATGTTTTTTCTTAATTTCACCCATCAATTCACAAGCCTATGTCAGTTCACATCTGCACTAAACTGTCTATCCGCTTGGCCTTTTATCTTTTGCAGCTCATTCCAGCACCTTAGTATATAAAATTCAATAGAACAAAAGGGACAACAAGATTATTAACAACTCATGAATGACAGAAAGAGAAGGTATGAGTAATTTTCCGCGTTTAAGAAAAAGGGACAGCAACATGATAATACACAAGCCTTAGCGGTTTTATTAACGGCATTCTTCCGAATTTTCTGGTGTCTTCACATTCGAAACTTTGGGATAGTCTCCCGAATTTGTAACAAATTATTTCTGGATGTTCAGTATTCGATGTCGAAAATTCTACAGGCTTAATTAAAAAGATATATTTTGCTATATAAAAACAAAAATGAGTTACCTACACAAAATCATTAAGAAATTTCAAAAAACTGCCGACCAAAATGATTATTTACACATATTCAGAACCTAGATGATGGAAGTAATGGAAGCAAATCCTGCATTCAAGTGAGTCGAAGTACCATTGACGAAGCAAACAGTATCATGAGACCGTATGTTCCTACTTCAAGAAATGTTCAAATTGGATGAGTGCGAAGAAGGTCTTGAAAAATGGAGTGTTTCGTTTAGTTTCACGGCGCTGCTCACTGGAGCCTCACACATAGCGCACTGCCACCTACATCAGCTTCGCAACACTGTAAAATACGCCATCCACTGATGCCATAAATCAACTAATTTCCAAATGCACACAGCACAAGAGTTCATAAGACAAGAGCGGAAATGTGCACCGAAATTCTGACGTGCAACTTTAGCTCTTAACCCTGAAGAAGTGAGTTCTTCCCACCTTCGGGTTCATTAAAATTATGAAAAATGATGCATTAGCCAAAGCAACAACTACAACAATAGCAAGAACAACAATAGCAACCACAACAACGCGACTGCACTACTACAACTTCCACAACAACCGTATTCAATTTGTACGCTTCCATGTTTTAATTGTGATAATGACAGCGATCAAATTGGCTGTTGAAGGAGGGATTCGGCTCGCAATGATGTCCCGCCAGCCTTAATTTGTTTCTAGCCTGTCGAACAGTTGTGCGCTACGGCCAGTACGGCTGAACACCAGCGCTCCATTTCGGTTTGTTGGCGGGAGTGGGAGCTGTGAAGATTCCAACCAAGCGTTGTAATTAACTTTCAGATGGAATGCCCATGATGAACTGTTTCACATTTCTTTTATTCAATCGCATATCGCTATATATATCGCTATATATATTTATATATACATACACACAAACATACACACCTATGTTCACTCACTTATTCATTCATTAATGAGGGACCACATGAGTCACTGTAAGTAGGTAATATTGCTGCCCGGCTGAGGCGTGTGAAACCGATTTAACGCTTAAGAAGTTTGAGACTAAGCAATGAACTATAAAAAATTGAAATATAAAATTCATATGTCGTGTGGAGAATTTGATTATGGGAAAACACAGACACACATCCACACTCAGTGGAGCCATGAAGGAAAGATATGCAACAACTTCATTTGATTTGCACGGGTACCACCTGCAAGCAAGAGGACGCCCGCTCACTGTAGTTGGTGACCTTCGCATTAACTGAAGGAATTGACTGGTCTGTCTTTTAGTTTATTTATGTATTCATTTGTTTATTAATTGTTATTATTATTTTCAGGAGGTTTAAATTATTAATATCCACTTTCCTACAGTGCCTTGGATTCTGGGGGTCATACCAGCCGGGCCTCTATCGCTGATAGACAAAAAGTTGCATCATTCAGATTCTTTCCGTGTGGTCAGCCTAGTGCATTGAACATGCTCTACTTTTCCACAAACTCATCCGGCCGTAATCCTGGAATGAGAGGTGCGGCCCCATCCCAGATCCACTGCAATCTAGGCATAAGCCCAAAACGAAGCAGTAGTTATCTTCTCCATTTAATAACTTGTGCCTGAGTAGGCTTTTGTGTGCCTATGTTCAGTTTGCGCCAATCCTTTGGCTGGGACCGATGGTGAAAAGTGGCCACTTGCCACCTTACCGCAGCAGCAGCCGTGAGCTCCAACTCTCCCCAAGCAATTATCTTGTTAGCAGCTAGCAGAGGGCAGCTGGGGCTGTTGTTACTTGGAGGCGCTTGCAACGCACACCAAAACACGCTCAGTAGAATAGCCGCCAAATAAGCGAATAGACTCGCATGCACAAAAAAGGAAATTTATCTTTGGCGTTGTATCTCGAATACGCGTATGCATAAACACTTTGCGACACAGCAACTTTCAGTTTGTCACCACAAATGAAGCGATCAGAATCAGCCTGAAAGCCGACTAAAACGGCCAAAACGACAAAAAATACTAGAAACAAATCAATCGATCGCACTCTCAACGCAGGAAAATCCATGAATAGCAAAATTTTTAAGATTGCAATCGAAATAAAATCCATCAACAAACTAAAAATGTAGCGTACTCGTACAACAACAACAACAACAACAACAACAAACCACAAGAACAAGAAGTACAGCACATGCGACACCGATGACAACAATGGAGTAAAAAAAAGTAGCGCCCATCTCTTTAAAAATAGTGCCTGCGCCTATGCCTCTGCCACAGCCACAACCACAGCCACAGCCGCTGTACCTGACCCTGCCAAACACTGCACTCACTCCACGCGTACACGCATTTGCACCGCCCGACAGAACGAACGCCCATTCATCCTAGCCGAGCAGGAGAACATGACATTGGCTGACTGGCTGATAGTGGCATGCGTTGCTATGAATTTACGTGGCGCGCGCGTCTCCAGCCCAACTCAGTCTCGCCGACTACTCTCGGACTATGCGCCCATGTATGGCGCGATCGCAATCGTAACTTGAGTAGGCATATTACTTTAATTAAAACGCCCTGCTAAGAGAGTTGTACACGCGGCCCGAGCGACGCACTCTCCTAGATGGACCGGCCGAGCGATCGAACGATCGATGGATAGATAGATCCATCCATCCATCGATAGGCCGTGCGATTGATCGATCGTTCATTTGCATGTGGCTGCATGTATATCTGGTGATTGTATATATATATATATATATATATATATATATATATATATATATATATATATATATATATATATATATATATATATATATATATATATATATATATATATATATATATATATATATATATATATATATATATATATATATATGTGTGTGTGTGTGTGTGTGTGTGCGTGTGTGTGTGTGCGTGAGAGTGTGTTTGTTGTGTGTATGCGTTTATTGAATGTTTAGTGCCAGCAGATGCTTATCGTTTGTCAAACCTCGTGACGAATCAAGCTCCATGACGAGCAAAACTGACCAGGATGGCTTTACGTGTTTTAATAGTGCTAAATTTGGTGCAGTTGAAATGGTTCGCCTTCCACATTTCCTTCTTATTTTGTTTTGTTTAATTTAAATAGCCTTAAAATTAGCATATTTAAATTATTTCTTGGATCTATTTTCCCTTTGGTGCTACAGTACACACAAATCTAGCGTGCTCCGACATCTCCATCTCAGCCCAGCGGGAAAAGGTACTCGTGGCATGCAATCACGAGAGCTACTCGTAAAATATTAACCATCTCACTTCCCTTATAAGACAATATCGCATCACTGTTTCCATAGTAGACTAATTAATGTTAGCCTTCCACTTTGTGTGGTGACGATCATCAAAATTTATTTGCCCATGGATGTTGGGTGCATAGAAAGGGTGTGGCACCTTATGATTCTAATAAATGTTGCTGGCAAAAAAATCCCCCACTGCGTTATGATATCGGCCGATTTAATGCCTTGTTTATCTCATCCTCAAGAGACTATGATTGGTTAAGTTGTCTATATAAAAGTTGAGAGCGGTGTTATAGGAGTAACTTTAGTATACAACTGTATATGAAAACAACGTAAAAATATGCTAAAAATATGAATTCTAGTCCATCTGTTAGAAAATAGAATGGAACTGCCTGCAAAGTGAAGATCAGAACTGTCTTGATCCAAAACAGCATTGCAATTAGTTACAAGAAATATTAGCACTGCGCAATTCTGCACAGATTTTATAAATAACTCCGTGGCAACTTTCAATATACTTTCAGACGCTATAACATTGGAAGCACATTATAAGAATTATCGAATATTCCAGCTCCAATTGGTAATCTATTCACATATTATTTTTGCAGCATAATTTGTTTATAGTCGGACTTAAAGAGTGCTGTTGTTATAGACAGAGTACATCAAAGGATTATGTGAGCTTATACAGTTACTCACTTTAAAACAAGTAATTTTACGCACACAACTTTGTCCGATGTTCCACTTCTTCCACTTCCAATTATAGTGTTAGTAACTGTGTAAGATTTTAACGATATGAGGCTCTCTTACAACAGCAGAGTCAAAATATTCCAAACTTTTTTTATGCGATTTATGACTCTCTCCGAGTATCAACATAGTTCTTATAGAGTCTTATAGATATACTTGATAGTATGAAGGCTGATTGTATAGTATAGCCATTAGTGCTTCTTTAGAGATTATTGCGATGACAGTAGACAAGGACCTGCAAATTTTCCCACTGGGTTCTGAATCCATACGCATGTGTGCTCGATATGCAGTGAGAAACGCGCTGACAGCGGCAAAGGAGTTGGAAAAAAATTAGCAAAACACGCGAAAACAAAACGAACTGAAACAAAAGCGATTTTTAATGTCACCAGCAGGCAGCGGAGGCAGCTTGGCTGCTAGGCTGGCTGGCTGGCTGGCTGGCTGACTAGCTGGCAAGCGGGCAGGCATTCGGTCGCGCATCTGCAAGTTGCATCTGTAATGTTGCATCGCATTGCATTGTGCGACACGCTGCAGTAAACTGACGACGCGTCTGCGTTGGAGGAGGCCTGCCCTCCTCCGCCTCAAGCGGCCCGGCATGCCAGCTTTCTGGCTTGCCTGGCTGCCCGGGCGGATTGCATCGCTAGCATTGATTCTCACACATGCAACACACACTCCCACCCCGTGCTTGACGATCGCGCCAAACTGCGCCACGCCACGCCACCCCGAGCCGTATTGAATGTTGCACTTGCGGCAGCGCATCCGTGGCATAAGATTTATCACATTGTTCCACAGTTTGTCTGCGACGTTTTTGTTCTGTGCGTTCCTGCACTCTCTCCCTCGTTCCTGCCTTCATTCGTTCGTTCGCTCGCTCGCCTTTTTGTGTTTTTTAGCCGCTTCCAGAAGACATTCGATGGGAGGATTGAACTTTCTGATGTCGCATAAATAAAATCAAAACTATTTTGCGTCATGTTTTAGATTCATTGCACTTTAAAGTGCGAATAATTTTAAATTAAATGCGCTTCATGTGCGCTGAGCACCACAGACGACACAAAACAAAAACAACAACATCAGCAGGAAAAACAAAAATGCAAATGCAAACAAAAAGGAGCAGGGAAAGAATCTCAGCATTGGTCTCTGTCAGGCAAGTGCGTGCTGCATGTGGGGGAGTTGCGTAGAGTGTGCAATTTCATCATGCAAATTCGTTATTTTCCCATTATCCACAGGAAATCGTGGTACAGCCAGAACCGGCGCAACTAAAAAATGTTTGGAGGCGAGTTCTTGCGTCTTAGAAGAGTGCCCGACAGCTGGCAAATGCCGGAAAATACTGTGATGACTTCTTTTTTCCCTTCGTCTGTTGCATCTTGTCTGTTTATTTGAGGTATTTGTGTATCTAAGATATTTAATTGACTTCAAGACGTAAAAGTTTACTAGAAGTCGGTTGGAATTGTGATCTCACATTCCAACTGGCGATAAGTTGACCTGATATGAATCACCAATTACAAGCAGCATCGACTCTGATCAAAAATAAAAGTGGACAGCTCCTACCTGCATTAGTTCCGGTGCTTCCAAGAGTGGTAAATTATTCTTGAATTGTTAAACGAAAGAATCTTAGCCACACGCCGCATGCCACACCTGCTCAGCTCATAGTTCTGTGCCAATTAAAAGGCAAATGGGAAAGAAATAAGGAGCAAAACCTCTCACATTCCAACTCCACACTTTCTCATTAACGAATTTTACATTTTGCGTGGGCTACGGACTGCGGCCACAAGCTCCACTGTGTTGCCAATTCGTCTGGCACGGCGCAGTTCAGCTCAGCTCAATTCACTGCTAGGTTGATTTTCAGTTTCAGTTCAGTTCGACTCTTGTTGATTTTTGTGTTGTGCACTCGAGTCTCACAGCAGACATATCGTAAAATATAAATTATTAATTTAATGTCAGCGTTTTTATCAAAGTCTCAGCTATATTTACTTAATTTATTAAATTAAGAGGAAGAAAACTGCCTCGGACGAATTAGCATATAAACTGTGCAAGATTTCTTTCAGATATTAATACAATAAATTAAAAAAAAATCAAAAATAGAGAATAATAAATATAGCAAACATTAAAAAGAAACACCGTAACCACCAGCAACAGCAACAACAACAGCTACAACAACACCAACAACAACACCAACAACAAGAGCCAGAGCAGCCAATACAACTACAACACATTTTACCAATACAAAAAATGTTTTCATAGTTTTAAATAAATGTTCGCTGCTTCTGCTGCCGCTTCTTTCCCATATTTTTAATAATAATCCAATTTCATGCTATTTTACATGTTACCAATTCAAACACACACACGCCCAAGAAAACACATGGACACACATTCACACGCATCCGCAATGAAGCATCTCTAACTGAGCCCGGCTGTCCCCGGCCACTCCATACCGTCTACCTTGCTTAGTTGGCGGGGTTCTGCGGAGTCGGCGGAGCTATCAAAGGAATAAGCGCTTCACACACACACACACACACACACACACACACACACACACACACACACACACACAAGTATATGTATGGGAATGGGTGTGTTTGTGTGAGTGTGTACTTGTATAAACTGACAGTTACATAAGTTTTATTGGAAGTGTTATGAATTTAACGGGGAGCTCCTATTAAATTCGTTACGCTTTTAGGCTAAATTATTTTATGTTCGGTGGAGAAAAAGTTGTTAATTTGTTTATTGCCCACGGCTGAGTTTTAAATTCGTTAATATTACTTGGCAAATGGTAAATGGCAAATGGCGACCGTGTAGAATGAACTTTCCACAGATATGTACATGTCCTACAGGACTTTAGCAAGCTGTGCAAAGTGTTCGCGAAAAGTTCTCATTGAATAAGTTACATTCAGTTGGAGAGAAGAATGCGTGCGTAATCAGACAAGACTCAACAGACAAGATCTCCAAGACTTTTGCCCTTTGTATAAAAATAGGAAATAATTGAAACTCACCTGTTTAATTTTTTCTTTCATTTGCTAATGTGGTTCGTTATCTGCTAATGTGGTTTATTTGTTGTATTCTGCAAATATATTTTCTTTCTTTTCTATACAATTGACTGCTTCGTGTATTCTGTATTTGGCCACATTATTCAACAAAGGTTGCATTTGAAAAAGTCACTGGGATTCAGAATAAAAGTTAACCACTTCAAATGAAGCGCCATTTAAACTTTATTTTGAAACATTCGTTGCTGTGTACTTCTCACTTAGGCCAAAATTTAACCAAGCAATAATATAAGACAAATATGCCTTTGGAGGGCTTGCACTGTTGCGAGGTTAAGCTTGGCAAAGCTATCTGAGGCATCACCTCCTGACCTGAAGTTTGAACTTTTATTGAGATGTTCATTTTCTTAATCGTAGTATATTGGGCATTTGAAGTAATTCTTGTCAGATAGTCTGTCAGATCCCTGTACATACGATTCATTTGATGTCATTCAATATTACGCATCATCCATTTGAGTATCTCGTTATGTGTCTATCCGGTCATTGCATTTTGTAGTCTGTAATTTCGTGTGAATCTGATTGTCTCCCACATAGCTGATAAAATATTTGCAATTCAAATGACAGACTCCACTATGCGGATTTCTGCAAGGACATTTTCTTCACAAGTATTATTTGTGAAGAAAATATCTTATTTGTAATGAAAATAAAATGTGTTAACAAACGAATATAATTCCGAACTGAATTTTTGTAACACCTTCCGTAAGCAATGACCACTGGAATTCCGGTTAATTCTCAGAGATCTGTTCAAAGGTACTAGAAAACACATGACAAATACATAAATAAAAATAAACTAATGTGGAAAATCCGATGTGCAATGACACAGTTGCAGGGACAACGAAATTCAATAGTTGACTAAAGTGGAACACTGCCGTATGAACGCTACCATGATAATTACAGGTGATCTTCAAGTTAAATTCCAGCAGGAAAATGGCATCAACTTTGGATTTGTGGCGAGGGATTCTTAAAAACTCATACATAACAGACACTGCTGTGGAAGTGAAACGAAGGCGATATGTAGGTTCAAGAATGCCTCAACGTAAAAATGCCTGATATAGACCAGACTGTTCGTGCAATCCAAAGACCCTATACAGATGCTTATATCCAGTTAGTTTGAACATCCTATACACAAACTGCTCAAACTGTTTTCTTATTTATGAGATCGAATCATAAAAAGTTTCAGTACGTTACAAAAAGTTGACCAGAACCTACGTAAAAGAAAACCAATTCATACCATAATGAAAATGGTAGAACAGCGCTCCAGTGTGGATTTAAATTAAGACCAATGCTTTGTTAGCTACAATGGCAGGTGCTGCGACACCTAAAATGAAATAATTATAATTTAAAATTTAAGTGCCAAACACTTTTCTAATAAATCACAGGCAAAGAAAGAAGCACCTCGACACGGAAATTGTTCAGGGAATCAACAAATTTACACCATGAACGAAACAAAGAAGAAAAAAAATCTTTATGGAAATTCGGTTTTTAAGCCAAGCCGCACAACACCCTCAACCAATTTGAAATTCAAATTTAATTGCCGCGTGTGTTGCTGATAATAATATGAATACTTAAACTACAACAACAAGGAAACAACTGAAATAAAATAAAATCAAAAGAACATTAACATGTAGCCACAGAAATTAGAATTTCTAACCCAATAACGGACAAATCGACAGACATACGGACGGACGGACGGAGCAACGTCTGCTGCGCTCGTGCTCTGCTTAGTCAGCAAATGCCGAAAGCCAACAACGAAAGACTGAGGCAGCGAACTTGATTTGCTTTGTTTTCCCTTTCTCTGCTCCTTTGGCTGTTGATCTTGTTGTTGTTGCTCTTCTTCTTGTTGTTGTTTTTTTTTTCGTTTGTTTGAGTGTGTGTTTGCGTTTGCTGCTGATTTACAATTTTGCTCTTCTGCTGCTAGGCTTTTAATTTCCGCCTTGTAGTCCATAATTAGCAGAAATGAGAAAAAGTCCGCAAAAACACAACAGAAAACAAAATAATAATAATAATAATAATAATAATCATAATGATATTAACTGAAAAAACCAAATAAAATAAAACGAAATGCACAGAAAACACAAACGAAAACAAAGCAAAAAATTGGGCAACATTTTTGACAAGTTTACAGCGTGTTGCTCTGCTTGTGGCTTATGTTATAAATACGCCGATGATTATAGCCTTTTGTCGTCTTTAGACGAATTCGCATCTTCTACGAGCTCAGCTCAGATCCAGCTAAAGCAACGAAAAGAACACAAAACACAGCAGCATTTGAGCGAAATGAGTAAAAAGATTAAAAAAATCTTTTCATGGAAATTTGCATAATTTATAGGCAAATTTCGGCTGAATTATACGCCGCCGCAGCAATTATTTGCAAATTGTTGCTCATAAAATAAATTAGAATTGACAAAATTACAGCTTTTGACCACGGGAGGCACGAGAGAGCGCTTCCTTCCTTTCTGCCTGCCTGTCTGTTTGCCGCCCCTCGGCGTACGTCCCCCACAGACAAGCCACTTAAGCCGCGAGCGTGAGTCTGAGGGGAAGCTAAGCCAAAACTCGTTCGTTTGTGTTGTTTTTTTGAAGACGGTTGGTTCGATGGGTTGACATGTCGTCTACATGCTCGCTTTGTTCTGTCAATGTGAGCTAGAAATTAATTAGGAAAAATTATTGAAATCAGCAAATTGGCAAACTTGCAAATTGGCAGCTTTATTGCGCTCTTACGCTTTGTACTCGTGCTCAGGGCTTTGTACTCGGATTCAGGGAAGTGATGGAGACTTGTCGGGTAATTTTCCTTAGACTATGCATTTCTAAGAAGGCTACTAGAAAGTTACCCTATGTCCCACCTGGGCATGTGCACGCATAGAAATACAATAGAGCGAGAGAGTTGAGCTGTTTTCTTGTGTCACTGTGTATTAATAAATCTTACTTATATATAGATTATATATAGTTATGAATATGAGTGCCTTAGCGGTGGGGCACTGGAATTATTAGTCCAATTTTTAGTTCCAATTTTTAGAGTGCTCAAATTTCATCGTCGTTGTATATGTTTATTATACGTGTATTATCAATAGAAGTTGAACTGGCGGCATTTTGCATTAGCTGTATTTATATCAGATAGCCGGATTCCTGGCCCGATTTGTTGCATCTGGGTCTATTTATGGATATAGCGGTAACGTTGTAAGCATGCTTTTTAACTCTTAAACAGTTGTTAGCTTATTAGCATTGGTGGCTGACTGAACTTAGCCCTTATGGGCAAAAGTCTACAGATCTAGGCGGTTCGTTGCCGTTTCGTAAAGTTAGATGTCCATTTGTGATGCAGCTAGGGGCCTATTGACTTAACTTAATTTAGAGTTGCAAAACATCAGCATCACACAAAAAATTGTACCATTTTACCACATTTCTCTATATATCGTTCGCGAAGAAGCAGGGTTCCATGGTGTCTCCACTTATACTCAATACCAAATACAAGTTTTTTTTTTGGTGAAATGGACACTCCAAAACCTGTTATGTTCTCAGAACGTGTACGAGTCTTCTTCACAGAGTACTTCGTTATCTAAACTCCTTGCTAACTCGTCATGCTTCAATTGCCGGATATATGAAACCTAGTCCGACTGACTATGAAGTAAGAAATTGCTGCAGGAAACCTTCATCCTCTATTGATCGTAAAATATGTGTTAATATGGGGTTAGGAAATCCAGCTTCCATTTGATATTTCACATTTACTCTTCATTAGTTAGTAATAGATGTGGGGAATGTTTAAAGGCCATGACACGCGCTATAATTTCATCAGGATTGGACTACATCAATGGTCGATTTTAAGGCATTAAGTAGAGAGACTACCAAAGCAACAGAAACTGAGAAGACGACACCAAGAAATTTGTCCACGGGTTCGCTGGCAAAGTGTTGAAACAAACACAGATTCTAGTTCAGCAAGTTTTTCGATGTTTTAACTTTACTTTATGGATATGCTGGATCTGTTTAGATCTGCCATATTGAAGCAAAGATCTGTATGAGCATTGTATTCACACATTTCATTGATTTAGTTCAGCAAAACTCCAGGCGAGCAATGAAGACTTCATGCATTATGATCAAATGTACCCATAAGTAGGGCCCTATTAACCGAAGTCCTTCACTTGTAGTTCCCTCACATCCTCCGCATCCTTGTCTTTTCAATTTCGCTGCGACTAGTGCAAAAATTAATTTAAATTAGGTGAACTTATAATGAACGAAGCCAGCAACAAACCGTTTCAGCTGGATATGGATATAAAATTTTAGTATATTGCATATTATCGATAAAAGTTTATTAAGATTTTTATTAAGAAATTTCACAATTTTACGATTGCGCCGACTTCGTTGTGAGTGAAGTTCGAGGTGAAAAAGATTTATGGTTTCAGTCGCGTTTTGTGAGCACTCAACCCATTTAACCGTTTATGCATTTATTCTGCTTCAACTTTAAACAGTTATAAACAGAATATCATAAAAAAACATAAAATTAGATGACGAGGAGCACAATCACTCACACACTCACACACCTGCACACAATGGCGCATATACTCGTAAAATTATGATTACGAACTAATTTCCCCTAAACACTGGAATTGTGGCAGTGCTGTAAAGCTTCCCAACATGAATTTGCTGACTTTTGGCAATGGAACAAGTTATTACTTTAACCAAAAGTAGTAGTAGGACATAAGCTACTATCAGTATGCAGTTGGTTACTTTTTATGTTTTCATAAGGTTCCAAGCACTACAAAGAAATATCGGAATACATTAAAACCAAAAGTTCTGAATTCTTGATAAGGTTTAAGCTGCGCCTCGGTGGGCGTGAGTGCGTTGAAGTTAATATGGGTTTTGATCCTATATATAGTTTGATTGATTTTTTACTTTAAAATAATGTTAAGGAGTTCAGTTTGTCATTTTTACTATGCATCTAAGCAAATGAGGCCGCAGTAATCTATGCTATTAACGGTCACAAGCGCGAAGGGAGAAGGTCGAGTTGCAGTTATTTAGAAAGTTAGCTTTTATCATTCCCGAGTTAGTTATAGTTCTCAGTCGTTTGATTCTCGCATGCCTCTGTTAGCAGGGTTTGACTGCATTATACGAGTATTTAGAGTACTTTTGATAATGCTGTCCAAAGTTTTGCACTGAGATAAATGCAACTCATTTCGAAAATTGTCAATTTAAAGAGCTGATCTCATCGTAGTGGTTCTGGAGAATTGAAAATCAACTAATCTGCGGCGTAGAATGTTACACATCCATGGAAAGGACTATAAAAGCTGATTATGAGTAACCAGTACACAAAGTGTAAGAACCAGTGAATTCCAATGAGACAATTATATAACAGTATATTGCCATAATGCTCACTAGTCGGAAAATTATATTTTCCCTGTTCGGATACTCAAATTCTCTGTTGGGATATTGCAGTGTGTAATTGTGAGAGTGGACGTTGTAGTTAGTGGATTAGTGGGGTGCAGAGGAGTCGAGTGTATCTAATTTGAAATAATAGTAATGAAAGTTAATAATCAATGGTTAAAAGCTGTGAAACACTTTGCTGGTGGTCCCAATCGCACCACATCACACCGCACCACACCGCACCGCACCGCACCACAATCCACTGAAACGAAGTGAACTCAATTGAGTCTCACCGAACCGAACTAAATTACGTATTTGGCACTCCCCATGGAAACGAAATATGCCCACATGGACGGATGGTTGCTGAATGGACGGTTAGATGGACAACAACTGCTGTGCGGCAAGTGGATTTCAGCTGGTTCATGAAGCACACACACACACACACACACACACACACGCGTCATCACTCGATTTGGCTAATTTGTTGAGGTGCATAGTGAATGGTTTTAATATTGAAATGTGACAGACAAATTGGCTTTTAGCGATTACACAATTTTGTTTCTTTAGCCTCATTTCAATATTAATAAACAAATTTCCAAGCACAGGCGGCATCTGAATCCACTCAAAAGGAAAAAGCAAAGCTTAAATGAGAGTCAATGTCAAAGACTGAAGCGAAACAGAAACCGAAACCGAAATCAAATTCAGTGATATTGGACTCTTGGGTTAGAGTAACAAAGGTACAGCTTTCAGACTGAGAATGCTGATATCCATAAAAATGAATTGATCAAGTTGTAACGAGAAGAAAAGGGAAGCAGTGAATGCAAAACAAAAGAAAAGTAATAGAAATGAGAAAAAGCATAGCTAAGTGTTCATTCTTTGTAGTATGTATTTCAGTGTCCGTGCGTTTCTTTTGTTTGTTTGCACTTAAGCAGGGCACTCGCCTCATATTTGCTCGTTTGGCTGGCTGCACACTCAGTGATCCTGCTCCTGATACTGATACTGCTGCCACTGCGACTGCGCCTGCATCTGTTCGCATCCCACATACTCTGCCAGCGAGTACAAAACTGTGCGCTTGTACCTTTCAAATTGTGACATGACAACGAATTGAATGCAGCAAAAACATTATCGCAGCATGTTTTACAAAATGCCAATTTAACTTGAATTCTATTAGAGCAGCAGCTAAGCTATTCCGTTCTGCTGGCACACTCGCAGCAAATGGCTGCAAATGAATGCGGCCGTTCCAGACAGCACAACCTGCACCAGTAGAGGGACTGCTGAAAAAAAATATTTCGTGGGTCCAGCGCTCATGATACGAGTAATACTGCTGCTGCTCCTGCTGATGATGATACGATACGCCATATTGGATGCGTTTGCTGCAGTGTGTAGCTAACACCCACACCACACACGCGCTGCTCGAGTGGAAATTATGGTATCACATAACAGCAATTGCCCTGCATGTTGGCTGAATCAATGCACTATACTTTAGCGCCTCTGCATGCAGCGCGCCGATTAGAGTGTCCAGCGTCAGTGCTCACACTGTAATGCCCAATACTCTGTGAGTGTCTGCTCGTTCGCTTACATGCCGCTGCAGCCCAACCATGCGCATCATTTTACACACTGCCAAATGTTTCAATTATCATGAAGCTGTAAAGCACTCGCACGCCACAGGAACATGAGACTGTGATTACATTTGACGGGCGGATCACTGACGCACTGATTCACTAACTCACCGGAAGCGCGTCCATAAACAGCTTTACAACTCTGCATTTAAAGTGGAGCAAAATAAGTTTTCATAATTGACATGCAAGCACAGCGATCCAACCACCGAGTCCTGAATCAGTCCAGGCAGTCAAAGCTGTGCCCAGCATTCGTAGCCTCGGCGGATTTGGTGAACCAATTTGGTTACAGCAATCGCGCTGTTTATTATGCCGTGTCCTCAACAGCACCACCCTACATGCGGCAGCTTAGGTGCCACACGACTAATGAGACTTGTGTAAGTAGGAAGATACTCTGTAACGCCGAGCTCCCAATGCATTCAAGTAATGAAAGTTGCGTTTAAAATGCACAAAGCTCGCACTTTATTAAGTCCGATTCACATCCTCCAGCTTTACCCCAATATGACAATTGGAATCTGGACACTGCTGGAAATTGGACACTGGCATGTATGTTTTTTTTGCAGCTGTAGCAAGTGGGAAGGTTGGAAATTTTACGGGTATGAGTAGCATGGAAACTCGTACATTAGCGCAAAACTGAAATCGGTTCGAGTCTACTTCCTTTACTGCCTGTGTTTGAAACTTCTATAAAAGTTGTCCCTCTAAGCCATGAGCCACCAAACTGTTTTCATCATCGACCCCTGTATAATTTTTCGAAATCTCCATCTACCCCCATAAAAGTAATTTTCTGTTAATTAAAGCAAACTTCGTATTTTGTTTACGAAAATCGCAAAATCCCCTGGCCCAGATCGACCCCCGCTGGGGGTATATATAGACCACTTTGGCGACCTCTCTATTCTAAGCTGAGTGTGCATTCGCTGCTGTGAGTGTCGTACCTTAACTAACCAACCTTAGCTAATTTGCTTTATCTTTTCGTTTTCTTATTACTTCATCCCGCTCACTGCAATCGCTCATTAGCATCGCAATTGCAGGCCACGGTATAAGAACGCAGTGATGAACAGCAGGTATCCGCGTTGTGAGTATATTTGTGGCACTCCAAATGTTGCATGCGGTGAATGCGGCAAAATCCTTTCGTTCAAATATTTAGATGAACTTGCCCCAATTATGGCGGCAACTCAAGGCAACGGACGCCGCTACACTTGATTGCCGTTCATGCATACATTGCACAATGTTTTGGAGACGGAGCAGCCCGCATTGATTTACAATCCTTATAAAAGTGATGTTGTCGTTATGCATCAACGTGCTACCGTGTATCATTGTTGTAAGTGAGTGTGTGTGTATGTGTGGATGTGTGCTGGACTCTCGCCATTGCAGATTGCATTTAAGTTGAAGAAGCTAGCCCACAAAGAGAGAGAGAGGGAGAAAGAGCGCCGGCACTGGCCGTTAAGTCGTTTCGCCGTAGCCCGGAGGCTGCCATCGCGAACATGCTGCGTACACTTCTGCCTTATTATTACTCATGTGAGGGATTGTAAAGGCTCCAGCAACATTTATTTCCGTTGTCAATACGCTTTTAAGTGGAATTAAATTCGACGTCAGGGCCACTGGGATAGACGCCACACCCTTCACCCAATCGTCGTTCGTTTGAACTCTTGACCTTTTCTTTCTACCTGCAGGTGTAGCTGTTTCCATAACTGTATTTGTATTACTGTATTCGTGTCTGTGTCTATATCTGTATCTGTATCTAAGCTTAATGTGTGGAATTTAATAATTCAATAGCTTAACAGGCAATAAAAACTCGCTCTCTAATTGGCAAAGTGGACAAAAGACGCCATTCAAGCGTACAAATTAAGTTATAAAAATGTTAGATGAGAACTTTATCTCTCCAATAAAGCAAAGCATACGAAAATAAAGACAAAGGTATAGGCAGACGTAGACATAGACGGAGACGTAGAGGGAGAGGTAGAGGCAGCGGTAGAAACGAATGTTTCTGTTTTACCGTATCACCCAAATATGCCACTCAAATTTTAATGACTGGCATTAAATGGAAATTGTCACTTCGGCAGTGATAGACGAGGCATGGGTTTTAGTGTTAAAGTTTTTTTTTGGATTTTGATTCCCATTTGAATTTGAATTGTGGATCACTGCTCTCGAAATGCATTCGTAGGTACTCGTAAAACAGCAGGACTAATTAAACCGCCTTTTATGAGCGCACCCATATCGCTACGCAGCGCATCGGGTCCCTTATCATTTAATATGTTTCTAAATTAACGCTGCGAAGTGTTAAAAAATCTGAAAGTCGGATCAGATTTGTATGGACGGGCTTTCTTTGCTTGTAAGCGAGTGGAATGCACGAATACGCCCTGTTCATCATAACTGGGTGGGTAGGAAGCCAGTGCATAGGTTTTGAGCTATCCTTAGAGAGATGGTTGGCAAACATCTTAAGCATTATTTCCTGTCCCAGATTCGCATTCAAATAAAGTGGTAGCTTGGTAAACAAAGCGTAGCTTGGAGGACTAACAAATTTCTTCGTTTGTGAGCCTATTCAAGCCTATTAAATGCTACTAAATTTCTACTCGAACGTTGTTCCTATCCAAGAGCAAGAACAGTGAATCAATTCAGATTGATGACTGATTTTATAAGTTGAACTTTAGTGCCATAAATATAAATTTACGTTCAATTATAAGTAGTAAATAAAATTTCAACGTTCAAGGTTTTATTCAAATACCATGGACAAAATCACAAATCATCTTATATGTCACTCTCGGGTTTTGACGAGGTGCGGGAAATGCCAATAGGCTTTTAAAATCTTCTGTTCACGAACATGTACGATACTGCTTTATACATATCTACATAATTGAGAATATAAGCAGTATGAAAATGTGCTTCATAGAATCGCTCCAAGCATAAGTTTACATTGATAACCTTCTTGCTGGGTATGATTTTTAACACCCACCACGATGTGTCCTTTTCATACCACACGTAGCCTCTTCAGACATTAAGGCAACCTGGAATATCATGGAATCCTTGTAAGCAGTAGGGAAATGCAATCCGAATTTATCAAAGGATATTAGTATCTTCACTGATAGGTCCTTATGGGCCGCGATGCTAGTATTGCCTGATTGATTTAATCAAATTCTAAATCTTCACTGACGGCGTAGCTCGATTTTCACAATTGCTGGCGGAAAAATGCATACGGATCAAAATACCAAACAATACTGAAGAATTGTCTAGAAATACTCGAAGAAATGAGCATTCCCAGCTCCAACCAATTCCAAAGCCGTTAATAATACATATCAAGTTTGGAGGCACACTTGGTCTGAACTAAACAAAATTAAAACTATCTTCTATCATTCAATGGAACGCATTGTACAATCTTGATTTGGGTTATGAATGGGCTCGTTAGATCTTGAGCTTGAAGACAACTCAGTTAAAAAGATTCTGCAAAAGCTGTAATTATACAAAAGACAAGACCTAGAAACGGGCCTTTTCACCTGCACTCAAAAAAACGAGAAAGAACCATCTGAGGAATTGTTTCCTGGAGGATTTATTTGGTGTGACTGCGGCTAACTTAGTTTCATATAAATACTTCCTTCACTTTAAAGATCAACGGCGAGTGAATAAATGGACTGACTTGCGGTGGTAACACAATGAACCGTGTCACTTTTACCTACACTAACCTACAGTCCGGCTCTCCGCATTCTGGGTTCAGGGTCCCTGACCGATCTGACGAAAGGAGCAAAAGTTCAGCCATCGGACTATGTATCGGCTTCCCGCGGATATTCACTATTTGTCCTCCTAAAATACGAGAGGCCCAATGGTAGTATTAGGGCTCCAAAACGAGATACGGCCTGCAATGCATACACCTTTCCAAACTTACCCTCAGCTGCCCTACTTTGCTACTAATACTAATTTTTATGTCAGTTGATTGAAACGACTTGGGAGCCACCAACAAATCTGTGATACCCAGCACAGGACTAGAAACACTAAAGCAGACCGCAAGCACTTAACTCCAAAATGTCGGGGCAAAAATTCCGCCACACAACAGTTTGAATATCTCGTTGGAGTTACTGTATACCTTGATCGAATATGACCAACAATTGATTTACTTCTAAAGAACTCTCTCTGCGCATATCCTTGAGAATTCACCACTTTCATTCAATTATCATGTGAAGTCAACGACAGCGTTGGTGGTTCCTCCGGTTCCCATTGTTCCCACAATGCAATATTCAGACACTTGTGACTCCACTTAAAAGCTACAACAACAAGAACAACGATATCAGAGCAACAACAACAACAACCGCTATCAACAACTTGTGTACTTACGAGTGCCAACGCAGCGAAGGCAGCAAATGCAGCGTTGAGGGCGATGCATTTGGTAGCACACTCACACACTTCGCCGATGGGTTACTGTGTTGGCTGATTGTGTCTGCTTGCCAGGTTCCGAAAAGAACACCAACAGCAACAGCAACAACAAAAACAAAATCAGGTAAAACAAAAGGTTAATATAAAAAAAGCAAAAGAACAGACTGAGCGAGGCAGCAGAGACGGGAAAAGAACTCATCACACCGCTGCTTCTGCTGCTGCGGATGCTGCTGGCAACCCAACCAGCCACCAACAGAACTACGAAATACCCCAGGCGGACGCACTTAGCGCTAAGCGGACACGCAGTACACGCTGAGTGTAATTCATGTGCGACATTAAGTGGAAGCGCGCTGATACACAAAACGAGCGAGAGAACAGAAAACTCCGGTGTTACAAACTGACCCAAAAGTCATCATAAATGCAAGTTTACGGCGGCGTTCGTCATGTCAATGGCGGCGTGTATGTGTTAGTGGTGTGTATCTGTGTACGCGCGTGTGCATGTGTGAGTGTACCTACCGCGCAATACTTGCCACACTTCTACGAAATCACATCAAGAGCGTTTGCAGTCCGATGTTTTTTACCTTTTAGTTACTCTGATAGCTGCTGCTTCTGAAGTTGCTGCTGCTGCTGGTGTTGTTGTTTGGTAGTCGTATTAGTGGTGGTGGTGCTGTTGGTGTTGGTGTTGTTGTTATTGCTTTAATGTGAGGCCTAGAGATGAATCTTTTCTGCGGAAATCAAAAACCCAAAAAGCAGTTTATTTCCCATGGCACTAGCTCTGTCAGCCAGAAAGCGGGCCGGCCGGCAATCATAGCAATGGAACCACCAACGCACGCACGCACGCATGCGCACAGCCCAGCACTGTGTACTGCAACTACTTACTTGCCACTTACTAAACGCCGCATTTGGTGCATTTCGCTACCAAAACCGAGAATTCTCAATGCGTAAATAAAAACATAATTAATTCAAATTAAAAGTGCTTACGCGCAATCAATTCCGGGATTTGTACCTATCGCGCGGTGGGTCGCGGTAGACTGAGAGACAAACATTGAGCTAACGACAGACAGAGAGACGGAGATAACAAGATAAGAGACACAAGTGTTTGTGAGTGGGGCGGGCGAGTCAAATAAATGACTAAAGACTTCGGATTCACGACTTATTCAAGTTAATTTTGGATCTGAACAACTTTCTGTACACAATAAATCTTTATCAGCGAATCTCTCTGACTCTCCTTCTCCCCCGCTCATTTTGTCGGGCTTACTATCACGTCTTTTTTAAAGGATAGGAAAATATTCTCTTAACTGCAAAGAGCTCTACTCTTCGTTTTTCTGCATTTGTTGTGTTTAGTACGGAAACAGTTTATAGAATCGTACTTTTTTATTTTTAAAAACCTCACCAGTTCTTTGGAAACTTAGAGAAGCTCTTCCGCTTTAAAACAATAAGCAACACCCTTCAAATTGCGTTTGGTTGAAGTGGTATATGCTTATATGAAAAAGTACACACTTAAGGCACACAAGACTGAATGTGATTACTTTGAGAACTATTCAGTCCCCTGGCCAATGACTTGGTGTTGGAATCATTTGGACGTGACATTCGGACAGATCGTTTGCAATTAATTAGAATCGGAGAATGACTAAGAAAGTGGACAACAGTTTCATCTTTCCACTTATTATGGCATATCTACAGACATTGTGCTGAGCTTATATATCCTTGATTAGATAAGACTTCTGGACACTTTCTGATCCGATAAGCATAGAATCAGCTTCGATTTGTTCGGCTAATTGTGATTGCTTCGAGCAGTTCTACAAATTTCAGATGGCACTAATGGATGACTGAATTATCTCCAGGAATTTATCACCATCCAGAGAAGGTGAACTGTGAAATATTCCTCCTTAGAACTTAGCAATAGTCTGAAGTAGGCTTACAAGGGGCAGAACCCCTCTGATTGCTGTCTATCAGAGTTTATCATTGATGCTATCAGTTTCGCTGGAAAATTGCTCTTTAACTAAGTACGGTGACTACCTGTGAAGTAAGTTTAAAATATAAATATTCCACTCTGCTAGAAATGAATGAGTATCTTCTATTTAAGCGAAATTCCGCTTGCAGCCAAAGAGCGCGGCTGCTTTCCCCATTTGATCGAGTGACCACAGATTTTCTTGTTTCTATATGGATTTGTTCGTCTTAAACAAACTCAGTCGTTCATATTTGTTCATGCTCCAGCAGCGTTCCAACATAAACAGAACAATTTTTTCAAAACTTTCTGAGTATGAGAGTGCACGTAGTTCAGCCCTTCAGTTGCCTTTAATCGATCTACTTTTGCGACAGTTTGGACAACACGCATTTGAGATTTGGTCAACGTGCATAAAGGGCACAGGCATTTTTCAGTGCGACTTGTGTTGCTGAATACAACTGGCGACGTCATTTTCGTCTACTTCTTTTTCTTAGATTAAGCGCAAAATAGTCAATATTAATAAAGTAGAAAGTTAGATTGATGTAGAACCAAAATCGTTCGATCATTGTTAAAATATGATCAGGACAAACAACAGTTCTACAAAAGCATTCTTTGAGCTCACTAAACAGCCAGTGCTGCAGTGGCCATGTGTCCATCTAATGTCCGCAAACAATCAGAAGCAATGCCCAGGCAGCAAAGAGCCAGACGTACAGAGGTACAGAGAAAGAGAGACAGACGGGTGCGGACACAGTGAGATTCAACAAAAGTCAGGACTATGAAACATGATTTGGCAGAATTAAAACACGTCAAGTTCTTGTAGAACTATACTTAAACCGATGTAGCCTTGTCCATGTGTCCATGTGTCCATGTGTCCGTTCGCTCATGCGCCTGTACAGGTACGAGTTGGTTTGTTCACCGCTGTCTCCATCAAGTTGAACAAGTCTGACCAACAAAGCTCCAATCCAATTTCCACACAGATGTATACAAACATTATTTTATTTATCATAACAACGATCAGATCAATTGCAATTACAAGTCCAATAATCACAATCACAGTGATTGCAGCTTCCTTGGTAGTTGTTTTTGTTGCTGTTGTTGTTGCTGTTGTTGGTGCTGTTGCTCGTACTGGTGCCAGAGTTGCTGTGGTTGTGGTTGCGGCTGTTGTTGTTGGAACTGCATTTAGTGCTACTAACTGTGGCTGCAACAAATGAACGAACGAGCGAACGATTGGTTGCTTGAACAATTGGATGATCGGAGGCCCTGGACAGACGCATGTGCTGCGCCAGCGGTGCAACAGGTCGACATGTGGACGGATGATATCTTTAGAGGATTGCTTGCTTGGGCGGCAAACGTTACTAATGCGAAAAATTCACACAATCCATCATTCGCGTTGGCACTAACAAGCCTAAATCATTTTTCGATTGCTTTTAGTGAAACGCTGCCACGGCAGCGGCTGATTCACAGTACAGTGCTGTGCAGTACAGTGCAGTGCAGTGCAGTGCCGAGCCGTACAGTGCAATATAGTGCAGTGCAGCTAGATGGCCCTGAGGAATGTGCGCCGCAATGTACTCGCAGGCTCTAATATAGATGACGCGGGAGCGATATAATTGCTTAACGAGCGTTCAAATCTAGTGCCACCGTCAAAATGATGCGGTTGAGGATAAGGAGGGACGCCCGGTTGCTTGGATCGTTGGATTGTTGGTTAGATGGATAGATGGATGGATGAGTGTTTTTGAGTATGATGAGTGAGTGAGTGACTGCAAGATGAATGCGGCGGCTGTATGATGCTTGCTTTAATGTGCGGTCATTTAAGTTGCTTTATATGGCAAATATTGCGCCATCAATTGTGCTGCTGACTAAATTGACAATTATTACTGGAAGCCGCCAATTGTGATGATGCCGCAGCGATTTAGACGAAAACGGAGCCTGTTAAGTTAAGCTGTGATTTGGTGAGACTAAGGAAGGCTGAGGAACAATGAATGGAAGTACGGAAAGAGCTAAATTACGCAGACAGTACGGAAAGGTTCAGGAAGGGCCACTGTTACTCGTATCGAAAGCAGAGATATCGAGCAGCGTTTCATGGTTTTGGAAGGCTGAAGAAGGAAGGAGGGCACGGTATATGATAACCATTTCTCACGATTGAACCTCAGCCCAGAATTTAAGTGAAAGTGATTTCCCTTGAAATCAAAAGCTTCGAAATTTCTTATAAAATTTATTGCTAAAATTGCTTCGAAATTTTCTCCATTTCCTGTAAGAAATGCTTACGATTCTCCTGGGAAACCTTTTCTCCAACAAGGCTGATTATCTGATTATATTTTCTCTGAAATTGTACGCAACTTCGTTCACAAGCTGCCAATAATTTGCATAACGTACTCCTTTCGCTTCCTCGCACAATTGTACACTTCGCATGGTCGTCGGCATATCCCACCACTGAACTGAAGCCATCAGTATTGACTTAACATATATCAGCAGCGCCGAAGCCCTCCGTCAAGGGTTCATTAGAGGTGACGCCTAGGCAGCACTAGTCTGTAATTGACACACACGTACGCTTCAATTCGTTTCGTTTTGTGTCGTTTCGCCGCTGACAGGGCGGCAAGTTGGACAAGGGAATCGTGTGCTTGGCAAAATGAAATTGGGTCCCTAACGGAGTCCGCATAGTTGAGTTTACCTGGTCTGCATCGGCTCGGTCTAGCCTGCTGGCCTAGCTGAGGCGGCTGCGCAATACTCATGGCTGGCAATCGTAATAAACTGCAACCGACAAATCAAACAAATCATTCAAAATTCACTTTAAAGCTTCCAATGCTGAGGGATTGTCATCATTAGGAAAGGCATTTTTCTTCTGATCCCCCTGGCGCTGTGGTTGTTGTCGCTTTGATTCGCTCTCTTTTATGTTATATTTATTTTTTTATTATTGTGTGAGTATTTTTGGGATTCGATATTTTCTTAACTGCAGCGACGGACATGAAACGTTGGGACAGTTTGTCAGATTATTATCAGATTGCATTGAGTCACTTTTGTCCGCCGCGTCGTTTGGCGGCGCTGATGGTGAACTCCTGTAGAATTCTGCAGAACGGCGCTGTGGATGCGCCCGCGCACGCGCGGTGACACTAAGTGAAATCAAAGCAAAGCGGCGGCTGCAAAGCAAACGCCAAGTGAGCGGAAGCTTAAGGGAAGTTGATCAATGCTTTTGATAGGCGGCTGCCTGCGGGAAGAGATGGCATGGTGCAGGTCGGTTCTGCTCTGTTTTTTTATGGCCATATTATGGCTGTGGCCCCATTAACGAGTTTTCTGCTTTTTCTGCTCTGTCAAATGGACTGGACTCCACCTTGCATGTCCTGATGTGGGTGGGTGAACTTCGCTTGACTTGTACCGCTGGAGAAACATTCAGTCCATTCGGCTGCTTGATTGTTTGTTTGTGTTTGAGTGTGTGTGTATGTTAGTGTGACTGTGTGCGATGCTATGGTCCAGCGCGATAGCTGCGACGCTGCAGTTGACCTTGTGTGAGCCCTCATTTCTCAGCGCTTGTTCACATTATGACTGCCGGCGGCTTTTTCGCTTTTTCGCATTTGCCACGCTACCCGCACTTCTTCTCGCACTTATGCTGCTACTTATGTTGCTCCGTCTTGAGCAAGGCGGCAAACGGCCGGCAGGCTGCCAACAGGTTCCCCCGATTAACACTCTCCACCGCCTGTTGCTGTAGCTGCTGCTGCTGCTGCTGCCGCTGCCGCTGCGGCGTGCGGCGGCGCTCATGTGAACCCTTTTCGATGTGTGCGGCAATTTTCAGCCGAATGAGACAATCGTAAAAATATAAAAATCTTTTTGTGACATTTTTTTATGAGCGCTTGTGGGACTGTGCGTTTTTAGGGCGAAACCGTTGTTCCTGGCTTAAAGGCTTTAAAGGCTTTTTCAGTTTGTAATTTGTCACTGTACGTTCAAAGACAAAAAAGAAAATGATGAACACCAACAACAACAACAATAATAATAAAAAGAAATGTTTCTGAGCGTTTTACGACTTGAATTTTGTTCACTTTTTGTGGCGCTGTGCTGATGTAGTTGAGGCAGTAGTTGCAGTTGCTCTTTGTTGTTTTTGTGTGTTTGTGTTTTTTGATGAAGCTGATGAAGGCAAGGGAAATGGCATTTGGCTGCTTTTGTTTTAATGTTTTATGCTGTCGCGACATGTTTTTAAATTTTACACTAATTAATTTAATGTTCTCTTCCAGCCGAGCTCACCAACCCATTCGGCCTCCCGCCACCTTTCAAGGCGGTGCTTACCTGTTTGTCTCCCGCTTAGCAGGCTAGCCAAATGCTTGCATGTAATTTCATTTAACTCAACTTGGCAATTCAAATTTTTTTGCTGTCCGCAGCCAGTGCCAGCACGCGGAGAGACAATAGTGGCAAACGCGGCACTTTTTATGTGTTGAATAAGCCGCCGCATCAAACGCCAATACAAAATATATTATTTATTGTTTTGCCAGCCAGTCAAGCAGCCAACCAGCCAAGAAGCCAAGTAGCCAAGTAGCCAACCGGCCAGCTAACCCAGGATGCAGCTACTCCAGCTCCTCTGCACGCTACTAACGTGCACTCATTCGGAACTAAAACAAAAGGATTTACAAAAGTGAGCGCATGCGAAAAAGTGCTGCTCTGCCAGCAGCAAGTTGCAAGATGCAAGCTGCCAAGCGCAACAATAAGGCAGCAACCAAAACAAAAACAATTTCGATCACAAAGAAAATTCCATACTTGTGAGAGTACCTTTTAGTAGCTGCAACCTGTCTTCCGTTGGGCACCCAGCATCAGACACCAGGCACCAAGCAGCAGTCGGCACTCAGCGCGTGCAACACATGCTGCGGCGCAGCTATTGAAGCGAAAACTCTTTTTTCACATATGATCGATTTTTGGTTTCCAAAAGGAAAACAAAGTGTTGCCGTTTTTATTTCTTTTGCTCTTTGTTTTCTTTTTTTCCACTTCATTTCGTGGCTGTTTGCTTTTTTCTATTGTTCCTGGTGCTGTTGTTGCTGCAATGCCAAAGCATCGTTATTGCAGTCTTCCCACTGCATTAGCAGTAATTTATATCGCAACAACACAAGGTGAGGCTCATTCTAAGATAACAAATTCCTGGCTGCCTTGCGCTCCACTGTGTTGTTCCTATTTCTGATTTGCCTCACTTTTTCCATGCTGTATTTTCTAATTTTGATTTAATTACTATCGAGAGAACTCTACAATTTATTGCAGTTCGTTTAAATGGGACAACAGCTGCCATGGTTAAACGGTTACCAGGTAAAAGCCAAGGAGGCGTCCAGAAATTAACTTTAATACGAGATCTCATCAGAATGAATAATATTACTATTTTAAATATATATTAAGAATATTTTTATTTCTATAAATAATACATAATATATTTTCATATTAATTATATATAAATTGCAATAGACATATCTAATAATTTAAATCATTGAACATGTCCGCAGAACATTCTCGGCTCACTTTTCTAAAGACCCTATTTTATTTATTTTAGGGTCTAATTATTATTATTTTAGCTTCTACCATAAATAATGATGTCTGCAAGGGCTTCGAGAAATTAGCACTAGCAACCGAGACTATCGACTCGAAGAGAGAAAAAATTGTGCAGTAGCATTTTGAGACCATGTCCTGTACTGTGAGACTAGCTTGCTTACCACTAGACTACCGAGATAACAAAATTATCTGATAGTCAGTAGTATAAGTTCTCAATTTACAGTCGTGTAGCTTCAAACAGTTTCCGTCTCTGTTCTCTGAGCCACGTTCACAATCATAAGTCAAACACTAGCCCTGTTAGCATGTCGCTCTAAGATCTTGCATATTAACTCGTATAGCAAGAATGTAAGACATGAAAATTACATAATCGGAGCGGTACTAGAAGTTTCCCTGCGTCCGCAGTTCGCTAGGATTTGCCACAATTATTGCTATTATATTCTGTATTAACTTTGTAGAACTTCGTCTTCTCTTTTTGCTTACTCTATTTAAGAAGTTCGCAATGATACTTTTTAGATAGAAAATTCTTTAAAAACTTTATCTTCAGTTTTTAACCATTTCGTATGCGTCTTTATCTCTGGATTTTTATTTTTTTACCATCTACTTATTTACCGATTCTCTCTTTGTCAAAAAACTAACAGTAATTTTTCTTAGATTACAAGACTACATTTACATATCTAGGTTGCTAGACTCATTCCCCGAGGGTCGCAGGTTCAAATCCTGCCACGGGCTTGGTCTCCAAAAATGCTTCGTTCTATAAAATATTTTTCTCTTCGAGTCGAAAGCCTCTGTAGTTAGTACTCATTCCCCCAATAGCTTGCACTCATAATTAATTATGGTGTAAGGTATAATAATAATAATATTAATAATCTAGGTAATAATTTCAGCCACTGCATCGGATATTTAGTGTTTTCACAGCATGCAATAAGACGTTATTAAATCAGGTCTCAGGATATATATACCCTTTTAGGCGTCTTGTAGAGGCAAACTTTAGTAGACTCCTCGCCCAGCAGTTCAGGTGATTTTCCAATTTAAGAGCGTAGGTTTTGTGTGTGTTCTCCATTTCAATTTCAGCCGTGGGTATATTCAGGTCACAACTTCACATAGGCTGGGTGCCTGGACATAGCGACATTTTGGGAAACTGCGAGGCCGATGAATTGGCCAAAATAGGTACGCTGCTCCCTGACATCTCTCCCTCTTTTATGGTAGGTGTCCCACTGGCTACGGTCAAATGGGCCATAAAACATAATTACCTTGAGGCAGCTAAAAGAGCCTGGGTAAATGAACATACTTGTAGTGTTGCCAGACAAACCTGGAGCACTATTGACTTAAGGCGTACTAGTCAGCTACTTAATATTAGCAGGAACTCCATCAGCACTACAATAAATGTGCTCACGGGACACTGTCTTATTGGCAAACATGCTAAAAAACTAGCACTGCCCCACAACGACTTCTGTCGCAGCTGCGGCTCTGAGGAAGAGGAAGAAACAGTACTTCATCTCATGTGTCAGTGCCCAGCTCTGGCCAGGCGAAGATTAATATTCTTAGGCTCACCATTCTTCACTACCTTAACCGAACTATCACCCATCAACATTAAGGACATAGCCAGGTTTATTGCGGAATCACTGTGGTTCCCAAAACTCTAGACGGGGGAGTCGCGTCGTCTTAGTGTGGTATCACAATGAGCCATTATATGTGCTTAGGTGTGATTTTTGCTTAGAAGGCTGCCACTCCTACCTACCTACCTACCTTATTCAGGTCACGGTGGATGTTTATGTTCCTCAAGTACCATGGAGCCACCAGTGATCATTCTCAAAATTTTCGATTGGAGGTGTTGGAGTTTCTCCCTGTTTGACGGATTCGCGGTGCCCCACAATTGAATCCCATATGTCCATATAGGCTTAATGACACTAGTATAAATTAGTAGCCGCCCTCTATTGTCTAGTGGTAAGCATGCTAGACTCACACCCCGAGGGTAGCAGGTTCAAATCCTGCCACGGGCGTGGTCTCCAAAATGCTTCTTTCTATAAAATCCTTTTCTCTTCGAGTCGAAACCCTCAGTAGCTAGTACTCAGTCCCCCAACACCTTGCACTCATAATTAATTATGGTTTAAGATATAATAATAATAATAATAATAAATTACCTTATATTCTAAGGCAAGGTTTGAATGCCTATTTAGTAGCCAGTTCAAGGTTTGGAGTTTCAATTTGATCTGAGCACACTTTGAGTCAATGTGTTTAGTCCAGGTTAATCGTCTGTCTAAGTGGATTCCCAGGTACCTTATGTCAGAGCTTTGTGGAATGTTGTGACCATTGATGCGAATAGGGGTACGTGTCCTTCCTTAAGGCATATGTTAGGGTGCACATTTAGCTGGATTTTAAATATCAGTTCTAGGTAAGTTCTAATATATTAAGTATAAGAAATTGAATTAAATATATTAAGTAAGAAAATTGGAAACTTTTCCTGATGGTACAGAATGTGACTTAATTATAGTACGACTTAAATAATAAAAGCAAAGGATCGTAATAAGAGAAATTATACTATTTGGAGGCACACAATCCTAGAAAGCCACCTAGCATCGATTTTAGTCATTTTTTGTGTGGGATCATATAATTTCTGATTGAAGAATTAAAAGGATCAAAAGGCAACCGCATTGAAATCAACGAAAGTTATTTGCTTAGTATTAAAAATCTTCGTAGGGTCTTGAGTCCAAATCCTGCCCAGGGCTTGGTCTCAAAATACTCTCTCCAAATCCTTGTTACTTCGAGTCGAAAACCTCAGTTGCAAATGCTAATTTCTTGCAGACATAATCAATTATAATTATAATAAAATAAAAGAGAAAACTTGTATTGCCAATAAGTTCGCTGAGAAATAATCGTAATAAAAGAAATTATATATAAAAGCAATTTCTGTGGAAAGAAAGTACGAATATAGTATGAAATGTCGTTAAATGGAAGTAGAGACTTAGCCTCTTGAGGATAGTTCGGGCGCTGCCATGAAACTATCGCTGCTGTGGGGGATAAATTGAAGCGTTACTTAGATGTGCAGCTAGGATTAAGAATTGCTTGCTGGAGCTGGTCCATTGGAATTGGTCTCCACATTCTCCATTTCGGTGCATGGCAGTACGTTTCTTAGTCAGGAATATTGACTCCTGCCACTTGTGCGTTTTCCCTAGACTTTCACATCTAGTAGGAGCTGGAATTTCGGATCTTTCGCAATGCATGCCTTTCTCCATCGTTTGATTGCAGTAAGGAAGTAACGATCCTGTATTATTCTTCCCAAAACTTCAGCATTTGGTACGTTCTGAAAAAGTAGTAAGTAAGGATTTACAAGACTAGATTAACTGTACTTATTAATGCGGAAAAATGATAAAGCTGAAATTAAGTATTTGGTTGTAGTGTGATTCCCACCATATCCGTAGGATGTGGAACACTGGTGAAAATAAGTATTTGGCTCCTCACATTGGTCGATTATTGGTATAACGAAGCTTTCACAGTTCCCTGCACGCACTAACTAAGTAACTTTCGCAGGTTTGTTGATTTTTTTAACTGCATTAATTATTGACAATCCGCACACTATTCGCAGCATGAATAGAGACACAGCACTAGAGTGTGGATGCGCGTAGCAGCAGTGATGATTATTTGTGCAACTGGTCCATGTGCATTTCGTATTCTAGACTTGCGTGTGTAACAAATTTACACACCATCATTTCGTTATGAGGAATCCATCCTCCTGCAGCGCGTGTGTGTATTGTGTGAATTGGCGCGCACATGTAATACCACAGCAGTGGCGGCGGTGTGCGGAGTGCGAAGTGCGGCACACAGAGCAGTGGGAGTTTCTGACATGCATCATCCTTCGGCTGACTCAATATTCATCAGAATGCAATTAATGTGATATTAGCATAAAATGTTGATGGAAGTGGGCGGTTATATGCTGCAGCATGCATGCATACTTAAAGCGTTGATAGCATCTTTTATTTAATTTTGCCTCTTCTCCACTTTTTCGTTTGTCAGTTGCTCCGTTGCTCGGTTTCTTTTTGTGCCTTTATTCCCTGAACATTTGATGAAGATGATTGTTGGAATCTGCTGGTTCGTCGTTGGCCACACTCCACTCACACTCACACACACACTCGCCACTTGCCACCGAACGATCGCGCATATTAAAATGCCATTTATCTACAGAGCGACGCTGCTTTGTCGCAGTATTGAACTTTTTTCCAGCTCTTTACTTATTTATTTTTTATATTTCTGTTAATTTGGCTTTTTATTAGATAGTTTCCTCCGTCCAGCCACGACGGCCGCTTCAACTGTCAACACCGATTAAATCCACATTTGCATTTATTAGAGAAATGTGTGAGCGCGCTTTGAAAATATTTTGAATATTTACGAATAATTCTCCACGCTCCACTATAGTCGGCCTCACTCGCAGGCTCGCTCCAATCGAATTCTTTTGCGCCGGTTCAACTGTCACATAATTTCTCCTAAAATTTAATTTAGATTAGTGGCGATTTCAACACCTTTTATGTTTCACGCTGATAATGCCGCGCGTGCGTTCAAAAACAAATGCCGACTCATCCACCGACAATGCTCCTCCGATGCGCTTCCAATGCGCTTAGTTAGTTGGTTAGCGGGAAGAAGTGCTGCGCTTCAGTCCCATCGCAAATTATAATAAAAAACCAAGCAATTAAACGAAATACTTTAAATTAAATGAAACCGTTAATCGTGCCAGTCATCTAACTGGCCTCTAATGTGAGTCTGAGTTTCATTATGTTGATGTTGTTGATGTTGTTGTTGTTGTTGTTGTTGATGTTGTTGATATTGCTGTTGATGTTCCTGTTGCTGTTTCGTTGTTTGGCTTTTCTTATTTTTCCTTCTACAGCTCCGAAACACGTGTTCGGAAAATCAAATCCGCAGCTTCCCAGCGATTAGCTGAGATTTATTGTTGTAGTTGTGGGCGGTGACGTTTAATAGCATCCTTAAAATTGTCCACAATGCTGCCGCGTCCAGCTGCACACTCACTCATACGCACACAGGTACACACACCCTCGTAATTTATATTTCCGCTTGTCCTCTCTTTGGTCTTATCGATGTGGTGATTGTTGCATTGGAGGTTCAACCACTTCTGGCACAGGTAGTCGACTTTCGCTCACACAACACTGTGGGAAAGTAAACTGGCAGCGCTGCATAACCTTTTACTGATAATTGTGGCGCAGATCGAGCCGATTCTCCGTCCGGCCTGAGTGAAAGTATCCCCGATGCCGTATCGGTGTGCATGGAGTGACATACAGTGCTTCGTTTCCATACAACGGGGTGACACAAGTTCAGCGTTTTCCGGAAAGTATGACAGATCTTTAACGTAAAATAGAGGACTTCCTCCGATTCTTTATTTACTATTGATTCATATTTTATGGCTTTCAGTCTGGAATAGCAGCGCAGGAGCTACAATTTGCCTGTGGCGATTTCGATTTCAAATTGCGGCGACTTTTTCGCATAAATGAGGCTGAGTTTCTTCAATTATCCATAAGCTCTTCTACTTGATACGAGCATCTCCAATTGTTCATTGGATGCAACTCAACTTAATGGTGGACAGTTGATCCCAATTCTTCGTATCTCTGAATTTCTCGGTAAAAATGTCGATTATTTGTGGGGCTGTGAGACTCATTGCGGCCGTTGTGGTATTTTGCAGAGAATTAATGTTGGAGATCCTCCAAACGCTGAGAAAGAATTGGGCTCCCATGCACACCGAACTTTATTTACTAAGCCAAACACGTGTTGGATAATTATAGAGAATTCCAAGAAATAGCCGGTTAGTGTCTGGTTGGACGATTGTGCTCAACTTGAATGGAGATAGTGAGTGTATCAGAGCTGGAGGTCGGGTGGGTCAAGCGGTGTCACCACAATACTGCGTCTATAAAATTTCTTGCCACATTTAGAAAAAAATAAGTTCTCCCTCCACCAAAAATTCAGGAAAATATATTTTATATTCTCTCAATTTGGCTTTCTTCAAATTGCCACCTTCTAACTAGGTTGGATTTTGAATACTTCAAATTCGTTCTTTGTTGAGACGAGTATCAACGATTCTTACTGATTGGAAGATATATGCTCATTTGAATGAAGTGATCAGATTTGTGTGACTTAATTTCATACTCGTCTCGAACTTCCAATTGAGTGATCTAATCTGAATGGCGGTGCCGCACAGCACTAACAATTATTCTCCATCGCTCGTACCTCTTTTTGCATTTGTCCATACGACGAAGCACTATGCGTCAGCTCCTTTAATTGATTCTTACGCTTACCTTCATGTACTCTTTGAGCTGGTAACTGAAACAGACCCATGTGTGCAGACACAAACACAAGTACCCAGGCACGTTACAATCTAAAACTAATTGTGAGCTGCGAAAATGGTTTTCCATTTAGCACGTGACCAACGACGCTGCACTGGGATTCATCTGGTACAGAGCGCATATGCTGCACGCAGTTTATGGATACGGGAACTGGCACCTAGCTCATAAGTTCCGTCAAGTGTGCAGAGGGATTTGATGGCACCTGCCGATTTGTGCTTGATGTGCATTGAAGTGGACTATTATACTTGCTTATGAGGGTTTCCTTTACGAACAGTTGTAATAAGCAGTTTTGGAAGCTGGTTTCAGTGCCACCACAACAGCACTGATACCAATGAAAAAGACGTCAACCGTCACTAAAGTGAAAACGGAGCCTACTGAGGGGCGCAATTTCTAAAAGGAGAAAAAGACACTCCCCCTCCCTGTTCTAGAAATAAATGCATATAAAATGTTGTGCCTTCCGGCCGAAGCAGCTTACTGTAGTGAGTCGGGGAGGATGCCGAAGAGTGCATTGGTATTGTTTGAAAGTGAAATTGAATGGACTCTCAGTTAACTGAGATCCGCATTCATCTGAGTAGATCAGGGCAGACCAGTTCACTAAGGCCCTCTGAGATACTGGTTTTATTTCTCAGATGAGTATTTCCTCCTTCCACTGAGTGCAAAGCAAGTGCGGAGGATGGTTCTCCAGAGAAACCATCAACTCCCATTCTTCTGGCGTGAATTTTTATTGGACAGTGTCCAATTAAAACCCCAATCACTCCTGTTTGATAGAGAGATACCACAGAATTTCTACGAATTAGATTAAGCCAAAAGGAAATCGGGCACAAAACAATAGCAATGATATCCGTAAACTACATGCTACTTGCAGTCATGATTGCCGTGAACTCGTGTATCAAATTCTGTGAGAATTTACCATGATCTTTCTTCATGAGTGTAATCCGGCAAATTACTACACTACTGCACGTTTGTCTCCCTTAAGTGTATTTTAATATTACACTCGCAACTTTACATTAAACGCAGTAAGTAAGCATTATTCAGTGGCAGCCAAAAGCATTGATTCACAGATTCGTGCCCGTTGGCGTGAACTGTTGGCGCAATTGTTCTCTTCTCGGAGACTTCGCCGGCATTTTGTTTCGTTGTCAGCACCCCTGGCACTTTTTCGTTCACCACTGCACACTGCTCAGCACCAGAACGTATGAGTACATTTTAATCGCGCCATGCTGCTGCCGTTGCCTGTCCCACAGTCCATCCAATACCGCATAAGTCACGCATATTACCTGCTCGCTGGCGGAGCTTTTTGCGTGCGTAATCAACTGGCACAGTGGCGCGCAGGTGTTACTCCATTAACGTTCGACACCTTTAGTGTCATGGACAATTCGCCTGCCTACCTGCCGACCAGGCTACTTGGCTGCCTGGCTGGCGGCTCAGCGTCTGTATGCTGCTGTTGCACCATCGACCGTGCTCGTTGTGCACTTTATGGGAGTATGTATGGAAATCTCGAGACGCGCACATAAAGCTCTCAGCGCGTAATTATCGCATTACGCACTTGCGCATATGTTTCGCACCGTCTGATTGGGAAATCGCTGCGCAATACTCGTATCTTATGTCCATGTGCCGGAATTAGGGGGCACACAATTTTCTCAATCCGAAATGCATTGCCACTGTGCTGGCTCGGCTAGGGAAACTACTTCAGTCACATTTGGCCACAACAAAGTGCACGGCTGCAGCATGTGCCCCAGCGCATGCACTACTAGACATCAATACTTAATTGAGAATCGCATGCAGTGATCACCTTCACACTCCTAGCGGCCGGTGCAGCAATGCAACAGTGTAGCAGTGCAGCAGTGCAGCACCGTAGTACACAATCAACGCGCCAGACGAATGAACGAACAAAAGAACAAAATAACGAAAGAACGAACTTAGCATGACCATCAGTGTGGAACATCTGATAGAGTTCATCGAGGAGTTAATCGGAAATCCAAGCGAGCTCTGGCTGTTGGTCAGCTACGGCTGCCTACCGAGTGTACGACTGGTTGCAAGGACGCAACCCAATGTGGAATTACTTGGAGTGGTGGTGAGGCACATGTGTGATTAGTAGTTTTCGATCCCCCTCCTGTCAGCCTATAAACAGAGTACACGCAACAATGCAAAATTTCTGCACTTACGGTTTGCGATTTTGACAGAACAGAGCTTGTATCTGTGACTCTCTGAAGTTGTATCCATATGCAATTGTTCCATTATGATCAGAACTACCGTAGATGAGTTTATTTTGGATGCCTATACAAGTACAATGGTAAGCAAAATGGGTTAATTGGTACATATTCGAGTATTCTGACAGAGTGTATTTCATACTTTTTCCTCTCTCTCCCATCGAATCAGCGCATATGACACTGGAGAGTACTCGTGTGAATTAACCTATTCAAAACAGCTTGCGGGCTATATTGATAGAATCAGTAAGTTTGTAGCGTCAGAGCTCTCCTGTGAACCTTCAGTCGGAAAGGAATGGAAGTTTATTACACGTTTCCTTTTGCATCCAGGCTATTCTCTATTTAAATATAGGTATAATAGCTGAAATCGCGACCCAATAACTAACCCCGTGAAGAGTTTTATTTATGAGAATTTCCTATATTAAAGTAACTTATTACGTAATGCGATACCGAGACTGTTTTGATTTGACCGCCTCTTTGCATGTATTTTATCCACCATTCCAACTGATTATGTCAAGTAAATCGTTCGTCTTTGCTTTTGACATTGCCACCAAAAACGCAGGGAGTGCTCTCCGCGAAATTACTACCTCGTTTTTGTACCCTGGTGGATCATACAATGTTCGCAGATCGTAGAGCGCTTACTGAGACTTGCCTCAATCAACTTGTGCATAAATAGATGAATGACTCGGAACGGAAGCTTTATTAAAGTAAATTTTGCTCACACATTAGTGATATAAATCGTAATAATGGTGCGCGCGCTCTGTGCCGCAGCCAGATTATCGCTGGGATCGACTGAGTCAAGCTGCAGGCAGCATTCATATGCAATAATGCCGGAACAAGTGTCTGCATGAGGCTCTGCTTGGGAATGGTATTGCGCTATTGGAAATGTGGTTTTAATCAAAGGGGGGCCCTACTCACAAATACTGTCTGCTGGGCCTCTACACAGCACCAAGCGCCTCCTTGGGCCTACTTAAACGGAGCTGGTGGCAACATGCCTGATGATGTGGATTCCCATAAAAAGTTACTATGTTTGCCTTACAAATAATGGAGGGAACGGTTTGGTTGTCCATCAAACAAATAATCTGCTACCCTTTTTCCAGGTCACTATGGCAGGCAATTCGAAACTGCAGGCGAAGTCTGAACTGTCAATACTCATAGTAGAGGCCGCCACTGCACAAGGAGAAAAATGTCTCAGCTGCAGCCGGGACTGCACTTGCAGTTTATACAATACAAGAAAATTGATGATCGTGTTAATGCGCCATTGGCAGGCTATGTGCACTTCAATATCATCCTGCAATTTGTCTGCTTAGGAAGCTGGCTACACCACTGGCTGCACTGGCCTTCTGCGGTACACAATACCGTGAGCTGAGGCGAATCGTACGGAGATCCACAAGTGTGCTGCCCGCCTTTGCCCCCCGTGAGCGCGGCGGCGGTAACTCATCTGATCGCTATGTGCACGTTTTGTGATCCAATTCCGCAGCCATAATGATGAGGCGAAGGTTGAAGGAGTTATTGAGATATTGCTCTATTAGTGTAGCTACGAGTAGCTGAGCAATGAACGGCGACGGCGAGCACAGCAGGCTGGCTGGCAAGGAGGCAGGCAGGCACACATTGTGGCAAAGAACTTTGAAAAAGCGCTCTTTACAATTTACCTGTGTGTAATAACAACAAAGCACCAATAGCATCATTAACAATAAAAACAACAACAACGGCAGCAGCAGCAGCAGCAGAAGCGGCAGTAACAACAACAATACTAATGATTTACAGGAATTTAATATGCTCAGGTGCTAATTTCATCCATTGAATCTGTTTGAATTGGCGGCACAACGATTGAAATATTTCTGCGTACTGCGCATGCGCGTCCCATCATCGTCATCGTCATCATCATCATCATCACTAGAAGCTGCAACTGCAGTAGCAGCGAGAACAGCAGCGGTAACAGCACCACTAACAGCAGTAACTGCGCATTCTTATGGACAATGCAATGAGCAGTGATAGGCATGGTCGGTCGGCATCAGCTGTCGAATTGAACAAATTGTTGACAAAAGACGCCGCACGCTCAATGCCAATGCCGCTAATGCCGCCACCGTTGCCACGATTGGACGAACTGATGAACGGGCGTCGATCGATTTGCGATCGCTTGGAGAGCAAGCGGCGGATATGAGCATCAGTGTCGTTTGTTTATCCATTATGTGCAGAGGCTTATCCATTATCCATCTGGATGGCTGCCTGACTAGCAGGCTGACTAGCTGACTAGCTGACTGTATGCAAGTCATCAGCAGCAACAGGCCTCATCGGCAACATCAACAGTTACCACGGCTGCGATTTGAAAATGCGTGGCAAATAGTTTAAACAAATTGCAATTTCAATTGGAAAATGATGCGACGGCCAATTGCGGGCCACTTTATTATCGGAATGGGTACTTTGAAGACGAGGACGCACCAGCTGGGCCAATGGAAAATTAATCGAACAATTGCTGTTCGTTGTTCGTTGTTACTTGTTGGTTATTCGTTATTCGTTGTTAGCTGATAGTTCGGTTGTTGGTGCTTTCCCAGTTCGCCAGTGAGCCGGCCAACTCATGTGGTATGCGGAATTGCGCGCTTGACAAAGTGGCTTGAACCGATTCGCTAAAAAATGCATGAAATTTGTCAGATGCCCGGCAAAATGAACTGAGCAACATGCGCATTTTTGAAGGGGAGCGAGCCATTATCTTATCAAAATGACTGTTTTAAGCGGATGATCAGCGCGTGCAAATCTGTGCTAAGCCAGGGAAGCACGCGGGGCTTAATTAAAAAATTATTGCCGGATTGCGCCAGAATGACAGGAGAGGAAAAGAAAAAGTAGGTTCTTGTGGGGTTCGATTGTCGTCATTTGTACAGCACTAAAAGTGTTGATCACACCGAAACTTCCTTAGCAAATTGCAAAATTTGCCTCGGTATCCTAACAATGTCAAATATTAAAGATTTTTCGGTAACAAAACACATTTCCGTTCAGTCCTGACATACTCTGTTCTCAAGTTTGTGTTGTGTTAGCGACAGCCGCGATTCACATATAACCGCAATTATCCTTAACTACTGCAAACAATTTACATGTGTTTTTATGTGTTATAGTAGAGAAATAAAGTTCTCTTGAAAAATTCTCACTTTAGTTTTAATCTAAAAAAAAATGAAGTTCCAGAATCACTGAGAAAGGTTTACAAAGTTCCGGGATTGTTGCAAGAAGGTTGAAGAACAATTTAATCACCTAAGCAAAGGAGCTCAACTTTGTGTGATTGCTTCACCAAAATAAGTCAGTCAGGAGCACCCTCAAGGGATATTTTAAGGGTCAAAACAAAGTACGTTAATCATTAGGACTGGAAGATTATTAATTTTTTCTTATATGTCAACAAATCTATCTAAACTTTTTATTCAAAACCCTCACCCCCACGGCAAAATTTAATAGTCTGTCTTTGTGTTACTTTAACAACATCGATATCACAAGCCTGACTGGCGTTACGGTGGTGAACAGTTTCTTTTACGGCAGAAAATCTCATTAGAGCCCTAGCCAAGCTAGGAACTACACCGGTTCGTATGTAAATTCCGTTAAATATCCTTAGCAGAGTTCCACTAGCTACGCATCTACTGACCGCCGCTCACTCCGTTTTGTCTAAAATACTATAGTCCATTCCTACGAGGACTGGTACACTGATAAAAAACCACGTACTACAATTACAAAGGAGCACGACACATCTCATCAAAATGTTAATGGAAGCATAAATCAAGGTCATGATCTGGGCTGATGTAAACTTTCTTTATTGGAGTTTTTTAATTTGCAATCAGAAAGACGTCACTGGTGATGATTATATAGGAGACTCCCTCGATTCGAAAACTACACGGGATTAGATACTCAGATCCACATCAAATAGTCAATGGAAGAGTTGGGAAAGATGATAGCACACAAGTAAAGAAAAAGGCAAAACGAGACAATGCTCAGAATCGGCAGCCATGCCTCAAAATCAATCGGTGCTGATGACAAGGACACCCGCGGAGAATCCTTGAAATCTACGAATTCACTAATTTAGAATGATTATGGCCCGCCTGCAGTTAAATATTCACATCATTGCACTTAGTTGGACATGCAGAATGGATAAGCGAACACATAAAACCGTTCAAAGAACTCGGTGGGTAATTGGGAGGGGAAAATCGCCTGTGGAAATTAAGAAAAGAATGGATAGAAGGGGTGTAGATACCCGTGGGAAATGACCTAAAAGCAAACTAGAATGTTGCCAGGCAATTCAAGGCACGAGGCCATTTATAGTCCATATAGAAACTAGAAGTGTAGTACCAGATCCACGGACTTCAGGGAACCAGCTACATGCGTATCAGTTACGAGTATACACGCAATAAGCGAGTAACGGAGGCACCACACGGCAGCGCGGCAAATCTTGAATATGTGGAGCAACAGACCCTATCTAGAAGCGTGCCAGTGTCGCATTTGTTGCTCAATTCCACTTAAATCATAGGACCCAGACGGAAATGTGAAGGTGTGCTGTGTGCTGTGCGTCGGCTTTATATTCAATCGAGCAGTGCGTGCACGCACCGACAGCCCTCCCGCCTGAACGCCAGCGACAACTCAGCGACATCTTTTAGCCAATTAACAAAGTGTGGCAAATGCATGCGGTAATTAGACAAAACATTACTCATTTTAATATGCAAATTGTTGACTGCGGCATGCAATTGCAGAAATTATTGTACGAGTACATCCCAACAACAACCACAACAACACAAACAACAAACAAAAAAGAGAACCAGAGAAAGAAAAATGAGGGGCGAAAGAAAACGAATTTTAATTTATTTGCAGGAAAATAAGTTGCTTGCTTGTTGCTTGCTGCATGCTGCTGTTGCCAATAATGTATTTCACTGCAACGATTTGGCGCGCTGGCAGTGGCAGTGGTACGAGTGGCAGTAGTAGCGGCAGTTGTGGCAGTTGTGGCAATAACGACATCAACCGCTGCACCGAGCAACAGTTGGCGTTGCCGCTGTCGACGTTGCGGTGGCGAGTGGTGAGTGGCAATTGCTGCGGCATAAGCACCCAAGCCACTAAGCAGCTAAGCAACTAATTTAACAACGCTAACACACCCCACCGCCGCAAAAGTCGCCGCCACCACCACCATCATCGCGATCGCCATCGCCACCAACACCGCCTGCAACAGCACCATATTTCACCGCCTGACGTTCTGATATGTTATAAATTTAAATATTTGCCACAAATCATAAACAATGCCAGGCGCAGCGCTATTTAAAATTTCTTTTACAATATTTCTTTTAATTTTTCTTTGCATGTTTTTTGACGTTTTGTTTGTGCTCCTGTTGTTGTTGTTGTGTTTTGGCTTATTAACTGCAGCAGACAGACGCGGACGTTGGATGTACCCCGTCGGAAATCTATACGGGTACACTAGAAGTACTTCGCTATAACTGCGCCACTCTTTTGTGGCCCGCAGAGCTTGAATTATATCAATATGAGTTACATTCCGGCTTCCTGATGTAGGGCTGAACACGCTACTTCCGCATTATTTGTATCAAATGTTTCTTTGCAGTCCTTTAGTTGGTCACACTTATTGCTTCAGAGGTGTCCAAGTATTTTAAAAAGCAACGAAAGAAAGAGTTTTAAGCGATTGGCGGAACGTTCAAATGTTAAATACTGAGTTGGGTTAGTGAATAGCTTCCCTTTCGCTTCCTAATACTTGTATAGTGGGGCACTTTTTTCCAAGTTAGGTTAGGTTAGGTTAACGTGGCAGCCGGTCTAAGGACCAGCTCACTCAGACCACCATGGGCCCATTGTGATACCACGGCGTAACAACGACCCTCCGATTCACTCGTCGAACCATTTCGAAGCCCTAATAAAGCACAGGATTTTTTTGACCTTCGCGCTAGACACTTCTGTAAGAGGGCTAAAAGCGTATTTGCCTAAAGAGCCCGTTCTGTTTCTAGCCAGAGCGGGGCAACTACAGAAGAGATGTTCCACAGTCTCCTCCTCCTCCTCCTCCTCATCTACTTTTTCGCTTTTACTATTTCATTAATTTTTGATAAGCGCTTCCCTCTGACTTACTATTTCGTGGATCCCTTCAATATTAATTTACTCGTATATGTATGCATAATGACTGCGAATGGTCTAGAATGACATGTGTATGCAAAATGGACGCTGCTCCACAAATATTGCTTTAGCATCAGATTGGAGATAGTGATGTTCTATGCATTTTATAAATTATGCTCGCCACCGACTCTGCCAGCGGCACTGAATGAATGAATGGTGAGACTCTTGAGCGAATATTTCATCATGTAAAAATCTATTTTAACTATTCGAAATGCATTGATTCGATCGCCTGATCATATATTTGGCTTAGAGGAAATTAACACACAAAAATAGGAATTCTTCTCTGAATTTAAGAGTGTATTATATACGAGGACAAGAAGAATTTATTTTCCGGCAACGACATTGCTTACGAAATTAATCGGAATGATGTGGTCTGTTGGGTTGCTATTTCGTACATGACATGCTCTCATAACACACAAAGTTTCCTACAGGGTTGGTATATATGCAAGGCGACACTTGCTGCCGTGTGTTAAAATCAAACGCTCGCAAATAATTCTTTTTGTTGTCAAAATTGCAACATTGTTCTTTTTTATGTTGACGCAGGGGCGAGCGGCATTTACAATAATTTATTTCAAATGTTATGTGCTTATTTCGTTAGGAGTATGAGTGGCTGTGTGTGTGTATGTGTGTGCATATATGTATATGTATATCAGTGTGTGTGGCTGTGTGAAGCACTTTTGCTGAAATGGATGTTTGCGAATGTTCGTTTGGAAATTAGTTCTGGTGGGCAGCATTTACGATGGACCCAGAAGAAGGACCTACGCCTAGGATGGCTTTGTGTCTATGGTACCCTCCACCTTATTTTCTTAGGTTAGGTTAGGGTACCTAAGACACATAGCCATCCGCCTTATTCTCTTATAACAATTGAAAATCTTATGAATCGTATGTTACTTTGGACAGAATATTTTCAAAATAATTGTTAGGGACTTTGGAGGACCATTGCAAAGAAAATGGAGTGAATAGAAGTACTCTTATAAAATAATAGAATAGAAGTACTCTTATAAAATAATATAAAGTCAGCTCTCTATTCACAACGACACCCTTCCGCATTCACACAGTTAAGAGCATAACCTGCACGGGTATGAAGAAACGTGCAGACTATTTTTAAAAGTTGTAGTCAAGGCTACATGTTGTTTTGGGATTATGTCCGAAATCCTTTTCAGAATTTAGCCCCCATACTTCTACTAGGAGAGTGGGAATGTTGAACCGGAGTAAAACCCGTTGTTTTGGACTTCGCATATCTGCAGTTGTGCTGGCATATTCAACTTTCAAAAAGAATAATCGCAGTATACAAGGACCAGGTTATTGCTAGAGACACTGAAAAAACAGCAAATAGTACAGCAGTAGAATCAATATAGGCAAGGCCGGGACAGGCCGGGCTAGGGCGACCGCACAGTCAGCTGGCAACAGAAAATTGTCAAGCTGACAAATTGGCTAAGTGCGCGTGGGCCCGCACACACTTCTGTGTACGTTGCCTGCGTTCGAATTCAATTGCTCGTAGTTTGACGAATGCAAAGTGAGCTGTCAACACTAATGCGCTCGTTCGTTGCTGGACTCTAAGAAAACGAATCCAATATAAAATCCAATCGACTCCAATCCATTCAATTTCAATTCAGTGCGGCGTCGCGTCGTCGCCGCAGCCGCTATTTGTAATTGCTCATTACTGGCGCACTTGTTCAATTGACCAAATTATTATGTAATTAGCGGCCGCCGCTGGTGCTATCCGCCGATATTTCTAGTTGAAGGTGAATGCAGCACGCAAAATACGAATCGTGCGCCGTGTGTTGGCTTTTAAGAATGCGCTTTGCTTTATCGTTGTTGTTTTTGTTGCTGGTGTTGTTGGAGTTGCCGATGTTGTTGCCTACTTGCATGAAAGGCAACTAGGTGCATGCTTAGTGGGTCAGTGGGGCGCGGCTGCCAGAACCCAAAGTGTGATTTGTTGGTTGCTTGCAAGCACAACCAAACAAATTATTGGACTAAAAATGCATCCCAATTGATAGATACCGAAAATGAGCCATAACTTCTGTGGATCCCAGCTGAGGCTCGATTCGACATGCTGGGGTGGAATCATTACTTTTGGCACTGAATTTCTCGCTATATAATATGATGTTATTGTCATACCAAATGTGTAACAAGGGGACCTTTTTCTTGACAGTTATTCGAGAGTATTATGGTTGTAGTCCTGCTACCTCAATCAATGTTCCACAGTCATTTTGCTATTAGGATCAAGGGAATCGAAGAAAAACAAAAAGTCTGAGAAATTTCTAAATGGATTTTTCTGGAACGCCCGATTTTAAGAAATTAATTCATCACTTTTAGACCTGCTCTTTAAGGTCTTAGATGGCCATCTAGACAATTCGAAAGTAATTCCTTACAGTCACACCTGCAGCTCAACGCCGAGCCATCAGTTGCAGTTTTAGAGGTCAATGCATTTCTTAGATTATTATTATGATTATATCTTCCACCATAATTAATGATGACTGCAAGGGTTCAGGGGAATGAGTACTAGCTCCTGAGGCCTTTGACTCAAAGAGAAAATATTCTTTAGAATGAAGCCTTTTTGAGACCAAGCCCGGGGCGGGATTTGGACCTGCGACTCTCTGAGTAAGAGTGTAGCATGTTTACCGCAGAAGGCCTGAAATTATCTTAAATACTATATCTGATGACAGTGCCGACTGAGATGGGCGTACCTATCACCGTACTCCGGTTAATCACTCAAGCCTTAGATAGATAGATAGATATATTTAAGGGTGTTGATTTGTATTTATTTGAAAGATGAGGATAGTCTCATCTATAAATCTTCCGTCAGGTTAATTTCCGACAGGAATTCATTATTTTGGTGGAATCAAGATGAGAGATCTTGCTCATATCTAAAATGTAACCTCCAAAACACCTGAGTCTATTGTGTAATGGTCCGCAGTCTGTGATCAGGTGCAGTGAGGTTTCGTCACATTCTCCACAGAATCGACAGATGGCATCTGAAGATATACCCAACTTGTTCAAATGGTAGTTGAGTCTACAATGTCCGCTTAAAATGCCTGTGATGATTCTTAATTTACCCCCAGGCATATTTATTAAGTCCTTAGCTCTTTTAGGATTTAAATCTCCCAGAAGGGTTTTGGATTGTCTCAATCCCGGAAGAGTTTTCCAGGTTTGACTTCGTTTTGCATCTGTACATTTCTTCAGCAGACTTCCAATGGTATTGGATGATAGTCCACAGAAGGGTTCAGGGCCGTTGAAGTGAGAGGCCGCAGCCTTCCTAGCTAAGCTATCAGCCTTCTCATTTCCCTCTACTCCTATATGGCCTGGTACCCACATTAGAGATAACTTGTTCATACTGCCTAGGGAGTTTAGCTTCCCAATACAGTCCCACACAAGTTTAGACCTCACTAAGAGTGAGCTCAGACTCTTGAGTGCTGCTTGACTATCAGATAGTATCACGATGTTTTCCCCCCGATACTTCCTGTCAATGTTGATCTGGGCACATCTTTCAATAGCGTGAATTTTCGCTTGAAAAATGCTTGGAAAAGAACCCATTGGTTCCCAGTACACTCAGGCCTTACCAACGATTTTCTTCTCGAACTTTTCAGGGAAGTGAGAAAAACACAAAACTAATATCAAATCAGAAACAGACACGAAATACGCGCTCGGCACGTGCTGAGCCTGACAAGTGACGAAGTGACGGATTGCACACACACTATGAGGCATTTTAAAGCATTTTGAAGCCAAATTGTAAACAAAGAAGTGCAAAAACACGTACGCCGATGTTTCGTATGCGAATTGCAACTATTTTGATTACTTTGACCATAATAAATTAAATGTTGGTCAACGCGAGCATTTGGAAATATTTGACAATTATTCAAGACAGCTTTCACCCTATTGGCACATTGCTTGCACAGCTACACCCACACATCCACACATCCACTCACCTCTCATACCTCACATACCGCCAGCGGTCACACCAACCGCTGTGAGTGGTAGTGAGCGAGTTCAATCGAGCCGCACAGGGGTTTCCCCAGAAACTGCTGACCGCCTGCCCACCTGCCCACATGTTCCTCATTGTAATTGCAACAGGAAGCCAGCAAACAGTCAGCGTCAGAAGCATGCCTCGCATTACGTAGCGGACACTTTCTGGGCTATGTTCCATGGCAATAATTGGCCTGTCATTCAATTATGACTTCCGAATGCTAAATAGGGCCTTTTTTGCTGTCGATCGCGACTTACAGAAGGTTTGTTGACATGTTTACTGCCGCTGCCGCTCCCGCTGCCGTTCATCGCTCATTGCTTTACATAATACCAGTACGGCGGGCGGCTTTCTTATGTGACGTCGTGTCGCTAGTGGCACCGTGCTGGTTCCGTACTGGCATTCGCATTCGCACTCGCAGGGCATTTTATTAGTAATCATGCCCAGCACGTACGCGGCTTCATCGTTTTCATATCACTTTCGTTGCGTGGCGTTTCGATTTCGTTTGAATTTTGAATGCAGCGACGCTGCCTCTGCCTGGGCTTTGTACCTGCCGTGTTGCAAAAAGCTGTGAGGTTAATTCCAGGCAGGTTCGATTTTCGGCCGATGACAATTCCCGATACTGATACCGAAATCGCACTCGAAATTGAAACCGAAACAGAAGTCGAAGCCGGAGTCGAAGTCGTCGCAGCCGTCTACGCTGGCCCCACATTATAATGCGCTCGTAATTTCTTTGCACATGTTTGGCACGGCGTGGCATATTAGCCAATTTGTATTTGGGTTTGGTTTGGAGGTTTGCTGCATTGACCGCACTGTGACAAGTTCGCATTCGACATTGTATAAAAGTGCGCCGCAGCGCTGTGGTAATCATCAGTCAAGCCCCTCCGGTGCAACAGTAAAGAGTTCGTCAATCAAACAGTTCGTCAATTGAAATTAAGCAGGAAATCATAGCAATGAAGGTACTGCAGGATACTCCCTGACTACAGCTCGCATATCAATTTGCATTAATTTCGCTCTTTCTCTCTCTCACTCTCTTCTAACCGCAGCTCATCATCTGCATTTTGGCATTCGCTTTGTCCGCCAAAGCTGGCTTACTGCCCCATCATGCCGATGAGATCTCTCACTTTGTGGATGGTGGTCACCATGCGGACATCCATCACGCCGACGTGCATCACTCAAATGGCATACACTTGGGCCACTCCTCGGCGATCGTAATCGACGGCGGCGATCATCACATCGAACAGCACCCCATCTATCACCATGACGGTCATCATGCAGCCGTTGAGCTGCACCACGATGCCGCCGTTGATGTGCATCACGCGCCCGCCGCCAAAATCATACACCACGACTCGATCCATCAGGTTGAGCCGGTGCACCATGTAACCAAGGTCGTGCATCATGAACCTCATCACTTCCTGCACTACACCAGCCCCGTGGTCGATCATCATGTCGTCCACCAGCAGCACCACATAGACGAGCATCATCACGCTGCCGATTTGCATCACTCGGACCTGCATCACGCCGACTTGTACCATCACGATGATCTGCTGCATCACCACCACCACGCCGCTCGCCTTGTCGACCATCATCACCATGCAGCCTTGGTGCACGCAGCGCCCCATCTCCACCACCACCACGCGGCCATCGCTCACAAGGTGTTCCCCGACCACCACCTCCTGCACACACACGGCGACCTTCTGGCCTTCGCCAAGCACCAATTGCACGGCAAGTTCGGCAAGGTGAGGATCACCGAGAAGCATTACTAAGAGATTTCACTGACCAGCTTCAATTAAATAATCCAACAAAGGGACGCAACGCACTCTCTCATAGCTAATTTATTGTATTGCTCCATGTCCGCCCAACTGACATCGTTTTAAGTTGGAGCAGCGGTTTAGGTTAAGATTGTTCATTAATTTACTTTTCCATTTTTTTTTCTTTTTTTATCGTTCATGCGTTTTGTAAATATGCCTTTTCAGCCAGAACAGGATTTTGGTGTTGTTAATAAATGAAAGAGAAAAAAAAACATATCTGAATTTGTCCTTTGCCCTCACGGAGCCCACATTTATAAGCAGCAGAAAACGTTAATCTTCATATTAGTTGCTTTCATCGCCCCCCTTACCGTTCTCTGATTATCTGTACAGGATTTGCTTCCTTAAACTGTTGCCACAATACGACAGCACTTCATAAGAAGCACTTCTGAAGCTTCTGCTGTCGTCCACACGCCAGAAAGGGAATTGCAGAACATCAACAATTGTTCGCTGAAAACAAATGGAAATATCTACCGGCTGGCCTCCATGTACCTCGCCCATGATGACCCAGGGCCACTACCATCGGACATGCTAAGGAAGTCAATAGCGAATAGCGAGGCTTCCGGAGTGGGTCTTATACTGGGGGCTGTTGCAAATGCCCACCATACGATATGGGGTAGCTCCGACATCAACGAATGGGGTGAGTTTCTTTTCAATTATATTATGAATAAAAAGTTTATACTTTGTAACAGGGGAAGTGAACCCACGTTTATCACGCGCAATCGTCAAGAAGTGCGGGATATTACGTTGGTATCGGATGTATTATTCGAAAAGGTGGTGCAATGGAAGGTTGTATAGGAACACTCATTCGCAGACCATCGCTATATTGAGGTCATCTTCCAAGAGGAAACGTCCCTACCAATTACTTATAGGAATGATAGAAGGACTAACTGGTAGAAGAATAATCTTATGCTAGAGAAAAATCTTCGAAAATATGCACCACAAATTCGTGACAATGTTGAGTCCCTAGATAATCTCACCAACTCTTGCATGAAGGCACTAAATAGAGCGTGTCCTAAAAGCTACAATAAAGGTAAGAAGCAACCCTCCTGGTGGTCCTCTGAACTTAACAAACTAAGAAGGAAGACCAGTTCAATAAAGCGAAGTCCTCTCGGAACGAAAGCGACTGGGACTGTTATGGCGACAAGCCAAAGAAATACAAAAAGGAATTGAGAAAAGCGAAAAGAACATCTTGGAGGTGAACATTCTGTGGTGATATTGAGGGCACCACAGAGGCATCTCGACTACCCAAAATTCTCTCAAGCTCCACTCCAACAATTGGTTACCTCCACAAATCCGACAAGAGCTGGACAGAATCAAGTGAGGAGCCTCTAAATCTGTTATTAAATACACACTCTCCTGATAACACAACAACGGGTATAATGGATGCTGCACATAATACTTGGGCAAAGTCCGAAATTCCAAATATCATTTCGGAGGCTAGTATCACATCGACCGTAAAAACATTTCAATCCCTTTAAGTTGCCGGGACCAGGCGGGATCTTCCCAGCTCAACTACAGTATTCAGTAGACTACATTATGGAATGGCTAATAACTATTTTCAAAAGTGCGCTAAATTTATATCATATCACCTCACCTTGGAGGGAAGTGAAAGTGGTATTTATCCCAAAGGCGGGGAAAAGCACGCATGTTAGTCCAAAGGATTTCAGGCCAATCAGTCTTTCAGTCTTGAAAACTCTAAAGAGATTAATAGAGACATATATCGGGGGAAAAATAACCCCATCTCAAATGGCGATTTCACTACACGCGTACTGTAAAGGTAAATCGTCAGAAACAGCTTTGAATTCGCTAATGACGGTAATTGAGAAATCAATGGAAGACAAAGAATATACATTGGTAGCTTTCCTAGACATTGAGGGCGCGTTTAATAATATCCTACCCAAGGCAATAACCGGTGCACTGACCGAATTGGGAGTCCCCGGGGCGTTGCTTGTTTTCATTGAACAAATGCTTATATGCAGACTTGTGAATTCGACATTGGGTGCCTCGAGAAATTAGCATTTACACGGATGGCTCAAAACTTAATGATCGGGTGGGTGGAGGTGTATATTCTGAAAAGCTGACCGTCAGTTTATCCTTCCGCTTACCACATTGTAGTATGTTCCAAGCAGAGGTAATAGCAATAAGAGAGGGTACGCTGCATATAAAGAATATTCCTCTATCCACGAGGGATATATATATCTACTTGGATAGCCAAGGGACCATAAAATCGCTGGAGGCAGTAAGACAATCGTCGAAAACCGCAGTACAATGCCATAAAGTATTAATTGAATTATTTGAATACTTAATATAAACCTGGTCTGGGTGCCGGGCCACAGGGATGGAGACAGTTATCATCCTGCCTAACAAGTCGACAAACTTGGCCGGAATGGAATCGCGGCCGTTCAAAACTGCTGAGCGGAGGGGTTAGAGAGAAGGGATACGGGATCATCATGCTGAAAGATAGAATATCTTAAGCGGTTCAGTGCTGGACACTCACGGAGGTAATTTAATAGGATACTGTTAGGAGTTTGGATAATGCCGTTGCATATGGACTATTCATCAGGTGTCCGTGGGAAATATTTGAATGACCTAATCTGGGTCTTAGTAATTTTATGCTGTCCAGACTGCTGATTGTGTCTATGGTACGAGGTAAATAATCGACAAGAGAAATTCGGTTTGGTTTTATGTCTTTGTACCAGGTCGAGGTAACGTTCCAAATCTGCTAATTTTTATCGGTGTGGTATATTTTCAGGAAGTGTTTGATGTCGGAGAAGTTGTAGTTAGGAGTAGAAGTCACAGGAACAGCGCAAGCGTATTTTGCAGCGTGATCCGCGAATTCATTACCTTGTATGTGAATACGGCCTGGAACCCAAATTAGGGTAATGTTTGGGTGTTGGATGGATCTAATGTGTGTAGCATAGAATTCATTGTTCTGTGAATTCGATATGGCGTGAATGGAGGAAAGGGAATCAGTACATATGGCAAAGTTGCCGTATCTGCATTCGGCATATTTTATGGCTTCGTAAATTGCAATTATTTCGGTGGAAAATACAGAACTATAGCTAGGGAGCAGACCCAATTTAATAACTTTAGTTTAATCAGTGACGCTGTAGCTTGTAATTTCTTCTGATTTTGAACTGTCTGTATAAATAAAGAAGTTCAAAGAATAGTGATCGAAACTGTAAAGGATGTGTGTTGGCTTTTATGAATTTATGTAATGAAGTATTGATTGCTGATGGTTTTAGATGCCTGGGCGGGAGTAGTTGGAACGTGTGATATCGGTTTTTGAAGTACTTTTTAAAATTCTTACTAATGTTGAAGAAATTCTTGGTATGTTAACGTTTTTCTTGAGTGTTTTTACTAGACTCAGTAGAGGAGTATCGTTGCTGTGAAGAATTGATTTCGTTAGTTTGTTAAGTTGTTGTTTCCTATGATTCTCGAGGGATTGTGTATCGGCGTAGAGCGAAAAGCCCCAAGTGCGATTCTAATCGCCGGGTTATAGAGACTTTTTAGTTTGTTGAGAAGTGAATTACTACAAAATCCATAAAAAACTAAACCGTAGTTAATTTAAGAGATTATGAGAGATCTTACGACATGGGTCAGCGAGTTAAATTTTGCGCTAGATAGGCACTTTACTACACTGAGATGTTTGGTTAAGGATGCGATAAGCTAAAATAGTGACTGCACGAGTAGAAGCGTTTTCATTTTGAGATTATAGTATTTGATTATGTAATGATATATCCACCGATAGATCGTATCAAGACATTCATATTAAGGAATGAAGTAGGGTGATAAAAAATGCCTTACTAAAAGAATCAGTGTTTTCGAAGCACACCACCTGCCAATTCGCCCACATTCAGTTGAGACCAACATTTGCACGCCACATAACTGCCGTATGAGTACTTTTCATCCGATTCGAGTACACATTGCAATGTTCATTCACAAGTACCTGAGCTGGTAAAGTACTCTCGTGGTTCGGATGGTATTGAATTAACACTAACCACGAATAAATTACATATTAACCACAACGCTCTGCGCAAATAAATGCCATTAAAATGCAATTCGCTTGCAATTTGAAGATAAACAACCGCGATAATGTCCGCAATGGATGAACGTGAGATAACGCCCACAATCACGGCTGCAATACGTCAAATGGCAGGAGGAGTGACAAACAAAGCACAAAATGAGGTAACTGCAATCGTGGAAGCGCAATTCACGCCAGCTTCGTAACATGCAACGCTGGCACAAGTGCGATTGGTGTGCAACTGAACCAAAAACAAACAACAAAAAATTTTTTAAAAAAATCACTCTAACAATGGCAACAAAAACTAAAACAAATAAGAAACAGCAATGGCAGCAACAACAATAACAATGCGCACAATAGTGAGCAGCGCAGAGACACAAAAACAACTGCAGTGGAAAGTCAGGCGGTGTCAAGTCAGCAGCACGACACGGCGCGCCGCGGCGCTCTTCCACAACCATCCACGGCAGGCGCATGTGCAACACGTGGCCCCAACTATTTTCTTATTTTATTGCGCCCGGTCGCGGCTATTTTCCCTCAGCTGAGCACAGCGCAAGCACATCACTCAGCGGCGACCGACCCCGACTGGCAGGGGCGGGTTGGGGGCTTGGATAATGATGCATAAACGCTTTTGGGCTCGCGTGATCTTTTCATTTATTGAATCTCTGAATTTCAGTCGACTCCAAAACTACCTGCAACAAAAACAATAGCAACAGCAGCAGCAGTAGCAGCAACAAAAAACGTAAAATGAAAACATAGAACAGAAAATAGGAGAAAAAAGACGAATAAAATAAAAAATAAAGTTTAGAAAGGTAGCAAAAACATGTACGTGCGCAAGTGCGCCGCGTCGGCTGCAAGTGGCGCTTTGCGATCCGCTCAGTGGTCCGGTCGCCCGATCGATCGTCTGTGCATGCGCATGTGCAGTAGCGAAAACGTTGAAGCGAGCAAACATTAAAATAGCCGAAAATATAATAAAACCGTATCCTGTGGCATTTGCACCGCTGGAAATCAAGCGATCAGCCGCAGCGATTTGTTGGCCATTTCATTGGCAACATCTTTCAAAGTTCGCCGCAGCCAAGCGGCAAGTGGTAAACAAACAAATAAACAAACACACAAGCACACACATACCCAGTCGCACACGTAGGAAAAAAGAGTCGTGCTGCTCAAATATAAACCAAAATTATCACGACTTTTTGCAGTTGCATTCGATTTTGCTGCAGTGGCAAAGTTTGGCATTTCTGCCGCTTGACAATGGCCACGGCGGAGGCAGCGGCAGCGGCAACACCACCACGAGTGTCTACTGTCCACTGGCCATGCCTGCATGCCTGCCGCACTCTTCGCGCGGAGCAGTTGCGACTACGACTGTGACTGTTGCAAATCACTCGCTCGTGCTTGCTTTGCTTTGCAGATTTTTCAGCATTTTCCAATTTTTTTCCACTTTTTATATTTTACGAGTATTGTCAAGTTTTGTACTGTTTTTTGTGGGTTCGCGCTCGTTGTTGGTTTCGTGGCTTTGAGCGCAGCTAGATACTCCATTGAAGGTAATAAGTGTCAAATGCTTATCACGTTGCAATGTGTTTGGATTTCGCCTTATTGAATCGATCTTGTCAGCGCAAATCAGCGGGATTCGACGCACATAACGATACCCGCGCACAGGCGGAGTATTTGCTCCTCCAAAAGTAACTCTCAAAGCGTCAAATGCAACGTGACGCACCTTTCTGGGCTCTTCCCCAGCGAAAAATTCGCTCCATGCGCGATCACCCCAACACATATGCCCACACTTGTGCGATGGGATGACTTACTTGGTATTTTTGCGAAGTTGTCTTCATGTATGAACACTTGCCAATGCCATGCCTTACATGTAATTGAAATGTTGTCTGATGTAGCGCTAGTGTGTATGTGTGTGTGTGCAGCTGTGATTTACTGCAACTGTGGCTACTGTGTTTGGCAAAGTTTTCTTGCCGGCGTCGAAAAACACGCAACAGTGGCACTGCCAACAAACGGGGCGACTTTTTAAAAGCGTCTCAGTTGAACGGCTCAACTCAACAATACACCTGCCACTTGATCGCATTACCATTAACACCTTCACACGTGCGGCCGCTAATGGCTTCGGCACACACTGCCTGGGTGTTCTACCGCCCTCCAGCAGCATGGACAATACAGCAATTTATTTGCTTGCTCTTCACAATTTTACAATTGTAACACGTAGAATTGTGAACTCATTTCCACTTCCACTCGCCGAGACAGCTCTGTTCCGGACCTGGTAATTAGCGAACAAACTTCAAGTCCAACCACAGCCCTGCCTCACACTAATAATGTGACCGAAATTAATATCAATTTGCTTTTGTTGTCTACAGCACTGCCCAAGCCAAAGGCAATTGCATAGACAGAGACAGAAACAGAGACAGAGCCGTGGCCACAGCAGCCACAAATGCCGTGAGTGCAGTGCCAGTGATCAAGGCTGGCGCAATTGTGGTGTAAGTGTTACTTGCACCTCCCATCATAATGAGTAAGGCAAATATGCATGTATGTCATTACAACTGGGCTGCTGTCAGAGCTGCGGTAAGGCGATGAGAACACACGCAAGTGAAACTCTTCGACTCGACCGAATGTAGGTGGAGAGTGCAGACATTGTTGTACAACTCTGAATGGATTCCTATACTACGTCTCCATGAGCCCCACTAAAACTTGACTATGTGTGACCAAGTCCAGTCCAGACATATATGTATGCCTAATGATATGCTAAGAGAGACCCGACGAGACAGAATTGTTTGTTGTCTCAAGAGACCGTTTTGATACCAGCACCGCAGTACTTTTTGTTACGTACGGAACGCGTCTCTGCGTGTATTCATGTGACGGGGATCATATACATTTATGTAATTTTATGTCCAATTTATATGACTTCATTTATATTCCAGAACTTAAATTATATCGCCAGAACTAAGTGAACTGCTTACAGTAAGTATCACGAATTAAACAGTGGCAGCTTTTTTAGACTCGATGTAAAGAACTAGCCGAACATTTGTCACAGTCGGCGGAGTCCGAAACCAAACTTCAAATTGCGGGTATCATATTTTCAAGGAATGCTCGGGGCTCGACTATTTCAAGTTCTACTCGTATGTATTAAGAAACCACTACTCAGTTGTACAACGCTGTACAATTCGTCATTGAAGGCCTTTTTAAACCAAGCAATGATCTCATACGAGTATATTGCATTCGCATCGAATACTCCTATTTTGGAAATGACTGCCCTCTGTGGCATGCTGGACGCACACTCAACGGGTCACTACGGGCTTGGTATTAAAAATACTTATTTCTAAAAAATATTTTCTCTTTGAGTCGAAGGCCTCAGTAGCTAGTACTCATTCCCTAAACCCTTGCAGTCATCATTAATTATGGTGGAAGGTATAATAATAATGAAAATGATTTTTAGTGTAGTGTAGTAGTATTCAGAGTGATGACAGGCCCACCAAACCCCGACCACCAACAACATTCAGCAATGTGTGATTGTAATGTAAACACAACCTAAATGTACTTGTAAAAACATGTCACAACGATTCCCAATACAACTGAAGAGTACATGAAATATGTTACGAACTATTTATTTTTAAAGTTAATTATTTATTTATTCAATTATTTATATGTTTAATTATTTATTTATCTGATCTTAACTTATTTATTTGTCTGATCTAATAATTTAGTTTAATTTAACTTACATTCTTAGTCTTATTTTAAGTAATTTTTGTTATATATAATTCATTGTTATTCGGATACTTCTTGACGCATTTAAAAGACCCTGTCTTATATGTGAACGCTTTAAAATAAATAAATAAATAAATAAGATCAGCAAAAGAACAGAGGCCCTATTTGTAGACTATCTCAATAATTTCCATAGGAGTTTGGCGCACTTTGCCCAATGGTGACAAAAAATCGACAGTTCTAAAATGCACTCATACGACCCCGAATGGATACGCAGAAGTATGAATCGTGAGTGCACTCTATAGAGGAAAATCGGCAATCAAAGTCTTACGGTGATTTTATAGACAGCATAGTGCTGAAATGTGTTGGGAAACTGGTCATGTAAGACAACATGGTTTAATTTGCCTTTATGTAGGAATCTGGTCATGATGACTCATGGTCCACGCTTGTGTCAAATATCTCGACCAACTGAGAAATAGCCACTTAACTCAGAAAATAGTTACGCTAATTCTGAAACACATGTGATAAGCCCTGGCTAGGCTTTACAAAGAAAAACACCGCCCTAACTTTTTGTCATATTTCAGTATTGACCTACGAGTAGTATCCTATTCGGATCCTATTTAGAGGAATTGGGTGCACAAACTAAGTTTCCAGCTACAACTTTGGCCAATTATTTTTCTGGTTTTGTCTGATCCTCAATCAAACCTCTTACTTAGAGATTTTATAATTTGATTAGTGACTCTCTTCGCTCCCTGAACTGCTGTGGTCATTCCAAAGAAGTGTCGCGATGTTCGGCGCAAATATTTCCGTGAAGTTAAGACACTGTTTGAAGGCCTTGATTGAAGCATACATTGCAGATTGTAGACTGAGAATTATATATTTCGTTTCGACATTTGCGGAGAAAATACAACATTAAAATAAGAATAAAAACTGAACGTCTGTAGGGCAAAATTAGAAACGCATTATTGCACTTCATCTTCTTTGATGGCGCCACAACCAATGATCGGTCTTGGCCGCTTCCATAAAGCTTCGCCAGTCGCCTCTGCTATGAGCGTTCTGGCGCCAGTTGGCAAGCCTAACCTCAAACAGGTTCCCCAGTACTTGGTCTTTCCAACGGAGACTATGTCGTCGTCTTCTACGCGTTCCACCACCGTGTGTCGACGAATACACCCTCTTAGCTGGAGCGTCGTCATCCATTCGCTCCACATGACCAAGCCAGCGAAGCCAATGCGCTTCACTATGTCAGTGTCGGAATACAGCTCATACAGCTCGTTGTTCCATCTTCTTCGACACCCGTCGATCACGCTTATTGGCCCATAGATCTTTCGAAGTATCTTCCTCTTGAGTGATCCCAACAGCCTCTCATCACTGGTGTTCATTGTCCATGTCTCAGCGCCACACATTAAGACGGGAAGTGTGCGGGACTTATAGAGCGTTATTTTCATTAGTTCGTCGAGAGGGCTCTGCTTCTCAGTTGCCTAATCCATAAAATCACCTGTTGGCAAGAGTTATTCTTCCTTTGATCTCGATGCTGAGATTATTGTTGGTATTAATGCTGGATCCTAGATAAACGAAATCATCGACCACTTCGAATGTAAAATTGTCAACAGAAACATTTTGTTCAAGTTGTCGTGACTCTTTGTTTGCTGACACTAGCTATTACGTTTTGTCCTCGTTCACCACTAGATCCACTCGACGAGAGTCCTTTTCCAGAATGCGCACTGACTGCTCGCGCGTTACGACCAATAACGTCGATATCATCAGCGTATGCTAACAATATGACAGACACTCTTGTAAAAGATGGTGCCAGAGATGTTGATGTTTGCCGCTCGAAATATTTTCTGCATCATGAGGTTGAAAAAGTGTCTCCTTTCCTGAAACCTCGTTCGGTATCGGATGGTGCGGAGAGGTCTGTTCCAATTTTCACTGCGCTGGTGGTGTCGGTCAGTGTCATTTTGCAAAGTCGAATAAGCAGTGCAGAGATACGAAACCCTGACACTGATTGCGGCATACAGGTGATCCCTAATCGTGCTGTCGAAGGCGCCTTTATAATCGACGAATAGGTGGGTGTGTCGATTTGGTTTTCTCTGGTATTTTCTAGGATTTGGCGTAGTGTGAATATCTGGTCAATGGTGGACCTTCCGGGCCTGAAGCCACACTGATATGGACCAATCGGCTCGTTGACGATGGACTTCAATCCTTCACACAATTCGCGCGATAGAAGCTTACATACGATATTCAAAAGGCTTATCCCACGGTAATTAGCGGAAATCGTGGGATCGCCTTTCTTGTCGACACCATAGTACGCTGAGGCTCCAATCACAGGGCATGTATTTTGCACTACTTCTGAGAATAAACCAACTGGGAGCACCAAGACATGAAACTGAAGAAAATTAAATAGCCCGAAATAGAGGCAAGTTTCCTCTCACACATAATCTGACACAAACTACGAATTAGTACAAGTGCAAGTTAATTGGGGTGTCGAAAGCTGATCTCACGAGTTGGATTGCGCACAAAAACCGCAGCATCCAGAAAGGCGTGGTGGAATTCTGCGAAAAGACCACATATTGCCCAATTTGTATCGCAGTTGGTCGCTGGGATCTCACAGGAGGTGAACGTGCATCCAGCTGGTCATTGGCGGCCCGATGCATGTCCTGAAAGTGGCCAAAAATTTCTTTGCATAATTTGCCTTTCCCATGCACTTCTACACTTGCTCGTCTATCACTTGCATGTTGCGGCCTAATGTTTATGGCACATACATATGCGTTCCGTAATTACCTCCACCTCTGCAGGCACGAATTCACACTCACACACACTCGCCTTATTTGTGCGTTGCGTTTCGGTTTGTCCATATGTGCGTAAGTGCTGCAGTCCAAGCAACGTCATTTTTTGTTAGCCCAGCACTTAAATTGCAAAGCCTTCTTCTTCAGCATCCTACCTCCAGAGACATGAGCCACTCTTCATTTCGCTCAGCTCGGTTCAGCTCAGTTCAATTCAGTTTAGTTCGACTCACCTGGGCGCTCTGCGGCACATATGGGGTATTTCATTCATAAAATTACCTAAACTTACATGTGAGTATACGGCAAAAAGCGTCTGCATGCGATTGATCGCCGGCCACTTGACTGTTCCGCTGCAGATTGCATGTTTGCGAGCAGTTCATTTCGTTTTTGCTGCTCCTCACACAAAATTAGAGATCAAATGTACAAAAAGTGGCGACGCACGTTATACTCGCATCTTAGAGCTCATCTGTTGCACAGCCGAGCGTCTCCACCACATCAGGAACCCTTGCAGACTGCCAGCAACAGCAGTAGCAGCAGCTTCAACAGCAGCCAGCAACTTTATTTAAATACACAGCACAAATGTGCAGGCGGGTGGCGCATCTGCGCATTGGCGCATCGGCGCATCGGCTCCATGGCCGCACGGCTGTGCTGTGCTGTGCAATTATTTTTTCCCTCCGTCGTTGCTGGGTGCAGACCTTTTGCTACACTTTCTCCTGCGTACTGGTAGCATTTTGTGCTGCATCATAATTTAGCTGCAATCATCATTATCGTTGTGTGCAGTTGGCTGGATGGCTGAAGGGCCCTCTGAGGCGATTGTGCATGTCTGCCGGAAAATACTCGTACCTCGAATCCAGTTGATCGACTGCCGTCACCAGGCACGCACGCATCCTCCTATACACGCACGCACACATACGCTTATACACATTCTCGCGCGCACATGCACAAGCGCCGGGGGCTGAACAACGCCCGCGCGCTTCTTTCTGCTTTAGATTGGAGCAAATTACAATTGGAGCACTGCAATTGCGGTGGTCAACGGGCAACGGGCACGGCCGGCATCAGAGGAAGCACAAGGAGCAGCCAAGTTAGCAGCAATTTAACTAAATAAGAATGTAAAAGCACAAAAAACGATACTCGCAATAAAAATTGCTGAAGATTGTTGTTTCACTCGCCGACAATCGGCCGATTGCACAGTTCACTGTGGCCAGTGGCGGTGTCGCTGGTGCTGGTGCTGGTGCTGGTGCTGGTGCTGGTGCAGCCACTACCCAACAGAAAATCTTGTTACCCGAGCCGCTCTTCAGCGCTCACCGGGGTATGTCATTCGAGATGAAGGATTAACCTCTCTTGTGTTTGAGCTGCGCGTAAAGGCTCCGCTTGCTTTTTCATAATCTACGTGGCAATCTAGCGCCAGCCTTACGTATCTGGGTAATGCATGACAGAAACAATTGTCAAATTTAGCCATTACCGAGAGTCGATACGAGTACATGTTGCTGGGTGCACGCAGTGGCGTGGAAGTGGAGCAGCCGGCCGCATTTATTGCACGAGGCATGCGGTAAATGCTGCACGCAGCCGAAGCCGCAGCAGTTGATGTACTTGCGTTGGCAGTGACTTGTCTGCTGGCTTTGTTGTAATTACGGCAGTTGCGCCTCCTGACATGCGGACAAATGGCACAGTGGCTTGGCATGATCGGGTCTCTGACTGTGGCTGTGGTTGTGGCATGCTTTGCTCTCAGATCAGACTCATTCCACTCAGTCCGCTGTCGCCAATGCCCTGACTGTGCCTGTGGCTTTCCGTTCGGTGCGAGATGTTACCGGCAATCGCCAAGGAAGCTTTCTCGTACACGTGTGGGTGGAATTTTCGTTGAGAATGTTTTTAAATGAAACCACAAATGTAAAGTAATTTATTTGTTTCTTTATTTCATAATTTATTGTTGATAATGTTAATTAATAATAAGGAAGAACAGTACTTTTTTAATTTCTTTATATTGTATTTCTTTCGATTGCTTCTAATTTTCGATTCATGTAAATTAAATTTGAAATTGAATTCAGTTGCATGCATAGATTTCATTGTTTTCGTTGTCGTTAGTTAAAATGTTGTAAGTAAATTTAAAAAGAGATTTTTAGTATTTTTAGTTAATGGTTTATTTAATTTTTTTGAGTAGAAGTAAAAATAGTTTGTAAATTTTTGTTGGCGTAGAAAAGTAGACACTCAATTCACAAGGGTGCGCATTCGACGTGTCGCCCAGATTTGGTTTCATTTCAATCATTGAAGTAAGAGTATGAGTTCGAGTTTAAATTGTGGTTCCTTGATTGTGTTTACAGCGTTAATTTATATATACGAGTAAATACTTAAGTTGTTCTAATTGAAAACTTAACACATACGAACGGCTAAATGGCCACATCGCTAGTGCGATTGGGCAGTTTCGCAGGAGACCGTTCAAATATGCAACAGAAGAGAAAATCCATGAAAATAAAATAGCAAAGTTAGTGCTAACGATTGTCTTTCGTTGATTGAAATGAGTAAATATGCGCAGGAATTGCCACTAAAGTCGCATTAAATTAGGTAACAAATTGAGCAAAATATCCTAAAAATATTACACTATCACATTCAAACGAAGTTACTCAGCTGCAGGCGCGAGAACAGCTGCCATATGAGAAGAACAAATTCATGACTCAGTTCGCAGTCATGGTATCACACTGAAAGCTGCAATTATAAACCTAAGCAAGATTGTCGATCGGTACTATGAAGTAGTACAGTAGGAGTACGCTGAAACACAAATGTGGTGATGTGTTTCGGCAACGCTGGTTGGCTAGGCAATAAAAGTTTCCCATATCTCTAGCAAAAGCACATCATACATCATGCTACTTATTAGCCGTAAGCATGGTTTTTACTGGCTGCTTCCCATATCATTCGGTTTAATAGAATTTCTGACAGATCTGGGGAAGATATTATATTCGCTGCCACACGAATTCAATGAGCAGCGATATCGCTATGATCATTTAAGTAGGAAAACGTTGATCCTGTCGTTATCTGTTCTAACAGCTGATTTAGACAAAAGTGTTTCCAATAGAAATTTAGCGGAGCTCACTTTCCATTACTTGCCATGGTAGGTGGCGAAACATTGCTCAATGAATGGTTTTTGTTGCGTTTAAAAACGCTGAAGAGTCAACCGAGTCAACACAGCGAGATCTAGGGATCTTATAGACAGGGACCGCAGGGACACCAGCCGTTTCACGGCGGCCTTTACGGGTCACTGGCTCGTGGGTACTCATGCAGAGAAATTGCAGAGACCGTACAATATCCATTGTAGAAGTTGTGGAAACTCAGAAGAGAAGGAAACCTTAATCCATTTTCTTTGAAAATGCCCAGCTCTAGCGGCCGCAAGAAATAGAACACTACGCAACTATTTCCTAGCGAGTTTATCCGATCTCTCGGGTGTAAAACCGAAAGATCTTTTAAGATACCTAAACTCCACAAAGTGGATTTAGTGAACAATCCATCGTTTTCTCCGCCGTTAGCAGAGGTTGTGGTATCAAAACGTCGCTAAGGCGATAATTGTGATCCATGTGAGGACTGACTTGGATCAGCCAGTAAAACCAACCAACCGTGCAATGCGTGGATATATGATTTATCAGTGCAACTTTGTTTCAACAGGGCATAGCAGGAAGTTTGTTTGCATTTCCTATCAACTTATGTGGCCAGAATTGACACTTCCAGTAAGAAATTCGCAAGTTGTCCAATTGCCACAAGGCTCAATTCGTCTCATTTGCAGCTGCCACGTTCACCTGCACGAGCGCTTCTGTTGTCCGTCAATTTAATTAAGTTAATTAAAAGTAAACGCAGTCTAGTTGAGTGGGTTTTCGATATGAAAGACATAATTTCGAAATTAATGTTTGCATTCGAGTAATTTCCATGCATTTAATTGACAATCTATAATAAGAAGCTTTAAGTTGCTCAACTAATATCACAATATTTTTGTTTTTGTTTTTGTTTTGTTTCTCTATTTTCGTTCATTATTCTCTTTAATTGTTTTTATTTATTTATATATGTATATATATATATATATTATTTGTTTATATATTATTATGTTTCTCTTTGACAATTTACTCTAAAAGGCATTCTTAGTAGTACGAATTGAAGTTAGTTCAAATTCCTATGTAAAGTTAGTTAGTTTTGGCTTAACTGTTATTTGGGAAAAGCGTTATAAAAATATTTTTGGAAGCGATTTGAGTAAATATACTAAAATTGTAAAAATTTTTTTTTGTTATATTATTAGGAAAAAAACCAAAGCATTTAATGCTCGTTAAGACTTCTCGGAAGCAATAAGTTAAAAAATTTTATATTTTTTCATTCGTATTTACAATATTTGTTTTCTTCGATATTTGTTTCTTTTGTGTTTTTGTATTTTTTGTTGGTTTTTTTTTTTTTTTTTTTTGCTTTGCTAATAATTGTAAATTGTATAATTGCTAAATTGTGGCAAAGATAAAATTTTTTTTAATATATAATTATTTTGTTGTGTTATTGTTTTTAGGATTTAAATATAAAAAATGTAAGGCACTTCCGTGTGACGGAAATTAAGTAATTAATTACACTAATTTTTGTAAATATTGTTTTTATTTTTGCTTTCAGTGTGAATGCGGAGTAGCTAAATTTCGTTAACAGCCCCTCCCCATTGCCGCAGCGTGAGTTTATGATAACACATCAGCGCATTCCCCCCCTCTAAAAACACTTCAAACAACAACCTTTGTTCCAAGAAACCAACTACAGCAGACTAATGCAGTGCCGATTTGCATTCTGAAACAAGCTCTTTGAAAATTTCATTAAACAATAAACTCCTTAAGGACCTCTCGCTTGTCTGTTCATTGCCGTCGTACGGCGTAATAATTTTTACTGTGAACTTATTGCAAAAAAGCTGCTCACACATCTTTCACCGACACTCATCAACGCAAATGTCCAATTGCATCAAAGCCAAATGGAAATTCCTCTGACTATACAGCGTCGACTTAAAACGATGGCCACCGCAAAGCGCTCACCTGCCGTGGCAACCAAGAAGACAAGGGCGCACACAGTGTTCGCACAAACACTTAAAACTTGAATTATAACCTGCTGTGAAAATCTAATAAAGTTCAAAGTTTACAACTGAGTGTCTAAGGCTGCCACAACCACACCGACAACAACACGGACGCGTATAGCGTGCAATACCCGTACACCTCGCAATCATTGTGCCCGTGCAATAATCGTGCAACCGGCACGGATCTTACGAATCCCGCACTAATTCAGCAGGACACACGTAGCACATGCTGCATGCCAATCCTGCTGTTGTTGCTAGCACCGTCGCCGCCGCCGCCGTTGCTGATAACAATCACCGTTATATGCACTCAAAGCATATTATCCATCCTTGCGCATCCTTGTCGTGTGCTGCAAGTTCTGTGCCGTGTTCACTCGTGTTCATTGGAATTGCGAACTTGAACGCAACAAAAAAATAATACAGAAACAACAACAAAGCCCGGAAAAAGCCCAACTTAACAGAACGAAACTTTACGACAACTCCGAATGACACGGCGTACAAATTGCGTTTTTGCCCACGTCGCCCTCCCTACTCCGCCTCCAGCGGCCATCCACATCCATGTCCTCCTCATCCGGTAAGAAAATGCTAAAAATTTGTGTTACGTTTTACGGGTAGAAAAGGTTTTTGCTGCCACTTGTGTTTGAATTGTTTTTGTTGTTGTTGTTGGTGTTGTTGTTGTTGTTGTTGTTGTTGTTGTGACTATTGCACCATCGCCGAAAAAGTCCGGTTAGACGAAACGGAAGAATACATGGACAGTTGTGTACAATGAGCAATTTGCAAATGAGGGCAGTTAAAGTTGATGGGGTAGCAGTTTTATGTGCTTAGGAATTTTTGGTTTATTGGCAAATAAACTTGTGAATCGCTTGCGGCATTTACTGCGAGACCGTAAATTTTCACAAAAAACCAAACAGAAAATTAATAAAATATGCCAAGCTAATATCGGGAGATACCATTGCTAAGAGCGTCATTCTTGGGAGAGGATTCTTAAAGGCTGTATGAAGCGATTGCTGCCGATTGGTAGGAAGGAAGGAAGGAAGGAAGCAGCAGTGGCATAATGTTACAACTCCTTCTAATCATCGAGGAAGGCAGCGAGCGATTATATCACGGCGAGCACGACTCAAAGACTACTTCAGTGAATTAGCCAAGGGTAGGTGTTCGGCAAAAGCTGTGCTCCCTTAACAGGAGCTGTCGTCTAGTTACATACATACAAGCACAAGTCTGGTTAGCGCTGCATATGTGTGTGTATGTGTGTGTACTGTCTGAACTTGCACAAAGGACAACGGGAGGAATGAATTGCACAGTGGCACGTTAAAATATGCACAAAGCAAATAACGAGGCGTACGCTCGCCGCGCAATGTGAGCCGACAAATTCCCACGCCGGCAACCGCAGTGCACCCACTTGGGGGTGGAAAGGGGCGAGGGACATGTGCAAATGGCAAGCGTGGCGTGCAGCAGACTGCGCCACATACAAAATCACTTCGTGACACGACACTCGCAGACAGCGTTGTGGGTGGTGCTGAATTGCTGCATTGCAGATTGCGGCTAATGTTTGACCCTGTTTCGCTTAGGCTAAATTAATGCTTTCATTTTAAATGCAAAGCGCAGAGCATGGAAAAAAGAGCTGAGCTGAGCTGCCTGCCTTCGTGCATCCGTGCATTACAGCATTAAGTGTGAGTTAACGTATGCAAGCATCAATCGAAACTTCCGCCTCCTATTCTGGGTTCACAACAATTGACTTCGTTTATTCACTACTCGGTGGCTGGATACAATTTTCACTGTAAATTTAAAATGGTATTGTTAGGAAATTTGCAAATACGCAGCTAGAAATACAATCTTTCGAATTCTATAAGTGCACTTTTTACCTTCATGCAGGCATTTAGTATCACAACACAGCTGAGCACATCGGAAATCCTATTAAGTCTGACAACTGAACTACCGAACATGGGTCAAAATAATTTGACAGCCATGCCGTTTATGCTTCCTCAAACATTTTCATGGCTCACTTTTTATTTTGCGTGGAGAACAGGAAATTATATTAAAGAGAGAATAAACAAAAACTGCCACTGTGTTACAACCGCTCTAAAACAGCTGCGGATTAGCACTTTCGAGAGAAAATGGCATCCTCCCACCGCCAATTTGATTGGTAGTTTATAGTTATAAACTAATGTATTACTAGAGAGTTTCCTTTCGACCGCATTGAGGTATCACTGGTACAGCTTTTTAGTTAGAACCCTTCAAACATCATAAATAAGGTTCCATAACCCCTAACGGAGTTTCCACAAGAATTGGCATCCCTATGAAGGAAGGCTAGAAGGCTTCACAGTGATATTTAACTGTTTATATCAGGAAAATTTAAAAGGAAAAATTCACGTGGAGTGAAAAATCCTTAAAAAATTGTTAATTTCTTTCTAAAAATTGTATAAAAGCTTTGTACATGCTCGGTAACAACGTGTAAACCTTTATAGAAGCATTGCAAGCATTTTGAGGACATTATAATCACCTATAAGCGTTTTTGATAGCTCTTTAAAGCTGCTGAAGTCTCAAACTGTGCTTAAGAAAAGTTTTTATAAATTCTGTCAAGTTAAGAAACTAGTGCAATTGTCTCGGAGGTAACTCCATGAGAATTTATAAAGGCCTCGACTGATTCACCGTTTCGCTACTCCGTTTAAAGATCAAAATCTTAATTTCTGCATTTGGCAAGTAAGGTGGGTGGAAATGGCGTAGATCAATGGAAGCCCCAAATCCGGCACTTGCTCCGACAAACTTTAACATGCGAACAACCAGCTCGCACACAATTGAAAGGAGGGCACGACAAGAACAACAATATGTGCGAAATTTTAACAAACTCATTATCAGCGTATAAAACTGCCCTTCTGGTCCGTGTATGCGAGCGTGTGTGTGCAGTAAATCCCGCACGCTAATTGTCATTATGTGCGAAAATCCACATAAATCAACAGCAAACAGCGTGAAATGGCGAGCGGATAAGTAGCCTCCTTCAAGCCAGCGAACACAGCAGCTGCAAATGCAAATGCAAATGAAAACGCAAAGGGAAACACAAACGAACCTGCTCACTGCACACTGCGGACCACGGCCTGCACTCTGCATGCTGCACTACATCACAATGCAACAGCGGCAGCTCCCAGCGACGGGCAGGCAGAGTGACTTATGTGGCTGTGTGGATGCATGCGCCAACACTTTGTCACTCGCAACTTTTGTGCAGAATTAGTCAATTTCGGTTTAAAATGATTGAGCGGCTAAGCGCTGCACAGCACTTGCAACATGCCCGTAACCGAAAAATGCGAAAAACAATAAAGCACGGTGCAGTGCGCGTTTCAGTGCGGCATGTAACAATGCAATCTCCCCGTGGTTGTTGATTCTGCTGCCACTGCTGGTGCTATTGTGTTTGCTGAATGGTTGTGGCGGGGTCTTTGTTTTGGGTTTGATTTTGCTTTTATTGCCTGTACCTTCTTTTTTGGGTGCTTTGCTTTTTTGGCAATTGCAATTCTGTTGTGTACGTGCGTCTGAAAGCGCCTAATCCGCTGGCTCTGCTACTGTCGCTGGTGCTGGTGCTGGTGCTGCATGTGCTCATGCATCATTTTGGGCGCATCAAATCAGCCGCCCAGCCGTAGTCATAAAGTACGTCAGGGACATAATCTGTGAAGCAATTTGGCATAAATCTAAACGAAGGCATATCAAGTTTATCACTTTTTTGCTACAATTAGTTTGTTGTTGTTGTTGTTGTTGTTGATGTTGCCGTTTTTGTTGTACTTGTGCTGCTTTTGTTGGAATGCTGAGCGCGCATTCATTCATTTTAGGTAAAAATTTATCGCTGATATTTGTAATTGTAGTGAAAATTAAGCGTGACAGGGCGTATGCGATGATGTTGTGTGGCTGCAGAGCATGGCGAAGACGAATCGCCGGTCATGTAATGCACCCTACACCCTTACAAACTGATTCTTAAATTGTATGATAATTGTAAATTTGGTTTTTAATAGGCATGCAGTGGAATGACATGCTTTAAATATTTTTAAATAAAAAATAAAATTTAAAAAAAAAAAAAAAAATATATATATATATATATATATATATATATATATATATATATATATATATATATATATATAAATAACTTTTTTCAATTAAATATAAAAATTAAATAATAACAAAAAATTTAAATAAGAACAATGAGTAAAAAATACTATAAAAACTCTAATAATACCATAATATATTTTTTAGCATAATATTTCAAGAATAAAAAAAATTTTATTTTATTAATTAAAAAAATGTAATGAAATAAATATAAGCGCAATTTAAGAAGTAAATAAAAAGTACAATAATAAAAAATAAAAAATTTTTTTTGATTATTTTTAGAAAAAATTATGAAAAAATATGAACTCAGAATTTATTAAAATGAACATTCAAAAATATAAAACTAAATAAAAAAATATATTAAATCGATGAAATAAAAACTGACTGATATAACAATAAAAATTACATAAAATAAAGTTTAAAAATGTGAAGATAATTTTCTAAAAATTTTAAAAAATATCCAAAAAAAATATTTAATTGTATTATTAAAAATCCTTAAACTCGAAAGAATCACCAACGTTTTAAAAAAATTATACATACACAAAATATTTAAAAATAAAAAAATAAAATTATCTTAAAACTAAATGTAAACGAAGCAAAAATAACTTATATAAAAGAGAGTGTGAGAGTAAATGAACTGAAAGTAAAAAACCAATATCCGTTGAAATAAAAACAAATCTTCTATTGTAGCTTTTAAGTGCGAAAATCAATTTCTTTTATTTTATTTATTCATTCTTTTTAATGTATTTTAAAAAAGAGGTTGTACAAACTAATCATAACCAAAAATCATAAATTATTTAGTTAAAAAAATTATTAATAAATTACAAAATAAAATTCACTTCAATGCATGTAATAAATAAAATAACACCTTAAATTCAGTTACTATAAACTAACAAAATGAAAACTTAAACAACAATTTTTCTTCCATTCAAAATGTTTCTTATGCATAAAAATGTATGGGAGTGTATGTGAGATAGATTCTTTTTCCATAAAGAGCAATTTTAACACTAAATTTTTGTATAGAATTAATTTCAACAAAGATACAAACAACGCTGAAGTTAGTCAAATGGCAAAAAGCAAAGCCCAAAAAATTATATATAAATAAAACACAAAAATTCCAATTTCAATTAAAATAATTTCTTTGATTGCTTTTTGCATTCACTACTAACATTTGTCGCTGAGTGTAAACTGGGTTCGAGTGTCATTTTTAACATGTGTACGCAATTAACAATAATAAAATAAACTTAAACGACAAATATGAAAGCAGCTAAACATGATTTTTTATTTCATTTAATGAAACGAGAGCAAAAACAAAATAGTAATAGTGATAAAAAAAGAAGGAAAAAACTAAAACACAATAAAACTAAAACTTAAATTTCATAGGAATCTGAGTTAAATTTTGAGCCCTTGGGAGAATTCTTTGTCTTTTGTGGCGCTTAACTAAATAAATTTATTTCTAAAAATGTTTATTCATTATAAAAATAGTTTTCTTTGTTGTTTGAGTGTTTAATAAATAAAACTAAATTATTAAAGTGTAAATTAAAAAAGAAGAAATTATAATATAATTATAGTTCATCAGAGATATTTCGAACAGATGTCGAATCGGTCTGTTGTGCTTAAACACGATTAATTATTTAAAATACAAACGAATTTTTAACTAAATTTAAATTAAATTAAATTAAAATTAATTTGTTTAAGTTTAAATTTGAAGTGCATGAAAGAGAAACAAACAAAGGCTCAACCCCGCTCACACAAACATTTAAATCAAATTAAATTAAATTCCGAATCAAAGTAGTTAAGTACAGCCAGAGAAAAATGTTCATTGAATTTCAATTTGCAGAACAATTCTGGGCAATGACCAAAATATGCTGAAAACAACAACAAACGCTGAAAGCCAACAGCAACAAATTACTAAAAAAAAACAAAAAAAAATTAATGTTTTCGAGAGTACGAGTGATGTTTGATATTTGAGGTAAACATGCTGAGCTGAGATACCCTCAGCAGATCAGAGAAGTGTGACACATTCTCCATCGACGACAACACCCCATTCGCAACGACCTCTTCGCCATTCTCCGGCATTGTGCTCTCCCAGTGCTGCCGTCAGCAACGTGTACACCAGTCGTCACTAACCTGCAATTGTGAAACTCCGCGGACGAGCGACAATTACTTCAAAAATATCAAACGGCGCTCGTATTGCATTTCGTTTAGCATAAACACTAAAAATATCTACCAACATTTCAATTAACATTTTTTTCTGCGTGCATGCAGTACAACACACTCCGCGTGTGCACCGCTAACTACGTAACTTCACTCCTCTCAGCACAATCCTTCGAAATTGTGAGCTTTGTACAGGGCGTTTCTGTTTGGGGTTGCGGACCTTTCTGATCTGCGAGTGTATTCGCACCTGCCACCCGAGGTCCTCGGAGCCCGGCGCAAACAGCATTCGCTACGCACCCAACGGGATGCAAGCAATGAACAAGCAAAGAGCACTCTTAAAACGAATTCTTAACTAATCGTAAATGTTTAGTAGTTGGTTTCTAAAGTATTCTCAGTCTTGGCAGAGAGATTTTTAATAAGAATATAAATATAAAAAAAAAATGTAAAAAAAAAACTGTAACGAACAAAAGAAAATGCTATGTAGAAGAACTAAGCTTAGCTACTCCTATTCAAAAATTCAGTTACTGTTTTAGCTGATATCTCGCAAACAGCGCAAGTGGATAATTCACTACTACAAGTAAAAAGTTTTTAGTCGAGGCTTAAGTGAGCTGCACGCTTAGCAGTGCCAGCGGCAAATCGGGCACTTGAGACAGTGGCAACTGCCGCTGGGGACTGGCAGCGTGCAGTTCACTTCAAGATAATTGTGTAAATAACTGTGAGTTCGCAGTGTCGCTGGCACTCCATGGGAGGCAACTTGTTGGAGGTGAGCATTCCAAGAATTAAACATAAATGAGGAGAACCTTGTAAATGCGTGTCCGTCGTCGCCACCTCTAAACACTTTCGGTTTTGACCACAACCGCCATGGAACCACCGATACTCCCCATGCTGCCCATGCTACCGAGGCTGCTTCCGACGCAGCCGCCACCACTGCCGTTGCCATCCTCGCTCTTAAGCAGCAGCGGCAGATTCAGCTTCACGTCTGCGAGCAGCGGTAGCGGCGACTTGGGTTCGCCGCAACCACCCCTGCCCATAAGGCCGCTATTGTTGTTGCTGAGCGTCAAATGGTTGTTGTTGTTGTTGGCACCGCGCTGCTGCTGCTGCTGCTGCGATTCGTAGCGCGTGTGCGTGCGCATGTGCCGCGTAATCATGTCGCGCCGACACGCCGCGTAGGGGCACTGTGGACACTTGTAGGGCTTCTCGCCAGTGTGGGTGCGCTGATGCGTGGACAAGTGGTCCGAGCGCGAGAACACTTGGCCGCACACCTTGCACGTGTACGGCTTGACGCCGGTGTGCAGCCGCATGTGACGTGTGAGCATATCGGAGCGAGCGAACGAGCGGTTGCACACTTCGCACGAATACGCTTTGGCGATGTCGTTGGAGGGGTTGCGCGACTTGTGGCGCGACGCCATGTGCTTGGCGAGGCGGTCGTGCAGTGAGAACATTTGCCCACACACAGGGCACACGTAGGCGACGTCCGATCCAGGCGGCATCTCTTCAACGACCGGTGACACGTCGAGGTTGTAGCGCCAGGCCACAGACTCCTTTGTGGTGGGCGAGGCTACGTCGCCCTTAATGACCGGCACGCCCACTGTAGTGTTCGTGGCGTGCGCATGCAGCGGGTGCATTGGCATTTCGAGCTTCATCATGGCGGCTGCGGCTGCTGCGGCGTGTGCAGCAACTGCAGCGGCATGTGGCAGGCCGTAGGGCGACACAGAGGCCGCGTTCGAAGTGGGCGTGTGGGCGGCAGTCATCATTGAGTTTGAACTATTGGGCGACATAGTGTTGATCCCGACGGCAGCCGATATCGGCTGCTGACTCGGCGGCAACATCATCGTGGTGGCTGGCAACGGGGATTGCGATTTGTACTTATTGGCACCCATTTCGGCTGTCGGCGTGTTGCTGCCACTACGCACTGACAGATCCAGTGGCCGCTCCTGTGGTGGCGCCATTATACCGGACGTCAAAGCGCCTCCTTGGCCTGCGGGCGAAGGACTGGAGCGAGCCACGTGAGTGGTCGTTATTGAGGACTCACTGCGCGGTGGCGAAGGCAGAGCCACTGACACTGCTGGCGGCGGTGAGTGACCTCCAGCCGCGGGGTACTGCTTTGTTTGGTTCGTGGGCGAGGTCTCCTCTGTCAGGGACGAGGCGATAGATGAGGGCGTGTGCTGCATGGGCGACGGGTAGAGATCTTGCCGGCGGCGGAACACCTCGTTCAAATACTTCGTATGCAAGTAGTAGCCAAAGAGCGGCGACGGAATGGGAAAGTATCGGTCATAAGGGTTCGTCAGATGTTCAGTCTTAATGTCGACATGCAGTGGATTCTCCTCGTGCAGCTTGGCATGGACAGCCGCTGCGGCCGCAGCGGGCGAACAATCGCCTTGCAAGAGCTGCAGTGGACTCATGCTGATGCGTGGACTGTCGTTGTCGCAATGCGACAGATCCTCAGATTCGGCCTCGTCGCCGCTGGTGCTTGAACGCTTGCTGTTTGGTGTGCAGGAGATTTTCTCACTGGCGACGTGGCTGCCGGAGTTGCCATTACCATTACCGTTGCCGTTGCCACCACCATTGCTTCCGTCGCTGTTGTTGTTGTTGGCCTTGTAATTAGCCTCATTGTCCTCCTCATGGTCCATTGGCTCGGAGTGATTGTGCTGGTGATTGTTGTTGTTGGTTACATTGTTGTTATTGTTGTTGTTGTGGTGCAGTTTGTCTAATACCGCCGACAGCCGCTTCCGCTTGCGTTGCTTCCACGGTACATTATTATTGGCAACGTAAGGCTGATTGTTGTTGTGCTGCTCTGCGACAACGGCGGCAGCAGCCGCAGCGGCCGCCGCCTGATGGTGCTGGAAGCTGAGTGCGAGCGGCAAGTGCTGCGGCAGCGGCGGGTACTGCAAGTGCGGATAGGGCGCGTAGTGTTGGCCGTGAGGAGGTGGTGGGGGCGGCTGCTGCTGATGATGGTGCTGGCGGTGATGCTGCTGATATTGTTGGTGATGGTGATGGGAACTTGCATGGTGCCCCATGGGGTCGGTACCTTCTGCCATAGTCATCAGGTCAAATTTTCGTGAAATTTTTGGTATTGGAAATGGTGCGGGGGCTGCTGGAAGCGAATTTCTACAACGAGCGGGTTGCTCGTCCAGGATCTCCAAACGCTACTGTCGACTGAATTTGGCGGCACGGAGATCTGCAAATAGAGAGAAGAAATGAAAGATTATTATACAATGTGCTCGTTATTTTGGTTGGTTTTGTTGTTGTAATTTATGTTGTTGTTGCGGTGGAAGTTTGTGTTTTAGTGCGAAAGTTTAACATTGAAATTCGCTGCCAATTGCAGTTCGCAAATCACTCATGCATCAAAAACTCGCAATCGTAAACTTTGCCATGCCGACAGAAACTTCTTTCTGCCTTCTGCCATTTTCGTGTGGTGTTTGTGTTCTTGTCGCCCCTTTTTTTGGCATCCACGCGCTAATCTGATGTGCTCCTAGTGACCCCCTGACGCATACACAGGACGTCATCTCAATAAATTCTGAGCCAACGTCAGTAACTCTGACTTTATTTACGCTGCGTTGAGTTTGCGATTGCGACAATTTCAACCCTCCCTCCCCCTCTAGGACCCCTCAACCAAAGTTTTTGCCTATTTTTTGTTTAGCGGCTACACACAGTCGGACGTATTTTATTTTTCCGCAAGATTTTATGGTGCGCAAATTTATTACACTTCTCTGACCAGAACAACGCAATATGCTCCACATGGACACACAGACACAGACACGCACACACAGGCATAGCGCGTGCTCTCATGCACACAGCAGAAGATGCCTTGACCAGCTCCCAGCTGCCTCCCTCCCCTGAGCAGGGCGAGAGACAAAAGCTTTTTGTCTCGCTTGCGATAGTTTCGGCGCAGCGCCAAATTTGCCAGCTCGTGTCTGCCAAGCAAACGACATGAGCAGAAATCAATGGACTTATGGACTTTTTATGATGAGCTGCACCTAACGCATTTGTTGATGCGGCAATTTATGGCATGCTGCAGGTCTCGTGCTGTATAAAACCCAATCGGAACGAAAAGAAACCCAAGCAGGCGAAAGGAAGTGAACGCATCCCAACGTAACGCAGCACAACACAATTGCAATTGCACATTGAAAGGAGAGTGACGGAGTATGGGTGCTCTGGGTGGGTGGAATGCACTTCCTGTGCGAGTTAAAAGCAACCTTGGCGACACCTTCTCTGACGCAAGACGCCGCCACTGCTACAAAATGAAGCGTACTTACAGTAAACGCAGCAGAGCAAAAAATTAAACACAGCGACACTGGCAGCAGCGGTGGCGGTTGCAGTGGCGGTTGCTGTGGGAGTGGGAGAGGTAGGAGCCGACCATGACGACGTTTGCTGCAATGCGCTTATCCTTGTGATATATGGATATTGTGTACGCTTGTACACAGGATATGAGCGCAACTATCAGTCGGTCGGTCGTGTGTGCACGAAACGTAGCAACTCGTTTCGCTTGTGGGTCCTTTCGTTGTCGTTCTGCTATTGTTGTTGTTGTTGTTGTTGTTGTGCCACTCTGCACGCTAGAAAAACAAACAGAAACTTACGACAGCGTAAGCACAAGGAGAGCTGCCGCGTGCAGTCGCCTGCACCGGTCTGTTGGCTCCTAAACTCCACCGGCATAAATGCAAACATACACAAACAGAGCAACACACACACACACACACACACACACACACACACAAACACAAACACAAACACACACTGACGTCTGCATACGGCAATCTAACAAATACTTTAGCCTGCGCCGCCTCTGGCAGAAGGTCGTGCGAACGTGGTGAGAAAATGAAAAAGTCCCTTGCAGATTTGCAAACGAAAGGACCTTAACGAGTTGGCGAAGTGTGCCCGGAATGTGATGATGGCGTCGTTGGTAGCATGTGTCGACTGTGTGCACTGTGATGAGGTTTAATGGACTTGGCTGGGCGCAGGTTATGAAAGCAAATGAATACGGCAAGAGCTGCAAAGTTATTGGGTAGGAAGTATTAAAGGATAATGAAACTACTTAAATTGCGGATTAAAGCAAAAACTAAAACAAAAGTGCTACAAAAAATGGGAGACACAATTCAACAATTCTAATGCGGCACGTTTAAGGAAAACAATTTCAGCCAATAACAAGAAACAAAACAATTTCAAACTACAAACGAAAAACAGAACAATTCGATCAAACCTCCAAAACACCTTCATGAAGCAGCTGGACCCAGTTGCCGATCTGACTGTCTCAACCCTTTCCTGTATCAGTGAGTGTTCAGAAAAATCCCATCAACTATGACATGTAGGGACCACAGCGGAGGTGACTGCTGCATAGACACTCATATTGCAAAAATATAAAATCTTGTCCCAAGTTAAATGTTTAATATACCAATACTATAAAGAAGGAGTAACGAGATTGTAGTACAATTATATTTAAATATTTTGGTCTACCTGTTAAGGACTTGTGGAAACACTTCATAAAGTTCTTAGCACAATAATAGGGAAAATCTGCGGTCTAACACTGAATTCACAGGAATACATTCCACTTTATTCAAACTAACTACGTGATTCCGATTGCCGATGGATGGAAGCCTAATATATGCTTAAAAACAGAACATGATGAAATAAAATTATATAAAGATGATAATTATAAAATATTTTCTTTTTTACACACAACCTAGTAAGAGCTTTATAAACTATTTATAAATGCATTTGAACAAAATTATAAAGCCTTCATAATAATAATAAAGTGGGGCTAACACAGCACTCCAATACAAGCCAAGTAAAATTAATAATTTAATTTTTTTTACCGTCTCCCCAAAGCGTTTTAGTGTCTACAAGGAAGACCGTAACCATATAATGAAACTTCGTAAACTGTTATTCGCTCTTTGCAGTCAATGTTAAAATTGTTCGTACAAAAGCAACATATTCTAGTCCCCTCAGAAGATCACTCTTCCTCCCCCAAAATTGTGGAAGTGGAAGCAAATCTACCACCAAATATGCAGATATACACTCCCCAAATGAAAAAATTATGGGCAGGCATGAAGCGAAAAAAGTCTCCCATCCAATTTATAGCAACGCACAAAGACAGAGTTACAACGCAAATCTAAGTACGAATAATTGAAAACTGTGAGTGAAATGAAAACAAATGAAATGACGCTGTACAAAAAAGGTTAGAAGGCAGTGGTCATAACCCGATATTAAAAACAACCAGCTTATAATTAAAATTACAAACTAGCAAGACAGCACTGGCAGTTTAGGGCCGATATTTTGTTGCTACAGTAATCGCACACTGATTAAAGTCCAATCTAAGGGATATTAACTCCGGCCTCAGGTGTTGCAGGACCCGTTCAACTTTCATAATAAGCCATACGCAATTTAATGAACTTTGATATCTACCTTCGAATCAGTGACCGCACGGCCCGGGCACATTGCAATTAAAATACAATTGTTCACAAAGAGCACAGAGGAACTAATAACAAACAAACAAACAAACAAACAATTCCAAAATTAACAATGAATACAAAATGCATCATAAAGTGAGTCAACTGCCATCTGCCAACTGAGCGGCACCGGCGCTTTAATCTGCAGATGACAAACACTAGAACTGAAAACAGAAACTTTAGACCATCAGTATTTAAAGTGGTCTGAATAAGAGTCAAAGTCAGAGCCGCAGCCCCAGTCACAGCCAAAACCATGGCTAACAATTTACAACTTGTTCCAAAGCAAAAAACAACTCAAATAGACATAAAAAAAGCAAACGAAAAAGAAAATTACAAAACAGAAATGATTATGAAACGCGGCACAAGTGGCTTACACACTAAATAGAGCAAAGAGGCGATGTGGAGCCACCGCCTCGGACGGACGACATGTTGGGCCACGTTGACAGTTTTAGTGGACGCTCGCTGCAGCGATCCGCATATGAGTCGAGCACACATGAAGGGACGCTCTGGAGGCCGAAAATGAAACGGCACCACACAAAAAATGCACACTTTGTGGTCGCATAAAATCAAACTTTCCAAATTAAAGTTTAACAAAAGCGAATATTTCAAACAAAAGCTCCAATTTTATTGGTTGGCATGCCAAAGGACACGCTCTCTCCCAATTATCGTCTATTTTTTAGATGACTTTTTGTGTGTGATTGCATAAAATTGCATTATTGAAATGTCACCGCCACGTTGTAGCAGAAGGAGGAGCAGACGCCTAGCAAAGCAGACCTTTTAGCACAGAAAGTTGTTGGCACTTTTATGGCGGCGTTGGCGCACACCAGCGCTACAATTAATAATCTTAATTAGGGTAATTATAAAACATCGTCCTGACAACTGCGCCGCGAAAAGCACAACAGAAAAACAGAACACACAAAAAATTCAAATGCCGAAAATAAAAAATTTCAAATAAAAAATGGAAAATTAAGATTAAAAAAGAAAAGAAAAAAAGCAAACACAAAAAAATCGAAAACAAAATGGTTGAGACGACTTTGGCGAAACAATAAATTCGCACTCGTCAGCCCGGAACGCTGAGATTGGCTGATGCGAGGGGGAGGGAGGTCGTTTGTTAACACGAGAAAATTAAAACTTAACGCTGTGAAAAGTTTATAAAACTTTAACAGTCGTAATTAAAAAAATTAAACGAAAAAAACACACAAAAACAACACAAAAAATTCAAATAAATTTATGACTCTTGACAACAACAACAACAATAACAGCAGCAAAAATTATAAAATTGTGTATGTTTATATACGTGTGTGTGTGTGTGTGTGTGTGTGTGTGTGTGTGCACTCGCATAAATAAAAGTTGTGCTGTGCGAATGGATACGGCTGAAATTGGTGGGTTGTGCCTGCCGCCATAATCGCGCTCGTATTGTCGTCATCATTGTTCGCGTCGAAAGCATTATGCAAAAACAACACAGCAAATAGCACCAGCAGCAGCAACAACAACACCACCACCAACAATAACACCAACACCAGCAACAACAAATAGCAATAGCGAAGTGTTAATTTTACACTACGGTCTGGTGTAGAGAGAGGTTCACACTTTAATACGCTTCCCGTCTGTTGCTGCTGCTGCTGCTGTTGTTGTTGTTGTTGGAGTTATTTTTTATTTCCATTTTTACACATAATAAATTGTAAGCTTCCTCCTTCTTTTCGCTTTTGCTATACTGTTAATTTGTCATAATTATGCTGAAAAATGCAAGGATATGCGAGCAAAAACGGAAAAAATAGCTCATCGCGTGATTTTTTCGTATCTTTTTTATCCATTTTTTTTACTTTACTTTTGTGTTAAACACACAAAAATTGGCAAAAAGAAATGTAAAAAATATATTCGTACACACACACACACACACACACGTGTACATGAAATAGCCGTTCAGACACACACTCGCTCAAAAACCCAAAGGGAGGGTCACAAAAAGGATCACCAATGCTGAGCGGCTGACATTTCCACGCTAGCAGGGGCGTTTGGTCATTTTCGTTAAGTGGATAATGTGAAATGTGTCATAAAGCGCTTAATTTGTATACACGTACACTTCTGTTCTTATTGTTTTTGTTTTAGTTGCTGTTGTTGTTGTTGTTGCTGCTGCTGCTGTCGGTACTGTTGTTGCTGCAGTCAAATAGCTTGTTATTTATTATAAGAACACGAAAATAGCGTTTTTTTTAAAGCTGTCAGCAATTGCTTGCTGTGTATACGTACAGCAGAAAACTTTCAAGACACTCAAGGATACTGGCGCACTTCACATACTCTGACAGGATAATAAATAGTTAAACAACCGCCCGCCCAGCAAATTATTAGCAGGCTAATTTCTGCAGTTGTCCAAGGAGCAAAAACAATAAAAAAAGTAATACGCAAAACAAATTTTGAAAGATTTTTTTATAAAAACTAAAAAATTTCTACAACAAAGGAAGGAAGGAAGTGTGTGTGGATATGTCTGTCTCATGGGGATGCCTACTGAAGATTGAGTATTAATATTCAAAAGGAAAAGTTTAATATAAACAATCATAGTTCAGAAGAAAATTCTACTAAATATTTAAATAAATAACACAATAAATGAATAAAATAATAAAGAAGCTTTAAACAAACCACAAACATTGTGAGAAATTTCTGAGTTGGAGTCCTTGGAATGTAAAGATATTATAATCATTTGTAAGAGTGCTTTGATTAGTAAAACACACTCCTATCAACACAGATTTGTTGGCACCAGTAAGTTCACAAGCAAACACCTCGCTCATCGAAATACACACATTTGGGTGCTGATTGTGACGGAAATTGCACTTTCTTCCCAAGCTTCAAAACACAATGGAATTTTTATTCGAATGGAACTGAGAGGTCTTCCATAGAATATCGCGTTAGAATGGCAAAAATATCAGTGAGACGATTCAATAACGTCCGAAGCATCCAGTCAAATCGATTTGCACGTGGAATACATGGTGGATACGTAACCATTTGCTACACAAATAGGTTTATGTCATCCGATTAGGCGAATACTCAACCATTTGCTACACAAATAGATTTATGTCATCCGATTAGGCGAATACTCAACCATTTGCTACACAAATAGATTTATGTCATTCGATTAGCACCGCTGACACATTCTCATCAGAATAGTCACCTTTGTCTCGTTTCCGATCTGCTGTTATATTTTGTGTCGCCCGATTATCAACCGCTGTGATTGGCCGGCAGAATCTCATTCACACATGAATGCATGTAGGCCCATTGGACCTGTCCTGCATTGTATTGCAATGAACAAATTTCCAACCTAAATCAAGTAAACAATCCTCGAAGCCCATCACCTGATTTTCTTAAGCAGTGCTCCACAAAGTTCCGCAAGTGTACGAAAGCTGTTTCAAGCTTCATATACTAAGAATCATGGCGTATGCAATTTGACTGCATTCGTAAAATTGGCGCATCGCGGTTTTAAATGTAACACCAGCGTGATTCAAAAATTATTCAGCTAAGAAGCTATTCTTGCCGTGAAAAATCGATGCTTCTTTCCTGACGAGTATCATCAGTCGACCCTAATCACACAGTCACTCCCTCTTCGCCATCAAGTACTGTAGCCATGTACACGCGTAACTTTATTCCACATAAGTTTCTAAAGTAGGGTGTGTTTATAAAATTTAAAAGAATAATTCGCCAACTTTTTGGACAATCTTGGAATGTTTTTTGTTTTTGTAATATTCATTCACCACAAGACCGCAACTCATAAATCAATTCCAGAAAAGAACTCATGCCAAAAAGAAAAAAAAATACAAAAACAATGCAAACGTACCTCGACGCACATAGGCGCTGTCGCTCTCCGCAAATCGCATTACAAAACTTTTGCATGTAAAATGGAGCGAGCGGAGTAAGCAGAAAAAATAGCGCCATTCATCATTTTATAAGCGAATTCAGAAACTCTTTTAAAGGGTGCCTTCATGCAATTTTATTATTTGCAAAGCGGCAAAACGACAACAGCAGCAACCACAACACCAAGCGCAACAACAACAACAACGATTCGCCAAGCCAATGAAAAACGATTCATTGTCATTTTAGTCATTATGACAAGCTCTTTCGCTGTTGTCGACAAGTACAAAATGCCAAACAGAAGGAACAACAACAACAACAACAATGGTACCAGCAGCAACAACACAGACGAAATTAATAAAATAATCAAAACTGCCAATGCAGAGGAAGGTGGTGATAGCGCCAAGTAGCAGCGCCAGGTATCAGCGCCAGGAAGCAGAGTCGGCCCGTTCTCGGCTTTGCCACAACGGCAATTAACGACAACTCAAGCAAAAGTGGCGCTTCTTTTTTATAAGCATGCAGTGAGCATTTGCCACGCTCATCATTCATCAAACTTGTAACATGACTGTTTGGCAAGGGGCTCTGAGTGTGCGTGTCTCCGTGTGGGAGTGAGGCGGTGGATGGATGCTATCGGACTAGATGCGCAAATAGTCACTGGACATCGTTTGCGACGCGGTGCTGAAGACACGCATGCACACAATAACTGCCGCACGCATCCTCAGCTCTAAATGAACTGCACTGAACTGAACTGGCGGCCAGGCCAGCGTATAAATAAACAAAATTGCAGAAATTGATATGTAAGCGAATATGATTTTTATGCGCGTAGCTATAAGAGTGAGCAAGGGAGCGACTGACAGAGCTGGTGTGAGTGCGAGAGTGCACGCTCGATCTCCCACACAACGTGTTCCCTGCTCTGAACTCCCTACTCCCAGTGCCCAGAGCTCAGTGTCTACCGCCCCAGTCCGCCGATAACACTGCTGCAGTGTTTGAGTTGTTTATTAGCTGCCTCTTTATTTGAGTACGATTTATATGAGCGGCAGACAGCAATGCAGACATCGTCTAAGCAAACATTAGCATTCCATCGATTATGGGCGATGTGGGGCGGGCATTTCAAGGGCGGTGTTTATGCTACGATTATTAGTAGCGTTAACTACTGTAAATTGTTGTGGTCGGTAATTTAATACACAATACGAGCATAGTATTGATGCTAAAAATTTATATTTAACATTTTTCATTTGTCTTTATGAAATCAACATTGAAAGTAAACAAATCAGTGTTTATAACCGTGATGGAACAATTCTCAAAAATCACTTCATTCTATGTAAAAAACGATCCTTCAAGCAAAATTGCTCAATCGCATTCAATCACACCACAAACTTTAGGAAATATTGCATATCCCTTTCTTTATATGTAGGTCCTCAATTTATCTTATTCCTATGACAAATTGGTGTGGTTCACTGTCGTGAATGTATGTCCTTAACACCACATCAATAATGTTTTTGTTGATGATTTTTTGGCATTAGTCTTTTTATCACTTGCAACTGGTGAGTTTCATACGTTGAACTCCTGTTTTATTTCTGGATTCATCACCAGTAGCAACTTTATACCAATTCCTACACTCATTTTTCCATTTTGCGAATATGTATTGGGCAAACCGATCACGGTAAGATGGATGAAGTCGACACCCCTCTTGGTACCCTTTAACAATGTTAACAGACAGAGGTAAAGAGAATTCCATCTGGAATTCATTGGACGCCAATTCAATCTTCAGCTCTAATTTAACTGATATTTCGGAAATTTTAAAACGAAGTTAATATGAATATGTTGGAGTGCCATTGTTTCAAAAACATTCGGAATTTCTTTACTTAACTTCAGGTTGCAATTTGCTTTTTTGTTTCCTTATGCATATGTAGCCACATGTTTCAACCCAAATGCCTGTAAGTTAAACCACGGGCCGCCATAAAAATGCACGTTCAATTGATAAATATTAAAATAAAAAAATTAAAATGGAAAATGGCTTTAAATAAACAGCCGGCTGCCTACTTTTTCCATTTTTTGTTCTGGTTTGCTTGTGGCGGTTCTTGCTAAAGTTGACATTGTCGTCGTCGTTGTCGTTGTCGACATTGATTGTGTTCTTTTTGTTGTTGTCACTTTAGTCACTGTGATGGCTTTGTTGATAGCTGGCGATAATCATTCAAGTATGCAGTCAAGGCAAAAGAGCATAACGCAAACAGACGGAAAAGTATGGCTAATAAAATAAAACTACACACAAACGAACTAAGGCAAATGCAGCAACAAATACCACAGCAACAACAGCAACAACAACAATGACAACAACGACGACGATAACGCCAATAAAGCCAACATTGAAACACCTACGCTCAGTAAGTGAGAAGTGAAGTAGTTGATTCCATCGACCAATGAGCAAGCAGCATTTAAGCCCGCCGTGTTTACACGATCGTTGCACACACACCCACACAGCAGCCACGCGCACACAATTAAACAAACAAACCCAACTAAACACAAACTGTGGGAAGTGTATGGGTGCGTGTGTGTGCTGTTGTGTTGGTGTGGGTACGCCCTCCCCCAATGCTTACAATTGCATTAAAGAGAAAAGCATAAAAAGTAATCATGAAAAATTGAGCAGCGTGTTTATAGCGCTGTTTGTTCGTTAGTGCTGCAGAGCGTCAAAGCTCGCAAAGCTCAGCGCAAAGCTTTTACACGCTCTCGCCTGACAAAACAGAGCTCTCAACATGTCCACACAGAAATTGGTAATACGAATAGAGTAATAATAGAAAATGTGCATGGCTCCATAATTCAGCAAGAGTAGTCGCAGTCGCCATAGTCGCAGTGGAGGCCGTCCTTGCCACCAGCACCGACACGTTGGCGTCAGCGTTAGCGTCCGCATCAGCAAGCGTTCTCGAAGCGTTGTCGCCGTTTGCAGTTCAATTATTAGCAGGAATAGCCAGGCGCATAGTAATTAAGCTGATCACAGCAATTGCATTCGCTTGGAATTGATTTTTAAATGAAGCCGACATTTTTCTCCAATTTTTTGTTGGTTTCTTAGCCTTTCTGGGTCTAATTTACAACAAATGAGAACAACAATATGAACACCGGCAAAAAACTATCTCAAACAATGCACAACAAGACGCAAAACGGGGACCGCAGCAGCAGCAGTTAAAACGCGATCGACCCTTAACCTGATCTAATGCAGTGTGGCCTATGTGGCGTGTGTGTGGAGCCAGATTGATTCGCATTCGAGGGGCGGTGGCGGGGGGTGGCCTGCGTCACTTGTGTGCACAGTTAAGTGGCGTTTATAGGTACATATGCAGCCAGCACTCAAGTGTTGTTTGGTGTTATTCACCTGCACATACCAATTATACATGTACTCGTTAAGTTGTTGTTCTTGTTTCTGTGGCGGTTGTTGTTGCTATGTCTGGGAGGCTGTTCTATGAAATTATCCTCATCATATTTGCATTAACGCTATTGAAAATGCAGCGCGTCCGTTCCTTCGTCAACAGTGTTTTTAATTAAGAGCTAGTCATTTTATTATTATTACATTTTATTTGTATTTATTAATATTGTTTTTTCGTCTCGTTCATCAAAAGCGTTTAGAAACACGAGTAAAAACGGTCCCGATGAGCTGCTGAGCCATTTACGGAGTTTACATCAATAGCAAGCAGCAGGTGCCCTTCTTCTGCGCTACTTCGATAGCCCGACCCGGCCACACTCATTTAAAAGCCACAATTTGTGAGGAAATTAAAATTGACTCCATGCAGCCATGCCACACATTTGCCTCTATTTTTATTCGCTCCTTCCTCCTCTCCACCTTTCGTCTTTCCACTTTTTTGCATGCAACACTTGCAAGTGGATAATTTCCTATAATAGCAATTTCCTGCTGCTGCTGCTGTGGCTCACAAACTTATTTACCCTCCGCCCCCTCTTCCTGTTGAGGAGTTGCCCGCTTGCTTACCGCAATTCAAATAAAATTACATTCAAATTCAATTGTAAATGCACTTTATCTGTTGGTTTTTGCTGCTCCTGTTGCCTGCCATCGCTGTTGCGGCTAAGGCAGTAAGAGCAGCGGCTTTTGTTGGTGTTGTTGTTGCTGTTGTAAACTGCAATCATGTTGCACATTTTTCTTGAACAGTCTTTTTTTGTTTTGTTTTTTATTTGTAATTCTTTTTTCCTTTTCAAGTTTCGTTGTGGCAACGCTTTTTTACAGTCAAATGTAATTATTTTTGCAATCTGCACCTTAAGCTGCAGCAAACTTGGTCAGCGGCGCACTGTAAACTTCCGTTTGCAAATATCACACAAATAATAAGAAAGAAAACAACAATAACAACAACAAAAACGACAACAGCAACAAACACAATAAGATTTCCAAAAGGCGAAAAGAAAACCAAAACAAAACAAAATGAAAGAAACACCGGCAGCAGCAACAGCAGGCGTTGCAAATACCTACCTACACACAACAAACACACACACACACACACACACTCACTCACGCACGCGTCCAGACGAACACTTGCGCTGCTCGGCCAGCTTAAATAGCCCCAGTAGCAATTGCAAAAGGATCGCGTGATCAAAGTCAATTTAGCAACGAAAATTGAACGTACGAACGAGTATTTTACTGCATGCTGCATGCGGCCAACACAGATCCTGATGTCGTCATCTGCTACTTACACACACCATCGCGCCCTCACACACACATCCCGGCACACGTACACATCGTACATCAATTTCATTCAATTTAAGAAACGCAAACGCAGCAACAGTAGCCGCAGCAGCAACAGTTTTCTGCTAAATTAAACCATTGCAATGGTATTAAGCTAGGGTGAGATTAGCATGCTAAGGAGTCGCTGTATTGCATAGGAGTAGCACCATCGCGTAGCCGCTTGCTACAAGCCAAACCCAACCAAGCCAAGACAAGCCAAGCCAAGCCAAGCCAAGCCAAGCTAAGCCAAGTCAAACCAAGCAAAGACAGTCCAGGCCAGAGCAGCTCGGCAAAAGCAACTGCGAAAAATAATGAAATTTAAATAAGCATTAACAGGATCTCATGCAATTGCGGTGGCGCAGGCGCTTACGGCCAGACACAGGCAGAAACCGTTGCGCGTGGCCGTGTGCAGTTGCGTGTGTGCGTCTGCTGGCATGTGTGTAGATAATTCGCTGATATTGACCTCATACTTTAGGGCAAAGTGTTTGTATTAGTTTAAGATACCAAAATCTCTATAAGCAAATGGAAAATAATTTGAACATCATGGCCAAAAGTACTCGTAACCAAGCGCATTCAAACAAGTAGGGTGGGAGATGATTTTGCTAAGGAAAGAATCGATAATATCTAATAGGTAGGTACGCAATCGTATATTTAAATAAGAGACTTTTTCAACAATGGTGGAACGTTAATGAACGTCCGTTCGTTCAAAGGGCCTCATTGAAATGGACGGCCCTCTCATATAGCAACACATCCTGCAAGTAATTGGCTTATGCTGAGATTACGGAGATAAAATACAACCCACCAGCAGAGCAGTTGCTCTGATATACTAGTTACCGCTCTCACATGTTTTCTGTAGTGATTTGCTCTGTGGTCTACGGCAGGGCTGCAAGCAAATAAACATATACAAATATTTCGAAAAAACAACTGAATATTCTGGTGGCCTCTTCAGATCCGCACATTTTTAATATGAGACTAAAATGGAGTTACACGACGAGAATAAACTGCTTCGAAAATATTTCATTTATTTATTCATTTCTACACACGATCATATCTCTAGTTGTCAACATTTGTTATGGGCGTAGCCCTAGAATCATCCCCACCATTTTATGCAGACAGATCATAATTTTACCCCAATGATCAAAAGAAGCCAATATAGGGTCACTTTAATTGAGGTATGAAACGACGTTCATGTGAGAAATGGATGTTGCAAGTCAATTGTACCCCGGCCATTTTCTCCGCATGACTTTTATACGATAATTCACACAACATTTCGTTCACAAACCTTCTCAGGTTGGGCGTGGCAATCTTTACATGCCTCCTCACTACTATCATTTACGAGGGCGGATTGATATTGAAGCTACCTAGCGCTAGATGGCAGCACAAACACAAAAACTTTTTTTGTTAGAAATTGCGATCTGTCAAACGTCAGCTGTTAAAATTTCACCAAAATTCATCGATTAGTTTATTTGTTGTAGTCGTTTGAATTAAGTAACTTTTGTGTTTCTTGAAAAAAGTAAAAAAGCGAATTTCGTGCAGTGATTAAACACAATTATTTCAAAGGGAAAACGGCGAAGGAGACAAAAGAAAAGCTCGATAAACATTACGGTGAAATATGGTAAAATATTGGATTGCTGAATTTAAACGCGGCCGAACAAGCACTGCAATAATACCATCAACAGGAAGGCCAAAAGAGGTGGTTACTGAAGAAAATATCAAGAAAATCCTCGATATCGTTATGAATGATCGCCGAGTCAAGTTGCGTGAGATTGTTGAAATGGTAAACATATCATATGAACGTGTGTTCAACATTTTGCATGAACATTTGCATATGAAAAAGCTATCGGCAAGATGGGTGCCGCGCTTGCTCAGTGTCGAACAAAAACGAGTTCGACAGACCACTTCACAGCGGTGTTTGGACATGATAAAGCGTAATCCTGTGGATTTTTGGAGTCGATTAATAACTGTTGATGAAACGTGGGTCCACCACTACACACCTGAAACCAAAAATCAATCGAAACAATGGGTGGAAGCTGGTGGAAGTGCTCCGAAGAAGGCGAAGGCAGTGAAATCTACTGGCAAAGTTATGGCCACTGTATTTTGGGATGCACACGGAATATTGCTCATCGATTATCTTGAAAAACGATCCACAATCACAGGAAAGTATTATCGTGCATTATTGGATCAATTGATTGATGCAATCAAGGAAAAACGACCACATTTAAAGAAGAAACAAATGCTCTTTCTTCAAGACAACGCACCGGTTCACACAGCATTAGACACGATGCTAAAATTACGTGAAATACACATCGAATTGGTTAATCATCCACCTTATAGTCCAGATTTAGCTCCTAGTGACTTTTTCCTGTTTCCAGACTTGAAAAAATGGCTCGCAGGAAAAAGATTCATCTCAAACGAAGAAGTGATTACCGAAACTAACGCGTATTTTGAGGGGTTCCCGAAATCGTATTATTCAGATGGTATAAAAAAGTTGGAATATCGTCTTACTAAGTGTGTCGACGTAAAAGGAGACTATGTTGAGAAATAAATGGTTTTTGGAAAAAAAAAATGTTTTTTTCCTACTTAGGTAGCTTCAATATCAATCCGCCCTCGTATAGGAGCGGGGGCCGGGATAATGTAAGTATAGAAGCAATGATGTGGAACAATTTATTACGAGCTGTCAGGGTGCTTGGCTACAGCTGGTTGAGAATTCATAAAACCCGTGCTTAAACACTGTTCGAGAAGTGGCATTGTTTAATTAGAACACCTCAGGCACTGTTTTCAACAAGTACAAATGTTCCTACTGAATTTTAATCAAACTTAAAATTTTACTTTACATGTTTAGATTCGAACTCCTGCTGTCTCTGATCTTGTCAATTCTACCCTACTTTCAACGCCTTACCAATCAAACTGTTGGCAAAAACCCCCAATAATACGATGTTCAAAGATGTGCTTGATAATTATAATACTGAATCAATATCAAAAGTACAATAAAGGAGTACTGAAAGGCCTTACAAGTTCCGAAAAAAATTGCAAGTTTTAAAACTGGGAGCCTCGTAAGTAAAAAAAGAAAGGATACAAACCTCTATCAGGCATAATAGTGAAATGCTGATAATTCCCGAACTCTAAAAAAATACAAACTTTGATTCACTATAAATCTAACTCTATAAAGGCTTATAAGGGTTTATTCATCATATTTTTGGAAGTGATTTTAATGTCTCTTCCTTGCCAGATTACAGCTTTATAATTAACTGCTGCGGTGGCTACCGAACCCACTATTGGCACCTACGCACGGTTCTGGCGCAAATTCATGCAATACGACTATTGTTGAGAATGATGGAATGAGGAGGGCACATGTCTCCAAAATGTACATCACAATTCACCGCCCTCAATTTGCTTTACTCCTGAATTGGCAATTGTTCACAGAACTTCCATTTTGCGCTGTGAAGCGTCTTCAAGTTAAGTATTGCGTCACATCCCCTACTCGCAGTGGTCCTTCTGCCACTCCACCGACGCCTCTGAACCCGAAAAATTAAAATTATTATTAATGGTTTCTCTAATTGCAGTTGGCTGCCTAATTGTTTCTAAATGGAACTGCGCGCTCTCGCACGCATCATTACCGAACAAATGCGTACGCAAAGTTACTTGAGACAAACGGCAAAACAACAACGCACGTCGTATGTGAACAGAATCAAAACACAACTGCAAACAAGATTAAGCGAAAAACGAGCGAAACGAGAAAAGAAGCGCAGAAACCTTCTATGAAATTAGCTAAAATCCTCATTTCATGCTAATTACCTGTCTAGCCTACGATGCCCTAGAGCGGCCACGTCTGCGCCTGCGCCGGTGTCTGCGCTGTGCTGCAGCTTTAAGGTAAATTGTTTAAATTTAACCTTTAGGGGGCAGCAATCATCATTAACGAAGGCGCGCACATAATTTCTTAGTGTTTTGGGTCTATTTATGCTCATTTTTTTTCTTCCCCATTTCTCAGCATTCGAGCTTCCAATCGCCACTACGAGTATTTTGCTTTTCGTTTTACTTTTGGTTCTATTTTTGTGTTCTGCTCCTCATTTAGCGCGGATCTGCTTAAAATATTCAATAAATGTATTCCAATGAAAAGATCAGCACTTGTGCTAACTTTTGACTCACATCCTTACAATTGAATGATGCACCACAGGATTTTTGTGTATACGAAGTGCACATTTGCTCCTCTATACTACAGTCCATGCTCTCTCCGTTTTGCACTGATATTGCTGGCAAATAAGTGAAATCTCGTCTGCAGTGTCTGATAAAGCTACTCACGACTGTTTTGAATACCGCTTCTATGCCTCTCTGATAAACCAAAAATTAAAACAAAAAATCTCGTACTTTGTATGTGTAGTTTGCTCCACAAACCTGCAGCTGAAGCCTGCCCCGGCCAGCTTCAATTGGCTTTAATCGATTTTCGGCTCATCACACTCTGGCGACATGCGCTGCTTTGGATCGGCATGCGCTGCCCTCTTCCATTTCTGGCCGCGAATCTTCCGGACCGAATCAGCGAACAGGGCTTTACCAACGTTGGGACTTGTGCGTAATTTTCATATTTCATAGCTTGGCTGTCGTTTTTGGGCTTCTTGTCGAACAAATTTATACGTGCACTTCTGGCGGCACATTATTTAAGTGCGTATTTATTTTTGTGAAAGCAGGTGAAATTTTTTCTTTAAACGCAAAAATGCAATTTAGATGATGAAATTTAGATAAATTTTTTGAAAAATAATAAACGAAGAATTCGAAAGAGCAAAACTTTTGATTAAAAGAGGTTCATCGGCGGGGGGTAGGGGTGTTGAGGCGTTGAAGAAAATATGCCAACACCGTCGTCGCCACCGCCACCGCCACCGCCACAGCCACCGCCACCGCCATCACCAGAGCCCACCACCGCCGCCAACAAGATTGCAAAAATGCGCCCAAGGGGTGATCCTTATCAGCGAAGCAGCGAAATTACAAGAACACACAAGGACGGACAGACTCACACATTCACATGCGAATACATGTATGCACACAGGCAAAGGCAAAAGGCGAGGGCAAAAGTGTTACGAGCCATATGAAATATTTGCAGATTTTACAAGCAGCCAAACTCGTAAAATGAAATGAAAATATTGTAGGTGCACATATTTGGCTGCCAAATTGGCAGCAACTCATTGAAAATGTTTTCGCGTGTTTTTTGGTTGCATGCTGGCTTTAGCATTTTTAAGAATTGTCAAAAATAGCCTCCGAAGGCGATTCTTATCAGGATGCACTCTGTTTGTTACCTCAGCACAGACAGAAGTCGGCGGCGTCACACTTGTACTTATCCTCATCCCCAACCTCACTGCCGACGTCCCGTCACCGTCACCGCCATCGTTGCCGTCGCCGTCGCCGTCGCCGTCATTGTGGCTGTCGCTACCATCGCTAGCACCACCGCAATCCTCCCCGTCGTCGCATTGGTTGTCGATAAGGATCAGTCGAGTCCCGTCCGTCATGTTAATTTATGCGAGCGCAAGTGTTGCAAACGGGCATTTGCGGTTTCTGTGCTTATTTCAGACTATTGCTATTTGCACATTTGTATTAAATCACTTGACAGACGCACCTTGCGGTCGCGCTGCATTTTCCCACACTCACGCAAGGCACACTTGACGCATTTGCTTTATTATTTTTGCTTTGCTTTTAATGCCTTTTCAAATGCAACCGCAAGAAAAAATGTCTTTTAATGCAACAAAATCCTCCGTTGGCAATAATTTCTGCGCCCAGACAGCTGCACAGAACGGCAGCTCCACACGGCCGACAGTCGAGAGCCGAAAGGCAAAAGCAATAACAACAACAATGACGGCGGCGGCAACAGCAACGTGCACAGCTCCCGCATTAATTAACGCAGCAGCACTGTAACCTGATTTCGGCCAATAGGCACAATATTATAAGAACAAACAGAGAATAGGCCAACAAAACCCATAAATACGAATACACGTAAATGAAAGATTGTCGTCAACTCAGCTGCGCAAGCGCACATGAGTGAACATCCCACTACGCAGGCACTGGCCAAACGCACACCCGCATCAAGGCGAGCCAGCTACGAGCTCCGCTTTACAAGCTGCTGGTTGCGGGCTGCAAGTTTGTAATATGAACCAAGCTGCAGGCATTTAACGCCGCTGCGAAATTGGCGCAGCATCGAAGGAGAGAAGAGGAAAAAACTAAATAAATAAAACTTGCTGCAAGGCAAACTTGGCTCGGCTGGGTTCGGTGCTGATCACTCCAAATGGCAATAAAATCGATGGCGTTGGGCCTGAACTTGAGCTAGCACAGGCACTGATACTGGTGCTGGGACTGGGCTGGATTTGTCTTACAACCGCAACATTGTCTCTTTAAATAGATTTATTCTCAGTTTAGATGATTTCTCAATTTTCATTTATTCACTTTACGCTGTAAAATGAAGATGCCTACGCCAGCACCCCTATAGTTGGCTACAAGTGTCTGAAGACCCATCGTTTGGTTGTTTGCGTGTTTGTGTTTACTCGTATATCCCTAGCAAATATCTTACCACATATTTGCTCAAATGCGAGAATATTTCATGATTTTAACCACAAAAACGATTGTCAATAGTAATGTAGAAGGAGGAGTGGAGGAGCAAGTTTCAGTCCATTACCAGTGATCTGAAGAATTGCTATCGAGCTAAATAGCGACTCAGAATACAACATAAAAATCGCACTCAAAAATCGGCATCAAAAAGGAGTCCTCATCCTCATCATTGTTAATAGCAACTCGCTACGGGCCCTCATCTCCAAAATTTATAGATAACGACTCCGACTTCCCACTAACTTGTAAATTGAAATACGCCATTAAATATTCTTGAGGACATTAGAGACATATGTATATATAGCACTGGGACCACTGGGGAACCACTAGTGTTTTACACACTTTGGGGTAAACTTTCATAACAACCAAAGACTTGCATTGAACAATTTTGGCATAATTCCTGTAGTAGAGTTCTTTTCCGTGCCTCATTGATATAAGATACTCCTATTATACATACGAGAGCTTGCTGGGAGCATAATGGATCACAAAATGGCTACTTACACAATATTCTTCTTAATCAGCATTACCACATTTTACAAAGATGCCGCTGGGAGTACCGAAAGCTATGTTTATGTCAACACCGTCTGCTCCCACAAACAGACGCATTAGCGATGGCGACTCCTACTTCAGCCCGCAACCCTCTTGAATGTGAGTAGGTTCTGGCAATACCAATATAGAGCACATTATTTGAGTTGGCCAATTGCGTTGCTAAACAGGTAGAATAGACTCGAAATGTGTCATGTAGACAGGGCGTACATATATCCAGAAACTCTCTGAACGCTTTTAAAACAATGCAACTGCAAATTTAAATAAGTTTTCACTAAAATCGAACACAAGTATGGGAGGAAGATGAGCCTCAGCTTCAGGTAACAGGCCTGGCCCCAACGCAGAAAACTTCCGGCAGGTCCTTGGAGTAATATTCAATTGCCAAGGCCGAGACAAAGTAACAATATGCCACACAAGAGCTGAGTCCTCAACTAAAATTACACAGATATACAATTTAGGACCAGTTACGAGTCCGGACATGCATGAAAGTTCAGACTATATCCTAATTTGTGTTAACGTAGGTCAAGTTTAAATAATATTTTACATGCGACTGACCAATCTTCGAAGCACACTCAGTCACACGTACAGGTTCGCAAAGAAATCCAGCAACAAAAGTGCCAAATTACAAATCAATTAACACATTCGATCTCATCGCTTGCCAAATTTGTGCTTTACACAAAAAGTGCCAACTCGCACATGTGCTGCATAAATTAAAATTTTGTAGTTCACCAGCGGCAGCAACACCGGCAATGGCAGCAGCAGCGACTAAATTTTTTGTTTGCTCGATTGTTCGTTCGTTTGGTGTTTGTGAGGCTGAGTGTGAAATTTCCATAAAACGTTCGCTGAATTGTGGAAAATTAATTAGCATATCAAATACAACATAATTGCGCGATAATCGCGCGGCATATGCAAACGAACAGCCACACTAACACCAACACCGTCACCGATAGCACAACGGACGTCGCTCCTCCAGCGTCCGTCGTGCCCCGACACTGTCGCCGTAGTCCGTCCCAAATGTCTCTAAGCCATTTTCTTGTTAGATAAGGCACCAAACACAATAATTAATTTAATTAATTTGTTTGTGTGTACGCCGGCTCATTTGTATGGTCATTTGCTGGGGTCAGTTGGTTGGTCTGTTCGCTTGTCCGGCAGAAGTTGCGCATGCGCATGCTCATAAATTGCCAATAAGCAAAAATTTTGACAACGCATTTTTCAAAAGGCATTTAAAATGTGTTTTTTTCCCTGAAATTTTGTTGATTTTGTTGTTTGTTTGTTTTGCTTGCGCAAATTTATGCGCTTAGCACTAAAAAAAGCGCAGCATTGGCGTTGCAATCCAATAATACGAGCACCCAGTATGTGCGCCACGATTTGGCAGGAAGGCAGGCAGGGAAGCAAGCTGCGGTACAATTCAACACCTTCAACGTACAGATCAGTACTGCTCTGATGTGTGGCTGTGGCATTTGTTGCACAGTTGCACGTGGCTGCTGCTGCGGCTCACAGTACTTCTATCCCATACAATGAGTGGAGAGTAGAGTTTGCCTCTCGGTGAATAACGAGTATCATATAAAACTTAATCCGCAACTGCTTTCGCCACTGTGTCTGTGAATCCTTCAGATCATACTTCAAATAGTTTGCATGAATTACATTAAATGATCAGACTTGGGTTCGTAGTCACAGTTTATCATTCGCATTGAATCATTTCCTCTCTAACTCAATCTAAAAACTTAAAACATTGTGTGTCGAATTTAAGCTGCAATAACATCAGATAAATACCAACAGACCTCTGTCTCCTTAAGCAACATGCTTAAGAGAAAAAAACTCTGTCGATTCTCAGTTTCCAGGGTCTGCTATTAAAATAATGTGTCGTTTATGGATTTGTTTAAAAATACCCCTGCAACACCGGCCGCACAAAGTATAATTATACGATCACTGGTCAGTTCATTTATATTCGTAGTCCACCCAAGAGGCACTTTTAAAAACATTGATATAAACACCTGCTAACATACAAGTAGACTCTACCTTTGCCTTCTGATAACACAATCCACTGAGGATAATAACATGTTTCAATCAATAACTTATGAAAAATGGGTCTGGGATGGAAACTGCGAACACATAGCCTCTTCCATCCAATAGTCAACCTCACCTACACGTGGTACCCCCTGTCGATAACAAACGAGGCTCTGGCGACCGAGTAAAGGCGGTATAACCTTACCATCGGCAACCGAGGAAATGCTGTTGCAAAGTGAGCCAAAGGTTGGCAGCAAGTCTGGTGGCTAAAGTCGACGCATCGACACCAGAATCGGAAAGGTAGGCTGATAACCTGCTAATCTTAAATATCATCTTATCAATGAAACCGCATTTTTGCGGTATATATACGAGTATATATAAGAACTTATGAACAGAATCCTTGAGTAAATATTTTGAGTGTTGTTTCTTAAATTGTCCAACCTCACTAAACAGTTTGCTTGCACAGATAAAGGGGCCGTTTATATGACACAAGTTATTCGGACACTCTTCACAATATTGCGACCTTCATTATCAGTGATCCTCCGAGTAAATTTCTTCAACTACTTCGTCGCAGTATTTCCCTACAATAACTCTGACCGGAGTAGCAACAATAACCGGTGTGAGTTGTGTCTGTGGGGGGCAGCACTGTGCGGCGGTGTGCATATTTTTGAAATTTTTCTATTAGCCTGGGTTTGTTTGTCGAAACGCATGCGTAAATAATATTCTCATGAGTGTGTAAGGGTGTGTGTGTGTGTGAGTACGTCTGTTGGAGCGTGTGTTTTGAGCGGTGCATGCAGCCAATAAACTGCAAGACAACGTGCACATTAAGTGCTCAATAAGCCACACAAAACTGCATGCAACTCATATCTCAAATGCAAATTCGCATTTTCGCAAATGTGGCCAACACTTTACAACTGCCAATGAATGCTGGCCCGGCTGAGCTGAGCTGAGCTGTGCTGAGGTGCTCTATGCTGCCCGCCTGGCTGGCCGGCAGCCTGCCGCATCAAATGGCAATTGCGGCGAACGGGCACACAGCGCAGTTGAGTGCAGAATTTTGTGGTTTTCAGCGATTTGTGTGCGATTACATATTTTTAAATGCCTTTGGGATTTGCGAATTGTTAATGTTGCACGTTTGTACAATGTCTGCGGTGTGTGTTTTACCAACTTCGCTGACTTTTTTCCAATTCACTACTTTGCTCTGCGTACTTCTTTTTTCTTTTTTCTGGTTTCTTTTTTCTGTTTTCTGTTTTCTGTTATTTGTTTTTTGTTTGCGCTTGGTCCATGTATCTCTCGTGTTGTTTTAACGCAGTCGCGCTCTTCATGGAAAATCGCACTTTAAGCTGCACTTTTTATGCAGCAAATAGCCAAACAAGTCGTTGTTCGGCTGTAATGAAAAGTGACGTCGAGTTGTTAAGTTGAAAACAAGTGTCACACGTTGTGACGATCCGAGTAAATTACACACTCGCCAGAATGCCGGCGGGGCTGGGCGGGGCCGCGGCAGAGTGGCAACAACTCAGCAACATGACAAATGCTGCATTGGAATTTCGAACGGAGGAACGTCAACAGAAGTGAAAATAGATGGAAAGAGAATTATGCAATTTACAGCGATTTAAAACTAATTTTAACTAAAAGAAAACAACCACCGCAATAACAACAACAACAACGACACTAATCAAAATAAAAATAAAAAATGCACTCAAATAAACTCATCAACAAATTGGCAACTTGGCTGCTGCTGAAGCTGACACTGCCACTCACAGCTTTTCGCTATTCCGGTGCACTGCCTCTCTCTCTCTCTCTCTCTCTCTCTCTATCTCTCGCTCACTCTGTTGTGCGAACGTAGCATATAATTTTTGAGTGATTATCCGCAACTTTAATGCCACGGCATTAAGGAGGAATTAAAATTACCACAATTTTTCAGATTTACAATTTGCAGACAAACAGCAAACAGCAAAAGTGGTTTGAAACGCGCTCAGCGGAGCAATTGCGGCCTGCCCGCGTCTCACAAAGCACTTCCTTTTCTACACACTCCTACTTGCAATGGAATTTCATAATTTTACTACCGTAAAAAGCAACACTACCAACCCAACTGAACAAGCAACCGAACAACCCAACAACCAACCAACGAGGCCAGCGATGCCAGCCAGCGAGCGAGTGGCAAACTAACCAACTGCATGTAACCTGCCGCTTGCAATTTAGAGGCACAGAGCTAATTCTGCGTCCAGTTCCTGGCAAGCATGCATTATTTTCAAGCATTTCTGCTGATACTACATTTATTTGCAGTTGCGCTGCTCTTGCAGTTGCCGTGGATGTGTGCAGACAAAGACGAGATGCTGCCTGACGATCTTTCTGCTACTGCTGCACGGACTGCCAACTGCAGGCCGCATTCTTCCACCTTGCCAGCCGGGTACCAGTAAGTGGCCTCATAATAAAGCAGAAATTATCCACTGCTACCAGACAGGGACGCGTATTTTAACCCCCAGGGTATGTGCCCTTCATGTTATCGCTTGCTGCAGCATGGTGTTGCAGTTTTACTGCTGCTACTGCTGCTACCGCAAGTGCGTCAAAGTGATTTGCTTAATTATATTTTGCACCAGATCAGGCAGAGAGAACACGAACTTCTCTGAACAGAGATTGGGAATTACGAGGCGTAATTACGCACTTTATACCACTACATGTGGCGTAGGTCGCCACGAGCGTATGTCTTTTGTGCAGAAAAGGTCTACGAAAGTACACAATAGGCTAATCCCACCCCCAAATGGCTCCCCACAACAACTGCACGGCCATGTGTCAATTGTGCCGGAGATTGTTTTGTTTTGCTTTGCTTTGCTTTGGTTTGGGTTGGTTTAGTTCGGTTTGTGGCTACACACCGCAGAGACCATCGGAAATGGTCATTTTGTCTGCCACAACTGGCCAAATGAAATATTTTGCATATGCGGCAGTTTTATTTTAAATTAACGACATCTAAATTGAAAGTGCCGAAATACTGAAAATCCACTTCTAGCAAGTTTGAGCAATTCTCTGTTCTAGAATACTGTACTCGTACTTGTCAACCAAGTGGCATGAGCGGGTTTATCTGGTTAACTCCGATATTTACCTTGTTAAATGCTGAATCTGGAGCCAACTACAAGCCACAGAAATGTGTCTACTTCTGTTAACTTGGCAGCACGGCTTTAATAAATTCCACTGTCCTGAACACGAAGTCCATACATAGTTCTGCGTTATTTGTTTTCTCTTATACATTCTCCTTATTCAATTTCGCATCATTTCGGCTGAATTTACATCATCAGTTATCAGTCAACTTTCGCTGAAGTGATAATTTCTGCAGTACTTTCTGGAGGCACCATGGATGCAGTATGCGAAATTACGGTTGAGATTGGCCTATGCTTGATGCGATGTAAATTCGTATGTTGTTTGTGTGGTTTTTTCAGGGGATTGCTTAGGCCAACACTCTTCCAAACACCGTCAACAGTTTGGAGAAGCTCCATTCCCATACTAAAGAAAGGTCGGATGGACGAAGAAGATGGGCACAGGAAAATCACCTCAGACAAGGACTCCACGGAGACACATATTTATGTGGGTCCCTGTTGGAGATTAACAAATACTTGTACTAATAAAAAAAGGGCGGGGACTCTGCCCATTCCGTAAAATTCAGCTGGGATTTAATTTTACTATTCGAATGACAGAAATGAGTAAATATGGAAACCGGCTCAAAATGGACACGAAAACAATTCCTAAATCTTCGTTACACTTACTTTTGTCATCTTTGAATTTACTTATAAATTATTACTGCTCATACTCCTTGAAGCTATGAGTGGTGGATGCCGATTTGGAAGGATGATTCGAGAGGCTGGTTTTCAATATTATAATATAAAATAAGACAAATACAATTGAGGTTGAAGTCGAAAAGGCTACCTTACATCTTGCCAGTTGAGCGCTGTGTGATAAAATGTGAGCTGCTCCAGGGCCTCCTACTGCCGACCAAACACTCCGCTTGACACCGTTGCAATTTTTTTGCCGTTGTCAGTGAACAAAGTGGTCTTGACCTTAGCTCAATACTATTTTAGTGCGTACTTTTGTTGTTGCAGTTGATTTTGTTGTTGAAAATGCACACTTCACACCAAATATGGCGAAAAGCCGCTTACAATTTAGTTACTCGCAAGTTTTGTATGCGTTTTGGGCATGCATTCAATTCGTTCCAATTAGAACCTGCGTCCATATGGCGCGTGAGTCGCATTCGGTCCGCTCCCCCCAGGAGTGTGGCTACGCGTGGTAAAGCAATTTAGCAATTTGAACTAAAATGAACGCAAAAAATAAAAAAATTCGTCAAGCATTCATTTCGAACAAGCACATAAATGGTAAACGCACGAAAGTATTGTAGAAACACTGATCAAAATAATAAAAATAACAATAAAAGTCGGCATAGTATGCTCATATTTCCTTGAGCGCTGTCTGCGTACAATATTCGATAATCACAAAAATTACAACAACAAACTGGCAAATAGGCAAGAAAAAACACCACGCACGCGCACACACACACACAATACAAAAACTCAAGTTTAGCAAAATTACAAACTGTCGTAAGCAATCAATCTTCTCAACTGTCTCAAATCAGCAAATCCGCAACAATTCCACCTGCTTAACACAAGCGTACAGGCAACGACGCACTGCAGCGCATCATAAAATCGAAGAACGACGCATAGGCTGGAGGGCGAGGCGGGCGATGTGGGCAGCTAAGAGAGCGAGCGAGCCACGGAGCGAGCGAACTGGCTAGCGCAGCGCCTTATGACAAAAGTGGCAATCTGTCCAAAACGTTCAACATTTTCAATGGCAATTTTTTGCGGCCATGTGCAGCAACAACAGCCGCAGTAGCGACGCCGCGTAACTCCTTTGCGGCACACGAGTAGAAGGTCGCAAAGCTGTTTTATTAGGTTTGTTGTTGCCGAGGCGATCACGCTACTCCTGCGCCTCCCATGCGAGTTACGCACAAACAATCGCACACACTTGAAATCTTGAAATAGAAACTGCGCAACGCTTTTGACAGCAGCGAAGTTTCTTATAAAAAAACAAATGCACTTTATTATTTCTATTTATTGTACACTGGCCAGGGCAGAAGACCGACGGCGAGCGGTGGGCGGTGGGTTTCAAGCACAACAATGCAGCATAGCAGACCACGACAATAAGGCACAGCACAGTACGACACTGCACGGCACTGCTCTGGCTGTAAAGACGACACTTCAATGTGCCAGCGGACAAGCATATATGATCGATCTAGGCGATCTACGCGTATGAGCACGGCGCAATCGCTTTAAATGCGCTGCCTGCATTTGGCGAAATGCAATTTTGAAGGAGGACCTGTGTGTGGCTGGCAGCAGAGCCCGCTCGCACTCAGGCAACACTTCAGCTCTGTATAGCGATCGGTCTTTCCGTCTTTCCGTCTGTCTGTCTATCTATCTGTTTATCTGTCTGTCGGGCAGTGCTGCAACGCACGAATGAAATGTCCATTTTTATTGTTGTGATCTTTTGATAGACTCAAACGCAATGATCGATAAAGCAGCACAATTTGTACAGCGAACGTGTTGGCCGGCTACAAGGCTCAGATTCGTCGCCGCCGCCACGATCCGCCTATGATAAATAAAATCTACACTCTCAAATTTGTGCAATTAGTTAAGAAATATAAATTTTAATGAAAGCACTAGTAGCGCAGACTTCGACAAAAACAAACAAACAAAAAAAAACAAAAACGAAACCGACCAAGGCGAATAAATTAAAAGAACTGCAGGCGTGCACGCCGTTTGGGTACAGATTGATCAGCTACGAATTTGGAGTTGCATTTTCATTTTTATGGCGTCCACAACAAACAAATGACAAAGTGACTCTGATTAGAATCGATGCAGCATGGCAGCATGGCAGCATTTGCTGCATTCTGTATTCGGCCAGGCGCAGGAATTTTTCGCCTTTAAAACAACGTCATTGTGCTGGTTGCGTGGTTGATGCCTTGCGCTTTCGTAGACGACATTAAGCAGAGAGCGATGGCAATGACAATAACAACAATCACAGCAGCAGCTATAGTAACAACAACAACAACAACAACCACACCAACAACAATAGTCACAATATTGCTGACAACAGGAGAATGAAGATTTATGAAGCCTCTTATTTATGGTCAGCGATAGTTTAAGGCGTATTTGGTGCGCAGGTGCTGTCACAAAACGTTTCCGCACAAATTGCAAAAGTAACGCAGAAAGGAACGAACTCAAACACACTCACGCACGTACACATGCACACCAAAAACGGCAAAAAGCTATGCGGCAAGAATTTGTTGGGGCAACGCAGACAAAAACTGCTGAAAATAAAAAAAAGGAAAGGATACACAAACTTGCTACAGAAGCCCACAAAAGGGAGTCTGCAGCTTCCACGCAAAACGAAAGTGATTTCAATTTTATTATAGGAAAAATAAAAATTAGTTTACTCACCACATCAATTTCAAGAGTCCCGCTTAGCAGATCATAAAGTTCACAGTGCTTATTGTTCGATTCAAACCTGCAATAAAAGAGCAAATGGCCAAAATGCCACGTTAGTGAGTTCATAGCAATAACAGAACTAATGATATAAAATGTAAAAACGGCAATAGCGACCGAAGGGGACAACCACCCCACACACCCCCACACACACACTACCACAAAACTAAAGCCAATGATGATCTCCTGCCGCGCACATACAAAACTTAAGGCAGCCTTGTGTATAAGCCCAAAGGGACACTTCGCGAACGGTAGCAGTCAAGGAAACCACACTGTACCAGTACGGCCAAAAAAAACCCATTCACAGTCCCGGCTTGTGCCCCGTACCAGTCTCTACCCCCACCCGTCGCAGCCCTAGTCGTACTGGAAGTCCCACCTGTAAATCCGCACAAAATTGTTATCACATCGTAAAATGAGCATTATTTGTAAGCATAAAATGTGTCACGAATGTGCGCCGAACTGCAGAGAAGGAAACCACAACACCACCACCACCAACAACAACAACAACAACAACAACAACAACAACAACAACAACAGCAATAATAATAATAGCAAAGCTCGATTCACAATGCAACACTGTGCTTCACAGCAAAGCGTGTTTGTTGCTTGCCGGTTGCCCGCTATTGGCACCGCTTTTAGTGGGCATTAAACTGAAATGTCAACCGAGAGACTGCTGTCCAAGATGTCTGCCATACTCTTCGTTTAATGCCTGCTCACTTTTTTATTCTTCCGCTTTATTACTCGTACTTTTACCTTAAAAATGTGGTGTTGCAAAATGAGTGTCATTACCGCCAAAATGGACACGAAACACACAACACCAAAAACCTCAGTCAACCCAATTCTCTAGTTTTTTGGATTCTACGAATAGCTCGCTGAGCATTTTGAGCAGCGTCACGCCAAAGCCTACTTTGTGATAAATAGAACAAAAATGTGCCAGTGAAACTCTGCGAAATACAAGTAAAACTCAACTTCTTTATTAATCCGCTAAATGAAATACGAGTACACAACAATTGTGATAATATTACTCGAGGATCACAAAATGTTTGAGAAAATGCGGAGACTGTCTCAGAAATATACGGGGTCCAATAGGAGTTTTAGTCAGGTGAAGCTGGAAATATGAGTTAAGAGATGCGTCCTGTGTACACAGAGAACCCGATTCAGAGTAGAAATTTCTACATCCCCCTCTCTGCTTTGTTAATGACAAAAAATACAAAATTTTTTGGGTATTTTTATTCCGCATTGGTTTGAAAGGCGCTTTCCCAGGACCTAACTACAGGACCAGACCAACGCCACAAGCAACTGAGTGTTAATAAGCACAATATGAGCAATTTGACACCAACTTTTGCTCGTTCACAGATTCAGATAATTATTTCAGATTAAAAAAATAAGTAATATAACTTTAAAAAAATGTTAAATAATAAAAATAAAACAAAAGCAAACAATTTGTTAACAATGTTATGACAAATTAGGGGAGGTCATGCCGGCCAAGTTAAGCATTAAAACTGCAATTAAATATTTTTTGTTTTAATTTTTTTAATAACGGAGAAAACTGCTTCTTTTTGAAAAAAATGCACACATTAAATAACAACAACAAGCAAATATAAAAGAAAACTTAAAGTCCAAAGTGAAACCACTAAAAAGCAACCATAAAGACACAGAAATGCAAACAAGCTCTTCTTTGTACGTAGTCGCAGAATTCTTATATTTTGTGACCTTTCAGGTGGAAGCCTTCAGGTGGCGGAAATACGAAGTGTTCCGGATTTTGTGGGTATCTCTTGTCTACTCGTGTTCAGTTCCGCATAAATGTTCCAATTGATTTTCTTTGAATATCCGTGACTTGGGCTTATCCCGAATTCAATGTACGAAGTCCTTACTTAGTTTAGATGACGAGAGTTTAAAACCAGTCAGGTTTTCCACACAAACATGTCTCCATCATTACAATAACTACCAATATACGAGTAATTCATAAATATAACAAAAAGTAGAGCACCAGAAAGAAGATTAAACGAAGAACCACGCTTGCTAATAGGTGTTACTATGGGCTCAGTAAGCAACTGTGTAGTAGAACCCTCTCTGGACCGGCAGAACTGACACTCTACAAGACGCCCATCCTACCCGTGGTGCTCTATGGCGCAGAAGCATGAGTCGCGTCCCAGACTGATGCAGCCGCGCTTGGGGTGTTCGAGAGGAAAATTCTTCGTAAAATCTTCGGCGTAAAATCTGCAGCGAAAAATCTTTCGGTGTCGGCGACGACTATCGTATTCGGATAAACCATGAACTGTACGAACTCTATGCTGATATTGACATAGTCAGACACATAACTATACAACGTCTGAGCTGGTTTGGATATGTCGTACGTGTGGACGAAAAGGCTCCAGCGAAAAAGGTGTTCGAAGCGAAAGCAGCTGGACGCCGCCGTAGAGGACGATCATGCCTCGGATGGAAGGAATAAGTCGAGGAAACCCTTACGCATAGCAGAGGCGCCTGGCGAGCGCTGTTAAGTTCGGCCGTTACCCGGTAGATAGTGGATTGTTTCGCGGATTCTGTGATTAGACCATGAAAGAAGACGACGAGCACCAGAAAGAATCCTCTGGGATATCACCAGTCGAAGCAGTAAACCAATATTAAGGTAGTCCTTAATTCAGGCCAAAAGTGTTCAAGATCCTAGTGGGACTAGTTCACATAACAAACTTCAATTCAGTGTTTTCCAAGCCTTTGCAAAACACAGTCTACACTACATCAACTGGAAGACGCTTTGGGAAGTAGCGATACAAGATTCATATTCAGTAGTGACTGCTAGATTCGAGTAAACTATACACTTTCTATTGTGTCGAACTGGTGTCGTGAATTCGAACTTGGGGTTAATCTATCCAAAACCGAGGCTATGCTTTTCACTTGGAAGTACAAAATTCCAATTTTTACAATGCCTAGTTTCAACGGCACTCCGCTCTCTTTGAGTACAAACGTGAAGTATTTAGGCTTGATTCTCGACCCAAAGCTTAATTGGAAAGCCAATCTAGCTGAGGGAATACGTAAAGCAACATGCGCTATATACTGCTGTAGAAGAGCAGTTGGAGCAAGATGAGGACTTCGTCCTCGAGTCGTGCTTTGGCTCTACACGGCCATCGTCGAACCCAACCTGTTATACGGGTCGGTCTTTTGGTGGCAAGCTCTCGAAAAAGCCCCCCCTCTAGAAGATCCATTGCTCTACTGATCACTGGCGCTCTTCGTACCACACCTACGAAAGCCCTTTTTGGCATGCTTTACTGGCTCTCTTCGGGGCTCCTGGCTAAGCAACAAGCCAAGTTGACAGTGATTAGACTTAACGCTTTTTCGCATTGGTGCTTAACCCCGACGGGCCATGCCTCTATTCTGAATCAGGATCCACCTGTTACCAACTTTATCGATTACGTGTCGGTCTATCCCGGTTTGAACAGGGAGTTCGACCTCACTATTCACAGCAGAAATGACTGGACTTCAAAAGACATAATCGTCGGCGAAACGGTCAATATCTAATACCGACGGTTCCAAACTTGGAGGTAGAGTCGGCAGCGGTATCTTTTCCAAAAAATTTTACTTAAAAATATCCCTTCGTCTCCCAGACCATTGCAGCGTCTTTCAGGCTGAGGTTATGTCCATTTATCACGCAGCTAAATGGATGCTGAGTAGCGATATCGGAACGGCTAGACTAACTTGGGCTAGAATGAGCAAAAACAGAACCAATCAACTTCCTCGACTTGATCGCATATCTTTGTCGACAACTGTGTCGGTTTTGACCGGCCACTGCATACTGGGAAAGCACGCAGAAAGACTGGGCCCACCCTCAAACGATATCTGCCGAGACTGTGGTTCCGAGGAGGAGGAAAAGACGGGGCAAAAACTACAGGCACACAGGCCATGAATATTTGTTTGGAAACCAATTCGAGTTGAAGAATCAAGACTAAGAATTCACTTACTAACGTCGAGTATTTTCAAAGCAAGTCCCGAATGCATAAGTAAAACAATCCGATAGATCAATGGCAGATGCAGAATTGCACGGGAATCGAGCTTTGAAAATGTCACTGGCAGGAGCCGGAGTAAAAGACATTTTTATACAACGAACTGAGGGTCCCACAAGACTGCCAGTTCTGCCTAACACAAATGGAAGCTATACTACAGAAACCCGGTCAACCTCAGTCGACGTCAAAAACCATTTTTTGGTTCTTTTCAATTCTATTCCAAATAAATCAACTCAAAAAGTTTCTTATATCAATTATATATATATTATTAATATTGACCTAGTTGGATACGCCACTTTTAAGGCCTCCGAAATAAGATTCATTCAAATACATACGAAAATAAGCGATACAAAACAAAACATTGCGAGCATCCTGGGGGCCACCAACTGCCGCAGGACAAATATCAATTCACTCAGCCTCGCTGCTTGCCGCCACACAGTCACTTACAATACTAAAAATGTATTGAAAATCGTAGAAAATAAAAATAAGAACTAGAAAAAAATAATAATATCATTAATCATAATTTTGTGAGTGCCTCATGCTGCCATAAACGCTGAAAATCCGTCGACCAGTTTGGAGATTTTCAGATTGATATCTGTAAATCTCCTGAATAGTCTCGAATTTCACTCGATCGCTGGCTGGCTGGCTGCCTGGCTGCCTGGCTGGCTTAGCTGATGAAAAGCGAACGTGTTAACACACTTCAGCCAATAAACTTGGCCTGAGCATGTAATTATAAAAAAAACCAAAACAACAGCAACAACAAAACGCGGGAAAGTAGGGGAGAAGGTTTGATGTACAGGAAATTATATGAAAAGATACTCAAACTCACACGCGGAGCAGAGATTTTGTGGCCGAAAGCGATTTGCATTCAGTGTGCTGCAGTTCGCCGTCCGCAGTTGCACTTCTCCATTAACAACGCTACCAGCCAACTCGCCAACTAGCCAAGCAGCCACCCAACCAACGCGAGACAGCGTGTCTTTCAGCGCATTAGCCGTGATGTGCTTTGCCGTTGCTAGATCTGCGGCTGCTTGCTCGCTGGACGGCTGCCTTGTGCGTTCCAACGTTTTCCATACACGCTCGCTTGTGCGATGGTCTTTTTCTGCTGGGCTGTTGTCGAGCTGCCTGGCCGCCTTAACTGGTCAGCCTGCCACATGCAACTCTTCTGGAGTTTCACGCAAAACGCTGCTTTAATCATAACTGAAAACTATGAAAGTTGACGCTGTTGGATGGGATTTGGCGGAGGACATTGATTGATTAAGTGCTAGCGACGTTTTAAACAGTGATTAAGAGTTACAAACACAGAAACGCACACACAAACACTACACACACACATGACAACACCAGCTAGTACGGTAGACTTCTCAATAGGAAAGAGAAAATACTCATACTCAAATTATTATAATTAATTTTTCTTTTCGCTGCAGTTGTGTGGCTGTGTCTGCATTGCAGTCGCCGCTTTAGTGTTGGTTGCCACCCCCCAAAACAACGGCGTAACACAAGAGATGAAACGCTTTGGTTAACAGAAATGAAGTGGGCGTGTTTTGATCTGTGGCAGGCGGCGGTAAAGTTGCAAGTAAATTTAGGCAAAACTTAAGTTTTTTAATGGATTTAAACGATCCCGCTTCCATCGTACTCTCGCTCTGAACAGATCTCGTAAATCGAAAAGTCTGTTCGCAGTATAATTATGAAAATTAAAGCATTTAGCGTTGATTATTAATGAAGCTGATTGTTAAGCAATTTTGGCATGGAAATATTCGAAAATATAAATGAAGTTTTCAAACCAAAATACAAAGAAAATTCAGGATTAAAAAATTTATAAATAATTCAATATAACAAAAAAAAGCATTACCAAAAATACCAACACGCTGTTGCAAATATCTAATGTGAAGTTGAAAGCACATTCACCGACTCTGCTGAAATTCGCTCATGCCTCGAGGATAGTGTTGGCCAACTGATGTCGTCTCTACCCTGCCTTATCCATCCCCAGCCACATGCAGCTCTCCTAGTATTCTTAAGTAAAGCTCACATCTTCAGTCATTTGTCTACAAATGCCCTCTCGTTCTCTCTTTCTCTATTTTATACTCATTTTCTACTCATATTTTTCAAACTCATTCTGATCAAATGAGCCACTAAACCATATTCAAAGGACTTTAAGAGGTGGTGTATGCACTGCCCTAGTCAGGTGTCGCCAGGTCTTCTTTGTGCGTCGGTTTCTCTAACAGTTTTCGGTTGGTCTATATTTGGTGTGAATAAGTAAATTGATACTACAAAGTCATATGCAAGAAACGAATGAAGGACATTCCTTCCTCAACTCAGCAACTCTCGGGATCCGACTTAAAAGTACGCCAGCTCTGCACCTATTAATGGCATAAAAATAAAATAGTAATGCGGATTTCCTCAATGCTGTCACGCACACAATTCCCACATATTATATATAAGAACCAGCAATGATCAATCACAGCGCTAATGTAAGACATATACCAAAAATGTGCGGGTTAACTCCAGAGACATGCCCACTATTGAAGTATATACATAACTCGAGATCTAGACAAAATGTATCAAAGAAGTTTCATGTAATGTATAGAATTGGATACTAAAACTTAGAGATCGTAGGGAAGAAAAGAAATTGGCCGACCACTGGCTTAATAGCACAGGCCAACGTCGAGCAAACTAATTCCTAATCACAGCAAATCGAATATCAGATAAGCTACTTTCGCTAAGCAGGGTACACTTATGAATTTTATCTGGGTACTTTACATGCCACGGCAACCTGAGGTATCACCTAAAAAGTTGAGTTTTCGGACACTGATGTCTGTCGTTTCTATGAGATGGATATTGAAGGATCAGAACACACTCTGCGAATGTCTTGCACTGGGCACAGAGAGGCTTCACCACTTAGGCGGTGTTGTTATGCCTCCATATGAACTTTGGCATAGCAAACCCCAGACTGTGCTAAAGTTCATAAAAAGCCTAAACATCTAGGGCTAAACGAAAGGCCTTGCACAATAGATCTCGTTGGGTCGCAGTGCTTCTTGGCTTCTAATAATAATAGAGATCGTAGCATGAGTAACATTCCAGACCTAAGTATTACCTTGGGGCGGTCCAGCGGGGGGAGGCTGCGATGGAGGTGGGTTTAGTGGCTAAGAATCCCATACTACTGGTGCCGCAATGTTACCAGTGTCTTTCTGAAGATTTCCACCTCCGTTCCAATATTGGAAAACCAAAAAAAAAAAAAAAATACCTCACCCTCTCAAAGACAATGTTTGTCATTATGGTATATAGATCCAATATCCGTTGGTTTAACCACTTGATAAGGGTAAGGTAAAGGGTAACTCGACTTCAGCCTTCTTTACAGATTTTAATTACTTGGAAAATAAATACCGCACCACCTTTTATGAGCATTTACCTCTATTGTACCTCGGCACCTGTTACACAAAAAGCAGTTGGTGATCTTTGTTATATAGTGGCTGAGATTCCGCTTGTAATAGTGGTTCTTCATCCGCTTACAGTGCAGGCTGGCTGTGGAACTCCTACACCCCCCAGACCAGTACCAGACTCCGCCAACATACTTCGCCGGGGTCGCATTCAACTGCAGTTTTATTGAATCTAATTGCATTTTTATACAATTCAAATCATTACCTGCCGCCGCATTTAAATCCTCTTTATTGCAATTACTGCCAAGACGGGCAGCGGACAGCGGCCAACGGGTGACCGAGGCAGCTGTCATTGGGCTGGACGTTGTCGAACGTTGACAGTTCGTGCCGCTACCATTTTTGGCTACAGCTCATTAATTGCAATTTCGTTTCATTCGAAAACAATTAACAATTGTTTCAAAATGTGCTTTATGTAAATTACTGTGAAATTTATTATGACAATTGTCAACGCGTTGCTAGATTTATGGCGGATAAGCTTCTCACATGCAGCCAGTTCCAATTGACAGATGACAGATCAATAAAAAACAAATCTCAATAAATATAAAAATAAAATAGAATTTCGAAAAGAAATGAATTGCAATTACAATGAAAACATACAAAACCACGCAAATTTGCATACCCACACATGATCACAACAACCGTCCTGACAGTTCGAACATTTTTTCCGTTTTTCCGAGTTTTTTTTGTGGCAGCAACAACAGAAAAGTAAAATATGCAAACACCACAGAAAAAAAATCGTACTTTTGACACAGCGACGCAGTAATTACAATGTCGAACATGATTTGGGCTAAGAATTGCATGACATGCCACACACACACACACACACACACACACACACACACACATAAACATATACAAACACGCACTGCCTCACACACAATTACACCCATTGACAGCACCACCAACACTCGCCCGAGCTGTGGCAATGCGCACGCCATCAAATTTGCCGCATTTGCTGCATGCTCTGCGGCCGAGTTATCAGACTTAACCGCCTGTTACATTTGTAATGTCAAGCATTTAGGTGAGCGGGGGGTGCGGCCAAGCGACGCCAGCAGCAGCAGCAGCAGACAATCACATTTTGACCGCAACCGGCACCGCAGCAGTTTGTGTATCTGGCAGTGCCGTGTGAGGCTGCCACCTGTTGCAATCATTTCTACGTTATACTTACTGAAGCCATTCGCATTTTGCTCATACATGGCCGAGGATGTGTGTATGTGTGTGTGCTTGCAAACAAATGCATTAAATTTTACTTTCGAATTGAAATGTTCGTATTTTCGTTTAATTTTCGGTCTGAATAACTTTATTTTTTCAGTTAAACAATTGCAAACTTTTTGCGTTGAGTATAAAAATCTGAGCGTGGAGCAGTTGCTAAAATTGCCTTGTCCCCACATTCTACTACAATACCCTTTCGAATTTGGCGCCCTTAGCCTCCTGCTCCACAGCGCAGCCCAACGCAACGCAACGGAACGCACCGGTTCCTAACTGGGGGCAATGCTTTTGTGTAAATTACGCTCTCTTGCCAGGCAGGCAACCAGGCAGTCAGCCAGTCAGCCAACTAATCAGCCTGCACAGTTCGCGCTCCTAACCGCAAAATTATTTATAAACAACTGCAACTGCGATAAAGCAGCCCAGCGGCCAACCAACCAACCAACCAACCAACCAGCCACTTAAATGCGATAAATTTCTTGACTTATGCACATGTGCGCCCCAGTCTGGTCTAGACTTGCGGTGGCCTTAAGAAACAATTTAATATATTTTGAATGCAAGGCGCATGTGGCACGGCTCGCGTTGTCTGTGCGGGTGCATTGGCGCAGTTGCCAAGCCGCATGTTAAATTCATGCAGCACCAAAATTTTCCCAGCGGCCTAAAAGCTACCGATTGTGCCGCATGCAGCATGCCTGCCGTGCATTCATCATGCGGCTGCCGCAACTAAACGACCTTAAGAAATATGCGCCTGTGCGCATGTGCAAATTATAAAACAGTCGGGCAACAACAACCCACGAAAAAACCAGTTGCGAACTTTGAAAAGTTGCTACCAAAGACATTAATTTATTTGTTTGCCACACACACACACGCACACACTCACTCCCATAAGTACACATACGTGCCGAGCGATCGGTTGCGAGCGCCGTTGAGCATGCGATAATTCTGTGAATTATTACAAAAGTTCAATTGTCAATTGATTTTAGACAAGCAAATCAAGGAAAATCAAAAGCAATTATCTAATACACACATGCCGCGGCCTATTGCCAGGCTTTATGTTCGACATCTGCGACCCGATGGGCGGCAGCGTCCAATTATGCTCGTGTATACATTGCATGATAAGCAGCGGAGCAGAAACTCCCAACTTCTCGTCTCTTCGCCCTGCTATCCGAAGTCCCTGCACAGCATTAGCGATGCGAGTATTTGATTGTTCACTTTTTTGCGTTCATTGATTTTTAGGTCCTCGTGCTGAAGCATTTTCAGTCCTGATTTCTATACTAGGGTCAAATCCTTATCTTTCAGTTTGTTGGGAACATAACAGAAAGTGAGATAAAACTGACACTAATATGACCTCGTGAAAACGCTTCAGTGGGAGTAATAACTAAATTTCAACAAAACAGATGCCAAAGATGGTCGTAAGAAAAGATTCCCAGGGGCACACTCACTCTGGCGGCTCCAACTCAGTTAAAACAAGGTACACATTCATGAACCCAAATGCATTGAAGTTCCTTCTCTTGTGTAGCAATTGTAAAATTGATTTTGAAAGTTACCCCGGTTTCCTCAGAACCGAAAACGAACTAGCAGCACTGCTCAACACTCAAACTTATGCATGGCGATTCTCATTGTTGTTGGTGATGCTGTTGTTTTGGTTGTTGCTTTTCTTTGCGGCCAGTTTTGTCCCACAGACGCACTTCAGTTGCTGCTGACAGACAGCTCCACGACGATGCCCGGCGATGCAAATGCGGGGCAGTGTCATTGCTGCACCGATAACCTTTGCGCCATTGTTATCGGGGACGCGCCGAGTGCGTTGATTGCACCCACAATGCAGTCTCTCCATCGTGTGCGCGTACGTGCGTGTGTGCGTGCACCCATGCTGATAAGCGGCAGGCATAATGCAGATCGTTCGCTTGTTGAGCTCGCCGCTCGGTCCAGCTGTCGCGGTCGGTCGTCTTCCCGCATGCCTTATCTGCATTTGCATTTGCATTCGCATTTGCATTCGAAATTCTTGAACTCTTCAATGAACTGCGTGTTAATTGGAACGCGCTTTGATTGTGCCATGCTGTGCGTTGTGCGTTGTGTTGTGTTGCGTGGAAAGTGTTGTGCGGTGAACGCCTACTCAATTTCAAGTTTCTCCATAGTATGTGAGGAATGCGTAGGGCATGCTCCACAACAGCTCAAATTTGATGCCAGCATTTGATATTGTTTAGATAGAAAATATTTCCTGCAGTTTGGGGAATTACCAAAAATCTGGAAACGAAATGAGCGGAATTTATATACTCCTAAATACTGAAATACTGGCACCGACAAACACCGGTTGGTTAAGGTCTGAATCTTCTTTTCAGTGCAGAATTGTGTAGGACACGTTTTTGCGATAAGTCGGTTCACTGAGATTGCAAGTTGGGGTTCGAACGTTGGTGAGGACTGTCAAGTTTGATCAAATGTGGCTTAACTCAAGTATATTATATGCTTTACTTCAATCACTCATTCAATAAGTTCTCATTGGAACGAATAAGACAAACCTTGAAGTGGTACAAATAATTTTCGGAGAAGAGTCAATCTCCGTTTATAGGGTATGGCTAGTATAGGTGAGAGAGAACTAGTTATCATACAGGGTGCTAATGGTGTTCAATTGCTCAAAAGACCTGTGAAGACCCCAATTCGAGTAATTCCCCAAGCAGAGATACACATGCATATATTTAAATTAAGATTAAACTTTCATAAACTTAGCTCAAAAAAAAAAAAAAAAAAAAAAAAAACTGTAAGCGTGGAATAACAAAACAACAACAGCAAAAAATGTAACCTACCACAAATGTCACTGCCACCGATTTAACAACAACTTTCAAAACAAATGCGAAAAAATGTATTCATAAATTTATTAGTCATTGTTGTTGTTGCGGCTGTTGTTGCTGTTGGATTTAATAAATGCCAAATTAAAAAATGTCAACACACAAATAAGAAGAAAAAAATCATCCATTGGTAAAGCGGAGATTTATTCGAGGCGGCAAATAACTAACTAACAAAAAGGTAACACGCATTCAGTTAAATTTTGTAATTAATTAAAATTTGTGTGCACCCTACACATGCGTCCGCAGACATGTGTGGATTGTGTGCAATGAAGCTCCGCATTTGAGTGTCATTGATGCATAAAGCAATTAAGGCCAAATTAGGCGGCTACACTGTAGCTAAAAATGCTCTCCAGTGTAGTGTTTTAAGACTCTCTCTGACCTTCTCTGATGCTGGAGGCAATGATCTGCCCCCAGTCTACGCGGTATACCGAGTTAGCTTTCCTTTGGTCGCTATCAGGTTGGCTATGAACTTTTGCCCTCAACTCACCTCGTCTGGAATTATGGTTCGTACTTGTCAGCCCTTCTAATGTAGCGCACTTTAAGTGCCGCCTAATGGCTTGAAACGCTCGCACCTGTCCCCACTTCGCTTTTCAACTTTTTAATGAATTATTGTTTTTTTTTTTCTCTATGTTAAATGTCCAAAATTAGCTCCAATGCAAAATTTATAATTTATCATAGATGTGCTCAAGTAAAATAAATACGAAATCTTTATTCATTTATTTAATGGTAGACACCACAGCTGGAAGCCAAGCAGAGAATAAAAAAGAAGCAACCAGAAGCACACCTTAGCGAAGAGCCTCTAACGGCGTATAAAGCAAGTAGAGCACGGTGCAAGTAAGAAATGCTATCCCTGGATTAGGTCAAAAACTCAATTTTCTTCGATCAATGTAGGATATATTATTAGTTGCAGAAGTAACACAAATGCGGTAAGTAAAGGACAATATTTTTCAATTGTCCTCGCCTATTAAATAAATTTATTTTATTCTCAGTGGACAGAAACTACAAAGCCCTCCTTGTCATTGATGCGTATGCGGAAAAGCACTCTTACAATGAGAGAAAATTAATTCTTACGATGAGAGGAATGGACCGAACAAATCTGCTTGCCCGCCGGTACCCCGAGCATCTTCCGTGGTACCATAGGTAGGTAGCTGGAGTGGCCGCCCAGTTTGCCAAAAGCACACTTGAGCACACCTAATGGCCCATTGTGATACCACGGTGTGGCGCCGTTCAAGCACTGACTACAAAAGTTCCCATACTTGGGATGGTGATAGTCAGCGCAAGGACAACGCCGATGGTACCATAACTCTGAAAAAATTTGTTTCTAAATTGGTGACAACAAATGGCAAAACTGAATGGAGCAATTATTCGTAGAAATAACCACGGCATCAGAAAAGAAAGCTAATACGTGTATAAAATTTAATTTAATATGCGGTTCCTTTTTACCAAATTCTAAGCTGCCCTCTTGGACCTCTCAGAAAAATCCTCTGGTGCTAAAGGTACAACTATGAGTACGTTGTTTACAAGTATATATCATAGCTAAAGCTTCCCAGGAAGTGTTCAAACACATATAATTATATGCATTCGCACCGCGACCCTTTTTGGGCGTGACAAACATTCAACCCCATGAAAATATCCTCTGGAAGTGACTGGAGTGCTCGAAAATGACAAAATACGGAGCTGAGAAAATGTCGACAGCATCAGCAGTCGCATGCTATGTTCTGAGTTGTTGTTATTGAGTTGTAGCTGCTACTCCCCAAACAATAAAATTGGTGAAACCAATGTCTAAACATTAGAATTGCGTTTGCTGGTCACTGCTCACAGCTCACACAATAATTGCACTGCTATGGCTGCCCGCCATTTTCCAAGCAACACAGCAATTACGAGGGTGGATCACTTAAATTGGTACCTGCTGCTTCTGCTGCTTCTGCTGCTGTTGCTGCTGCTGCTGCTGCTGCTGCTGCTGTTGCTGCAATGGCTGCCGTTTACAGACTGCATTTAATACGGCACCTTTACAGGCAGGCAAGCAGGCAGACAGGCCAGGCAACAACGGAAACTACTGTGGAGCGCACATTTTGCACGCCCGCAGTTCGCAATTTGAGTGCAGCGCGACTGGGCCTGCGACTAGCAGTAGGAGTGGGAGTGCGACTGGGAGGGAGCGGAACACGGTGAGGAGGTAAAACCCGAGAGCGAAGGCAGGCATATTATTAGCATTATTACTCAACGTACCAACGGCACCGCCACCGCCACTGCAACTGCAACTGCAACTACTTCCTCAGCTAAAGTGGCAAGAGTTGCCTAATAGCAGCAAATGTGCTTTTGTTGAGGAGGTTTTCTTTTTTTCACCATGCCATTTTCCTCGTTTTTTTTCTGTATTTTATATTTTTTACTTGTGCTTCCTTTGCTTAGGTGCTCCGTTGTAGCGCTACAAATGGTGTTTTGTAAACAAGAATTAGCAGCGCGTGCTAAAGTCGTAACAAAGCGCATAAATGCCTTCTGCTTCTTATTTTTTTCACTTTTTTGCTGGTGTACTGCCTTTGTGCTTCGGTTTTGTACAGCAGCAGATTCTAATAGGAAAACAAAAGAAATGCTCAGCACACACGAGCTTCGCTGCGCCCAGTTGGGCTGAGTTAGGCAAGTGCAAATGCAAGTGTGCGCACGCGTGCGCGCGCCTGTAACGATCTAACGCCCGCCTGCAAATTGTAGCAGCATAGTAGAAAATACCAGCAGCAGCGGCAACAACAACAGCAACAACAACAACAATAATAATAATAATAATAACAACAATAACAACTACCGGAACGATACCAACAAATATAACAAGCGCAAAAGCAGTAGCAACGGCGGTGTTAGCAGCGGCTTTGTCAGCAGCAGCACCAGCAGCAGCAACATCAGGAGCGGCAACAAAATAGGTAACCCTAGCATATAATTGCAATCATTACATGGTCTGACGCTTTTTTCGTAACTTAAGTGCACTTTTGCTATTTGATGTTCCTTTTATTTTTTGTATTTTTTGTGCTCTTTTTGCGAGTATTTCATTTTATGTTGTGTGTTCGTGTGAGTGCACGGTTCGTTCTTCGTTGGAAGCCTCCCCCTTCGCTCCCAGATTGCTCATCTGATGCGGGTAAATTGCCAAGCAGCTCTATTTGCTGCTACAGTAGCTGCAAAGGACAGGCGTCTAATTAAAATTGCGTTGTGTGTATTTAAAATGTTAGCAAAATTGTATTAGAAAATTGAGTGCAACGCTGCGTATGAGCAACACCAGTTTTTGCCATTTTCGGTTGCGTTTTGTTTCGTTCGTTTCAACGCCTCCCTGGCTGCCAGGCTGTAGTGCAGTTGGAAATTTAAAACCCAACAACAATATCGTTGCATGCACAAAACGACGCGAACAACAACAACAACAACAACAACAATTACAATTGCACCAACAGCAACAATAACACCAACAAGGACGGATGTGGTTTTATGCTGTTTTGTTGGTTTAAAAAATTTCAAATTTGCCACTTTCAATCAAAGTCAACTGAATTTAAGCATTTCAAAAAAAGCGAGGGAAAAAACACTAAACACAAAATAAAATATTGCAACAAAAACAACAAAGAAGAACGACTCTAGAAATTGTTTGCGGCTTTAGTACGTTGCTTCCTTTCAACTCAACTCAACTCAGCGCAGCTCAGCTCAGCTCAGCTCAGCCCAACTCAACTCGCCTCAACTCAAAAGGCACACCGCAAAAATGCTGACGAGGCCGCTGCGCATAGCACACATAGCAGGAGAAAAAAGCTTTATTGATTAGAGGGCGTTGCTGGCGCTGCCGTTGCCACTGCCACTGCCACTACCACCGCTACTGCCACCGCCATCGCCATCGCCACCGCCACTGCCGGTGCTGCACAATCACAACGCAGCAACATTTGCGGTTCCGTTCGCACTGTGTCAGTGGTCAGAGTTTTTGCTTGCTTGCTTGCTGGCTTGCTGCACTAGCCGCCTGGGTTGGTGCCACAAAAGGGACAAATTCAATATCCGCTGCCGTTTTGAGGGGAAGAAGCGTGAAATGTTGTTGCGAACCGTGGGAGCGTAATCGATATTCACAAACATGCGACCAACATTTTTTCCCTCCTTCCTTTTTCTTGCTGCTTTCTTTGTTGATTATTTTTTTTGTTTTCTTTTTTTGCACACAGTGTTCCTGCCAATTCTGGTTGACATTGTAACTTTCGGTTATAGTATTTATTTCTGCTGCTGTATTGTTGTTGCTGTTGTTTTTGTTGTAGTTGTGGTTGTTGCCCTTATGACAGCCCCGAAAGGTAACGACACTGACACGCTTAAGTTACACGCTTTGGCTGATTTTTGAGAACTTTGGTTTCATTCGTTTCGTTCCATTTCGTCGTAGTAGTTTTTTTTTTTCTTGCTGATGCAAATGCTCCTCCTTCTGCCGCTGCTGCTGTTGCTGTTGCTGTTGTTGTTGTTGATTGTAACGATATGTGTTGACCGTGTTTAATTGCAATTTTCGCTTTTGCATACGCACATTTCTTCGGCTTAAAGCGCCGCCGCCGCCGCCACCGCCGCCGCCACAGATACGAAAAAGTAAAAACGAGAAAAAACTTTTGATGCATCGAATTTGTAATTAAATTGATGCCTTTCACAAGGAATGAACTGTAAGAAATATGCGCATGCTCACATAAGCACATCCACATGTGGCACATGCGCATTGATATACTCGAGCAGCACCCCATGCATGCACAGTGCGCACACGCCCGCATAAAGCAAAGCGCTGCTGCATCACTGGTTCACTGTCTCGCCTGTGGGATTTTTGTGCGGCGTGCATGCGTGCTCTCTACAGAACAAACGACTGAAATAACTTCTAGCTCCAATGATGGATCACCGTAGATAAGCATTTTTGCGTAAACCGTATCTGGCGAGTAATCGCATCAGTCAGTGCGATGCGTTAAGTTGTATTGCCAGTTGCCTGCCCGTCTGCCCAACAGCCCAACTGTCTGAATACAGCTGCGACTTGTCCTTCTCGTCCTCCTCCTGCTCCAACGAAGCCAAAACATGCGTTCGTTTGCCTGCCTGCCTGTCGCTCCTACCTGTCCGCTTGCGTACGTTGATGTCCGCTTTGGGTTTTAAGCACACGTCACCATCATCATTGCCAGTATGACGCATGACAGTTGCAAGTTGTTTGCAGCTTGCTGTCTACCGCTGTTCCTGTTCCTGTTGCTGTTGCTGTTGCTGTTGCTGTTGCTATTGCTGCTTCTTCTGTTCCTGCTCCTGCTCCTGATCCCGCTGCTGCTGCTGGTGGTGCAACTCATGCAAGAATGACATTAAGATCAAGTTAAGACCGACCCGCAGGGGAAGTCCACAGTCCCAGCCGTGCACAGTGCTGTGGTGGGTGATTTGCGTTCCTCTGCGTTTCTCTGCTCTGCTCCTGTACTCTGCTGTACTGTAGACTGTGGTGCTGTGTTGTGCGCTAAACGATCGCACAGCAACGCAAATGCTGTGCGGCAGGCTACAGATGTGAAAATTGAATTTTCCAAATGCGCAAATGTTGGTGGCTTTGCCACTTTTTATGTCTTTCCTGGCTTGGCGAGATTTTAATTTGCATTCTACGCGCACAATAAACATTTTCAAATTAGTTGCAAGCTAATTTTTTATTCTTCCTTTTTTATTCAATTTTTTTCTTCGTTTTTGTATTTGTGCCCTTGTTGTTTTTCTTTTGTTTTTGTTTTTGCTATCGTTGTTATTATTGTGGGCATTGCTGTTGCTGTTTTTGTTGGCGTTGTTGTTGTTGTTGTTTTTGTTGGCGTTGTTGTTGTTGTTATGCTGAACCTAGACAAAAGCACTTTTTTACGCTTGATCTGCTATACGAAGTCATTTGCTGCTTAACACTTAAAAAGCATGACGAAAGTTTAAATGATTTCCTTCAAAAAGCTGCTGCTGTTGTTGCTGGTACTGTTGTTGGTGCTGTTGCTGCCGCGGCCAATGCATGCACGTTGCACGATAGTACAACAGCGACAGCTACAACCATTGTTGTTGTTTCTGTTGTTTCTGTTGTTGTTTTTGTGCTCTTGCAGAAGTTAAAACTTCAAAAAATTTTTCAATTAAATTTCATAGCAAATCGATTCTTGTATGCCTATAAATCCCAAATAAGAAGGAAACAAATTGAAATTCCTGTTGGGACCTCGCGTGAACCTCAACGTTCACGTTGCAGTGCGACCTTTTAAATAACAATTTTTATGTAAGAGTTGCGAGAGCGCAAATAAGAAAAAAATTATACAAAACACAAAACAAAAGCAAAAATATAAAATGCAAAACCAAAAAGAAAATGACATTTAAAAGATTTGAAGGTGTTTAAGCACTCAGGTTGGTTCAGTTCCGTCCAGCCATAACTGAACGTGGCCACACTCAAGTCTTATTTTCCCCCAAAGAGCAGCGCTCAGCATTCGTACCACGAACGGGATGTTTGGATGCAAGCGTGCGTGTATGTGTGTGTGTGTGTAACTATAAATTAAATGAGCATTTAAGTGCTCCATTAAACAAACTACAGGGCAGGCCTACAAATAAGTCGCATACCGCTTATCACTGACCAAAAATTGAACGCGTCAATACATTTAGAAATGTCTTAGGCCGTACTGGCAGCGCAGGGCCACGGCGACTTGGCGGCTTGGCGCTTAGGGCATGGCTGATAAATGAAATCTCTTGCATTTTCATTTCAATTCATTCCGGTAGTTGGCAGTTGAATTTCATATACGAATATAGGGGAGCACAGTAAAGAGTTGGCCCTGTCGTCGCCAACTGTTTACTTCTCTGTTTGTTTGTGAGGAGAGGGAAGATTTTGGATATTTCAGTATTTCCAACGTTGCACGCACGATTGCTTCGGCTTCTATAGTTGTTAATGTTATTACTGTTGTTGTTTCGGTTGCCACATTATGATGACAATTGATAAAAATCGCGTTGATCACAGACACAGAGCAGCACAGATATGCGGTAGCTTCGAAGCTGGGAAGCGGACAAAAATCTCCAGGCAGCAATCACATCATTACAATCATTCAAGTTCTTGATCTTAGATATGAATGTGTGTGTGTGTGTGTTTTTCCTCTGTCTAGCACTGAGGCGTCTGAGTGTATTGAGCCGGCACACATGGGGCATCGCTCAAACACACACGCCTGCGCACACTAGTGCTTCATTTCCTTGCATTGAGTACGAACAAACGCGTAGAAAATGTCTGATTGATGGCCACTTGGGTGGTTTTTGTAATATTCGTTTGCGCCTGCGCCTTCTTCTTTCTTTTTCCGTATTACTCACTTTTATGATTATTACGAGCATGTGTCTGCGTATGCATGTAGGGGCCAGCGAGGGACGTGTTCGCCCCGTACCCGTGTACAAGTATGTGAACATGTACTCGTACTGTGAAAACTGCTTCGAATTGTTTTTACAATTTTATAGCAATTGCAGAGGAGCGCGCCTCTCACTCAAATCATTTCAAACACCTGCCACTGAAACAAATTAACTATTTTATAAACTTCGCCGCTGCTCAGTTGAAGAGAATTGAGATTTCTCTATATATTTATTTATTACTATTATTGTTGTTATTAATATTATTATTATTATTATTGTTATATATATATATATATATATATATATATATATATATATATATATATATATATATTATATATTATATATATATATATATATATATATATATATATATATATATATGTATATATATATATATATATATATATATTTGTATATATATATATATATATATATATATATATATATATATATATATATATATATATATATATACATATATATATATATATATATATACATATATATATATATATATATATATACATATATATATATATATATATATATATATATATATATACATATATATATGTATATATATATATATATATATATATATATATATATATATATATATATATATATATATATCTAGTCGCTACAGGTATTCATGCTCGTCATAATTCTGCTCATAATCCTTCTGGCCCGACACCATATTAAACATCAACCTATGATGTAGCACAGCTCAAACACCAATGCAACTAGAAATCCGTAAAAGGAAATGGGGGTGGCTTGGTTACGTTTAAAGAAAAGCACCGAACGACGTCAATCCAGTGCAATCGACTGGAACCCGTAGTGTAGTCGGCGAAGAGACAGACCTGAAATTACCTGGAAAAGAAACCTTGAAGTGGAAATAATTAATACTAACAAAAGCTGGAAGACGATCAAGAGGTTGGCGCTTGACAGAATTGAGTGGAGAAAACTTTTTAGCGGTTCCAAATTATGATTGGGTTTGATTGAAAAGTATTCAAATGAACAAAATTTTGTTGAAATTTTAGGAGAATGGTCAACAAAAAACCAAAAACTACACAACTGGACACTTGGGCCACAAAATCAAATTAGAAAACCATTAAAGTAAAGACATCAAATTCAGCAAACTAAAGACATTAATTCAGGAAAATAGTATATTCCTTTAAGAAAACCAATAACTTTTTAAACATTCTTGCAAAAAGTTACACGTAGCCTATTTTATTAAATTCTTCAATAATATATGCCTCTATTGTTCATAGGGACCTTGAAAGATATATTTAAAAATCCTTAGGGGAAATTTCCTTGCTATAAAATGATCGAATCAAATTTATCTAAGGAATTGAACAAGTAATGGGCAACTTTTCCCACTAACGTAGCTTAACAATAAATTTATTTATGTTTTTAGCAGACATGAAGACCAGGGAGCAAGAGCAACACCGGGCCAAGCTTTCTGAAACCTTCCATTTGTTAAATTTAATTGCTTGTTCAGATTTTCTTAAAGAATAACAATTTACAGTTGATTTTTTAGAGGAATTCGATTTCTCAGGTCAATATAAAAAGCTTTTTCAATAACTCTAAAGAATATATTTCCATTTTTTTTTATTCTAACATGCTCGACAAGATATTTTGTCCGGCAAGTTTGGAAATCTAACATGCAAATCCAGTGCGTAGATATTACCATCTTTCAAGCTAGCCCCTCAAGCCTTAATATACTCGTTAAGGCCTATTTTAAATGTGTCTATTTTAATTTTCGGAAAAAACTATCAGATTATTTTGAGTTCAGTGTGAATTGATTTGGTATTATATGAGATTATGATACTCCTCAAAGTCGCAACTAGCACGATGTATCAAATCGATACTGTTTGAACACTCCTAGAAAAACCTAAAATTTTCTTGTAATCCAATTCAATTCAAACGATCAGTTTGTACGAAAACTCGGATGATTGTTGAGTTTTATTCGACCAAAATTCTGAATTTCTGAATCCGGCGGCCAAATGTCTTCAAAATTCGTGGAATTTTTATTCAATTAGTCCCTTCGCCACATTCGTTAGGATTTGGAGCTATTTATAACAGACAGAATACTGTACTCATCTCAAATGATGCATGTGGAAGTTAATGAATGATGCATGATGGACTTCACCACTTCATTTGCAGAACACCAAAAACCAAAAAAAGAGCAAACATAAATTAACAATTAAAACCGAAAGCGCAACAAAAAACTGCTGCAAATTTAATTGAAGCGTCAGCAGACAAAAAATGCACGTGATAATTAACGATCGCATTTACTCGCAAGTTAAGTTACGGAGCAGCGGAAAATCGGAACAAATTTATGTTGCATGTTAAGAGCGTGTAAACAAGCGCCGCATATGGCTTTTGATTTTTATTTATAATTATTATTTTAATTTTGTTGTTTCAGTCGTCGCACCGCTGCGATCGTTTCTGCAGTGTTTGCTGTGGCCGGGGCTGTGCAGGAGGTGCCGGCAAGTGTAAATTGAAAATGTTCAATAATGAGCGCTTTAAAGAAATATTTATTAAAACGTTATTGCGCCAGCACCACCAACAACATCGCCAGTCCACTAAGCAATTAGACCGCCCACTCGTTTTGCTTTTGTTAACATAAAGAACAGCCCAACAGCGAAATCCAAGCCACAACAAAAACAAATTAAGTTAAAATTTTCATTCGCCGCATCAGGTTAAGTGCATGCATGGAAATACTTTGCCGCAACCAAGCATTAATAAATCAAAAACTTTTGCTCATTAACACCTAAAAACAAATTTGAAATTCAACACCGCAAGATCACGATCAACTCCTATCGGTGATAACGATCAGCAGCAAATGTTGCAAAGATCGCTTATCTGGCGTCGCTGTCGTTTGCGCTGCAATTTGTGTGAACACTTTGGAGCTGGTGGCATGCCAAGCTCAGCGTAGACGAAACGCAAAAACGAAAAACTAAGAAAAGAAAAACTGAAACAGGAAACTGCATCAAACCACATTTGCAGCCAATGCAGCAACAAAAACACGTTTAATTATGGCTTAAACCGCATTTATCCGCAGGTTGTTGCTGGCACATCTCAGACGCGTATACAAAGTAACTGCGCTGTGCTATGATGAGTGTTTCTGTGTGTGAGTGGGTATGTATGTACACGCAAAGCGCAAATGCGCCCACTACGCAGCAACATCAGCAGCAGCAGCAGCAGCACAAATTGCAGGGCACAGACAAATATGTATAAAAGAGCGCAAACTGCACATCATCTGCAGCACAGCAGCACAGCAGCACTGCATCATTGCAGCTCATCGAGTAGCCGCATTCAGAGCGATGGCCCACAACTACATTTTCATCAAGACGTTTAGACATTGAAGACACTGACGTCGCTACCATATTTGCCACGGCGCAGTGAGGCGTTACCCCACCCACCCACAAATGGCGTTGCGATGGCAGCGAACAGCAAGAAACGAAAGAAGTGCCAAAGATGCAAAATTATTCGTAACTGGACACAGCTAGCAGGCAAGAGTGAGCAGGAAAAATCAACCGACCAGGCTGCCTGCCCAGGTAGCTGGGCAGGCAGTCAGGCTGGCAGGCAGTTAAGCAAAGGCTGAGCATAATTACGCATTCAAGCGATGCTCAAGTGCGCAATGTTGTAATTGTAATGATGATGACGGCTGATGGAGGAGACGACTCTGTGGCATGTATACAGCGAGTTAAGTTGACTTGGCCATTATTTGCTGATGGCCGTGGCTGCCCATCACCAACAGATCCCCTCCCACAGACAGCCGCAGCACCAGTGGCGGCAATCAGTAGCCACAAACTCCATGCACATGCCGGTGCATAATGATAATGCTGCAAGTAAGGGCAGGCTGACAGACTGGCCAACGGGCAGACAGGCATACGGTAAGCAGGGTAGCAGAAGCAGCAGGAGCAGCAGCCGCAGCTACAATAACAACAACTTGCACATAAATAATTATTGGCAATTGCTTAAAGTAGTGAACACCAACAACAACAGAAACACAGTAAGAAAAGCACAAAAAATGCGCAGGTGCAGCTGCACAAAGGCCCACCACCACCACACCACCGCCAACAAAAAAATAACAACAACAACAACAACAACAACACAAGCACCACCACCAATAGCAGCAACATCAGTTTCGCTATTTTATACTTATTGTTTATATTGCACTGCAATTTTCAATTTTTTTACCGCATTTTTCACATTTTAGCACACAGCATTGCGCTGCGCTGCGCTGCGTTGCTGCTTTGCGCCGCACGGCATCATATCGCATCGCAAAAACAAAAGACTTAAACAACGAACTCGCTTTTAACACCACTCTCGCGGCTAACATGCAGCAAGGCAGGCGGAGGTGCGCGCTCACACACACACACACACACACACACACACACACACGCACGCAAACAATGCATAATATGGCATAGAGGGAGACGCTACTGTTGTCTTCCTTTCGTCATAATCATCATCATCAGGGTCGTCATCATCATCGCCATCACCATCCTTCGAGTCGACATACGCGTAGTTGTTGTAATAATTCTGTTCAACACTAATTAGCCAAAGGATAAGGTTCAAGCCTTCAATGCAACCACTAGCTACTGACTTGGCCAGTGCACCAACTCGTCAGCCAGCCAACCAGTCATCCAGCCAGTCAGCCAACTAACCGCCTGCGATGTGCGCTTTAATGCACTACCAGTAGGAACGTGGGGGAATATATTTACACTAAAGCACCACAGCCAACAGCAGCAATAACAACAACAACCACAGCAGCAGCAGCAGCATAAGCACAAGCAAAGCAACTTTAATGAAAAGGAAACCCTAAACTGTTGCAGCGGTAATTATTGCAGAGGCTTTTAGCATTCCTTTCATTTCTTTTTAGTTGTTTCTGCTGTTGCTGTTGATGTGCTTAGCATGCACTCGTTTCGTTGGCGTTTTTGTGTTGGTGTGCAGGGAGTTTCCGGCCGGCGTATGCTTATAGCTTATATTCTTCTGCGTCTTTGCCTTTTTTTTGTTTTAATTTTGCTGCTGCTTTGCTTTTTGTTGGTGCGTTAAACTAACAATGGGAGTTATGGCATATAAAAACTAACACAGCAAGTTCCCATCCGGTCCACGTTGAGGGGCATAAATATTTATTGCTGAATCTGGTTAAGTTTAATTAGTGCTAAAGTGTTAATTTCGGTAGCTTTTCAAGTCAAGTGGAGTAGGAGCACTGCTGTGCAAGCGCTGCTGCGGCTAAGAAGGTTGTTAAATGAAGTTAAATTTAAATAATTTATGACAAGTGCTGTTAAAAAACGGGCCCCTGAAAGGAGCGGGAGGAATAAAAGAGACAGAGAGCGAGAGAAAAAGAGGTCAACTGCAATATATGCTTAAGATTCCATTGCATTGCCACAAACGTTTCACAATTCCCGCTAATGTACGTTTGAATGTTCCAATTAAGTTAGGAAAATAACACAATAGAGCTGGAAGACAACCACAAAATGTCACACTGCACCTCCATCACTAGAACATGCACAATCAATGATGTGGACTTAATTCTAATCTGATTACAACTGAAGTTAAAAGTTAAATCCAACAATAAGTGGCCAAAAGTTTGGATGAACAGTGTGTCAGATTGCATTGATAAGCTAAGCAGCGACTACACAAAAATTATGACTTAACTGCAATTGCTACAATAGGTTTGTTGTTTTGTTTGTTGCTCTTTCCACTGGCTTTAAATACTGGTGAGAAACAATGTTTCAGAATCAATGTTCTTACATTTTACGATGAGAGCGTGGCAAAGTTTTAAAATAGTAATAAAAATTTATAAACCAACTAAAATTAGTAAACAATGTAAATTGTTTCACACACTCACAAACAAACAATTTACTTTTATGATTATTTCACCACCAAACAGCTCATTTCCTTATACTTTGCCGTATGCTTCCGTGAGCTGACACCACGCACACACAGTCACACATGCAACTCGACAATACACAAGTATGTCCTTCCAACTAACACACACACACACATACAAACACACATACACATTACAAAAACATCAAATATAAAACATATAAAAACTCTCAAAACAAGGCGCACATGTTCCGCTCATGTCGTAAGTCACAGAATAAAGTTATAAAGCAGCAGACGCATGTAGCACAAATGCCGCTGCTAATAACCTGCAACAGTGCTCACACGTACAAGCGCAAATATTATACACTTTCAAATCGACTGCCATCGACAACAATAACAGCAATACCAGCAGCAGCAACAACAACGAAAGCCAACACTCCCACTGCTGCATTTGGATTTAGTGCATTTGCCGCACTTCCTGGCAATGCCAACAGGTACGCGCGGTGTTCGAAGTACTCACGCGAATAAACGTGTACGTATGTGTATGTGAATTTTTGTATGTATGTGTGTGTGTGTGTTTGGATGTACGCCCCAACACACAACATGCCACTCGACCCAGCCAATCACCCCCGCTGCCAAACAACGCCATTTAACTTCAACTTTTACTTAGCTTTACTTGGCTTTTTTTATAAGCCGCCAACGACACCCGTAATTTCCGTTTTTTTCTGCGTCCTCTTACTTACAATTGGCACGATTCGAATACCCCAGCAGTGAAACGGTATCAACATATCTCTATAAAATTCTAGACTGTAAGTCGATTACTTCCACCGATTACGAAAAGCAAAAAAATTACGTTATATATATATATGTATATATATATATATATATATATATATATATATATATATATATATATATATATATATATATATATATATATATATATATAATATATATATATATATATATATATATATATATATATATATATATATATAATATATATATATATATATATATATATATATATATATATATATATTATATATATATATATACATATATATATATATATATATATATATATATATATATAAATATATTTTATAGATAAATGAGTAAATATATCCCCGTTATTTCTCTAAGGATCATTGGGCTGCATTGGAATTTATCTTGAACATGTATATATACTACACCGGCTTAATACATATATATCGCTTCCGTAAGGATTCGAATAGGAATAAGCCTATTCATACTGGATCAACAGTACTAAAATCCGAAGGAATATATATACAACGTGGTTGAAATTAACAACTAGTATAAATACCAGTTCATAAATAGCATAGAAAAGGAGGATTGATAAATGAGAATGATCTCAAACCATGGGTGGCATTTCTCAAATTCAAAGCGGCATAAAACTCAAACTGTTCTATACCCGAACGATTCCATTATCATTTTAAATTGAGCAAGACCTTTGGAACAATGTTTCTCATTACGAAACCCTCACTGCTTCATTCTGACACACGAACCAATCCGATTCCAACTTTCTGACTTGAAGTTCAGAACGAAATCGGTAGAGAAGCTAGGAGCGAGTTATTAAGGAAATTGATATAAACAATTCATTATCCTTCACGACAGTTCAGGCTTAAGTTGGAAGCTTCGCTTTGTAGGATAGTCGGTTTTCCTGCAGGGATATATGCTGCAGTATAAGTGTGTGTGAGTGTGCACTCATATTTGTGTGTGTCGTGCGCAAAATGTTCCTTAAATTGTGTTTAATGGCATGAAAACATTTCTCAAAGTTGCTTTCTGCATGTGTGCCTAGGTGTGAGTGTAGGGTACGAATGTATGCATGTGTGTGTGTGTGTGTGTGTGTGTGTGTGTGTGTGTGAATGCGAGTGCACGTGAGTGTTCTTGTGTGTTGTTTTGTTGCAATTGACTTTTCGTTTGGCGCGTCACGTGCGCACGCACTGCAGTGCCAGCCGCAAAGAAAATAAAAAGAAATGGTTAAATAGATTTTTTACAAGCACAAACACGGCAAAGTTTTACCTCAAAATGTGCTCAATGCTTTTAATTTATTTCATTTGAGCTGCCCAAGCACGCCAGGCAGCAGGGGGACGCGGACGCCAGCGCTGACGCAAAAGCAAAGGCAAACGCAAACGCGAATGCGAACGCGAACGAGGACGATGCCGAGGACGAATGAACAGGCGAACTTCTGCTGCTGCAAAAGAAAATCAGAAAAAAGTTTTTTATTGGAATGTGCTGTGTGCAGTTACTGCGGTTCTGTGGACGATTGCATGCGTCACCCGCACCACCCACCGCCCCACTCATGCCAACAATAACAACAGCAACAGCATTAGTAGCAGCAGCAGAGCAACCAGCCAGCAAGTGAAACCGCAACGTTGACTGCATGTGGAAAATGTGGATTTTCAGGATTATTTCATGCGCGATTAGGAAGTAATTTGATTGCTGCATAGTGTAAAATTATTTGTAGATGTCTTGAGTGATTATGTGTGCGCAGTAGTTAATTGTAGAGGAACACCTTAACTGCCTTTCCAAATAGAGGAAGAGAAGCAGATCAGTACAAAATTAAATGAAAGCATTTGCTGAAAAGCTTGAAGTAAAGTAAGCAACTGCAAGGCACACTCAACTAAACCGATCTACGAAGAAGTTGACCGAGAGTGAAGGTCACATGGGGCGTATGCGTTTTATGGGCTTGCTGTAATTTCAATTCTAAATTTGCCAAATTTACACGCAGACAACCCTCGAAATCCTTTCTCTTTAATAATTTGTTAATTGATTTTGCGCCGCGTGTGCTGCACTTGCAATGCACACACAGCAGGTACTCGCCCTGCATAGCGCTGAAGCTTTCCGAGTTTGTTGCAGTTGTCCGGGACTGCCTGCTCCATAGCGCTCTGGAAGAATGCCTGCCAGAACTGCACTCCTCACTGTGGTGGATGCGTGCTTGAATGCCATGTGCTGGCGCTGCCGCTGCTCGAATAGTTATGCATAGCTGCTCCTTTTTCTTGTTGTGTTTATTGTTGTTGTTGTTGTTGTCGTCGTTTTTAGGGTAATTATAACACCGTGCTTAGTGCGCGGATGTGTGCGTGTGTGACTCTGACTATGACTGTGTCAGTATATGTGACCGCGTGTGTTTGCTTGTGTTTGAAATACGGTAACAACAAAACAAGTGCATGGCATTTGCACTTGCCAGCGGAGTGACGGCATTCGTGGTGTTCGCCGCTGTTGTTGCCATATTTCGCAATAAGCAGTCTGAAAATTTTACTGACGTAAACCATACAATTTTAAAGCAAATGCTTCGTCTGTGGGGGGTCAAGGATTAAGTCGTCGTTATAATTTTGCATTGCTTTTTTTCCTAATAATCATATTTGCTCATAATTATTAAATGTGAGGCGTTTATTTTTTCGTTTTTTTGTGGCTCTTATTTACTACAAGGAACTTAATTGCTGTGGAATAATTTTTACGAAAAACGAATTTCAAAAACACAAAAACCTAGAGAAGCAAAGCTACCAAAAAATGTATGCGAATTGTTTCGAAATTCCACGAAAAATGTAATTGTAATAAAGTAATTAAGCAAATTGGCTCTTGAAAAACAGATTTAAGCCACTGCGAGGGTTACTAACAATCCGTTGACTCACGGCCTCAGTTCAATCTACCTCCAACTCAATCCAGCTACACAAAAGAGTCCTACTACAACTACTCTGGCGTCCTCATGATTAGGAAAGGAACTCATAATCTAAGCTTGGGTCTGTTGCAGGTAACCAAACACCTGAATATATATATAAACATATATATATATATATATATATATATATATATATATATATATATATATATAAATATATATATATATATATATATATATATATATATATATATAAATATATATATATATATATATATATATATATATATATATATATATATATATATATATATGTATATACTCGTATATATATGTATATATATATATATATATATATATATATATATATGTATATGTATATATATATATATATATATATATATATATATATATATATATATATATATATATACATATATATATATATATATATATATATATATATATATATATATATATATATATATATATATATGTATATACTCGTATATATATGTATATATATATATATATATATATATATATATATATATATATATATATGTATATATATATATATATATATATATATATATATATATATATATATATATATATATATATATATATATATATATACATATATATATAAGTATAGACAGATAGAGCACTCTCAGCAAAACATCTCGGAGAACTGGTTTGCAGTAAAGGCTAAAATTTCTGTCCTCCAAATTGAGCATCGAGGACTAGAATGCGCTGAAGAAGCTAAAGTTATCGAAATATGACCATTTGAGCAGCGATTGCTGAGAACTCACCAGGAATTACAGCTTCAAGACGTTACAAAGGCTGGAGATTTATCACCATGCTCCAGGTTCCTTGCTCGGAAGAGCATCTGTACTGGTATATCTGAAGCCAAAATTGAGCGTGTCGCTGTCTAAAGAGAATGGAGAACGGGTTTCAGAGGGTTCCAACAAGAAATATTGTTCCTGATCAAACTTTAATGGTTCTTCTGCATCTTCCCTCACACTAGCCTTAACATTTTTCTCTGTCTGTCACTCTTTTCTCTTTACTATCCACCACTACCGTGCTCTCTTCCCCCTCAATCCAGACCACATATAAAAAATTTTATCTATTTCGAATAATGAAATTTCCCACATGACGGCAACCGCAAATCAATTACGATCTTATCCCCCCACAACTCACACATTGCGGCCTGCTTATTAAATCCAGCATATCCCGCAAATTAGCCCTCAAAAGTTATACAACCAAGCAAAAGACTTCCGTTTTGATCATCATTATCGGAACGACTGTTAAATGCAGAAGGCCTGTACACCAATGTAAGATCGAAATTCCATGCATCATCTTTTCCGCTTTGTTCGGTCCGGTTTCTATCAGTTCCGTACCGTTGGGAGTGCGTTTGGCTCCAATCTGTTCGGTGCCGTGCTATTTTCATCTGCGGCGGAACAGTGGCTAATTACTTGTATTAATATTAACCCTGCAATTGTATTGGTTCTTATAAGTAAATTGTAGGCTTGTTACAATTATTACAACAACAACAACATCAACACCAGCAACAGCAGCAGCCATAGCAACAACAAACCCTATCATTATTGAATGATAATTTGTGAAATCTCTTCTGCTTGTGTGTGTATGTGTTGTTTTATTATTGTTCTTGTAGTTTCTGTCGGCATTTCAGGCTTGGAAATGCAACCCAAAACCTCTTGTTCCACAGCAACCCACCAGAAAATTTGATCGAATCGAAATATAGAAATATCTGCACTCCTAACTACTAATATTCTGCAGTCATGATACGAGTGCACAAGGCGGCGGCCTAATCTGTAGCTTCGCGTGGAAGTTTTGTTTCACTTATTTAGTAGAAGAAAGTTCCGCTTCGTCATTAAACTAGCGATAACTGCAGTAATATATTCTTCAGTACTTCAACACCTCCTTAAGAAGTCCTCCACAGTACTACAAACACATTCCGATACTCTACTGATAGTTACATTTTCACCACATTTTTCGCAGAAAGGGAAAATACACCAATCATAACAAACTGTCTTGGGTGGTCTATTAAAATCCACAAACCCAACAAAACTATACTGAAAAAAAACTCTCAAGACTCGCTTCGAGATGATCGGTTATTTTTGAAACTCACTCACTGTCGCTTTCTCGCAGGCTATTCGTTGCCTTTAGCGTAGATATAACGAAAGCTTTCGGAAAGTGGCCTTCTTTTGTTCTGTGTCCTGATCATAGACGTAGAGAAACTCAGAGAGTGATCAATTTGTCTCGGACCGTTTTGAAATTCTGGGTAATGTGTGCGAGCACCGATGAATATATTTTACCATCACAAAAAGTCAAATTCTCTTTGCTGGGATATACTCGCGCATGGATAAGCGTGAGTGTTTGTGTGTATGTGTGAGTGGCACACGTGTGTACATTTGAAGATTTATCAAATTCTTAATAGAATTTCCACAGATTTTAGCTAAATCATGCAACAGTTGCCGCAGCAGCAACATCCGCGGCAGCTACAGCAGCAGCGGCACCACCAGTCACTGCCGCAGTGAAGAAGCGCCGCATCTGTGTGCTGACTGGCTGGCCCGCCACTCAACGTGCGTTCGAATTCGAATGCGAGTGCGAGTCGATTGCGAGTGGCTCTCCCCTTGTTGCAGCCGCTCGCTCGTACACCGCGGAGTGCCTCTTCTGGCATTTATCGTTCAGAAACGTCGTTACGTGTGTCATTCATTCGCAAAGTGGTAAAAGAGCGTGCATGTTGTTGTTGGCGGCGTCGGCGGTATTGAAGATGCTGCCTGCTTCTTGACGTGTTGTTGCTGTTGTTGTTGTTGCTGTTGTTGGTGCTGTTGTAGGCTGTTTGATGCTGCTGGCTGTTAACGTACTCGGACTGGGACTGGGACTCTCCTGGCCGGTTTGACAGGTGTTTCTGCTTGCAATGCTTCGATGTGAGATTTCGTTTGTTTTGTTTTTATTTGGTACGTTTTTGTGCCTTATTTTCATTTTTGTTGTATTATTATTTTTTGTTTTTGTTTTTTATCTTTTTGTTTTTGTTGTTAAATTTTTTAGTCAAATCTCTTTTGGCCAAGCTGTGGCGATTCTTTCGATATGGCTACAGCACTTGTTTCTTGTTATTGTTGATGTTGTTGTTGTTGTTGTTGTTGTTGTTCTGGTATTAAAAAATCTTTTTGGTTTTGTTTTAAATTGAAAAAATGTGTGTTTATTTTAATGTGCATTTTTTCCACTCTTTCCTTTTGTTTTGTATGCATGTGACTTGTTTGTGTGCTTTTGGTATACGAGTTTAACCGACGTTTTAGCTTTTTTGTCGCCGTTGTTTCATTTTTGTTGATGATGTTGTTGTTGGTGGTGTTGTTGTTGTTGTTTCTACTGCTTGTCTTTTTTTTTGAGTTATGACTTATCTGCCGATCGCGCATCTCAAATATCGCCCGCTCCATGTACCATTAGCATCGGATTTTATCTCGCAGTCGCACAACCGTCTCTAGCCTCCAGAACTGATGAGTGCATAACGAGAACTGGATTAATAAGCAGCAAACGCCGACGTATGCGACGTAACCGTCCGACAACTTGTCTCGCATAAATATGAATATCGGGCAAGCAGGCCTCACGAAGACACGCATGTATCGATGTTGTTAATGTTAGTGCGGAGTGCTGTGGGCTGGCGGAGGTGGTCAGATTGGAAGGGGTGGGGGGTTGATTGGTAGCGACAAAAGGAATTTATGAAATTATTGCGGTTTAAAAAGACATAAAGCCAATAAGCAGCCAGCCGCCGCCCGACTCCGTGAGGCATGATGAGACAGCAAGCCAAGCGGTTAATGCACACAAGTTGTGGGAGTTTCACGCATGCGCATGACGCTTCGTGGTCTTGTTATGCTGCTGATTCTCCCTCTGCTTGTGCTGTTGGCGTTTAGATATGTTAAGGTCGTTCGATCGTTCGATCGTTGGACCGGTCCCAATACGTATCCTTGGATGGCTGTGTCGTGTGCGCTTGTCAGCAGGCAAACCGCAATAACAGCAAGAAAGTATCCAACGTCCAGCCGTTCGTTCATCCGTCCATGTGTCTGCATATCTGGCGAGGTACATAAAAAGCGCTCATTGTTGTTGCAACTGTTGTTGTTGTTGTTCTCACTGTCGCCGTCAACAGCATGAACAGCAGAACACAAACACCAACCACCAGCACACCAAATTGAAACGTGGGAACCATGCACAGCTTTCAAAGTATCAATTTACTTCATTCCACACGTCGTCATACCACGACTGGATTTTGATTTGATTTTCAATTTTCTTTTATTTTTGTCGTTTTGTTTTTTGTTTTTGGTTTTGGTTTTGGTATTTATTCCCTTTCGATTGCATTGCAATCGGATTCAGATATTGTTCGTTTTTGCTTTTGATTTTTTCCTTTGGTTTCTGTCAATTGGGTTCTTGCTGGATTCATTGCCTGCCCTGCACTAACCGAGCAACCAACCAACCAACCAACAAACAAACCAGGCCGTCTTCAATCGATCCTTTAATACGAAAACTAGCGATTCTGTACGAGTTCGAGTGTGAGTACGTTTGTAGCATTCCTTTGTGCCATTTTAAAGAAGGTGATTTCAATTTCATACTGTCAATAAATTGAGGAGGCGTATAAGTAAAATAAGCAAGGAGCAAAGATCTACCTTTATGTCGTTAGAGGGGGGGGGGGGGGGGTAGTCGTTTTTAAATGCCAGCCAGCCAAACTGCAAACGCCAAGACAAAAAGCGACAGTTAGCGCGACCGCGGCAGCAGCCCTGCAATAAAAGCAAATGCAAAACAAAAACAAACAGAAAAGCCAAAAGCAGAACCAGCACCAGCAACAACATCAGCAGCAACAACACCAACAACAACAACAACAACAAAAGCAAAAAAGTTAAACAAATTCACAGCGAAATAACAAACAAGCCAGCAGGACAATGTGGCCGAGTGTGTGCAGCAGAGTGGAATTTAAGACGCTTTTGTCTTGTTTGATTTTATAAACTGACATCGGAAATAAGTTCGCCACTCAACAGGCTTCCCTTTTCCTGTTGTTTTGTTGCCGTTGCCGTTGTCGTTGTTGTTGTTGCTGTTGTTGTTTCTATCCTGGTTGTTGCCGTTGCTGTTGACTGTGGTTGTCGTTGCTGTTATTTTAGGTAGTTGTATACACAGCGGAGTGTTTATTATGTCCAAAAGGACACATTGGATTGTTTCGTGATTTTGGTATTTTGTTGCTTACCCCTTCTGGCGCAGTTTGTTTTATTCCATTTATCTGTCCTTTTTGCGTCATTTTATTTTATTTGCTTTTATTATTCTCTAATTTAGTTTACTCCTTGTATGCATGATGTGTTTATTATGCATTAGAATCGTTCCTATCACTGAATCGTTCTGTGACACACATCTCGGTATTTCAGTTACCGGCAGGTGCAGCAATCGGAATGGCTGTAAAATTCCGTTGCGGGCCAATTATAATCAGCCAGAAAGTGTCCATGAGTATGAGATGAATATGTACATATTTTGAAATATTTTACTGAAGCGTGTGTAGAGGCTCGGATATTAGTATCTGTGGAAGAGTAGTCTATGTCCTTTTTCAAGTTTTCCGACGGAACTTTCCGTAGTTCATTGAAAAAATTCAGTTCTTTCGTTCAATACAAACCTTCCGCTTTCTACAAAAGGACATATTTTTGAAACACAGTGAAAACATTGATTCCTGCTTAATGTGAAAAATCAAGAAACCACAGACAATTAAAAGACGTGGTAAATTCAAAAAGAACTGGAAACTGTCGAAAATGAAATCTCTACCATTGCAAACAATTTTAATATAAGTAAAGCGAATCGCCCAGCACCGAATTATATGCTTAAACTCTTCATTCACACCTAATGTCTCAAAAGAGCCCTCAGGAGCCGTTTTGCCCAGAGCAAAGGAGGAACCACAACAAAATATCAACAGCTCTACACAAGCAGAGGACAACCACGTCAAAGTACATCCTCAGTCTTAAAAGCGTTTCCCTAAAATATGTGTAAGAATTTGCCAGCTCCAGGGAGTTGTAGAAGAAATTATAATGAAGGACCAACGAAACGTGGAGACGACGATGTTATGTGCCAAAACTAAGCAGAGAACTCCACAAAGTTCTCACTGACTAAATGGATAATTGTAATATTATAAAAATATACATATTTAAAATTAGTTTGTTTTAATTACTACACAAATATTTATGAAAAACTCACATTTATTTTGATTAAAGTTAAACGATAGACGGCAACTAAATTCCATTCAATTTAAAGGTAAAAAATAAACAAAACAAATACACCGTAAACGACGCATTCCGCGTGCTCGATCAGAAGTGAAAAACGGCCAAATTAAATACGACTAAACTTTGGTTAATTTATGTAATTTCGTATTTGTTTTAAAATCGACAGAAATCTCGGTGTACACACACACTCCCATGCAAGACGCACACACGTGAACGTGTACGCAGAAAACGTCAACGCGTTTACTTGTTAACAAATCCATTAAAGAAATTTAAAACAAAAACAAAAAAGAAACGACTACAAAAAACAATGCAACTCAAGCATCGCTGACAAGCGTATTAACTTAAAAATTAACCGAAATTTTATTAATATTTATTGAGCAAAGTCAAAGCAAATATTTAAAAATCACCAAAGACAACGGAGCAGAAGACGCAGACGCAACCGCCGACGCCGACGCCGACGCCGCAGTCGGAGCTGTAGCCACAGAAAGCACACATTTCGAACGCAGTCGCAGCTCATTGAAGGCGGTGGGCAGAGAGCGGTTGAAACGCGGTTTCAAACTTAAACGGTAGAGCAGCACATCCCGCTGGACACTGCAAACTGCGGGTGGCCGATGGTAGGGTGGAGGCTGGAGTCCAACACAGAGACAGGCAAGGGCTGAGAAAGTAATTTCTATGAGTGTTCGTGTTGGCGTTTGTGCAGATAAAGCAAATCGACAATAAAAAAATGAAAAGTAATGAAAAATGAGCAAAAACAACTGAGTAGAGATATGCATAAACTATACTGCCCCCGTCCCCACATCACATGCCACCCTGCTTTCTGTCGTAACAGCAACAACAAAACTAACAACAAAGTCTTGAGGAGTTAAGACAAAAAATCAGCGTCAATACACATATTGAAAAGTCAGTGTAGTCGGTGCATGCAGCAGGCAGACGCACATACTCGTGGGCAAAGCAAATACGAGAAATGACGCCTGGCAATTAGAGTTGACACTCACTTTTCGAAGGCGGCAACTTGTCAAAAGACTGAAAATCGCGCGCAGAACAAAAACAAAAAAAAACAAAAAAAAAAACGAAAAAAGCTGCCACAGCCTCAGCAAAAACAACAAGAATGACAACAACACCAACTCAAAGTTAAACGAAAAATAAGTCCAAGTTGAAGACTGTCTGGTGCATTGGCTGGCAGGCGGTAGGCGGCAGGTGGCAGGCGGCAGCCTGGCAGGCAGGCTAAGTTGGCCATCGAACGCTAAAGAAGATGTTTTCAGTTTGGACCAAGTCTTATACGGCCGACTTTTTTACTTGTCTGTCTTTTGCTTTATTTTTGTATGCCTTTTTTTGTATATTTATGCTTTTTTGTTTTTTATTATTATTATTTATTTGCTTATTTTACTTAACAAATGGTCAAACAGTTGACAAAAACAAAGCCACAACAACAACAACAACAGCAGCAGCAGCAAGAAACACCACCACACCACTACCAAAAGGCAGCGAAGAGCTAATCCCCATCTTTTTGAATTTGTTGTCGTTAGTCGTTGCCGTTGCCGTTGGCGTCGCCGTTGCCGTAGCTGTTGTTGTTGTTTATTGTCAATATTGACAAACAGCGACAGCAACAGGCACAACAACAACAACAACAACAACACCGAAAGCAACCAGAAGAACAGCGCCGAGTGAAAGAACCACGCAACAATGTAAACATTGTTTTGGAAAGCCCCTTCAACAGAGTGCGAAGAGCGCGCAGCCAGCCGAACGCTTAGCATTAGCCTAAAGCTAATTGTCCACTCTCCACGCCGCCGCACCTGTGTCACACTAGCAATGCGGAGCTCCTTACTTAACTCCCCGCAATAAACCCAGTTCGATTCAATCCAATCCAGAGCCGACGTCTGGGGCCAGTTGAAGCCGTTTTCGAGCCACACAAAAAGAAAACTTTTCCACATTTCCACAACAATAGCGCTGCTAACTAATCATAAATTGTGAAGAATGTGCGCTATGTGCATTATCATGACTTTTGTTGTTATTGTCATTGTTGCTGTTGTTGCTGTTGTTCCCGTTGTTGTTGTTGTTGTTGTTGTTGTTGTTTTTGTTGCTGCTGCCGTTGCTGCTATTATTGTTGGGTGTTGTTGTCTGATACCACTTGCTGCTAACATCGATCGCCTGCAAGAGATATTTTCCACTTTGGTAGCAAATGAGTTCACGCATCTCTTGTCATGTCCGTGGCCGTTGATTCTGCTTTTCCTTTGTGCGATCTCTTCTTCGCCTCTCCTGACCGTTTCGTTTCTCCTCTTCCCACTGTCTACCTTTTGTGTGTGTGTGTGTGTGTGTGTGTTTGTGTGTGGCTATGTGTTTATTTGTTATGTATTTATTTTATTTATTTATTTTGTCGGACCTCTTTTCCATTGGCCTTTGCTTTGTTTGCGATTTAGGCAGATATTTATTTGTGATATTTTAATATTTGTGATATACTCGTACTCGTACTCGTGTGGGCCTGACTCGTTGGCATTTTAATATGCTAACAACTTTACAGATATGCATGGTAATTTATGGGCTCAAAAGTGCGTGCTGCTGCCAGCATTACAGGCGACATTTATATGGAAATGATTATGGAGTATGTATTGAGATGCAAAGAGCGAGGCAGGCGCAAAAGATGTGCTTAGGCATTGTTCGCATTGATTGCCGTTGATGGGAGTTGCTGTGGATACGAGTATTGTATTGGCAATGGCGGTGGCAGCGGTAGTAGCAATTGTGTGACGTTGGTCACAAAAGACAAGGCAACAGGTGCCAGCACACATCGCTATGTTGCCGGTTGAAAATGGAGTTGTAAACGGTACTTATGCTGGCAATTAGCAGACAACACTAAACTCAGTTATAAGGGGCTTAAATTTTTTTTTTAAATCCTATTTAACCCGGCAATTTATGGAATACGTTCAGGTAGCTGTGAATGGATTAAAATTTCGATTGGCATTGACTTGTTGGGCCTATCGGCACTTCAATCTCGCATAGGCAACGTTATCGCCTATGCAGACAGTTAGTTTACCCCGACACAAAGAGCACATCATTGTCATCATTAGTTTTATTATTATATACTATAACGATATTCAGAGCGCAAAGAATAGCAAATATACTTCAGATAACTCTAGACTATCTGAGGCACAGTTAGCAAGATTAAATTTACCTACGTTGTATTTTTGGTTGAAGGGAAAAAACTTGATCCCAATTGTAAAAATCGTCAATAACCAGTTCTTCAAAATGTAACAAACAATTGTTTTCTTCTGAAGGAGTTCTAATTTGATAACGAGTGTCATATTTCGTTCGCAGAACCGACAAAAAAAAAAAAGAAAAGCATAATGAAACATGTCGCTGGGGATTTAAATATTTTGAAGCGAATTTTGATAGCGAACTTTGAAACCCCATCAAGGAGTGTGCAACCACCACATAATTTCCACTCCTTTCAGAACAAGTCGGTAACAGAGACAAAGAACCACATGAATGTTATAAGAATACCCGAGGCCAAGTATCTATGCCCCGCCAATCGAACCAAATATGTAGTCCCGATCAATACTAAATCATGTCCAATTCAGAAGGAAAAAAATCATTTATCAAGAAATATGGTGGAGATGTGAGTACTTTGTTCCACAGCAGTCTCGAAATGACTGTGGCAAACTTACTACAGAGCGGAGAACACGATTGCTCACTTCAAAATTTTCAACTTCTAATTTTAGCAACAATTTTCAATTCGTTTCAGCTTATTGGAGAAGTAACTACGAGCAGATCGGTTCGCAGTCCCATTAAGGGACACCATATTCTTCGACGATTGGAGCTCTAACTTCCGCACTGACACTTTTCGAGGCGTTCCTTCGTATCACAGCTAAGCGAAGGCTTGTATGTGGGAGTATGTGTGTAATCGTATTTGATATTCATCTCAAGCATTGGCGCAAGAAGTTATTCGCATTAAAAAAAGCAAGACAATGGTAAGGAAGGTAAGCAGCGCACCGCCGTGGACATATTCTCTATGGACGGCGGAATACTCGTAGACGTAAAACGCAAATCAAAATGCGCACACAACAAATTGTTAAGCAATTGCAACGCATTCAAATTTGCCTAAATCAAATGCTAATCAGACATTGCAGCTGCCGCAAACGCAACTGCCACAACTGCCACAACTGCCCCAACTATCGCGACCACGTACCGCTGGCTGCGCGAATAGCTGCTATTTTGACAAATGCACACAACGCTTGGCGCACATACGCGTACATAAATAAATGTTCTAAATTAGCTGCGATATCAGCGAGACTGGCTACAGACAGCCAGCAAGCAGCCAGCAGCAGCAAACAGTATGCAGCAAGGTACGAGTAGTGGCCGCTTCTGCTGCTGTGGCGGCTGCTTTCGGTTGTCGCGGTATGTTGCCGTTCCTCTGCAGTAGTGTCGCTACTTTTCGGCACTAGTTGTCACGACTACTCGCTATGCTCCCTTCCCACAAAAGTTAATTTGCGGTCGCGACGGAAATTTTAGCTTCGTCGTGATCGCTTTGTGATAACAAAGTAAGCAGAGCTCACTATGGCACAGAAATTGTTTAATTCGCACGTGTATCTTCCGTAATTTGCAAGCGCGAATCTGTTTGAATGATTGCCCGACTGGCTGCACTGCTCCACACTAACCGACTCATGGCTCCCGGCACAACTATCGCATATGTAACGAGTACAATTGGGGAAAAAGTATTGGTATTGCGGGTCTCGGCCGTGGTCCAAAAGTAAGCCAAGCAAAACATATGACACAGAGTACATCGTCTTTGCGCCTGCGCCGTGGATAAGACCGTTTTGTTGTTATTGTTGTGTGTGTGAATTCGTTACTTTGCTTTTTATTTTCGTCTTAAGCATCGCTTACGCCATAAAAAGCCAATTTGAAACTAAAGTGTTGTTTATACGCCGCAAACTGTTTTGACTCTCTCGGCTGCTTGGCTTATTTGTCAGGTTTTCTGCCATTTGGTGTCTGCGCGCTGTCGTTATGGTAAGTAAATGTTGAAAATTGCCTCTTGATGCCGTTCCTGCTGCCGCTGCTGCTACCGCTACAGCTGCTGTTAGCGGAGATGTTGGTAGCAAAGTGCGTTAGATTTTTCGTTTCCTTCAATTTAAAAGCCACTACGACAGGTCCATGCGACAGACTAACAGACACACCAGACACACCAGACACAGTAGACACGGCAGACACACACCACACCACACCATGCCCCACTACGTCTCTCTATTATATGCCAACGTCGTTAAATTTGACTGCTGCATTATTTTGTGCACATTATCGTTAGATTAAAGCAAAGTAAAGTAAAGGAAAATTTAAATGAAATAAACTTGTTGCAGCGAGTCAGCTCTACAACAACAGTAACTGCAATGGCAATAACTGCAGTAGTAGCAGCAGCAGCAGCAGCAGTAACAGCAGCAACAGCAGCAGCAGCAGTAACAGACGTCATTTGCGGCCCGCCAGACCATGCGTGCAGTGGCCATAAAAGTTGATCAACAACAATTGCCTACTTTGTACTAATCGCATTTATGCAAGTGCAACACTTCGTGGACGATGCGCCAAGCCTCTGACTCTTCTGCTGCCGGAGCTGATGACGGTGCTGGTGACGGTGCTGGTGACGGTGCTGGTGCCGGTGCCCCTGTCATTTCGATTAGTTTTATTAAAATGGCTTTAATAGCTTCGACCAAAAGCAGGATTTTCTTCGGAACTTCTTGCTGGACACCCCCGATTCAAGTCCCACAACTGCTGCTCTCGCTGCTACATATTGTTATTGCCATTGTTCATGTTGCTTCTGTTGTTGTTATTGCGATATTGTTGTTGTTGTTGTTGTTGTGAGTATGACTGCTTCCTTTCAATGAAATTTCTATTATTAGAGAGTGTATCAATCACCAATTCCAAAATTGATAAATTCATTAATTTTTTTCCGCTTAATTGCTTTAATTCTGTGACGTAAATGGACGCGCCAGAATAATAAAAATTAATTCCTGATAAGGCTGAAAAACAAACACTCTCTCGCACACATACATCGACACTTAAATATATATATATATATATATATATATATATATATATATATATATATATATATACCAGATACGCATATATATATATATATATATATATATATATATATATATATATATATATATATATATATATATATATATATATTTACATATATATACATATATATATATATATATACCAGATACGTATACGTAATGATTTATAGTTTTTTTTTAATTGATAAAAGTAAGCGAGCATTTTATATTAAACACAAACAAATCTTGACCGTATGTTGTGTCCGCTTTTGGTGAGTGGGTGGTGGGTGCGCTGGTCTAAGCACTCGTGAGTGAACATTAATTGCACCCAATTTAGATAAAGCAGTTTCAAGTGTAAACACTTTATAAACTTTATCGCAAACGAAAGCAAAGGTCGGAAAAATAACACATTAAGCCAACAACAGGTGGCAATGACGATGCCCTGACAGAGTGCGCGTCATATAGATGATTTATGAGTCTAACCGATCGGTGGGGGGAGGACCTGAACTAACCTACTAACACTGACAACTAAGCTTCAAGCTGCAGAACTGAGTTGAGAGCAACAGAGTCTCTTGAATGAAAAGTGTTTTTGCATGAAGTTTGAGTACAGTTCTTAATAGCGATGAGAACTCAAGAGGAAGGAAGTGGTGATCAACACAGGCAACATTTCCGGATGCTGTCGTAACAGAAGAACTACCTAACCAAGAGAACGATGTTTAGATGTAGGCCTTGACCACATAAAATAGAGCAAAGATTAAGGCTCAGTTCATATAATGTGTACCGGATTATTAGCTGCATCCTTTGCTTTTGCATTTTACCCCAAACCAGAAATATTTTTCTTGCTTACTCTATTCCTGACAATGTCCGCATTAAAGTGCTGTTTGAAAAGTGGCTGCGAATTCATGTTGACTCAAACTAATTTAAGAAAATTAAATTTGAAATTACAAAATCAGGCGTTTCAAAGAAAAGTGTGTGGTGTTTGACCCCAGAGAACAAGCAAAAAGAGCAAAGCGCAGATATTTTACAAATATATAGAAAATCATTGTGTTCTGGCACTATGAAGACTGCTTACAATTAGTTAGGAAACTTTAGAGGAACACATTATAATAGCTGTATAAAGAAGTAGTGAAGTCTTCTACATTATGTATCCATAGTTTTAGAAATGCTTAAGAGCTGAATGAAATCGCTCAATTGGCTCTAAACACACTCTTTGAATGCTTTGGGTGAGCTTACAATGTTTCTTTCACAACTTTCAATTATATAGTGAAACATTATAAGGCTTTAAAGATATTTTTCGAAGTTTGTTCTTTTCTACCCCAATTGAGCAATTTTTTCAAATATATTTTATGCTAAGCCTCAGTCAAATAGCGTTTCTAACGACTCAGCCTTTCCTGTTTATATGCCAAAAATTTTCTGTTTTCATATTCAGTTTCATTTCATAGCGAAAATTGCATCCAAGTATCATGAAGCTGGTTACCGCCAGAAAGAGAGGGTGCTCGTGGGATGCGCGTGCGCGAATCACAGGCAATTAAAAACACACACAGACGAACACTCAAGAGGTGTAGCCTCCCATGAATCGTGCTAAAGTCATAAATATGTACATAGCGCTGGCAAAGACGCGAAGCGACAATTTGCTATATTTTTCAATATTCAAATAATCTCCCTCAATTTCTATCCATGATCTTTTTATTAATTTTTTTTTTGTGACAATTTTTTGTTTGGCTTTGCAAATAAACTTGTACGGCAGTGTTGAACACATGTGTGCCCCCACTTTGAGTACTTATTAAATAATGTGAAGAGATAATTTCAGTTGACGTAGTAAAATGGTCTCACACGCTATCGCCACACTGATAACCAAGTGTCCCAAGCGTGTACAGCGCACTGCGCTGAGAACCTAATGCGACTGATTGTGGCGGTCACTTCATAATTTTATTGTTAAACAGAAAACCAACAAAACCACCACCAGACCAACAACAACAAATGAATACATTTTGTACCATTAAAAATTAAAAGTTAAAAAACAGAAATTTATATTTCCTTTTAGTGATTGCACAGAAACCACAGCAACAATAACAATAACAATAACAACCACAACAACAACAGCAGCAGCAGCAGCAAGAAAAGCAGTGCGAAAGTTTTTAGTTTGAACTGATTTATTTAAATGAGTAAAAATAGAAATATGCATTTTGACAAATTATGGACAGCAAGTGAAATGAAGCAGCTTAGCATCATGCACAGAGACAACCAGAGAAGCAAACAGACAGCAGACTGAACAGCTAAAGCGATTAATATAGGCAATTGAATAATTGCTAATACCTTGAATCGATCGCTACATCTTCCAGAGGTGCTGACTCTGTCGTCAATATTGGCACTGAAGTGCTCCTCTGATCATTCCGGGGAGTTTCATACATTTGAACACCTGAGACCATGTGCGAGCGAATCGAAAAGACCATGCTCGGACCAAAGAACATTGTCATCAACTGATTCAAAACAATTGTGTAATTAATCCACAAATAGATGTCGTGATGGGGTGGTTTTACATACTACCAGGAACACCGACAGTTCATGTGTCAGCGAACCAGGACCAGAAGTGGAGGTAGCTGAATCCATGGTTACAATATCATCATCAACTCTTTACAGAAATTGACATTACTTGAAATTTTAAACAAAAAGGAAATGAAAACACCAAAAAACCACACACAAAAAAACCCAAGAAACAGGAGACACAAAAATGGCGGCTCACGTTCAATTCACAACTTCTAAACATGTTTTTGGATTTCGGTTTCTTTTTTTTGTTACACATTTAATTGAATTAAATTTGCTCGCTACTGTTAATTTAAGGGGTGTGATCAGTCAAGGTTCCTAATGAAAGACAAATCGTTTAGCATGCATTGCAGTTGGCATTACATTCACACATAGGTAAAAGTAGAGGCGAGGACTTTGGGTCTATGGCATGCTGAAAAGTATCTCAAATAACTGAAACTCGAGCTCAACACCGCACCATCCATGCCTTTGATGCCTACCAGGCCATATGGGTGACGCAGTTTGTGTTGTTTTAACATTTCCTCTTTAATTTCCTTCTCGTTTTTTATTTTCATTACACTATTTGCGGTAAAAATTAGCAGCTGAAATGAAACGATTTATGTTATTCAGGTTCATCACAAACGTGATGATTGACTTTTAATTTTGATTTGATTGACAAACAAAGCCCAGCGAACGGACAACAAGTGGCCTTCGAGAATCGATTCGTTTTCGACCATTTGACCAAGATGTAGGAGCTGCATGTGGCATGCTGCCGCTGGATTAATCATTGGAGGAAAGCCACCGGCAATCGTGTTTGTGCGTGTGTTCCACCAGAGCGTGACCACAGAACCCCGTCTGACGGCAGCAAGGTTGTCCATCGTGTACAATTGGAGTAGCACGTGACAAACCTTTTCGGCATTACTTTCGCCCAACTAGCAGTAGTGATACGAGTACGTGCTTGTAAGCAAAGGAGTGTTTGTGAATGGCTTTGTATTCGTGTTCGAATCAAGTGAAAATGCCGTTTGTTTTGACTATATTGGGTAGGAGGAACAGGTAAGCTGTGCAAAGTTGTTAAAGTATACCAAGGAGACGTCAGGGTATATAAAAATTGTTAAATAGTGATTAACACACATATCATAGTGATAAACACACATATCAGAGATCCTTAAGAGTGCACTCATTACTTGAAGGGACGATTCCTTAGTATTGTTTATTATTGCATTTGAATCACAACCAAATTCATTCAAGTTTAAGATATAATTCACACGCTTTTTCCAATGAAGACAGAGAAGGAATAACTTCAGAGAGTGTCAAGGATCACAAGGATATTACTCGCCGAGTTGACGCTAGACGAAAAGTAGAATTGAAGAATCATTTTACATGAACTGCTTGCATGGCTACGAAAGTGAGATTCTTACATTCCTGCAACCGGACATAGTGAGTTATTGCACACATTTTAATTATGGATAGATTGATTGTACCAAACGCAACGAAAGGACCCTTACCGACCTCTGATACGAATCTACGCACACTAATCTTGATTATTCCTGTTTATTTTATTAACAACAAAAACACCTTCATCAGCGGATATTACTAAAAACAGAACACGTAACCACATAAATTTTCTTGGTCAACAATATATTAGAAATATTTCCAATCTAATCTGTGAGTGCCTGTGTATAAAAAACTGAAATACGGAGTGTACTTCTCTTGAGACAGCTCCTTAATACGCATACAGTTCTGGAGGAGACCAGACGTTGAGCCCCGAATCTGCTGTTCACAAAGAATATTCATATCAAAGCTGCCCTTTACACATCTGAGCATCTTTCTTCGGTCTAGAAAAACGCCGCATAATAGCAAACTCCAGCCAACACAAACCACCGTACCACAACCCACAACACCAGTCTTCACAGTTCCTCATTGTACGCGCACTCACAAATCCGTTTAAGTACGGAATTTTTGCTTTGGTTTCGTTTACAATTTTATGTTAATTACCATTCGAATGCGCAACTTCAATACAAACACTCGCACACATTCGCTTACGCCCCAGTGGGAAAATTGGACCCTCTTGCCTTTAGTCGGGCTCTTAGAATAGCTTCCAAGCTATATCAAAAACCACTCAGCTGGCTTGAATCTCTCTTTGATAAGGTAGTGGCCAAAAAGTGCATATTTGGCACTAACTTTTTTGGATGTTCTTAGCTGGAGAGACTATTCAGGAAACTTCTGATGCACAGCGTTAATTTTCAAGACTTACATTTCGCGTCATTACCGATCCGAGTGAGAGACTTGGAAGTGACTAAAACAAACACTTATTAAAAGTAACGAAAGTTAAAAAAATAACTTTCGTAATTAACAAGGATAAGAATTATTCGAAACCTGTCTTTTGATATATTAGACAACGATACCATCATTGTGCCAGCAAAGATTTCTGGAAGAACTGAGATTGGAATACAAAATACCCAATCTAAAAATGTGTTTAAGCGGCCAACTTCAGACCTGCCTACATAAGCCACAGTGAAATATATTATGCAAGCACGCATTAGAACAAGCAGAGCTGTAATTTGGCCTGATATGCACCGTTTCATACTCACTATGGCCTATTGGCGCTATTTGAAAAGTGTTCCCTAAGCGAAATGAAACACTCCCAGTAGAAAGGCACAGCAAGATGACTTCAATTCTTGAAGTTTAGAGACTTTACCAGACTATGATACGACTCTGAGCAAAGAAATCTTAAATTTGATACAAGAGAGGACGTACCCCCATCCCCCAGTCCTCTTCTTTAGATACCATATCAGAGACTTTGACAAATGAACAAACACTATCCAAAGACGGGAAGGACTAACCTCGAGTTCAAGCGCCTTTTCCCATTGGGAACGTAAATGCATGTGTAAGCGCAAGTGTTTAAGTGGGCGCATGGGTCTGCGCCTGTGTGTGATTGTATGTTAATTTTATGCATACTTCTGCATTTAATTTTTTCGTACGTTCACTCACAGTCGCGGTCAGAAATAAATTAACCAATGCCCTGCCACCAATTTAACCCATTTTACAAGTAAACATTTCAATGCATACGCCTGAGTAAATGTGTGTTCACGCGTGTATCTGTGTGTGTGAGTGTGTAAGTGCATAAGCATACGTAAATATGCATATGCAACAGCGCAAGGGTTGCCTCTGCCTGAATGAGTGTGGCTGACTTTAGGTATTATTTAATTGTGTGTGGCTTGTTAATGGCCGGCATATTGGTGCGGGCGGGTCGGCGGATGGGCGGCTGGTTGGTTGTATCTGGTGGTGAGCGTCCATGAGCTGCTTCCCATTTAAAATGCCGCACAATGATGGCATGTAGCGATTTAATAAACATTAATTATGCGGCCTCGGTGAAGTGTCCTTTGGGCTGACTTCCTTTTTGTTATTGTGCTCCTTTGTGAATGTATCTCTTGTAAATATGTATGCACAGACTTGTATCTGAATCTGTGAAATCGTTAAATTGTCCATTGCAAAGGATTTATGATTGCACATGGAACAGCAGGCAGCATATGCGGCATACCAACAGGCTCTCTGCTCCGTTTAATGATTACACTCTGCCAATTGACTGCGATCAATTCAGTTTCGAACGCTCCACCCGCTGATGACACAATAACAAACAGGACAACACCAGGCGATCAGCGCTATTGACGGTGACGACACCAAATTTTAGACAGCTACGCAAACTGATCAACAGAAGGACACTCACATCGATAGACATACTGACAGACAGACAGACAGAGCGACTCTTCATGTAAACATAAACGAAAGCGTAAGCGTTCTGCGTTGCAATGCTATCGAGGAGGCGGCAAAGTAAAGCAGCAGCTGACCACAAACACTCCATAACGGCCGAGGTGTTTAAAATGCATATCAGGTTTTTCGGATTTAAGCAAAGTGCACAAACTATGCCTCACGCTGCACGCTGCACGCTTCATGCAGCATAATTCCGAACACGCGCTCGTCAATTTGCAGCAATTGCAGCAAACAGCCATTGCACGATCGTTACTACGATCCACCCAGCCACCCATCCACCCATCCACCCATCCACCCGACCACTCGCCCGGGTGCCTCCGTGCATCGCATATTCTCCGTAAGTGGCGATTGTGAAAAGAAGTCTGTCGTAAGCGTCCACACACCCAGACAAAACGAAGTGCAACATGTACGCGAGTATGTATGAGATGAAAACGCGCGTGCGCGCACGGTAAATAGTCCACACATCTATGCTAGGCCAGAAGCAGAAGCCGACGAAGAAAACGATGGAGTAAACAATTTTTATTCGATCATGTCAGGCAGCCAGGGTTGGATTTGCCGTTACGTTGAATAGTTTGGAGTCTAAGGCCCAGCAAACCACAAAAACGAAGGAATAATAAACTGCGATTTGGAAACATGGTCGAAATCCATGAAGGCGCAGACAACAATCTGACAGTTTGTTGGAATCAAATCCAAATTGTTTGTGGGAACAGATTTTGTCGATGAACTTTCACATTGTCCAATTGACGTCAAAATTTATATTGACCAAATGGTGGAACACGTTGCTGATGGTGTGCCAAATGACGAAATTCCTGAAGAATGTATTTAAGAACTTCAGAAGACGAATCTCTAGGGGTACCAGTGCCAGTTCCTCTGGGGGTCATGAGGAGAGACTTGTTCGTACAATGACTTCGGCTAGCAATCCTGCCGAATCTCACGCGCGATATGGCCCTCATATAATGCGGGTAGAACACGCGAGTTAATTAAGAGGGATCGCACAGAAACGGCAAGGCTCACGGCAGTTTACACTGGGCGCCGGTGTGTGTGTGGGCATTCATACTGAGAGACTGCGTATCCCCTTCAACAACCACTGCAGAAGCTGTGGGGACTTAACCCAGAAAGAAGCACTCTTCCATTACCTTTGCGAATGTCCGGTTTCTGGGGGCGTTCTTTCTTGATAACCTATCGGACTGCTCGGAGGTCAGTCCGAAGAATTTACTATGTTACCTAAACTCTACAGGCTGGGTTTAGAATCTACCATAATTCCGTTACTCGGTGAGGAAGTGGTATCAAAACGGTGCTACAGCGCTAATTGTGAGACGTATCGGGCAGATGAGTATCAACCACTGTAGCAAACCAACCAACCAACCATTCCAGAAACGAACTAAGGGGGTGGAAGATCAATATATCCATTGAACAGAAGTCACTAAGGCAGCTGACACATTTAGCGTTCATATTTACTGCTTGTTATTTAGTTGGTATCCTTACTCTTACATGTTTCTTCCTATCTCTATCTCTTCTTCTAAATATTCTCCAAGTGTTTATTACTGAGGGTTCCTTGTGTTCCTTGTTACTACCTAAAAGCCCACACAAAGTTACCCTGCCTTTGGCTAAAACTGTGCACCATGGAATTAGTACTATCTATGTTAGATTCTCAGTTCAAACTCCAGGAAATTCATAAATAATGGAATCAGTTGAGGAATGGGGGCAAAATTGAACTTGAACAACCTTTCAACAGTTTACTCAATTCTTCACGAAACAAAAATGATAAGAAATGATGGTTCCGAAAAGGAGCCTTTCAAGCGGCCCTGCAGCCAATCAACCAGTCAGGTTGCATTTGCTTCGGTTTAATTCGGTTTGGATTGGCTTTGGAGCATACGAGCGGGAGCGACATTGAGACAGAGATCCAACAGAGCACAAGCGACGGACCAGCAAAGAGATAGAGGGGCGAACGAACAGACAGACGGAAAGGCATACAGACAAACGGATCAGTTTGGCTGACACTTGTTTTAGGCCATACGCGCAGCAGCAACTGCAACAACGACAACAACTACAACAAGAGGCAAAATCACTTGAACGCGCGCGACATATTGAGAAATGTGCAATAGTTTAATGACCATATTTGGTACATTTTTATGGCAAGTTGCGTTTATCAGCGATCAATAAAAAAAATTGCAAAAAGATCGCATCGAGCAGAAAGCGAAAAAGGCTGAATTGCAATGCAAGCTCTTTTTTTATGATTTTTGTTGTCTGGAGTCTAGACTGGCAACGCGCGGAGCCGCCATATTAGAGAGCAGATTGTAAGTTGCTGGGACTGTTTGGCTGCATGGCTGCATGCCTGCTTGGAGGTGCATGCCACAAAAATTTTGACATAATTTTATTCTTTCTTTATGTTTCTATATTTTGAAGCCAATATTGCGCATAAATCTAGCCAATATCGGAACGGAAGCTGATGGCCATGTTCATTAATTAATTATGCGCGCGTTTGTACGCACTGCGAGTAACTCACTTTGCGCCAATGCCAGTGAACGAGCGAGCAATCAATCGCACACGTGATTAGGTTTGAGTAACTGCTGCAGCCAGCCGGCTACGCACTTGCTGCAACACGAAGGAAGAGGCACAGCATCAGCACAATGCGATGCAACGGCAGTAAGCAGTATCGGCAGCAGCGACAACAGCGGCAGCGCAGACAAATGAGGAGCGCACTGCATGTCTATGTATCTTGGCTTAAAAAGGTATAAATTACTAATGAATGACATACAATTTAATTGCCAGCTAACAACCGAACCGACGAGCGAACGAACGAACGAACGAACGCACCGGCCGATGCAACGCACTACTGCATTACTGCACCTCAGTGCAACGTTTGCTGAATGCTGCATGCAGCCAGCTCCGACAGCCCCAACAGCCCCGAGAGCCGGCAGTGCCACTGCATGGTGTTGCCGCCACAACTGTGGCAATTGTTGCCACTGCTGCTGTTGCTGCCTATTGGAATTAATGCGTATTGCACTTTTGAAGTGCGTGCATACAAATTTGTCATTTTTATGGTATTTAGCAGTGCTCTCCGTGGCACATAGTCCGCGCACTTGCCGATTTCGAGTACAGCTAGAAAATGTTTCCATTTCTATTTCTTTTGCCATCGCTCGCGCGTCCATACGCGCATTTACAAGTATTCATTTGCGAGTACGAGGAGTATGTGAAAGGTGTAAGCAATTGGATTGTAAACATACTTTTTTAATGAATTTAGTAGCTCGTTGTAGAAGACTGTAAATGGCAATGCAGGACATGCCTGTGCACCGTACCATTCCAGATTTGTAAATGCTTCTACAGCAATTAAAGGGTGATTTCATTATGGCGCACCTGTTAAAAATGGTGCGGCAATGCATTTCTCGCAATTAAAAGGGCTGCTTTAATTGTGTAGCTTTTGTGTATACGGCATCGTAAATTTTCGTATCAAATATAACGCAGTAAAGCCAAATGAAACGATTCCAATTACCGAGCATTTACACTCCTTGTGCGTGCCAAAGCGAACGATGAGGCAACTGCAACTACTGGGTCGACTCTACATAAGGTAATTAGGATCTTCAGGTGAGATCTGTGGAATGATGCCACAAAGAAAAATTGATAAATTCATCTCCACAACAATTGGAATTGGAATCAAGTCAGAAAGTATTTCTGAACCCCTCAACAAACTGGTCATTCAGAATATGAAATGGGCTTATCTGAAACATTGACAATTAGTGTAAAAGCCTGACGTACAATGCAAGATCTTAAAAGGAATTGAAAAATGAATTGCAACAAAATTGGAAAGTGCACACTTCCAAATTAAGCACTCAATCTAAAACAAAAAGAAATCCCAAATATAAAGAAATCAAAACATCCCTGCACAGAAACTAAGCCAAACTTAATTGTTCCGGTTACTTAGCAGAGATCTGCGAGATGACCTTCCTTGACGTGTTTGTATCGACTGCTGAAGTGCGAATGAAGACATCATTCCACAGGCAGAAAAAATGGGAGGATGTGAGGTCAATAAATTCAAAGTTTTTGATAGTTCGCATTCCATGCACACTTCGGATCCAACAAGGAAAAATTGCGGTTTCAAAGTAACAATAACCCTGGTTTCATATACATCAGGCAGCATGTTAATGTCTTCCATTCTCGGCTCGCGTCGGCTTACCAAAAGGTTTCCATCATAGTTACCTAATTTCATACCGAGTATTTCTGAGATTATAATTTAAAAAACGACTGATTTTCAAATCAAAGTGCTCAGCACTCGTTCAATAATTGATGAATTGTTTTGTCATATCAAAATACAAACTCCATTTGGAACCTAGAGCTCTGTTTATAGCTCCCTTACATCACTGCAGTTACCCAAACTCCAAATAATTCCATAATGAAAGCAACAACAAACATTTAATAAACTTTATAAAGTAATAATACTTTGTCTCTGAAACCATCTTCACTTCCACCATGTCCATATCAAAATATAAAATCACTCGAAGGACGATTCTTCTATTTTGTCTGTGTACCCGTAAACATTGGATATATAAGAAAAAGTGGGTTTAATACACTTATTTTTGACATTTGGTATAAAAAGGACAATAACGACATATTCGATGAAAATAAATTTGTTATGGAGAAAATATATTTATCCGATAATCTGGTGAAAAATATGTATTACAGGGAGGAAGATACTCATCGGAGAATCTGGTGAAAGAAATATTTCTTATCAATTTTATAATGCTATGAAGATTTATAGAGAAAAGAGTAGAGCAAAATAAACATTGAACAAATAACATTTTTGTAAAAGTTCACCGATTTTGATCCTACTGGATCCCTTGAACAAAAAATACACAATGCTGATGAGTGCAGATTGACAATATTGATTAGCAGAGGTTAATATATGAGTGGAGACTGTGTGGAAGTATTATTGACTTACTCTGACACAATAAAATTTCTGCAATAGCGATTAAGAATCATATTGGCTAAGTTCGCATTTTGTTGTCTCACGAGCTCTTCAGTTTGGAAGCACAAATCCTTCGTATAATTTTGCCACCCTTTCTGGTACACTCAGAAATATTCAGCAGTTTGAGTCGTAGTTTGGAGCGATTTCTAACGACTCCCACATTACTATGTACTTATGGCAATGCACACAAGTTTGTAAAAGTGCAGAGAAGTGCTGTAGTTGAAAAACTTTTTAATAGAAACGAAATAAACAAATGAAACATATTTATAGTCAGTAGTTCTGACTACATATGTACGATTACACATAAAGGGTTTTCCAATAAGAGGTGTTATTCTGGTATTCAAAGAAAAATGCCATTTTTGAGATAAATGATCGGATGTTTATTTCATAATAAAGAGGAAGGTATGCCGTTAATAATGCGTTGTTGAAGCGTGTATCGTTCCATTTTTAGTAATGGCGTAGTTTCTACTTGTCAAATGTCAAAGAATAAAAGCTTTAAAAGTGACAGCTACCGAAATACCGGGTGATTCAAAATAACACCTCTTGTTGGAAAACCCTTTACAAGGCAGTAGCTTTTGGAAGGCAGTAGCTTTTGTCCTATTCATAGGACAAAAGTGTCAAATACTGAAATTAAATGAAACAGCTTCTCTAAGAAAATGAGTTTTTTCGCAAAGGAAGCGAGTACGTATAGTGAGACTGTTAACTCTTCAGTTTTGTACAGACTGCACACGGGTCGTAACGTCAGTAAATAGCTACCATGTCCACAAATTATTAATTACGAATCGGAAGAAGTCGTAGTGGAGCCCAAAAATGAAAGCAATTAATATAATGGATAATTTTCAAACTGTCCATATTCAATGATGCGACATTTATTATTATATTGCCTCTGCGCCTACAATCCAAATTGCATTGGGATACACGTACAGATCATCATGATGAATTCCCCTAAAAGAAGCGAAAAGATTTGAGTAAAAAACGCCAATGTTTCACAATTGTCTCTGCAGGTAAGGAGTGGCTCTGAGTGAAAAATATCACTGTACAATTATGCAAAGGTCCCTGTAAGCTGCGCGGGTGGGCGGCCGCGCACTAATTTTTCGAAAGTTGCGCAGCGGTTTTTGTATTCCGCGTACAATGGGCTTGTTCACCATATTTTTTTCTATCATCTTATTAAAGAATTGGATCTAAAAATGGCAAAAATACACACAGGAGCAGGACGAATACCCCTCCCCCTTGCATACTTTTGTACTACACAGTCAACGAAATTAGAGGGAACATTGCAATTGTGTATGCGACACTCACGTATGAGAACATTTACGTCAAAGCCTGCTGCCAATGTAAAAGAAATGGTGTTAAAAGAGATCAGAAATACATGTGCTTCTTTGTTTTTTTCCAGCTTTTGGGTTGACTGACAGAACCAGGTTTGATGCATTATTTCACTGTGACTCTACTCTATGCGTAAATTTCTGGAACACTTTTCCGTAAGACTTTTCCCTTGATATTGTACAGTTTATTGGGATTTTCAGTTTACACTGCATACTCAAATGTCAGCTCAATATATGGTTGGGTGGTTCAGACATACGAGTACATATACTTTACAAGACCTTTACACAGCCAACGAGTCATAGCAAATATACTCCAAGAATATGATCATTCCTGACAAGCCTCATTTACGGTTACACAAACATTTCTCCAAATGCAATATGCATTGCCAGGCTGATGTAGCACGTAAATAAATTCAGCAGAATGCATATAATGAGCGATGTATGTAGAAATGTATGCTTAGGTGTGGATAAATACGGTATATTTATATATATATATATATATATATATATATATATATATATATATATATATATATATATATATATATATATATATATATATATATATATATATATCTATATATATGTATATATATATATATATATATATATATATATATATATATATATATATATATGTATATATATATATATATATATATATATATATATATATATATATATATATATATATTTGTGTGTGTGTGTGTGTGTGTTGAATAGGGCGCACACGTTTAGCTCTTTTCAACAAAACATTTACAAATATATTTAAATTATTTAAAAATGTTAAAGTTCACTGCAAATAGTTGACTCGGAATACCAAGTCGAATGCCGCACCAGCGCATTTAGCGGCCAACGCCGTCTCCGAAGAGAAAACAATTTCAAATATTTTCGTAACAAAATAATTACCCGATTCGATTTATACAAGTGCGGCAAATGTGGCAAGTATGTACGCCAGCAAGGCACTGAGTTGCAAGAAATGATTGATAAAGGCACGATCACTAGACATATATAGTAGAAGGGCGGGCATTGCATTTGAAAAATTGTAAAATTCGTGCGGAGTTGGTTTCTAGATGCGCATTTGTGGAATTGGGAAGCACCACAAAATACCATTGAAAGGCTGAGAGGCGTTTGGAAATATTGGTGCATTAAGTGATCAAATGGAGCAAAAGTACAGCAAAATATTTATATCAATTCTTCATAATGATTGGCAACAGTGGAGATATTCAATCCTAGCAGTTGTGCTTCCATTTTCACATTCATTCATTCATTCCCATCGGTTTGCACTCCCTTGCTGGCCGCGGGTCTCTGGTTAATTCACAAACAAAATATACACCATTTTTTCATTTATATTTATTGTGCGTCAATTTCAGAGCACGGTGTCACTGCGGTGATTGACGTCAAACTTGACAATCAGCTCGAAAACGTACGATCGCCAGCAGAGCCGTCGCTAATTTCCATACGGCACACCACTATGCTCCAGCCAGCACTCACACACACACGCTTGGTCGTTCGCACACTCGACTCGCACACAGGCGCATCGTCGCATGGGAAGTGGCTCGGCCACAGCGTATCAGCCCATCGTCTGTTCGTGTTGTAGGAGTTAAGGCTTTGTTCGCACTCAACAAATGGAAAATAAAATAAACTTTTAAACAAAGCCCAGAAAGAAGCGTATCAGAAACGTTGGCGATTGGAGAGCGAGCTAGGAAGCCAGCCTGCGAACGAACAAATTGAAATAAATTGTCGATCATTGATTAACGACGCTGATGATGATTATTGATTTATGGAAGGGCGGCTGCCGTTCTCACTGCCGGCACCCCAACATCAACAACAACACACGGCAACACAACCCCCTCCAAGAAAACGCCACCGAGACAAATGCTTTGCTGCTACTCGAATCGACATAGGTATGTCCGTCCATGCGACGGTTCGACGGCACAGAAGCCTATAATTTGCGCTGATAACCCTATTAGTGCAATAACAACAAACATAGCAGCAGCGACAACAATTGCTTACACAACAGTTTTTGCCTAAACTCCTTTTCCTTATATTCATATTAATATAGTTAATGTTGTTGTTATTGTTATTGTTGGCGCTTCTGGATACACGTTTTTTGTAATTAAACACTTTAGGTAAAATATATTTTTTGTCATATTTCGTAATTTGTTTGGAAATTCGCTAATTTTGTGATAATTTTTTCCCTCTCCTTGTGCAAAAAACAAATTTTTGATTATTTGTTAACTGTGTGTAAATTGCAGCGTACTGCAGCGTGAAACACAAAACCGTGCTGGAATTTCGTTTGGGCTGAGTTCTCCGGCGTCTTGAATTACTCTGACAAAGTGCTTCTTCGACGCCGGCTGAGGTGCTGAGGTGTTTTGTTGTGTGCCTTTTCACTTCTGGTGTTTGATAATTGGTTGGAAATAATATTTATAATCAGCATAGAAAAACAGGTCAATTGGAAGAGGTGCTGCAGGGAGAAGGAGGTGAAGACAATTTGAAATATTTAATTACTCCAAATTCGACCGAGTGAAATCGTTCATGTTTTGAAATCGCAAATGCCTCCGTTTGTAAGTTACAAATTAATAAAATCATATAAAACGTTTCCATGAGAACGCATAACACGACGTTGGGAAGAGTTGTGAAGAATTATACCAACTATTTATTGGATCTCTTTATGACAGTGGCGACATCGCAACGACAATAAGCATCTGTATTCCATACGAATCAGTTATATTGGTAATGCTAAATATTCCCAAAAAAGATGATTGGGTCGGGATAAGATAAAAGACAGAATAATATAGAATAATATCTTTAGGTTGCGGTAGATCTGTAATGATGATGAGACTATTCCATTTGTGATTTAAGAGCAAAATCATAAGCATTGTTTTATGGGAGGTACTAAATTTCCCCAGATACAACAAACAATGATCAAATTAGAAATATATAAAAAACGAAAAAGCATTTTAAATAAAATCGCATTTTTAGCCTGAAGTAAACATTAATTTACGACGAAGATGAATAAAAACCTCTGAAGAGTCCTCAAAAATTCGAATGTTTAAAGATCAGTACACTTCAACGACCGCTGTGGGAACTACACATCATGACAGAACGGTGGGGAAGGGGTGTGAAATTAGTTTGTCAGGATCGAATAAACTCGTCTGAATATTTTGTGTTTCCATCAAATCACACACATTTAAGTTATTGTTTTACTCTTCGAGTCGAAGGCCCCAGTAGCTAGTATTCATTCCCCTAAACCCTTGCAATCTTCGATTCGATGCCCCAAGATGGGCGACGCAGGAGGGGAGGACCACCGCCGATATGGAAAGACCAAGTTCATGAGGGCCTGTCGAGACACGGCATTTCCAACTGGCGTCAGTGTGCGCTTAGCAGAGACGACTGGCGAAGGCTCATTATGCGGCATTGACCCACTAGGGTTGTTCGCCAGCTAAGAAGATGAAACCCTTGCAGTCATAATTAATTATGGTCTAAGTTATAATTATAAGAATAAGTTATTGATATTTGTGCATTTGTACCCACTGCAAAAAGATTTTTGGGAAGTTTGACTTGAACGAAATTTATTCGCTTGACAAAACGTCTGAAACACTACTACTATTTCGCCAACTATATCACGACTATAAGTACCTCTGATCGAATTATTCGATGATGATTGTTTTTCACGTTTTCTTGCCCTGTAACAAAAGAAGCCATGTGATTCGTACACCCCTTGAAGTACGCTACTTGAAAATCACCCACAGATGAATTAGAATGTGTCCAAAATTCGAAGGATGAAAATGTGGACCGGCACCGTATAATCTAGATTATTAATTATACGATATCATCCCACATTTCAATTTGGTTCACCGATTGAAAGCGATACTAAATGGTTTCGTCATCGGCATCTCTTGTATGAGTATAAAAGCTATTAGTGTAAAAAACGGGACGGAAATACGACCATTGATTGCATGCCACCGGTAGCTTAGAGATTGTGCGATTCACATAAGCGAATCAGTGGTGGCTCTCTAACAGATTTTTAAAATAAACTTCTTGTCGCCAGTGTTGAAATGACTTAAGTCCAAATTGCAGAGGTTCTGTGAGTTGTTCGGTCCACTCGAATGTGTTTTCCTATTCTGAAATGAATACTTCCTTAACACTTTCAAAGATATTAAAGAAAAAGGGACACTTCTATCACTGAGCCTCTTTTCACATATTTTGTAACTAGAAATAACTAGGATTATTCAAAAGCTTTGCGTAAAGAAAATATGGAAATGATCTACGGATTTTGTATAATAGTAAATTAACAGTATCACTGGTGGAAGATAAGCCACAATTGTATAAGAATGTGCATATTTAGGAACAGTTTTCTCCTCTGCTAATGCTGCACCATGAAGAGTTGACAGAAATGAACTCAGGATTTCCATACACTTAAATACTATGGCATATATCTTATAGTCTGCTCAATATTGAAACCAATCCCTCGATAGCGTCGAAGAAGAACATCGATTTAGAAGCTTGAAACACATCTGTAAAGTTAGTGCGGAAGATTTGTGATGAATTCAAACATAATTAATCTTATATCAGAGCGGTCATGAGCATTTGGCAGAGCTATTTTATAACAAGAGATGTAAATTTCTGAGTTTTCACTGTAAATCGAACGATAGTTATCACTAAATTTTGAAATCTTTCATTGATCTACTATGCTGTCACTTTTTCTTAAAAAACTTGACAAATTTTCCTAAGAAGTTGCGACAGGATGAAAATTGGAAATACATGCAAAACTAGAGAAGGAAATATGTACGCACATATCGAAAGGCCCATGGAACTGTATGGCAAATCACCTTCCAATAGTTTTGAGCTGTTTTAAAATTATTGGGGATTTCAATGTCATGTTGCAACGTTAGTTATCTCAAAGAAACCAAAGGATTTCATAGCTTCCGAAAACCAGCAGATTATGTATCCATTTGGGTTCTGAACCGAACATAATTATATTGCTCCTTAAGGAAATATGTATGAAAGGGTTTGAACAATGTGTGGCGGAAACTAAGAGAAACCCACAATAGAAGACAACAATTTGAGGGGATATGACAATTACTGAATCCCACCGCTTTGAGATAATCGCTGAAAATATCTCATAGGAATATTTAGAGGAGATTTTCCGCTGATACTCATTGTTTTTGACTCAATTGTTTTGGATTGATTTATTTGAACAATGCTGGACCAATACTGAAAGCAGAGAACACAGAGAAAATAAACTTAAACGTCAAACGGCAAAGCAGCGAAATAAAGCAGACGGACGTTGTACACGAATCCACTAAAAATCGTGGTGAATCCACACAGAATCGTGGTGAATCCACTCAAAATCGTGGTGAATCCACTCAAAATCGTGGTGAATCCACTCAAAATCGTGGTGTGTCCGCTACGGACGCTGGCAGCGAAAAAGACTTTCCCTTCTCTGTGTTCTCTGGCTGAAAGTTAGTGAGGACAGACTTGTGAGATCCATTATAAAAAATGGAGTAAAACTAATTTTGGAATGCCAATTCTTTCCTCGTGATTTTGATCATTTTTGAAGGTAGCGGGATATTAAGACCTGACTTGGAAGTGGTGTAGCGCCGGAACAGGAATGATCTGGAACCAACTGCATAGCGCAATATCAGCTTTGATTCGTTCAGAGGTAGTTGGTGTGATCTGTAAACACTGGCACAGATCTTCGGTGTGGGTTACGCCTACAATAGTCGTATGCCAAGCGATTGTAGTGCACTTATAATTAAAAAATCATGCAAATTAATTGAAAAATAAACGCACCTTCTGCTCATTGAAGTGGTGCGACTTGTAATCCATCCAAGAGAGCACTTTGTACTCAATTCTAGAGTTCCAGTTTCGGCTTCTGGGTCAGAGTCAGTTAGAATTTGTGTGAAGAGATTAGAATTTAGCACCTTGGCAGCTTTTCGGCTGCAATATCTACTTTTAATTGATTTCTTTTTTCTTCGTTTTTCGTACATACAAACAAAAATTTGAATTATTGAAATTATTAAACCTTTCTTTTGTTTTGTTTTGCTTCTCTTTGTGTTTCTTTGTGGCTTTTGTGCTTTTTTATATCTGTTTATATATATATATATATATTATATATACATATATATTATATATATATATAAATTTTTTTTTAATTTTAAATTTAAGTGTTAATTGCTAATATCAAAAATATCACACAATTTATGCGTTGATGCGTTGTTCGTGGCTTTCGATGACGATAATTCCTGCTGTGCTCCTTGTTGTGAGTTTTTAAAAGTAGTTATTTACAATATATGTATAACTATATATATTTTGCTTTGTCTCTGTTTTGTGTTTATTTATTTTGTGTTTTGAAAAAAATTGGCAAGCTTTTTTTATGTTTCTAGTTACGTTTAATACTCGAACGTGTAATTATCTTCATTATTATTTAAATATTTTTGGTTTTTATAAATTTTTGTTTGTTTTTGTGTTTTTATATTTTCATTAAATAAATACGAAATTGTTTAAGACACTTTAATTACTGTTTATGCACTCTTTATGTATGTTTTTATTTGTTTTTTTTTTTTTAATATTAATGTTGCAAAATTTGAATCCGTCGTAATTGAAAATTGTGATTCTTGCGTTTGATTTTGTCTTTGTTAAAAATTTATATTTTATATTTTATATGTTTCTGTTTTTTGTTTTCTTTTATATAGATGAGTATATATTCTATTTTTCTTTTGAGTAGTTGTCGTGTGTAATGTTTTTGTGATTTCAAAATTGTGTTTAGTAGGTAGAGAGTCGAATATAATAGCAGAGTAAAAGTAGTAGTTATGTGGTAGTAGAAAAAGGTACACTCTTTAGTTGCGTAGTTTTATTATTTATTATTATAAATCTGAGTTATTAGATTTTATTTATCGTTATTTATGTGTTTGATTTTGCGTTTTACTAGCATATTTGAGCCTTATTCGTTTCGTAAATAGTTGAAAGTGAAGCGTTGAACGGTGTTCTCGTGTTGTTATTATGGTTGCGTCTTAAAACTGTTGCAGAGAAGCGGAAGCGTTTGCATTTTGCAGCATAGAAAAATTAGCTTTTGTGTCTAGTTGGATAAAAGAGGGGGAAAAACGAACGAACCAAAGATGTCTTTTGCGTTTTCCAGTTCTTGTTCTGATTGTTAATTATGAATTATAAGAAATTTCCGAACATAATCCAAAAGCCGTAAGAACATTAACCCTTGCAAGGAGACTGTAACCGACTGACCAAATGGACAGTTGACACGCTTATTATCCTTTAAAATACGTTTCGTTTGAGTGGAGACAAACCAAAATAAATGAAATGCAATTATATTTTGTCACTCTTAAATCACACATTTTCTTTATTCATTTATTCTTAATTTAACACTTTTTCTGCATATACTGCAATGTAGACAATTTTGCTGTTTTTATTTGAATTTATTTTTCTTTTACTAATATCAGTAAAATAATTATAAATTGAAAGAAGATTAGGAACGCCCTTCTGCCTTTAAAGAGTGTTGTTCCAGCGCGCGGCGTTCTATGTTTGTTATTTTGACGAGACGCCCGAGTTGTGTTATGTTGTATTTGTTTCACCAGCGAGCGGTTGCACGCACGACACCGTCAGCGTGCAAATAACAAATAACGTACGAATAATTTTCACTACAGCAGGCAGCGGCGCGATGTGCTGCGAACAGCCACAGCCAACAAACGGATTTTCTTCGCCGCTGGTTTGTCGTGAGCCGTTGCCGTTGCCGTTGTCGTCGTTGCTGTAGTCGTTTGCGCTGTCGTTAGCGCTGCTGTGTCGTCGGCGGTTTCCACCACCAATTCTTGGCCTACACACATGTGTGTGTGTGTGTGCGAGTATGCAGCCAGCCAGCTAGGATGTCCTTTGGAAGCACAGCAACAGAACGAACAAAACGAAAAATTAAAAACCAAACACACACACACACAAACCAAAAAGTAGCGCACTCAAATGTGAAGTTTAACCGACACTGCCCTACAAGACACTGAATTTCGTATTTCTTTCTAAGTAGAATATACCATACCCGCAAGTCCACATAGCGCGCACTGCTATACGTATACGCACGTACACACGCGCACAGTTGTCCCTCTCTCACGCTGGCTCGCTCTCTCTGGTACAGCCAGCTGGGTCTCTCAGAGTGCTTCGTTGCTTCGTTTTCGTTAGTGGGTTCGTGTTGCGGTGCGTCGGTGTTGGTGTAAGTGTTAAACTCACATAGATAAGCGCGGATAAAATTGTATGCTGCTGCCGCTCAACGCCGAAGTCGATTTTGCACTGATGTTGTGCTGCCTCTGCTGGTGCTGCTGCTGCTAATGCTGCTGCTGCTGTTGCTGCTCTTCTTCGTTGAATCTCAGCGAATGTTTTGGCCGCAGAACTCTTCGGCTTTGCTGCCTCTCGGATAGTGTAGAAGTAGTGCGGCTGTGGTGGTGAACACGTGCAAAACTTGCCAATTGTAGCGGAATTTGTCAAATTGTAATTTGTTGCTGCTGGTACTGCTGCTGCCGTTGTTGCTGTTGTTGTTTGTTGTGCATTATGCTTGTTGGCTGCGCTTAGCTTTCCTTGGCGGCGTGTAATCTGTGCCTGGCTGTGTGCGTTTTTATTTGGAGTATTTTTTGTGTTTTCTTTCTCGCTGCTGAAGTGCTAATTTTTTCAGTTTTTCTTTTCCTTTTGCTGCTGATGTTGTTGTTGTTGTTGTTTTTGTTGCGTGGGCTTTCTAATTGCACGATATGCCAATGGGGCTTCAGTGTTCAGTGTGCAATGTGGCGTGTGTATATGTTTGTTGTTGTTTTTGGTTTTGGTTTGGCGCCTCCTACTTTTTATATTGCTAGTGTTTTCGTTTCATGGTTTAAAAAGGTAACTGTATTTTTTTTCTGAAAACTTTGTATTGCTCACATCACAAGGCTAATGCTTCCAATATAGTCCTATGGAAGTATTAACTCAGAGACAGGTATTTTAAAATGTCCAGCTCCAAAAATAATTTAAATTGCCTCGAGAAATATGCCTCCAGTGAATAAAATATAGATCATCTGGAATTGTGATGGATTTCGAACGCAATTAATCAATTACAAATTTTTTAATTAAAATGTTTGCCACGCCCCCTTGTACAATAAAGGTAACTGTGTGCTTCAAATCCAATCTAGTGATGAAGAAATTGTTCATTTCACGCATGACACTGAAACCATTAGTTCCGCTGTCAACCCATCTCCCGGTTACCCACTCAAGATCAAGGAACAATAATCATATCGGCAGTTATTAAAATGTTTAACAGATAAATAATTGTTGTGAATATTAACAATTGATGCATTTAACGCCTCTACTCACGCGAACTATCTCACTTGAGATCTGTCTCAAGTGGGACACGATTTTTGTCAGTGGATTTTTTCACGTCTCTGCAGAGCCAAATATCTCAAGCAAAAATCTCTTTAAATTCACCTCCAGTGGTGAAAAAGTTTCCTTGTGTATTTTATCAGACAGACTAAGGATAAATTCGAAACTGTCGTACTGCCAACAAAGTGAAAAAGAAAGTATTTGTATTTGATTTTGACAAAATTGTAATTCTCTTTTATGTAAAACCAAAAAATTACTGTAAATTCACGATTTCTTTTCAATTTTAGTGACTTCACTCTTAGCTTTTTACAAACATTTTATTTTTATGTCGCTGTGACCTGCTATCGAGGTTGCCGCAATAAAAATCTCAAGTGGTAAGCAAAGAGCCTTCAGTATTCGATGTGAAGCCTCTATTGATACTCGGATGACACATGTGCCTATGTTGAGTTTTGTGACTGAACAACAATTGAGGGGAAAATGTTATTGTGAGAGTTTTTATTAAATACTTCCACTGTCAAATTTTTAAATAATGCATTTTGAATTCCTGTGTGTGTGGTTGTGTGTGTGTAGGCACTAAGAAAGCATTTGCATGAATCTTGCAACACCTTATTTAAATATATTTTATTACAGAAAATATGTCTCTACATATTTCTTTTGTAGTAGCTTTCTACACGAGTTATTCAATTGATAATATTTTCACAATATGCTCAAAAAACAGTTAGCTTTAGTTTTCAAATGTCCGTCTGAAGAAATGATTACAACATAAATGAAAAAAAATCATTTGATTCATTGATATCATTTACAACAAAAATTTAGTGGGAACTATCGTAATCGCCAAATATTATGGATGGTGACTACACAATCGGAACAATTGGAATTAGTTCATCACTAATCCACAGAATCGATCAACTGGTTTAATGAGCTATACTGAATATTTTATATAAATATCTGTTACGGACAACTTTGACAACTCATAGGGGAGGAACGTAAGATATCACTTTGGATATCTATATACTAAATGGTTCAAGAAATACTCCCACCCCCTCACTTTTCAGTAAAACCAACATTGGTATTGATAACTATTACACTTATATAAGTGTCCACTAAGCTTAAGGCCTTAGTTGCTATAGCTAGTTATAAGTTTGTCAACTTTAATCTATTTACTTTTTCCATAAATTAAATTAAATTAATATATTCATACAATTTACGACAGTGAATTTAGCATGTGACCTAATATAGTTTATTCTGCAATGTTGTGTATTTTTAAATTTTTTTAATTGTCTCTATGGCAGGAGTAATAAAAAATTTAGATCGGAATTGAAACTTTTCAATAAAGAAGAAATAGTTAAAATTTACAATGCAATCCAAGAACAGATGCCATCTATGATTGTGGGCCAGCATTACGCATTGTGATAGTATGCACATACATATGTAGATAATATAGTAAAACATGAGAGCGTTATTCCAACCCTTCAAATAATTGAATTAATAAATTCTAAATAAAAAGATAAAATCACCAGCACACAAAATTAGGCAAACATTTACGAACGTAAAAGAAAACAGTAACATATTCGCGTCTTATGATTGACAATTGCACGACTGATAGCAAAGCCAATAACAAGGCACACGATAAAAGAACCCTTTTTTTCATTTTTAATTGTAACAAACAAAATTTTGGTGGGTCCGATGGATCCTTGCTAAATGTAAGTAGAAAGATTTAAAATGAATGCTTTGCAGACATATTCAATATTTTTAGTATAACAGATTATAACTTGATACATTTGAAAAATCGGTATAGAAATCGAATTATTGGCTCACAAGTTCCAAAGTCGCCTTAGTATAATATACTTACGCGGAACAATGACAGAATCACCATAAGGAGAAAAAAGTAGTCGCATTGCAATGTTTTATTTCCAACTTCAATTAACATAATTTGATTGTGTGATTTTTCAAAAAAACGCTTTGTGTACATCTTGGTTGCACGAGAAATATCGAATTGGTTGAGCTTTTCACCACTGTTAGAATAAACAATATATGAAGTATGCGATGAAATAACCGACTACTTATGTAGAGATAAGTAGTCACTATACATAAACCGCAGATAAATTTTCCGGATAAAATGAGAGAGCACACACAGATAAAACCAACTGGCACGCACACATCCTCAGGCCTCAGCATGGATTATTAGAAGAGCAAAAGAGAACGACGGAACCACTTCGCTGGCTGCCAACCGGTATGGCATTCGTCTCAGTTTCATTCACTCCAGTGAGTGCTGAAATGTGGCAATGTGTGAGTGTTTTGTTGTGTGTGCATGGGCCGTGTTTAGCCCGCATAGGTGTGTGTGGGTACGTGTTTTGGAATGTTTACAAAACGCATGCAGTAGTGAATGAATGAAACGTAGCTAGCGCCCGCAACTGGTGCACACATCCAACCGCACAAACGCACACACTCAATCCGCTCGCATTTGTAGATTCGTGTATGCCTTAATGTGTGTTGCCATTGCGTTTCTCTTGGGAAATGTTGTTTGTGTTGGTGAATTGTGGGCAGGGAAAAATGAACGAAATAAAAAAACGCGAATACGCGATTCGTACAATTCTCAATTTGTTGTTGTTGTCGGTGTGGTTGTTGTTTGAGCGTTTACCAAAACGACAGCAACAACAATCACAACAACAACAGAAACGGCGACGATCTCAAAACAGAAACAACAAAAATTGAAAAATGGTGTAGGCATGCGGCGGACTCATTTGGATGGATGTGCTTGCTCAGCGTGGCATAGCGCAGCGCAGAGAACGAACAGACCAACGAACGAACGAACGCGAGTGAGTGGAGGTGGTAACAAATTCACAGCTTTTATACGCTGGCTACAGCAACAACAACAGCCGCACAAGCAAAAACACACAATGCAATAATACGAAGCCAATACTTATGCAGCCGTCAACTGTTGCATGTCGAGCGATTTGTTCGCTCAGCATTGGTTGCCTTGCACTCCGTCCAGTCGGTTGGCAGGGGTTTTCGTTGTTGGTTTTATTCATAGATGTTGCTGTCCTCCTGTGTGTGCCCACCAGCATTTCGTTTATCGTTCCTCCTTTCGCTAGTGGGAAGGCCAATACTATACAAAACTATCCCCATTGAAAATAGTCTATTCTAAAGCATTTCATGTGCGTAACGCCTCCTCCACGGCCACAACATTAGTTTCGCTTGATATAAACAGTTTTGTTAAGGCGAAAGCTTTATTTTTAATAGGAGTATCATGTATTTGCATCTGTATACTACACACTAGTAGCCTTTCTTCGTCTAAAAAGTCCCAAAATCTGTGATCCCTAACGAAGAAGCCGCAAGACTATTCATTTAATTGTCGCTATTCAGAGATTCTTTGATTTTGTGATTTATGAACGCTGGGATCTCTTGCTAATAATGTACTATACCTTCTATTCGGAAGTCATAAACTTGTCAAACCCAAAATTGCAATTATCATCGCAGTATCTCCCATTTGCACTCAATTGGAACACACAAAATAACACGAAGATAGAGGATAAACTGCAGACAAAAATATATATTTTTTCCTTTTCCCATAATAATAATAAATGTATACGTTAAAAAAGAGAAAAGTAAATTTACATTCATCCTCAAATCTGACCTGTACCTATTGCAGAGAGTTGATTGCAACTGCAAGCTTATATGCCACAGTTTTAGGGGCTAAAAATGTTGGAAACATTTGAATATTGAGTTGAATGATGACTCCCTTTTGCGTCCATGCCAAACTAGTGCTGCACCGTTTATTTAATAAATAAATAGTATGATAACTTCGTTAAACCTCCCTTTTCAATCACACCCACATGATAACGACTTTTCCAACTTTCTCACTTCAGAAGTTTTCCTAAAGAATAAATAGCAAATGTCGCCAACAGATGTGTTTATCAGGCTATATGAAAATTAGTGTTTTGCATCACAACCGACTTCCTTTGGTTCACAATTAACAGGCGATTTTGACAACGCCGCGTTGGGGAGCAAATAATTAAATGATAGAGCTACTTTTCCACTAACTTTACTATTTAATATTATATTGCCATGGGATCATAGCTTTATGAAAAGAGGCAAATCAAGCTCAATAAGTAATATCGAAGCTGTTACCTACTCCTATCCGTCTCCAGACTTCACCTTTCATAGAATGTAGTTAACATTTGCTTAAACTATTCCTAGTTGTGGGGAACTTGGGCTGAATGCCGCCGCTTAGTGGATCTGTAAAACAGTGTTCTCATTTAAGATTGCGATCATAACTTATTGCATTGGGTGACGTCACTACATACGAATGGTGTCCTTACGCTTCAACCATCGAACAGTTTTTGAGAATTATTTGTTCCATAATTAATTAAGTGCTTAAGTTTGAGAGAAAATTACGCACTAGAAATAACAGCTTAGATCAAAAGGGAAGGATTGGAATCAAAGAAGCGCTTGGACATAATATTCTGTGTGGAACTTGAAACAAGAATTTCACGATTGGGAGACTGACTACCTACCTAAAATTTAAAATCTAGATTTGTTTTTACAGCTTTTCTCTGATTAATGGAAAGGTTTAAATACCAATTACAATTTGAGTAGTTGAATTTACTTCATTGCTTTTAAAAGAGTCCAATCAACGACCGAACCACACGAGATAGCAATCAGTTTATAGGCCAGTCACTGCCTTCAAATTTATTGGTGACCGAATCTTCTTGATTTTTCCATCATGCATTTGAATAAGAAAAATGTGACTTGAGTCACAATTTTAAATCTTTCTATTACTTGACACCTCCGCCGATAACGGAACTAATCTTACATTTTGAGAGGAGAAATCTTCAAAAAAATTAGAGCAAAATATTTCATAGGGCGCGATTGAACGGCGTTCCTTTGAATGTTACTTCATCTGTCAATGTTACTGTTATTTGGAAATTTGGGCGTCGGGTCGGTCGTATGAAGAATATAATAGGTATTTTTATATGTAAGTTTTACTGTCTGCCATTCAATATGTCCATCATTACAGAGCAATGGTTTCAAAAATCCCGGTCGGCATCCAAGACTGCACAATGAACTAGTCCCCTCTTTGGTGTTATAGTGTTGTTCTTAACAAATTCGATTTGGTCTGTGTTGCTCCCATTCAGTCGATATTATAATGAACAAAACTTAACTTCTTATCAATAATATAATCTAATATTCTGTTAATGATCTTTATTATTCGAATATTCGATGCTTTATCAGTTAGATGAACAGATAGATTTTAAGTATTTGCAATATATCAGTGTTAATCAAAACCAACTTCACGATGCGTTTCGAACATGAAATTGACAGTCAGACTGTTTACAGCAGAGTATACAGAGTAAAGAAAAATAAACTTAAAAGTCAAACGGCAAAGCAGCGAAATAAAGGAGACGGACGATATGCATGAATCCACTGAAAGTCGTGTTGAATCCACTGAAAATCGTGTTGAATCCATTCAGAATCGTGGTGAATCCACTGAAAATCGTGTTAAATCCACTCAGAATCGTGGTGAATCCACTGAAAATCGTGTTGAATCCACTCAGAATCGTGGTGAGTCCACTCAAAGTCGTGGTGAATGCACTCAGAATCGTGGTGAATCCACTCAGAATCGTGGTGAATCCACTCAGAATCGTGGTGAATCCACTCAGAATTGTGGTGAATCCACTCAGAATCGTGGTGAATCCACTCAAAATCGTGGTGTGTCCGCTACGGACGCTGGCAGCAAAAAAGAGTTTCTTTTCTCTGTGTTCTCTGGTTTACAGTGAATGTTCTTTCCCTTGACAAAACTTCAGCCATCACCTGATGAGTTTGCGTGTCCGTATTTGTAGCTGATCGAAAACCAGAATTTTCTAATATGTACTCGTAGTAATATTATTGGTGTGCCCAATTTAATAATTATAAAAATACGATCTAATTGTATAAGACATGAAAGTTCGATTTGTGAAGCACTTGGAACTGATAACTTATTGAGTATTACCAACTTCGCTGCCAACTTCCAGAGAGTGTTAAGAGACCCGAAGACATGTTTGCAACTACAGTGGATATGGAGCTAAAATTATGTGACTCCAAATAAAATTATACTAATGTGGGAAACACAAAGGTGTACTCTTAATACCCGAAGGTCACGACATACTCATATTCTTAAAAAATAGTTTCTCTATTTTTCCGATATGTCGAATATGTTTTTTCCCCCAATTTCCCGGAAAAGCACAATAAAGTGGCTCAGAATTCTCTGATGATGATTTTGATTATACATAAACGGACCAAATATATGAATTTATATATATAGTATACTAAAATAATATAAGTATAAGTTGGTTTAAATGAGTATGTATATATAAGAATAAGATTTTTAAATCCTATAATAATACTACCAATTATTCCAATGAATATTGAACTGTGTTAGATACAGATAGTAAGTCACATGGAACACTTCAATATGGTGTTATTGTAGCAGCAATCGTGCAATTTCTCTTTGCAACAATGAGACTAAGAAACAAAAATCAAATTTTTAAAAATAGATTCTTAAAGATTTCACAAAACCACATGCGATCAAGTTAAAATAACAGCATCGTGAACGGCACCCATATACTCAGTTAGGTACATTATGATTCCACCAGATCCTAGCAAGAAACATATATATTAAAGAAAGTTTCCTTGGAATGGTGGAACTTATTTCGCTGAAGCTGAAAGAGAGTTAACTGAGAGACAAAATATAAGAAGTTTCTGTGCTAAAAATGAGGGCGAGGCGGGAAGTTTGGCTATTTTTGCGTCTTTTCATCATACTGCGCTTGAGATATGTTTCCACATCGTACTAGTATTGAGATCGGACTAGTCAAATAGGCTGTCAATGAAGTAGCTTCCTGCTCTGCGTAGAAACGCAGGAGGCAGTGGACACATCTACGATTTAGCTGCTGCATGCATGATTCTGAATTCTGGGTAAGTTTTTCTGCTTATAGGGATATTCTAAGCATGTTGCAGGAGTTTTCAATTAGAAATGAACTGAATGAAATATGCAGATCACGTAGACGAAAAGTGAATATTTTCAAAAGATTGCTCTAATCATTGTCCTGCGACGAAAAATTTAAAATGTGTACTCATAATTACAAATTGCTGAAAAGCACATGGGAGTGTGCAAAGCAACAACACCCCATGCGAACAGCAGCGACCAAATGCGCAGATGTCCAAACATGCGAGACAGTTAGGAATTCCGTTGAAATCAAGAAAATCTTCCCACGGTCGCGAAAGACGCTTTTATGCGACGAGACCCTATACAAAAATACAGAAGCAAAAACAAAAAAAAAAAACAAAAAAAGAACCAAAAAATAACAAATAAAGCAAATCACTGCATCACCCTCTTCCGACGCACTCAGTCGCTCGAGCAGCAACAAGCAACCCCCTAACTTTTGGCGGGAAACCGGGAAACCACTGCTTCTGCGCAAATACCGCACAGGATAATAATTGAGCGAAACCAGCGGCACCCTTGGGCCCCTGTGCCTTTGCGCATTTGCCATTTTCGGGGAGGAAGCGACCAAAAGAAAACTTTCTCAGTGCACAAGAAATGCGTAACAAATGAAATGCGCACAAGGACTCTGTATCGGAACAATGCCAGGCAGGAGGGTTGCACAGACATACATACACAGTAATGTCAGGCGCTACCCTCAGCCACGTTGGTGGTGCGCGGTGGGTTTGTTACCTGAATGCATTGCTCCTGCGCATTAATGCGGCGTGGTTAACTTCAGCTTTAATTGCAGCGAAGGAATTCAATGTTTGGCCTCTCGTGTGCTGCCTCCTCATTTCCACTTCCGCATCCCACCGAGCGAGAGAACAAAAGCAAATTTAGCGTTTCATTCGTTTGAAGTGCATTTACCTTTCTCGCCCATTGTTTGTGCCGAGAAGTGAGAATCGTGATTTGGGATGTGAGATTGTGAGAATAGAGAATAGGTACGCTTGTTAATTTCGGCGATTGTGCGATTGTTACATTCATCCTGTCATCCCCCTTCGCTTATTTGAGGCGCACCAATTTCATTTTAATATTCCAATTTCCTCTGCTTAAGCTGATTGATGTGCCTGTCCGGCTGGAGAGAGAATTTGGCAGGCAAAAAATGCCGCGACATCGAAGTCACTGTCAAAATTAATCATCCATCAAATGGCGGACCACGCCAACAATCGCACAAACCCAGGCAAGCCGTGAAGCGGAGTGTATTTAGAGGGAGAGGCGAGGTAAGGGGAGGTAAAGCGAGGCTTTTCCAAACCATTGCATGCTTAATAAGCATATTTAGTGTTTCTACTTGTGTTCACACCAGAATGCAAGCAAACAGCGGTGGGCTGGCTGGGCAGAGTGGGTTGGCTGCTTACTTAAAATTGAAAGTCGAAATCGAAAAACGAAAATCGCATGCATTGAGTGCATTGAGTGCAAACAGTAGCCCTCAACTGTCAATTGCCAACACATGCACACTGCACTAATTTACGCGAAACAACTCAATAACAACAGCCTAAAAAGGAGGCACACCACGCCACACCACGCCACGACACATCGCGCCGCCAATGGAAAAACGCATTTCAAACAAATCTCACAATTTTGCGCTCGCATTCATTTGCATCTGTAATCAAATCGCATCGAAACAAAATCCAACATCAAATCGCCATAATCGTAAAAGATTATGGCGGCCCAAATGCCGCTGCGGCTGTTGTCAGTGGGGCTGCGCCAACGTACGCCCGCTGCGCCACACCACGACACTCCAAAGCGAGTTTCAAGTGGTAACTGGCAATTGGCAATTGGCAACTGTATTGGGAGCATGGGCAGGGGCAGTGGGCACGGTGCTGACATATGACAACGCCACAGTGCTACCACACCAACAACTCGCGGTTTCCTCAGCCAACACACGCGCGGCCGCAGTACAGCTCAAGGAATATTTTCAATTTTCACGCAATCCGCGCATTAATTACAAATGCGCGCAAGCGCCCTCCTGCGCTCTCCAGCAGCCGCTGATTGTCTGTGTTGTTGCCGATTTTGTTACTTTATATTGCAATTAAATAGAAACGCGTAACCGAGTGCGCCGCGCACACTGTTCAGTCAACAGAAACACACTCGCTTTCGCACACAAGTGCAGCAGCCAGGCCCGTGCTCAGGACTGTGACATGGGGGCCATGGGGGTTTTCGCAAATTTGTATTTTCCCTCATTTTGCAGCCGATTCTGAGGACTGAAAATATATAAAACAGGGAAAAACACAGAATAGGATTTGGGGGGGTTTATGCCCCCATCACCCATTGGCGCACGGCCTTGCCCTCAACCCATATAAAATGCTAATTTGGACTGTTTCCGATTGTGGCTAACGCAGCGAGTGCCAACAGATCTCCAGGGCCGATAATACCAGCAGCAAACATTGTGGCGGGAGACGAGTGCAATTAAAAGCGAGCGTTCGCAATTGCATAGAAAGCAACGTAGAAAACAGCTGAGCTGATGAGTTGAGTTGTTGGTGCCATGCCAGCCACCAGAGCCACCAGCTGAGAACCGCGGATCTAACAGTTTTCTGTTATTTTCAAGCATCAAGCTTCAAACACCGAAAACCAGAGCAGCACCAGCTGCAGTTGCTAGCGCGGCTGACTCACTGCACTGCCGCATTAACACGACCACTTTTAATTGGCAATTATCATTAAAATAATTAAAAACAAAAATAATTTGGCCACTGTTGTTGAGTGAGCACCGCACAGTGGTTGGCTACTCAGTCGGGCGTCAGACCAGTTGGCCAGGACGTTATGCTTGTAGCCAGCTATTTCGAGCTCCAACTCAGCCAAAGACAACTTAGCGCAGAGCGGAATAGTATGGAGGTAACAGGTGTTAACCTTGTCTACTGGCATAAATCACACACGCAGCATTGTTTAACGCTAAGAAATCACGTCTATATATAATTTTCGTATTATAGAGGGGACTTATTCAGCGGCGTTTATATCAGAGGAAAAGATTCGAATTAATCAAGTCAAATTTCTGGCATTTAAAGTTGATTTCTTAACAAAGTGAAATTCCCGCTTACTTGGTCGAAGGGTCGTGAATGGCGTAGGAGCATAATCTGTCTGTTACAGCGTTATCAAGTTTATGATTGAAATGAAAGTGTCGCGATACTCGTAGACCCACCTGGACTAACAAGTTTCAGTGTGTTATCGCAGGATAAAAGCTTTTGGCTTCTAGCACTTTGCCAGCAACTGACAACGTTGGCATTGACTGTTTCTTCATTTCTGTGTGCTTCCTCTCTGGTACCTTGAAATTGAGGGTGGTTTCCCTGTGAAATTTGAAACTATCAATGATTATACAAGCATATGAGAATATTAGGTTCTAGTGTTGACAATCTTTTCAGTTATCAATCTAAATGGGTTTCTATAATATATAATAGTCTGCTATTAGAGTAGGCATCAATTGGACATACAAATCGTGAATATATAAATAGAGATGAAAAATACAAAAATTCTTTAAGTGGCCATGTTTAAAGGCTCGTGGAATATGCTTAAAGCCTCGACATTAGAAGAACTAATGTAATGCCTTCTAATTAAAACGAAAACTATTGCAATGGATTCTATCACTTATTTTTAAGGATGCTGGCGGCAACATATCGGCTCAGGCTAAATAAACAGTTTGAATTGCGAAAATGTGGAAATGCAAACAATTGAGAGAAAGTAAATATATCAATGCAATCATGGAGAGTATTGATATAGATAGGGGAGCTGGAGAGTCTAGCGGAGAGTTTAATATAAATGAAAAAAATTATGAGAAAATTATTTTCGTTTAAGAAAAGAGACCATGAAAGCAAAAGGAAGCCTGAAAGGTGATGCAGTAATGCCAAGGAAAAAATATGGGATTTCCAGAAAACCAGGGTATTAGCGGAATACTAGCGTGGCGGACTTAAGGAAAGATTGCCTAAAACTAAGAATACTGCAACAGAGAGCAAAGGGAAGAAGACACCTAACTTCCAGCAGCTATAGCGGGACTACAAAATGACACGAACACAATTCAGGATAGCAATTTCTGCCGCAAGAAGTAAGGGAATTGAAACTCTTATGGATGACATGGAAAATAGCACTGGTTGCACTTTTAGTACAGTATCGGATGATGCAGCTAGTGTCATTGCCAATTGCAGCCCAGAGGATATTGGAGCGAGAAAGGCAAAACAGGCATACTTGTCACGGGAAAATAAGAAGAATTAACGCTCTTCAGAGAATACCGGTTAAGAACGCATTGTGGAGTGACAGCATGTATAGGATTGCTCCTCAAAGGGCCGCTGGAATTATGAACTGATACCAGATATCAAAGTATGGAGAAAGAGGAAACATAGTGACATGAACTTGTACCTGACGAAACTCCTGTCGGGCCATGGGTCTTTTAGGGACAATTGCACAAATATTAGCACATGGAGGCTTCGAGGCTTTTTATATTGCTGCAATAAAATTGAGGATGCGGAGTACGTGCTATTGGAGTGCGTAAGGCTTGCAAGACAACGTTACCACCTCTAAATATTGATGCGGAGGCCCTTAGCCCCGCCCGGATTGACACAGTTTATGCTCAGCTCTGAGAGGGTGTGGGAAGAAGCCAATATAATGGTTCTGCAGATCATTATACGGCTACGATGGGACGAACAACTAATTAGAACAATAGCAAGATAATTTAATTGATTGACCCAACCTTCCCGGCGAGGGAATTCCTTAGTGGGCTATAACGCTACAGTGCAAATAGGAGGTGGTTTAGTACGTCGGCCCAAAATGTATATTTTAACTCAGCCGATGGCTCATGTTGCTAGTGCTGCTGCTTGTTTATATTTGTATCATTTGTTATTATGCAAATTTAATAAACACATAAATAGATATATTTTAACTTATGTGAATTGTGCTGAATCGGGCTGAACGTGTCTTGCGAAGAAGAAAAAACACTAATACACACCTAAGCCAACATTCAATCTATATAAACACACTTCAACCAACACAAAGCATATGGATGGAATTTTTTAATTGAGTTTTCAGTTTGCTGGGATGACACGGTTACACATTGTTTTGTCTTTCGTCTCTTTTTGTAGTGATTCTGTTGATATCACAATTTCTTACGAGTTACTTTAAGATTTCAATCTTTGTAGTGGAATGGATTTACGACGACTGCTCCGCTAAAATGGTGTGGCAGCTTTGTGCCTAATGTAGACATGCCCAGCTTAGTATCAAGGATAATTTTAATACTCACTTAAACACATTTAATATAAGCACAATATAATATAAGTAGTACTGAATGTCCAGCTGGACAGACTGTAGTTAAATAAATGGAGATAAAAAACCTTAAACACAGTTTCAGTGGCGGGATTTGCGCCACGTAGAATTTGCAGCTGTTATCGCGACCGTTTTACTCTCGTCCCACTAACAAAAGTACATCCCAAGTCCTTTGTCATTAGAGAATTCAGAAATGAGTGTTGTGTGGCCTTTCGTCACTTTGGACTTATGTGTAAATATATACGCACTCCTTTTGGCTTCTCTTGGGGCACATTGCACCCAATTGGCCTGTTTTCCTCGTTGACATTGAATGCATTTCCATTCTGTTGGCTCCAGGCGAACTACTTTTGTGCACTGTGACGTCACAAACGCGTGAAATTGCGCCGCTTGAACGACTCAACGCAGCGAGTTTGTGTCTTGAGTCTTTTGTTTAATTTGATTTTTATTATAATTGCGGAGCATCGAACGAGAATTGTCAGTCATGAGTGTTCGCCTTTCACTTCTCATGCTGGTGTCTGTTTTCGGTGATGGCCAGAGTAAACCTTAGTATTGGAATTGATGCTAGTGTTGGTGCCTGAGTGCTTCATGCACTCCCGCATCTTTATTTTCACTTTTATTATAGAAATTTCTCGGATTGCAAGAACACATCCGCTTCTACGCTACGCATTTAAATTGAATATCAATTTAACTGTGCCAGCGATAAAATTTCACATCCAATACACAAAAGCAGCGCAAACGGTAGAATGGAAAGGAGGAGGATGCGGCGGAGAAGCGTTACTGAGTAAGGGGGAGGAGGAGGAGTAGGAGGAGCAGAAAAAGAGCACACCACCATTCACAATAAAAAATTAAACTATTAAAATATTTAGGCAATCATTTGAAATGAACAAATGATCGCTCGATCGGTCGAGCGACCGAACGAACGGACTGAAGACCATAAGCGATTAACATACAATTTCTAACAGCATAAAAGCCATTCGAATGACTTCGTAACCAATTCACCTGTAAAAGTGTGGGAAAGAAAAGTTAAAGCCACAACGAAAAATTCAAATGAGCCCAACAATCGTAAATAAAAGATATTATAGCCAATCTGGTAATAAAATCAGCGCTAATCTCAAAACGCTACGCATGCGGAGCATTTTGTACGCAACTCCGTGCTGTTCGGGGCCTCTGTCCCTGGCTCGGTGTTGGTTTCTGCTTCTGCCTATCTGTGTGTGTGTGTGTGTGTGTGTGTGTGTGTATGCAGCTGCTTCTTCTCCTTCTTCTCCTTCGTCTTCTTCTTCTTCTTCTTCTTCTGCTTCTGTTGATTACGCTCTTAGACTCTTAGATGCAAACATCTTTCTACACAGATATTTGTTTATTTTCTGCTGCTTGCTGCCGTATCGCCGCCGATGGTATGGCGTAGGGTAAGGTAGGGTACTAAAAATAGTCAACAGTGCCAGCGCTGGCATCGTGAAACGAAAAAACGAATTAATGTACAAACTTAATCGCCGCCTGGTGAAGAAGTTAAGCATCTTTTTACTGCGCCTTGCCAGGAGCATCACAATCAGTTAAGCTGTATTTGAAGTTAATTTTTATTTCATGGTCCATTCTTGAGTTGCCCGTTTGATGAAAATGATTTTTGATTTGTGTCTTCTGTTTCGCGCGGCGTTTATTGCTCCGTTTTACTGCCTGTCGCCACTCTCCCCTTCCATAGAGTCCGAGCAGAGGTGCTCATTGATCAACTAACTACACATGTACGCTTTTAACATTGTAGCGGTGCAGCGGCAGTGTAAGGTGCCACCACTAGTAGCAGTGGTAGGCAGTGGCGGTCAGATTAGTAAATCGTTTTTTTCTTCTTTGTAAGTATGCGCAATGAACTGGTTTCATTGATTGCGCGACAGCGTTGATTGCCGGACCGCAAAAGAACTGAACACCCAAACGAGCAACAGGCGCAGGAGCAGCGACCATATCAGCGGGCGACTTGCAACTCACAAACTCCAACACCAGACCGGAAACTGTTTATCTCTTAGCTCTTTTGTCAAGTGCACTAGGAAATTTTCTCTCATCTTGGAAAATGCAATTCAGTTTCAGAGATATCGAACAGAATCTGTAGTATGGTGCACTCGAAAATATTCTTTCATTTTGGAAAATACAATGCAGTTAAAGAGATATCGAACATTACATACTATTACTCTCTGTTAGAAACAGTTTATGTCGCCTGAGCGAGTGACTGCAAAAGAGATTGTTAGACGTAGTGGTAAGAGGAAGAAGCTATGAGAATGGACATAATTGACACCCAAAGGATCGAAGATAGATCATCCTGCTGCAGTCAGTCATCTTGCGAGTCTTATATTCCCTGTATATTTCATAATTAGCTGTCATTTTGCTTCACTTCCTTGCCTAATCTATCGAGCACACTGCAGAGTATCATGGGAATGACCTGAGTTCGCATCACACAATTTTCTTAGGTTCTTACTTCACTCTTGCTCCAATAACGCATTGAGAGTTACTGTGCTCGAACTTTCCACAATTCTGTACCTTCCTCCACGATGGCTGTTTTAATTTGTTTCGATTTTCCGATCTTTTTTCTCACTGTGTAGCTCTGCATAATTTACTACATATTAAGATATTAACCCATTTTATACGCCGCAAATATAATTTCATTTTCTTCAATAAATGAAGGCATTTACTATAATTGTAAAGAAACAACAACAACAATAGCAGCAGCACATGAAAACAAAACAAAAACAATTCCAATTTAAACATACGTACGAAGAATAACACGGGGCTGTGGCAGTAGGCACCATGCAGCAGGCAGCAGGCAGGCAGGGGTATTCGTCATTAATTTCCAGACGTGGGAAATGGCAAACAACAACCCACAAAACGCTTGCATCCGTGTAGTGAAATAAAATAAAACACAACAACTACAAAAACAACAAACAAAAAAGTTTATGCGGAAATTATTTATTATTCGCTTTTATGCTTTCTGCGGAAACTGCCATCATGTTAAAGTTTCCACTTGCCACTTGGCCATAGCGACTACCTTTGGCGATGGCGATGGCGACTATGTGCGTTGTCGGAGACGATGGCGATGACGATGACGACGTCGGCGAGTAGGCCAATCAAAAGTAGTGGCTGGGGCAGGCGTACCTGCCCAGAGCTTTTCAAAACGCGGCATCATGCGTGCAGATGTAATTGCCGCAGTTGTGGGCTCACTAAAAAGTCAACATCAAACATCGGAATCAATTTGGACGCTAGGCGAGCGAACACATAAAAATGTCATTAAACTTTGGCAGCTGAAATGCCACCAACAAAAAGAACAGCCAACAACAAAGAGCGAACAGCGGACAACAAACGGCAGTCCGCAGTAAGCCATCAGCAGACAGGCAACAAATTCATTCATTGTTGAAATGAGGAATTTCTCATTAAGATCATTTACTGAATGGATGAATGGAGTCAGCTGCGAGCGTTCTGTTTGTCTTTTTGTAAGAGTTTTTTAAATTTAGTTTTTAGATAGTTTTGCTGTAAATTCCAGTTTAGTATTGCCGAACTACAACAACTACAACTACAACAACCACAACAATAACAACCGAAAGTATGCGCAACGTCTCTGCCAAGGTTCCCGATGATTTGTGTTGAGATAAAAGACATGTTTATGGAAATCATTTGTTTGAAGAATTTTACTTTGTCTAAATCTGGCGGGCATCCGATCTGCTTTAGCGAAGTATTGCTGACTACATTGTTAGCCGCATTGGTCGGGGAACCGCAATATTATCACAAATCAACCACCCGCATATCTAAGGACGCCAATCCTTTTAAACTCATAAATATTGTTGAGTGCTTCACGGCAGAGTGCGAAGAAAGATTGAAATGAATTGAATATTTTTACATTTTTTCTATTGAGACCAGAATGTCACGGGCTCTGTTTCCGTCATAAACTGAATTGACGTGAAACATTCCCAAAATGTGGCCAGAGTATTTGCAGATGAAGATTATTTCATGAAATCGGCGAAGGACACGCTTACAATCAAAATAATTTCTCATTATTTAAATGAATTGTTTTTAAAAGCAACAAAATTTGGGTCCGTTTTCAAAGAGTTAAGAGTTAGGTGAATAAACGACTTCCGGCTGTTGGGCTAATCAATCCTCAAAGAGACCCGAATGCCTAGAGCAGTGCCAACCAGACTGTGGAATACTTTTGAATTTACATTGGAAATCCAATGGAAGCTTAGAGTTCATTTTCCCTCGGGAACGGGATTGACTAGCACTTCTCTATATAGACAAATCTGAACACTATTAGCAGTGTACGACGTCGTTAGTAATATACTTGATGGGATCAAAATGGAAGTTTGCTGGTGGATTTATCCTTTGACAGCTTAAATAGTGCACACTCGAATTATTCGAGGACCCCATGACTGAGAACTCTTCGACATTATAAGAGTAATTCACTTTCACAATAAGAGATTGGGAATTATGGTTTCAAAAGCTTTTCCAAACTCGAAGAACGCAATCATTAGGAACTCAACTCTCTCATATGAAGGCCGAATGTGTTCAATAATATATAATACTGCCTTAGTGCTATTGTGATATGGAGGACACTTATAGTGTAGTCCTGTTAGGAGTAGGATAAATCGTAAAAAATTCATAATTCAAAAGGTACTGCTAGTACACTAATGAATCGAAAGTGTTGTGGACGTCTGTTAACCTGAGATCGAAGAAGACGTTACCAAATAGTGTATTCCTTTCTACATGTCAAAACTTCTTCAGTGTGGTTGTATGTAGAAAAATCAGCGACGATAAGATAATTGGACCCGACTTTTGATTATACTCAGCAAATGCTGTGCTTATACAGGCCTGGATTGCATTGATTTCCTTAAGTAAGCCCTCATCATCGACGTCACCATGAAGTAGATTTTAAAGGTAATTTGAAACTAATCGACGCTAATATATCCTCAATTAATCAAATGGAGTTGTTCATTGGCTATAATGTCATTAGTCTATGAACAGATACACCCACATTCTAATAGATAAATATTAAAGACCGAACATTTCTGCTACTTCGTCCATATTTTATATTTATATATTGAAATCATTACTGAACTGAGAACTGTGTACCCGGAACTGCAGGTAATGACTTCGTGAAATTTTCTTAGAATTACCTCGTTCATATTTCGTAAAGCAATTCCCAGGTTATAATATGATTTAAATGCAAAACAACGGTTCACCTCACTATCGTTATTGGAAGCAAAAGTCGTGGAAGGCGGTTGGTGCCCATTGGAAACTCAACAGCGCTCTGACTTTTGCAAAAATCTGCAGTTTCTGTGCGAATCGCAGTTCTTTTTATTTGAGGCCGCATAAATTTCAAACTGATGCGCAGCAAATCGTCGGTAGCAGGGACGGTTTGCAAAGCAGCGGGAATACAGGGAACGCGAATGGTGAGTGATTCCTTGCTTTGTGTCGATGAAACCACGATTTTTGAATAATATTCACAATTATACAGTTTTCTACTTTTTCAGTGGTTGAGCAACATTAATTAAAATTTTATCATCTTCCAGGAAATGCGCATACGTGACATTTCGCACTCTCCCAAACTGGCAAAAGGGGCATGAAAGGATTGCTCATCTCTAATTGTACTTTTTAAAAATTGTGTTTATTTAATTGAAGCATGCAAATGTTGAGCAGCTTTAAACATCCTTTTTCCTTGTGCTTGTGGGTTTTTTGTTAGTATTTTTTTACTTTTGTTATTTATATCCTTTAACTAACAACTGCGCATTTAATTATTCCATTTACTCATAATCTCCCTTCTTATCCCATTTGTCGATTTTTTTCTTTTTACGGAAAGGAAAACGAGTCCTTCCCGAACTTGCGCGGATGCGCAGTTGTGAGGCGGTTTTACACCCCTTTTAAAGAAATGCGCAAACGCAACCGTAGCAACCCCGGCTCGGAGAAATCGAAGAGGGTGCTACGTTTTTGTGGCACTCGAAGACACACACATGCACCTGGTACGTGTGAGAGCGAGCAGTAGATAGAGGGAAAATCGAAGAGCCAACTCCACCACCCCAGCTGGCACGCAGCAGGCAACCTAAGGACTCACGCAGGCCAGTCCCAAGTGTCGCAGAACGCTGGGCTTCCTTTCAGTGAGGCGCACATTATTAATGAGTTTTCTGGGTAATATCAAGAAAATGCCATTTCACCATTTCAGCATGGCAAGAACAAAGACGCTGCCGTGAAAGCTTTTGAGGAAGCGCTCCCTTAAGATAGCGCAGCTGTGCTGAAACATCATCCTGCGGCGCAATTAAAGCTGAAAACTAGTTGCGTTGTTGCTAAGAGGATTCCGAGTATGTTTATAGGCAGAGGATATGAGTAGGTACGTGCATGTCCAATTATGTTCTTTCTGCTCTCTAGTGGGGAAGACAATATTTCAAATTCGTCCCCGCTCCTCTGCCCACATGCAGATGTGCAGAATAATGGCCGCAATTCCGCTAAGCCTGAAGCTAAAAATTGTTTCATCTGGGGTCTTTGTTGAAGCGCAGATGTCTTCCAATGCTCGATGTCTTCAAGGCTGTATTGTTGACTCCTGGTTAGCGCAACGGCTCAACGGTTTATTGTAGAGACGCGCAATGAAACTTATAAAATTAAGGACTTGCGTCACTGCTCCAACTGCTCGGAAAAAAGTAGAGTAGGCAAAAGCTGTAAATGAGTGGGAGGGAAGCGGTATTGTGGGGGATGTGGTATAATCAGCAAATAACAGTTAACTGAGTCGGAGCAAATTTTAAGAATCCCCAAAAAATTTCACAATTCAGACTTTGACCATTGTTCCTTGAAGATTTTTTCACAATCTTTGAGAGCTCAAAACTGAAATAAACATTTTATTTACTTAATACCGCAAAAGTACTTTCTTCTTATATCACAAATCTATTTCATAAACTTGTTAAGAAATCCTTACCTCCTATGAGTTACACAGAGTCCTACTTTCTCATATTTACGGACATGAGAGTTGCCTAGGTCTGTGTATTACCTCGGAACAATCCACTGAAAATTCGTGATCTTAGTATTATGACAAAAGCCTTCAAAGCTATTACATAAGAAGATACTTGAAGGAAAATAGGCTTCATCTCTCTTGGTCTAGCTCATATGACTCTCTCTGATTGTTGGAGAATGAATTGTTTACTTTGTCGGGTTTGTCTAGAACCATGAAACAATGGAAATATAAAATGTCTTTCCACATTTGCAGACACTTTGAGCAGCCTTGGGCTTCCTTCACTTTCCCTTCAGATAAAAGTTTGCCACCACGACTCACGTACGCATATTTCAGACGGTTTCTGACTCGCCTCCTGTTTTTATTTTGTGTAGTGTTGGAAAGTGTTATCTCTCAATGAATTATGTTCAATGATAGCTGCAGACTGATTTCTATATGGATTTTCCTCGGCTGCCGAAGGATGAAAAAGTTGATCGGGAATAATTGAGTTTTCGAAGCAATCTGATTTGTCTGATCAGAGTCAGAGTCTGTCTAGTTTGATATTCTTTGTTTCAGTGAATCTGTTGAATCTTATATAATTCCTTCTATAATAATTGTATTGTTTGTATTGTAATGATCTAATGCTGTACTATAGAGGAGCTCTCTGCCTCCAACGAACTGGGAAAGTTGTCTGAATTTCAGTCAAAATTAACTTCAAATAAGTTAAAACCTACTACTGAATAACTACTGAATTAAAAGTCAAGGAGACAACGAGCAGTCATGAATTCCTCTGAAACTGAGGATAATAAATTTTGAATTTAAGAAGTATAAAAACAAAAATCTGTTCATTTATGAGGGCTCTCCTTGAGTATTTTTGGCATTCAATATTAAAACCTTAGTAGAACAAGGAAGCATTTAAAAAAAAAACCTTATCGTCTGAGGGCTGAGAATCTCTTGAGTCAAAGAGTATTGCCTCCCCAACCGGATTCGGCATCAGCTCAGTCAAGCATAATTGGCTGTATGGGTCCACACTGATGGATGCATTATACTGACCTCCCACTACGTCCCACACTTCATTCCAGCCCACTTTTTTATATGAGAAATGCGATCACCATAGGGCAGTGTAGGAGAAAAAAACGTCTCAGTATCGCGAGTACTGGAGAAAGTGACGAAACCATACTGCACCTGGTCACAGACTGCGGACCATTGGCACACAATAGACTCAGGTGTTTTGGAGATTATATTTTAGATATGAGCAAGATCCCTCATCTTGATTCCTCCAAAATATATGAATTCCTGTCGAAAATTAACCTGACAGAAGATTTATAGATGAGACTATTCTCATCTTTCAAATAAATAGGGGCATCACAATAGATCTTTCAGGTCGCAGTGTACAACACCCTTAAATATATCTATCTATCTATCGCGAGTACTGTTGTGAAATGTTCGTTAAATCAGGACTGGGAGACAGTTGCCAGAGTGTAATTTAATACTCTTATGAGACCTTATTAAGAGACTTCGTAGGATAGGAAAGCGAAGGGAGGAAATGTAAAAGGCCTTTCAATACTCTATACGAATAAGTTACTCCTTAGCCAAATCGGTTAAGAAACAAAAAACTGAAATTGGTTTTTATAAGAATCACTTTAGTTGCCGATCCCTGTAAATATAAATCGAGATCCACTATCCTTATACGATGGTCTTGGTCATCTAATTCAGAGTGGTAGTTAATTATGGTTACAGAATGTGTTGGTGTGCACGCCAAGGAAATGAGCATTACGAGGAGCAATTCATTATTTGGAGTATTTTTCGTAGATCCTGCACCATCAGCATAAACCGCAAACTGCAATATGGGAATACATTTTCAAATGGCGAATAAAACAAAAATTAGAAAATAGTTAATGAAGCGGGATGAGGCTGAGTGTGCCCGCAGAAGTGTAACAGAAGACAGAGGGATACACGGAGACACACTCGTAAATTTCTGAGCCGCATGTGTAAATGCGAAATTCGCGCCCGCTCGAATTGCTCGAAGCCAGACAGGCAGCCAGACAGAGGGACAGACGAATCGGCTAGGAAAGAGCCATGACAGCGCGTATGCGTATGGGCGCATTTGTGTAACTTTTTGCAAGCGGTACGAGCGAGTGAGCCGCGCATTCATTTGATTGTTTGACCAACACGCGTGCGCGCTTTTAGCCGCCATGCAGCGCACCGTGTAGTTATGTCATTAAATTTAAGCTTTTTCGTTTAGGCCATTGTGCGCGCTGCACTGGCAAAACCCTGTTATTAAGTTTCCGTTTCTGTTTCTGTTTCAGTCGCTCCTGCTCCGCTCCGCACTGCACCGCTAATAGTTCCGTACAAATATTTATGCCAAACGTTTAAAATTATAAGGATTTATTTTATTGTGGACTTGTGGCATTGTGGCACTGCGGCAGCGGCAGCGGCACTGGCTTTATATTCTTTTCGCTGTGGCTGCAACGGGGCTGTCTGTCTATGCGCATGCGTGCGCGCGTGTATGGGGATGTGTGTGTGTGTGTGCGAGCAGTGATAAATGTTTCCTACGCATTTCTTTTGTGTTGCTTTTTTCTGTTCGCAGCGCTCTTGCAATTTATACAAATGCAAATTTAATTGCGATTGCCTCCTCGCTGATGATAATGAATACTTGCAATGCGGCACGCAATTTAAGTGGGCGTGCCCGGGGGCATTTGCGCAGAAAGCAACATTTCATTAGAGTTTCTTTATATACTCGTATGTATTCATATGATTCTGGCATGCAGGGGCATTTTATTTATTTTGTTTTTCTGCAATAATTTTTTACTCCGATTTCTTTCATTCTTCGCGAATTATTTGCAGCGTCAATTCTCAGTTTTGTGAACAAACTTAAAATTCGTTCAAACAACACAAATATAAAAATATTCTTCAAATGATATAAATTTATAGAAGAATTGGTTAGAAAAAACAAAACAGTTATTCTGGGAGCTACCGGATTTCTGCAAATGCCCAGTAACGGTTCACGTTTTTATGGCGCTCCCTTATAACGGTAAGGTGGGGTTTTTCAGCTATAAACAAATTGAAATTTGCAAAAACTTTGAGTTCTCGAATTTGGGTCCGCTCTCGGCTGGCCACATGCTGCACTCATGCACTTGTGTCCAAACGATAATTACGGTAGCACAATTGAATGTCTTTAATTGCAACAAAACAATGAAATTAGTCGCAATTACGCTGCAACCGATGCAACATATGCTGCGTGCGGCGAACGGCATGCTGTGAGAATGTGCCGCACTACATTTGACACTCTTGCCGCGGCTGTCGCCATACAGATACTCGTAGACACGAACACAGAGGCACGTATGCGACGAGTAGCGGCGCAACCGCAATATTACGGTTAACGCGGCAGCAGCCTCATCAATGCGCAAACGGAACAGCAGCCGCCACAGGAGCAGCACAAGTACAGCAATCGCTGCCATCGTTCGCTTCCTTTGTTTGAGGTCCTTTACCTTCGTGGCGCGCTGCCATGTTGCATGCGCTGCACCAGAAGTCACACCTTGTCAGCTGTGCTCTGTCGAGTTGGAATCAGATTTTTTGCCGCTTCTGTCTGCTGCTGCTGCTGCCGCTGTTGTCGGGGCAACATTTGTGCGGCGGAGCTCTCTTCGAGTATCAATTGTCAATAATTGTTTGTGTCCAAATTGTTCGAGGCACACTAGGAAATTGTTTTGTGTAACATGCGAGGGTGATTTGCTGCATGCAGCAGAATAATTGGCAACAGCTGTAATGGATTTTTACAATGCACGTATTTACTCATTTATTTACTTGCATTTTGTTTTGCTTGAATTCCTACTTTCGCATATGTGTGGCATTTACCAGGGTGGGGTGGGTTTTGTAAATTCTTGCATGGTGCATCAAAGACATTGATTCGATTTTTGGCTTCGTCAAATTCCGCAATGCACACTTCTAAAAATGCAAATAGAAAATTCAATTTTAGAGTTTTTGAGCGAGTCAATAGTTAAACAACACCTACAGCTGAGCTCTAGGTGAAGGGAGTATAGCAGGAAGGGAGTATAGCAGCCTCAACTAGACTCCTTTTCAAGTAGGTACAAGGACTTTGTTACGAAACTTTTGGGGTGAAAGAAATAACAAAAAGTATTACAAATTTCATCAATGAACGTTTATAAAGGAATTGAAAACTGGACACTTGAGTTCCTGAAGCATCGAAGTATTCAGAAATAAGTTCACACACAATTATCCAAATACGAACTGACAAAACGGCAACTTGATACAGAAAGCTCAGTAAACACAAAAAGGAAAACGACATCAGGGTTAAAGAAGCTGAATACACATATATAAAAAATTAGACGGCAGATTCAGAAAGGTCAGAGGGAAACAAGAATTATTAGTCTCGGTAGCTGAGAGCCGGCCCTGCTGGCTTCTTGTACATCTTCTTTCTATTCCACTTGCCCACCGAGTCGTTATTTTGGTAGTCAACACTGCTCCCTCCGAAGTAAATAGTAGTAGAAAATAGATGATGGGTATGAATGCCTTACTCACTGTGACCTTTTGGGGAACTTTGTTCTCCTTTCTTTCTTGTCTCCTCCCTTATAGCATCTAGCTTAGTATTAGCCAGATATCGAGCAATCTTTTTGGTAGCACTAATTTCTCTGAACTGCGAAAATATTCGATTTATAAATTATTTTCCAATTGTGAAAAGACTTATGAAAAAAAAGAGAAAGAACGAATTTTCAAGAAGAAACTTGCAAAGCCAACTGAGTAGAATAATAAACTAAATATGACAATGCAAATCTCATCGATTCGATTGACTAAGAATGTCTTCCTCAATTCACTGAATCATATGAGATGAATTGAATGATACATACTCGAATAACACATCAAAATTGGGCAATCATATTGCATCGCTTTAGAGTTTAACAACTCCTCATAATTTCAGAGACCTCACTCTTTCATAGTCCTTGTAAGAAAATTTGTCAGCCTCACACCGCTCTAGAGCCACAATATAGAATTATCTCACTCACGGGTACAAGAAAGCCTCAGAGATCGGAGTTGATACTTTTGTTGACTTCGACGCTGAGTCACTTAATTTTTGGAATGCCCATTAAGATCCTTAAGTTTCTGTTTCTGTTCTCTTATACGTGCTGTACTCGTATATTCCACATGCAGTGTTTGTTGCAGTTGGAGTTAGATTGGGAGTCGTAGTTCTGTTTGGAAAATTTCAGATATAGTTGTAGTTGGAGACATTTTAGACAACTTGTGAATTCTGTATAACAATTTATAATTTGGACTTGAGACAATTTCAAAAATGTTTGTACATGACTCCACTGTCTTGAATCCGATGAACGCCGTCTCTGTCGTTTTCATGCGAGCACTGATTCAACTGCCCCCTTATTTGCTTTCAGGAGACTGTCCTTTGTGATTCAATAATATTATATATATAACCATATATTTGGTATACGCCGTGACGAAACCAGTTGACAGATACTTCTGCCTTTGTTCCCTTGTAGGTACCCCTGAATGCGGGTGCAGTTCTGCCTTTATCCAAATCTTTCTCCACTTACGCGCATGCGTGTACATTTGTGTCTTATGTCTTATAAGTGCAAGAAGCAGCAAAAGGAGACTGCAGAAATGTTATATTGTATAAAAGTAACGCACCGGGCCAGCAATAATGCGGAGCGCGCGCAATTTCAGTTACAAAAGATGAGGCAACACAAAAAAATATAACGAAAGACAACTTAAAAACAGCTGACAGGACAGGCTGATGTGGCACGAAGGCAGAGCAACCGGCTGACAGCAATTGCAGAGCAAATGCAGAGCAGCGCAGTGACAGCCTCAGCGACAACAACCGTGAAAGCGACTGCGGCAGTGGCAGTGGCAGCGGCAGAAGCAGCAGCAGCAGAACCGGCAGCAGAGGCATCATCTTTCAACATGATCTTTTATAAATCTTACAAATAGGATATTTGCCTCAGGTGATACGAGCATTGTGTAGGAATAAAAAGCACCAACAACAATCACAACAATGCCAGTAGGGAGCGAGGGTGTCTGTCTGGCGCTGCACACAGCCTGCTTCGAGTATGCGAGTGTAGCACGTGGCTTATGAGCAGGCGCTGCTGCTGCCGTTAATGTTGCTGCAGTTGTTGCTGCTGCGGCTGCTGCTGCTTCTGCTCCTGCTTCTGCTATTACTGATGTGCTGATAGGGAATCCTGTGAAGTTGGCGCCCTTTTTTTGCTCGTCATGCTCGGAACGACAGCAAAAAAGTGCAAAATGTGACACATTTTGTGGGTGCGCGCTCGCTCAATTATCAAACATTTTCGTATCTGATTACAGTTTTTTTTCATTGGCTCTTCCTACACGGTGAAAAAACTGATGCATTACGGAGTTTAGAGCACGTGAGGTATTTATTGCTACAAATTAACCCAACACCTTTACAAAGTAAAGGAATAAAGTAAAGAACTCACACATATGCATCAAAGTGCAACAAAATGAGTTGACATCCGGCAGTGCGGAAGTTCTCGCTGAAAAGGTTTCTTTCTTATTGAAATTGTTGGTCCTTATGCTTCTCATGCAGCGTCTGGCTGTGTTTGTATATATATGGGTGTGTGTGTGTGTGTGTTAGTGTGTGCGGCGGAAAATGATGATTAACTTGAAATTTAATACAAGGTATGTGCCCAAACGAAATGAGCATTATAAAAGGATATGACGACTTTTTTTACTTAAAAAAAACTTTTTGTAGCGTGCGCTGCTGTTGGTTAAAATTTGGACGGCCGTGGGACTTTAGCTGCGAATGCAAATATCAAATTCAAGCGACGGAACCAGGTACTCAAAGAAGGAGTTTTTCCCTACTGGAATATACTAGTAGGTATGTTATATATTTGCTCAACTTATAATGTAAATTACCTCCTTGGACCGTTTTGTAGCTCAATATTTCGTCATATATTTTTTGTCTCTGTCACAACGATACGGAGTTACCTTTATGCATGACAAGAGTTTTATAATTGTGGGAGTAGACATGAATCAATTCACAAAAAAGTTGAATAGTGTCAATTTTCACGAAATTAGTGGACAATTCCAGACGCCAAATCTGATCATTTTACAAAACACAGTCACATTTGTTACGATATTTTTGACGCATGACGGCGTCAAGCTCGAAATCAAAATCTTTCAATTGGCTGTTTTTGGCAGCCCCATTATTAACCAGAACTATTGCTTTTTCCTCGAACAGCCCGACGACGCCTCACGCTTAGAAACCGCATTGCACAGCATCATATATCGACCTATCTGTGATCGCTTTTAAGAATTTCCTCTCCACCAATTAAATCTGTTTATATGGATATATTATCTATTGGGATGAATATGTGCCTTATGGGCGCCCTCAGACTTCCCTTAACCACCATCGGAGATCTAAATATTTCATAGTATGACTCTTAAGCAGTGTCTGATAGTTGAACCATCCTCTAAGTTGTGTCCTGGACCATTAGAATCGTACCACTACTTGGATAACCCTGTAAAACATCCGAATTTCAAGAGGAGACCGCTACTTAAAGCATTAGATGCATTTTGATCGAAAATCTCTGTGAGCGGATTCCAAACTCTAATTCAACTGACTCTTTACAATGCTATTTGACTGTCTTAATTCATGCCTTAACTCATGCATTCATTCATTCAATGTGTATCTTAAGAGTTACACCTTAGTTCACAAACCGAACAGAAGTTGTGTCAGACTAAAACTCAAAAAAATTAAATACTAAAAAGGAAATCAGTGCAGAAAGTCTATTGAGAATTGGCTGGAGCAGCGACATCTCAAGCGACTACGGTAAATTGTGTTTTTTACCCACACAAATTTTAAAATAAACTGCTTTAACTGAGGAGAAAATGGCGAATTGAACGCTGCTAAAGCTACATTTCACAGGAAACCTAAATAAAACATTTCTAAATATGAATGAATGAAAAATGTGACGCTCTGAATGTGAAGGTTTTGAAAATAATATCTGCCTTCAACTGTATTTTCAAACTCTTAATAACTACATTCACCATCCAGTCCTTACGTGTTAAACCACTTCAGTGGCTTCTCCACCTGGCTAAAGTCGTGAATGTTCCCATCCCCGTCCTTGCTTTATCGACTCATCTAAAAAGGTCCACAGTAATTTTTCAAAGCACGCGTATTTCATCAAATTCCAGTCCACATAAATTCAGCAACCGTTTGCTCGACATAATCACGACGCATCAACAAACGGTGTTGTCTCTCGTAAAAACTTCAAAGAAGGATAACAAACCGTCTGCAATAACAGCAAAGAAAATTCGTGTAAATATGCAAAACCAGCCAGCACGCAAATGGGTGCGATGCGAGTGCGAGCAGCAACTGCAAAGAATCTCTCAAATTTCCATTGAACAGTGAATTTCCTGAAAAGCCGTTCTGATGCACGTGCTGCAAGCGCCCATTCAAATGTCCATCAATATGAAAGCGGCGAACGCGCGTACAGGACAGGAGAGGCCACGTTTGATTGCTTAATGTGGCAGGGTGTGAAATCGAAAACGCAATTCGCTGATTTCACTGCTGTTGCGCGTGGACGCTTGGACGGATGAACAGATGGATGGATGGTTGGAATGGATGTACAAAAAAGTGCGAACGAAATTCCCAGCAAGCGCGGCGACTGGCTTTACACAAGCGCAATCGTATTGAAATGTCAATACGAATTGGCAGGCGCAGCGGACTGATGTTGAAGGCAATAATCTCAATGGAAATGAAATTGGAAATTGTGTAGCAGGAGGCAGAAAGAAGTGGAGTATTACCGCAATGACCTCCATAAAAACTTTGAATGACCTTAGAGTGTTTATTGATGTTTTGAAGTTGCGAAACTCAGAAGAATAATTCTGGCAGTGAAACATTTTACTTGAGTTTGTTTGGAGTAATTGTGCAATTTGATAACATTTTTGGAGTTGTTAATGAGCTTATGGAAAACTACGAAAATATATAATAATAATATATTTTTTCCTTTTTTTATCTCAGATTTGATCAGTGTTGCTCTTTTCTGTTCACTGTTTGTCATTCCCACTCTTCGTTGTCGGAAATTGTCCATTTCATTCATTCATCAATCCATTTAACCTGCAATTGTCTAAATCTCGTTAAGCGGCTACGAGTCCTAGCACACCGCCCTCCTCGTCCTCGGTGGGTCCACCTATTTCCCAACAAACTCCGCATGAACGCGACATTCTCCTTGGCAAGTTTGAACCTTGAGTCTTTTATTTTGCTGGGATATTGGAAGACACAACCTTTGCTTTTCATTAATCAGGCTTATTCAGAATGAAATCTCCCGAGATAATTTCCACTATACTGCCACTAAAGTACGTCAAGTCTCCACTCAGTAGGGGCGGAAATATTCCGATATATTGCACTGTTTTCGTTATTATTTCTTTGTTTATTGCAATAATTTCGAAAATAATGCGCTTGAAATAACATTCTTCAAAATGACAACATGACAGACTAACACGCCGCTTACTAACTTCTTGTGCTTCTTCAGCGACAGCAACGACAACAACAACAACAACAACAACAACAACAACAACAGCAACAACAACAACAACAACAACAACAAAAACGATAACAAGAACAACATCAACAGTAACATAAACAGCAATAACTTGCAGCAAGATGTGGCCATTTAATGTGAAATTGTCAACGTCACTCATCACACTTGCGGCAAACAAAACAAAAAAAGGCAAAAAAAGAGGCAAGCGTGCTGTTGCAACAACATGACGGGACTTCGTTCGCTCGGTGCAGTGTGCAGTAGGCCATCACTGCCCGTTTTGGGCCATGCTTTAGTGGCACTCGCGGTCGCACTCACAGTCGCACACGCACACGCACACGCACACGCATACTCGCATGCAATCGCACTCGAGTTAATAAAAATCAAATTGAATTGCAATCGCTTAATTAGCAGGCACTAAATGACAATTGATGGCGAACGTTATATCGGATCTTTTCCATTTTGTTGCTTTGGTATTTATTGTTGTTGTGATTGTAGTGTTTGTTGCTTTTGTTTTTAGCACCACCGTGGAACAAATGAGCCAAATGGACACTTTTAACTATTTAAACTGAATTTTGCCATATCACAGCAAAAACAAACTGAACAGCAACAATAAAAGCCGACCATATAAAAGCATCGCCAACATTGCATTGGAATGCTTTGACATCTCAGGAAAGTGTGCTCGCCGTACTCACGCTAATGAGCCTCAACTTAGTCCGTATATAGAAAGCAGATTTCATTGACTTGTCGCCTTTAAAAAGATTTTACTACAAACGCTGATCGTTCGCTCGCTGCCCATTAGAAGCGCACGGCACGTGCGAATTAAAAGCGACTTGCGGCGTTGTGTGGAGACCTGCTCATTGCGCGGCAGTACCAAGCGAAATTCGAAATTGGATGCAGCAGGCACTGTGCACGGTCGACTAACAACAACAACAACACCAACAACAACAACAAGAAGAACAGCAGCAGCAGCAACAACGCCAGAAATTAATGCTATAAAATTAAGGACAAAAAAGAGTGGAAGAGCGCATAAAAAATTGGCCAAGCACAATTATGCAAAAATTACATGCAAACAGCAGAAAATGGGAGCATTTAAACAAAATCAACACACAAGTCAAACATGGCAGCAGCAGCTACAACAACAGCAAAGCAAGAAAGCAGCAACAACCACAGCAACAGGAACAAGAACTGCAACAAGCAGAACAAAAAATGCATTGGCAGCCATGTCAACAAGACAAGAGCAACAGTAACAGCCACGCTGAAACAAAGGCAACGTGTGTGGTCTCATTACTTATCGCAAGGGAATAGGCTAAGCTGGCGAGCCGCGCTTGCAGACAGCTACGCACACACATACACTCAAACACTCTCTCACACACACACACACACACACACACACACACACACACAGGGCTGCATTCACCTTTAAGTCTGAATACGATGGAGTCTAAGGCCCACCAACATGAAATACACGCTTATCCAGCAAGCATTCCACACATACCAATCACAATATTTGTGACTTCGAGTAATTCTAGTAACTCTGCGGTGAGCACTTGAAGGAATCTACTCGTATTCCAAATGATTTCGGAATGGGATTCACTGTTTTTAATTATCAATTATAATGAGAGAGAATGTCAAAGTAAATACCGAGCATAGGCTGGAACAACCCCGACAACCATCGGAATCGCCTTAAGATGGGACTTTAAGAATTTCAATAATGGACTGCGAAGCTGCAAAATTTTTTATCACATTTAGTCGTAATTGTTTACATTAAAAGTGACAAAGGACAAAAAAGTTGTTTCATGAAAAACTATCAAAGAACGAAACAACTTAAATCGCATTCCAGATTTTTGCCTCTCTTCTCTTACTTACTTAAAGAACTTTACTACTCAGTACTTTTGGCGTTCTCTGGAACCCCCAAACATCATGCTCTGCAATTGACCGAAAACCAATAAAATGCGGCCCTGCATATACCTGTGCACACACTCAATTAGACGCACTCGAGCACTCACACGCTCCTGTGGCTGCTATGTCCCTGCAGCGACATGCGTATGAACATTTTCGGAGCAACGTCTTCAGGGACAGCCACTGACTGACTACTTTTGGCCGTGTGGCGACTCTGTGAAAACTGTTCTCTGGTTTTTGTCTTTTTGTCCTCTTGCGCCGTGTGTATTTTTTCTTGCCTGTGATGCCAGTGGGAGCTGCTGTGGCGGGCTGTTGTCGATTGCAGCCCCCAGCACTGGCAACACTGGCAAACAGCGACAGGAACGCATGCGCTCGCCCTATGCGGCACTCCGCTCGCACGTACGTGGCGTGGCGTTGTTTACAGCGTTGTAACCATATATCGTGTGAAATATCGCATTTCGCGCATATTCCGTGTTACCAGGCGAGCAATGTTTGCGTTCTTCTTGCGACGTTATTTGCTACAGAGCTTCAGTGATGCCATCCACCGGTCGATGTAACATGCGTTGTAATCGTAAGCGGCGAGTGCACATGCCCATGTTTTTACACGCAGCCTCCAAACGCACAAACGCTCGCCTCCAGCTTAGACTGTGGCTGCGTGTGTATGTTTATATGAATGGATTTGTGTATTGACGTTGAAGTGTGATAATGTTGCAGGCGACATTAAGTGATAGGACGCTGATTTGCCTGTGCAGGGTTGCCACCGCGTTTGATTCCTATACGCTCGCCTTGTAACATAGCAGCATTGTGCAACGTTCTCGATAAAAACGCCTACAAAAATGCTGCATCGCTCCCCGCCAACCACTTCAACGACATGTCTCTCGCTACTCACTCGTTGCGCGATCATGTTGCGCGCCTACAAAAGCATGTTGCGCGTCAAGCCGTGCATGGCTCAGCAGATTTAATGTGACTTCGCCGGCAGGCTGCTAGACAATCTCCAGCACAATTCTCAGGACCGCATTTAATGAAAATTCCGAGCCTTTTGGCGGAATGATTTTTATTAACTTTCGGAATTTTTTGCAAAAAACTATTCAAATTTCCTTAGCAGCTTTTAAAGGCGAAAACTCTTCTAATTTTCTTGAAAGGTTTGCTTCCACAGATATTCCAGTCTGGCTAAAGTGTAGAACTCTATTTCTCTTTATATTTAGTTTATTTCCGAAATACTGAAGTGCAGCTCTAGGGTAATTTTGAACAGAGATCAACCAACATTGCTTGTTCCTGCATATGCCCAATGTCCGTATAGTCAATAATTTTCAATTTAGTTGAAGCAACACTTGAGAAGTTTTACTACGTCTAGAGATCCTATATTTTTAGCTAGTTCATATTTACTTTTTCACAACCATCGAGCAAAAAAATATGCTGTGTTTCTCTTTTCTAAAGTTTGACAGTTCATTTGCTTGTTAGTTGCAAGTAAAATACATTTTATTAAAAATCGAATTCTTCAGGAAGACTTTAATAAAAAAAAGTGTTAAAGTATCAAAGAAATAATGCGTAAAATATCATCAACTTTTGAATGACGTTTCAGTGGATTTTTTCTTAGACAGGAGAGAATGAATTTCAAAAATATCAATCTTCTAGTAAACCTTTTGATATTAAAATAAGGTTGGTGTATTATAAGTCTCGATCTATTACAGGACTTGTATAAAATATAAAACATAGTACACCAAAAAAACTACCTCAAAGTTACCATGGATATATAGGGAGGTATTGTCCAATAAGGCTCCTTCAATATCCCAAAAATAGATACTCCATTCACGAATCCTACGGAATGTTTTACTATAAAGAAGGATTCTGTTTGTGAAACTGTATGCAAAACTGTGATTAGCTGATCATCTGTATAATGTCTATTGTCCCTTGGTGTTGGCGATGAGACGACTCCGCCCCTTTCCATTCTTTCGACAAATCCAGCACTGATATTGTTTGTAAGAAAAGTACAAAAGCCGCAATGTTTTAACAATATATTCGATAGTCCTTTGTTGTTGTCTGCTTTGCAATTTGTTTTTGTTGTGCTGCAAGCGCCTTTTAGTTTGTGTGCCTGCTTCCCAATGCTTATCATTTTTATTGTCTCAAGGACGAACGGATGCGCGTCAACGACCACCAACGCACAAAAATGCTAAACCGAATGCGCTTTTACCCAGTTCCAATTGATTCTTAAACAATTTGACAGTTTACATGTTGCAGAGACATGTCGTTGCCTGCCAAGCTGCTCGAGTGTTGTGTGTGCACCTCAGCAACATGTGTGCCTGCGCCTAGCTCTGTGTGTCTGCGCTGCTCCAATGTCTGCGCTTGTGCAATGGTTGTGGTTGCGGTTGGTGATGTTGCTGTTTTGCATTGCAACTGCAACATTTGACAAATTGTTACAAGATGTTTTGTTGTTTATTGTTCTCTGTGTGAGATTTTCTGATTGGGGCTTTGTTGCTGCGGTTGGTGTTGTTGCTGTCGTTTTGCAATTGTTGCACTTATGAGTAATTTCAATTCTAATTATTTAGATAAGTAAGTAACAAGGGCGTTAAATTAAAGTTGGCAATGCATAAACGCAATCCTACTACGTGGGTGCATGCTGGTGAATACGAACGAAGTACCAGCTGCCTCCATTGATGCAAATACGGCACAGCAATATTTTAGAGCAAAATAACCCACCAAAGGAAGGCCTTCTGTGCACCCTGCTTGAAATAATCTAAAATCCTTTTAAAGGAAATAATCTTGGACAAACTCACGAAATGCGTTCTCTTTCTGCTTTCTCTTTATGGTCATTCTCTGTGGAAATTGTATGGCAAACGGAGCTGTTAGAGTTAATCTGGCATGAGTCTATTTATTAGGCCCTGATATACTGTACTGTGTGGATCACAAATAAGCGTTCGGTTGAGTCTTGCTGGCCTTTGAGTATGGTTTAAGCCGCAACTGGAACTGTCCTGGGGAAGTGTTCTTAGGAAGTGAAGGAAGAGAACTGTATTGCTTGACAGCACTTCTTTCAAATTAAGTCAAACTGCAGAGTTAACTAAACACAATTTATAATGCGAATTAATACCAGTTGTGCATTTACCAGTACGTTGAGTGGAGTCCTGTCTCTAGACACTCCAGTAGAATACATTTTTCTATAAAATATGCTATTTATGAAGTATTATTATTATTATTATTATTATGATACCTTACACCATAATTAATTATGAGTGCAAGGTGTTGGGGGAATGAGTACTAGCTACAGGGGCTTTCGACTCGAAGAGAAACCAAGCCTGTGGCAGGATTTGAACCTGCAACCCTCGAGGAGTGACTCTAGCATGCTTACCACTAGACCACAGAGGGCGGCTCTATTTATTAAGTATTATCGAAGTGCTGACAGTGTTCTAATAATTTTTATCGTTATAAAACCAAAAAAACACGAGCAACACTCCAGTGAATTGGAGCCGTCGTGTGAACAAATATAGACCAATGGATATGCCGACTACGGGACGAATTATAATAGTCTTTTGGAAAAAATTCTTTTCGTAAGAAAATCTTTGTTCAACTCTTCTGGTGCAGCAGGATAATAATTTTCGGAGAAAAGTTTTCGTCCACCATTCATAAGAGCAATCGGAAGGCGTACGCCAGCGAAATTTCAGCAAATTTTACTGATTTTAATAGTGGCACATCGCCGCCCACTTAGACCAGACTGAAAATAGGAATGTGGTTAGATTCCTCCACTAAACTGCTCTCCTTTGGCAAATTTAACGAATGTTATTGTTTTTATGAGAGTTTTCGACTAAAAAAGAAACACATTTGTAGACAACAACAATCACCCCATACGCATCCAAAGCCATCATCAATGAAATCGCCTAATACAAAATACCCTCATTTGTGAGGAACTACTGCCACATCCACGAGCGCAACAACAAAAACCACAAATAAATCAGTACTTATGCCAAGGATGCAGTAAGTAGCAGAGACAACATAAATGCAACTGGCAGCCGGAAGAGGAGGTGGAAGCAAATTTTTTTGTAATTTTCGTTTGTTTTTTGTTATTACTGTTGTTGTTGTTGTTTTGTTGTTATCCCGCTTGTTGTTGTTTCTGTATTTGGCTGAGTTTTTTTGTTTCGATTTTGATTTTGGTAGAGAAGCGCAGATCGTAAATCAAGGGCTGCAACGGCGAAGCATCTCCCGCGCAAAAGTTGTGTTGTTGAGCTGCCTTGAAACAAGGAGCGCATAATAATTGCAACAAAAAATTACAACAATAACAATACCAGCATATACTCGTAAACATAATAACCATGCAGCAAGGAGCAGCAACAACGCTACCGCTGATGACGACAGCCACAAATGCAAAAAGTGGGAGGATGCAGTGAATTTTTTGTACTGTTCTCTTCTTCGTTTTGTTTTTGGAGCGATTTTCTCGTTGTTGTTGTTGGTGATACTGTTGTTGCTTTTGTTACTGGCCAAAAGGCAATTGAGGGCCAGCAACAACGGACGTCAGTCGCCATGTACTTGGCCAGCTTCAAAGACTTTCAAGGATCATTGATGTTTCATTGCAGTGGAATTATGTTGTTGTTACTGTTGCTGCTGCTGCTGTTGTTGTTGTTGGTGTTATTGTTAATGTTGCTGATGTTACTGTTGTTGCTGTCGTTGTTGTTGTTGTTATGTTTGCATTCTTTTGCTGTGCTGCCATTTGCAACAGCAAATCAAGTTAAAAACAGAGGCCGCAGGCTAAATTCACTCGATTAAGGTACGAAAATTGTGGTTGGGTCTCTCGATTCCCTTCTCAATGGATGCGTATGAAACGTAAAATTTTTATTCAATATTTCAAGCGGGATGCACCGCCGGAGCAACATCGCATTTGTTATGGAAAATAATTTACTCCTTCGACCAGGCCAATAAAAGAATAAGAAGAAGAAAAAATCTGAAGAAAAATGAAAGAGTGGAATAAAATACGGTGGTTGGTATCCTGTAGGAGCGCTTTCCAACGCCAACAACGTAGCCCAAAAACGGCTTCTGCAGATACGGCAGCTAATTGCATTTGAGACAGTGCTGGAGATGCGCTTGCCAGATTTTGCGATAATAATGAAGTTAATAATAAGTTTTGAGACTATTAAATGCGTTGCTTTTGTCGTGTTATTATTGTTGTTCTTGTAGTTGTTGCTGTTCCTGTTGGTGTAGCCGTTGCTCCTACTTCTGCTTCTGCTGCTGATGGTGTGCAATATGTGCGTGTATTTGCGTGCTTACGCAATTTGAGGCAATTCAAACTTTTAAACAATTTCCAATTTCCGTTTCAAATTTGAAACTCAAAAGGTAAGCTGAGCTTTTTCGTTTTTCAAACAGCTCCGTGCTGGTCCAAGTCGCGAATTCCGCAGTTCGCTCTCTGTGCTGAACTAAAAAAAACCATCAAATGCAGTTCAACCGCTTTATCTCAGTCGCTCATGAAGAATATCTAATAATAGTCATACTACCAAGCGTTTGTGGAGCACTTCTTACTGCGACTCCTTCATCACCTATCCTGTTACGCCTAAGAGAAGTTAATGTCAGTAGGAAGACGTTGGAAATGGCCAATGTGAGTTCGAACATAAAAATACTCACTTTCGTTGCGCTCGAATTCTCAAATGTTTGAAAACCTGGCAAACTGCATGGTCAGCATTTACACCAGCATAGGTTGGAGCTCAATTTCGTCTGCGCTCATAGCTTCCCGCAATGGGGAATTTTCCAACAGAGTACAACTTCTATATGCTTGGTAGTATCGAGACACATAGGGTATATAGAAAGTTGGTACAGAATTTCAGTATTTGATGGATCCCGCTTATGTTAATGGGTCCCAATTTTCTAGCTTGACCGCTCAGTGAACTTTATAATTAGGATTTTTAAAGGTTTCTTATTTTAACCGAACACCCCACAAAAACAGTTCCCACGATTCTGTAAATATTGTGACGAAATGGTATTTTCATCATTCATAATTACACATGAATAAATGTGAAATACTCTTAGAAAATCATTAGTGATAGGTTAGATTAGGTTGGGAAGGCGTGTACGGATACGAAGTATCCGCACTTCCACTCGGAGACATCTATGTCTTTACCCTTGATTTCCGTAAACATTGGAAGTACCATCCTTATTAAATCACTTGGTTTTCCATACGAAACTGAGAAGATCCGATAAGTCCACTTTCTTTATCTCCGTCAGACTTGTGAAGAAAGCCGACCCCAAACATTGAAGTCGTTTCAACTATAGCCTTGGACATTGACATAAAGTGATGAATCGGTTCTATCTCTTCGTCATCATGGCAACTCCTGCATAGCCCGCTCGACTGAATACGCCAACGTTGAAGCATTGGTGCGATAGCACAATGCTCGGTAATGACCCTCGTAAGCACTCTTACTGCAGGTTTGTTGAGTCCTAAGATATCCTTCGTTCTCTTCATGTCTAACCTAGGCCATAAGGCCCGTGAGACTTCACAGTCGTCACGATTAGTCCATAAGTTTTTTGTCACCGCAATAGTGAATTCATCTATGTTCCTAAATAGTTCACATATCGGGATTTGTATTGAGGTATCTGCTTCATTAAAGTCCATTTCAGAGCCCCTTGTGGCCATCTCGTCCGCTAATTCATTCCCTTTTATATCGCTATGTCCGGGAATCCAGCAAAGTGAGACCTTGTGGGGTCCAATGTTCAGTAGTGAGGCACGACATTTCATTGCCAACTTCGATTTAACTGTGTTGGATTCTATTGCCTTAAGGCCGCCTGACTATCCACAAAGATCGAATTGCACTACTTTGTATCGGTCTGGCCGCTTTCTCAATTGCACAGACTTCGGTCTGAGAAACGCTGCATGCGTCAGGCAGCCGATATGACTGCCTTGCCTGCAAGCCTTCCGAGAAGTTACCGGCCCCCGTTCCACCCTCCATCTTGAGCCGTCAATGTAGATGGTAATGTCAGAATTACGCGTCACAGAGCCTGACTCCCAGTCTTCCCTGGTTGGATAGAGAGTTGGAATTCCAGCTGTAAAATCCATAGTAGAAGTCATGTAGTCTGTAGCCGTTTCTAAATCGGCCGTAACTAACCTTTGACCCATTCGTCTTATTTCGCTCAAAATTGTACAGTGTCCATAGTTGGCAGATTTCCACGTGGTTTTAATAATTTCCACTCTGGTTTTTATAATTGATTGCTAAATAACAGCTGGCCCAACTGGGCGATTTTGGTATATCTGAATAGGCCCAGACTTTAATTCGCCTTTTATAATGATACGATTGTGATAATGATAATCATTATGGATATTACGTAATCCATTCATATTCGAGACAAAGGAGGTTTGTGTGTCTCATTGACTTATTATAAGAGTATCAGAGTATTAGAAGCGAACCAGAATCTCGCTTTACTGGTACACTCTTTCATAAAAGAATAGCAGAACGAAGCACAGATCAGCAGTTAACCCGAGCCCTTTCCGAGAGTTGGATAATCGCATAATGCCGGTCTACCTGGCCGGTACTTTTCCTAACGTTCGTGAAATTTCTTAGACGAAAAAAAACATATGCCTGTTAACTTAAAATAAAACATGTTTAAAAAAGTAAAAATTATAGAAACAAAACTTTTAAGTATGTTGCCTTCATCGAAGACCGAGCTTCAATTGCCAGCAGCATTCTTAGAAATTAAACCGCACAGTAACAACAACAACAACAACATGAAGGAAAATAATAAGAACAACGACAGCACAACCAGCAGCAGCAGCAGGGCAACAACATGAATACGAACATATAACTACATTTTAATAACACCAAAGATTGTGTGGGCGTTTAAGCTTGAAAATTATCTTGCCAAGAATTTGTTGTCTTGAACATTTTAGTGCTACCACGATGAGCCTCCACATTTACTTACTTACTGCCAACTGGCGACTGTCGACTGTCGACCATTTGCGGCACATAGCACAGTGCGCTTCCTAAAATATTCAGTTGCCCGCTGGGCTTTGGGGGCGCATCCGCCAGACAATGATCCCAAGCAGGCTCGCTGAAACGTAAGCGTACGAGAAAACGGCTGAGCCAGTCAGTGAGCGAGGGAGCGAGTTAGCGAGCGGCACCAAAGCGCGTCTCACAGCAGCGTTCGGGTATTTAATGCAGCAAAAGATACCGAACAAAATAATTAGAAGCGTCTCTGAAGGACTTCAAATCTGTGTGATCATTTTTGCCTCTTCTTTTTCTCTGTCGTCTTCCCTTTGCTGTTTCGGCCGCAGCAAGCGATCGTTTAGCACGCGTTTCACACTGGCGTCTGTTGGTATTTGGTGCCCGCTTCGGAAAGTGTGTGTGTGTGTGTGTGTGTGTGTGTGTATTACGAACACACACTTCCAGACAATTTGGCTTTGGGGCTAATTGAAGTGGAGGAGTGCATAACTTTAAAAGTGGTTTAAAGAAGTTTCAAGGCGGCATCTCGTTTCTTGGCAATGTACGAGAATATGAAAAATTACTAACTAAATTCGTTTTATCGCTTTCATATTCGCATCAATTAAAATTGATTTCGTTGGAAACTCGGTAGGAGGGTGAGTGGGCGGGCGGGCCAAGCAAAGAAGTAGCGGTTGCTACACTATTTTAATCAAATTTACTAAAATGTGACCGCAAAAAATATTCAGTTCAACTGCCCCCACCGGAACAACAGAAGCACTACTTACAAGTCCACTTACCACCTCCCACTAAAAATGGACTCAAAACTGCAACAGTGTTGGATTTAGATCTCCCTCGCATTTCACACTCCATTTCCATTTCTATTTCCATTCTAAAATTTCTTCCTTGTTGTGGTCCCCTTTCAAATTGTGGCATATTTTATGCAAATTTTGTAAACCAAACGAATCGCAGCAAAATTGACTTCAAAGGTGACAAAACAAATGTCCACCGGTTGTTCTTATTGTGATGGTTGCTGTTGTTGCTGCTATTATTGTTATTGTTGTTGTTGTTGTTGTTTTTGTTACTGTTGCATTTTCTTTACATGTTTATAATCGCTCGCACACAATCATGTTGCGCCCAGCACTCATACACCATCAAATCCAGAGCACAACTGTGCAAGGAGCGGAAGGCACATGCATGGAACCACCGACGCAACATGCCGTAAGTGGTAAAGCGATCGGGCAACACATTAAAGCAAAGGCATCAGCAGTAGCAGTAGAAGAAGAGGAATGAGTACACAGAGAGAAATGCTACGGAATCATCATCAGTTTGACAATATGTCCGACATTGCTCACTAAGTAGCATATTTGAACTTTGCACTATTCTGGCAAATTTTTTTGATAAAGCTCTCTTAATATGGAGCTATACATTGTACGATTACGTCGATGGGGGTGTGGTTATGTAAGTAACTCGTTTTAGTTCAAAAACCTCATGCAAAATTACGGTGATAAATCATAAATAGAACACCAGTTATTAATACGAGTATGTGTGAATTAAGGGTGGGGCACTAAATTGCCCATTTTTGCACTCAAAATAATATCGATAAAAAGTATATCACCATTTTAAGATTCACGAGAACATGGCAACAAAACGGCACTATTGCTAAATGAGGCGACCCGAGGGTCATCAGCCATTTTACCTACCTACTCAATATCGATAAAATATACAATAACACTAAATTTTGGCATTAATCTTTGTTGTCTACCAAAATGTGTCGATCTGATCAGTATAACACACCATAGTGCCGCGGTCGCGCCCTCAGGGGTGGTTTCGGTGGTTCGTAACCCCCTTTCCCCACCTAAAAATAACTGATTTGTTAACTCTGAACGAAATGAATATGTATCTGAGAATACGTGCACATCGGAAGCCCCTCAGATACCTTATTTTGGAAGGGTACTCGTACATGGTATGATTTTCCTCCGTGTACGCGGAGTAGCAATCAAAGTAGAAGTAGACACGTTTGTGGCGGTGGCGGAAATGCTGTTGAAATGTAAATTTGTTTGGCGCTGTCAAGGGTCAAACACGCATTGTTGTCATACACACACACACACGATGAAATAAACGCCTATACAAATGTGGGTAAACACAGGCACACGCATATTGTTGGCGCTTAACTTTTTGTGCGTAATGCATTTGCGTAAACGCCGTGTAAATGTTTTTTGCATATTTGCATGAATGTCACAGTTCACAACTGTGTCTTTCAAAACGTATGCGTGTGTGCATGTACTTATGCATGTGTGAGTCACAGTGGACGCCGCACTCGCTAGATTCTTTATTGTTGACAGACAGATTATTTTAAATTGAAGTACGCTTTTCACTTACGAGAAACTTTGTCAACTCTTCCAAAATGCTCGACAAAAAAAAAGTATAAAATATTCATGAGCATAAAATTCGGTGTCTTCTGCACTGTGCTGTTCAGTTGTGAAGGCGCTGAAATAAAAGCAAAAATCAAAAAAATTGGAAATAAACAAACGCGGGAATAAAAAAAGGAAGGAATTATTGTTGTATTCAAGCAAATGCATTGCCTGCATTTGCTGTGCGGGAGGTCAACATGATAATGCTGCCATTTAAAAACAAATATCGTGACAACGCCGAACGCAATCGCGCCGCACACGCACATCCAAACGCACATCCCCATCTACATGGCACACATGCCAGCGGAGTATGGCGTTGCGTATGAATTTGTTACAGAAATTAGCATAGAAATGGCGACTGCTGCAATTTGCATTTTGCAAAACTTCCGGTAAAAGTTTACACAAATGTTTGCATAGCTGCCTGCCTTGCAAGGGTGCAATGAAAGCTTGCATGCATGCATGTGAACATGATTGTATGAATGGACGAGCTCGCGAATGCACGTGTTTGTGTATGTGTGTGCGTGTGTGTGTGCGTTTGTGCATTTTGTGTGGTTAACAGTGAGATTCTCTAAACAAGCATTCTAAAGCTGCATTCTCAACTAGGTCACAAACTTCACATATGTGTGTGCCTTTCGACTGTTCGACTATTCGAGTGTTTGAGTGTTCGAGTGTTCGAGTGTTTGGCTGTGTGCGCTTAACTCGCGGCGTAATTCCAACAGCCAAACGCTAAAATATGCGCATAGGTTTGTGGCCAACAATCCGCAAAAGTCATTAAGAAAAAGTTTACTCTCGGTATTTGCGGCACATGTCAAGCTGCCGCAATCACCGCCGCGACTCGCTGTATTAGCTGCATTCGCTGCAATCACAAACGCTGCATGCAGCAGGGAAAATGTCGGAATTCTGGGTATCTTGCTGGAGTTGCTACTCTGTCTGTCACACGAATTTCATTCACATTCATTCATTCACTCAGACGCTGCTCAAACCCACAGCAGTAAACAGCAACAACACCAGCGGCAACAATAACAACAAACTGCAAACTGTAACTGTTGTGTTTTCGAATGGTAATCACACTGCTGGTTTTTGTTGCTATCAATGTGGTTGTTGTTGTTGTTGTTGTTGGCGCTGCTGCAACTTTTTGTTACTTTACTGTAATTTACCTATTTTTTAAATGCCTGGCAAATAGTCGTAGTCGCGCATGTCTCTGCGACTTGCACCAGCAACAGTAGCAGCAGCAGGAGCAGAAGCGGGTATGAGCATCGCCAACAACAACGACAACAACAACACCAGCAGCAACAGCAGCAACAGCACATGGCAATCATCGTCGAATTGATTTCAAGTTGACACGACAATGACGTACGATTTAGTTTTATTGTTTGATTGCTTTGCTTTTCATGTATGAATTTAGTTTTTTCTTTATAATATATTTCCTTTGCAGTGCTGTCTGTGCCCGCTCTGCAATAACTGTGCAACACAAACAATATTAGCAACCATTCACAAACTGTCGGCAGTGTGTACAACACGAACAGCAACAGCAACGGCAACAACAGCGCCAACAACAGTTGCTGTCAGTTGACAAAACGATTTTAGAAATGACAGTGACTGCAATTGTTGTTGTTGCTAATGCGTTGGAAGAGCAAAAAATTCCTGGCAACAAATATTCAAAGTTTCCAATTTTCGCTCAGCCACTTTTGGGGCTGATACGCACATAACACATGGCAACACATCTCGCTTCACCACGATGAAACCCAATTGAGGTGGTTGCCCTCATACCTAAGGATCTGCTACCTAATGCAGCCATTGGAATGAATTCATATTCCACAACTAATTGAAATCTCCCTTTTCTAGAAAGCAACAAACTTTAAGAAATATTCAACGGTGTTTATTTTCCAGCAATTTTAGGGAGACACCACTCAATTATGATAAAACTTGCAACATTGGAAATAAGCTTTCTATATTTTTGAAGCATAAATTGATCCATTTCGTACTGCGGAGATTCGGCACTAATTATCTGTCAAGATTTCCAATGCACAATTTAAATAACCATGAAAGCCCTAAAGATATATGCAACTCTAGTGTCGGGAATAGCTTAAAAGTGGGGTAGGCCGGAGAGCCACCAGAGAGCCGCCGAAGAAGGAAGTCTCCAAGCACTCACGCATTGATGCTAATTGTACTGTATGTTTTTGAGCTTAGTTACTAAATAGATAAGTTCTCAAAAACATGAATGCAGGCGAGTTAGATCCTGTTCAGTTCTTAAAAATTATTCCCTGTAATAGAAAAATGCCTTTAGAAAGTTGGCTGTTTTTCACCATACTCTACACAGGCTATGCGAATGTTCAAACTCGATCAGACATACATAAAATTGCATCGAAGTATCTCATTTAGCTTCAAATATATTTCCTTTTAGAGTAAGTATAAGTATAAGTAATATGTGTGCTGTTTGACCGATTTGTCACCAACTTAGACAAAGTTCGTGCAGGTGTTCAAATTGAACTTCATAGAAAATTTCCCCAAAATAACTCGTTTGATTATGTTCTTTCCAAGAACTATACAGTTCATTTATGCTGTAATACAAATTCTAATTTCAATATTCTTTTTGCTCCCCGGCTATGCTTTTTACTAGAAATTTGCACAAATAGACGGATATGGCTAAATCGATACTGATAATGATCATTGCTTGGAAGTTTTCAAAACAGTTTTCTGTCCATTCAAACGGACCCAAAGTCTCATATGTTTTCAGATAGACGGATATAGCTAAATCGATACTGATAATAATCATTGCTTGGAAGTTTTTAAAACAGTTTTCTGTCCATTCAAATGGACCCAAAGTCTCATATGTTTTCCTTTTTACGAGTATTAATCGGCATGAGGAGATTATCCTGTGCCTAATACGTCTGCTTTATCTTAATAACTTGGTCGCAAAATTGGTCCCATCCTAAGCATTTTAGGGGCCAGAAGGAGGATGGTGCTCGTTACCGTATTTAAGATTCCTTACAAGCAATTCAACTCATTTCAATGAAGGAGTCTACTTGCCGATGCTAATGTCTATATAGGCCCATTGATTTTTCTCAAGAATTTTGTGAGTTCTCTTACTTTCTTTTAGTAATTAGTTGCATGAATTAAACGCTGTTCACACAAAAGTCTTACCAGCAGGGAATGAGCATGTGTCAAGATCTTTTGAGAAAGGCTCTTGTGAAGCACACACTGCTGACGATAACAGATTTTGTTATTTTTCGAAACAAAATTTGTTTGACAACTTTCAACGCAATACTAGGCAATTAGCAAGACAGACAGACAATCAGAAAATAATTAATTTTACATATTTGCGGAAATTAGATGAGCGACGACGATGATTACGATCCGTATTTGCACCGTACCGTGGAGAAGCCCATAACGTTTGTATACAAGCGCCGAGTTGCAGTCACACCATTCTCAAATTGACAATTTGATTTTGCTTGCAGTGACACGGAGGCCTTCATAAGTCTACTCAAGTGTTCCCTCGGCTCGGGCTGCTTGGCCATGCCGATGGCTTTTCAGCTGGCAGGTTGGGCCACCGGCTTTCTCAGCGCTATCATAATGGGGACTATAGTCATATATGCTTTCCACTTGCTGGTGAGTGTCGGTAAGTCCTGGAGGTGGTCATAACAATTGCTTTTCGCTTTACTCGCAGATTCGCGGCATGTACGAGATGTGCAAACGAGTGCGTGTATCGCAGTTGACATTTCCCGAAGCCATGAAACTAGCGCTCCATGATGGTCCTCCATTCTTGCGCATATTCGCCGAGCCAACTGGGTGAGTTTTGGGTATTTCTTAAGTCATTTAATTTCGCTAATATTCACTTGTTCATAGCGTATTCGTCGATCTATTCCTCTCGCTGTACCACTTCGGAGTCTGCTCCGTGTATGTGGTGTTCATCGCCGACAACATCAAGCAGGTCATGGACTATTACATATTCGAAATGGACAGTCGTTTGTACATGTGTCTGTTGGCCGTACCACTGATTGCTATTTACTTAATACGAAATATGAAAGCGTTAGTGCCGTTTTCGGCAGTGTCAAATGTAATGCTCCTTATCGGTATGTCTTCTGAATTCACACTTACCTCCTTTTGACGAATGCTAGATGCATATTTGTATATTCCATAGGCCTCGTTGCTGTTATGTTCTACTTATTGCGAGACCTGCCACCGCTGGCAGAGCGTGTTGCTGTGCAGGGTGCTGCAAACTTTCCCATTTACTATGGTTCAGTGCTTTTTTCGCTGGAATCAGTAGGAGTGGTACATCAGACCACTAAATATATTCGATATTGCCTTTAAGAGTTATTGATATTCTTCCAGATGATTGCTATTGAGGCGAATATGAAAACGCCACAACACTATCTCGGCTTGCGTGGCATTCTAGTGCCGAGTTTGGGTACTGTTTTGTTCCTGTACACTATCATGGGCTTCTTCGGCTACTGGCGCTACGGTGACGATGTCCAACCCAGCATCACATTGAACTTACCGGCAACGGATATGTAAGTATAAACAAGATTGAGAAAATTGTACTCGAATTCAGTCACTACATCCTTCGGAACTGTTGCATTGATGTGCTTACAGAGCATCTCAATTTATTAAAATCATTTTCGCGTTGTCCATCTACTTCTCGTATCCCCTCCAAGGCTACGTCACAATAGACATAGTTTGGAATAATTACCTAGCCCAGACAGTGCATAGGGACAAACGGTTGATGATGGAGTACGCCGTCCGCACTGCAATTGTGGTGGCATCAGGTCCGGTTAACCAATATGTTTGGCCAGTGAACACTATTGATTATTATTGGTTCTTATTTTCAGTTATTTGCGCCATCATCTTCCCAGACCTGGGCTTATTCTTAGCGCTGGTTGGTTCGTTTTGCCTATCGTTTTTGGGACTGATATTTCCGGCTCTTCTGGACTTATGTGTCAAGTACAAAATCGGCTATGGGCTTTTGAAGATATTCTTGGTTCAAGACATTCTTTTAATGTTGTTTGGGACGGTGGGCGGTGCAACAGGCACATGGGTTTCTCTGAAAGCTATCATACAACAATATAAGGAGGGATCATATTAGTTAATTGTGAACTTTGTTACATTTTTATTAATAAAATTTATATAGCTATATTATTATTTGTTGTTTGGCTTATTTACCCCCTCAAGGGGCAAAGGGCATCAATATATTTTTGTTTATTTATTGCACCTTACAAAATAATTACTGTTCATATCTCTGAAAGGCTTTCGGATAATAAGTACTAACAAGCAAAGCCTGCGAGTCGAAGGATGAACTATGTAAGAGTAGAAAGAAGTATTTGGAGGTCCTAGGAAAAGTTTTTTTGCTCTTGCGGTTATGTGCTTAGATTGAAAGTGGAAGTCATCTCTTTTTGAATAAGTTATATTCCCATCTGGTCTGATACCTGACCTACGCTGGTGACAGGTGCATCCTGCAGATCACACTACGAATTGTATATAGGAGAATAAATGGTGAGACTGAATGTTTCACAACTATACCATATATTTGGCTTGTTAATAAGAGTATTCGTACTCATATTGCGTTCAAATGGAGGAGTGAGGCTGAATAAAACCCAATTAAATTAAGTGTTCAAACTAATGCAAATATGTGTTATGACTGCGGTGATCAAAACAGCAAATAAGAAGGGGAGGAGACAAGGAATGTTTCTGCTTTCTCTCGGTAAATGGTTTTTGAATTGTGTTCTCATAAACCAGTGCCGGACAATAACTTATCCAAATCGTACTGGATCGGGTGAGCATATGTGCTGGTGTGGAGCTTCTACCTTGCAGTTTAGGCCGAGTGATGCAGTGGGTATATGCGGACATAAAAGTTTGAAAGCCGTATTCTTACTTATACCCTAAAGATAGGAAAAATAGTATAATTGGTGTGTGCGTCCTGAGCTATGTTTGTAACACCCACAAGATGGCGTTTATATAGAAAATATTCGAGATCAGCAACACATGCTGAGCCGATTAACCCATGTTCGTCTTTCCGTCTGTCCGTTACGTTTTGTTCAAACTATTAATGAAACTTCTGATGAGCATTGCATGAATCTTAAGACGGAACTATATTGCTATATTAACAAAATGGACCAAAAGAGGCCGAAATTCCATTTAAAATGATCATAGCTTAGGTGCCTTTACTTTAGCACCCCCTTTTTGTCATCTCCTATCATTCCACCAGCTTTAAAATTGGTTTGCTGACATAACAAGCCTTTCCATTAACTAGACTCCCATGACACTGGACTGATGATTTCTAAACAGCCGTTGTTGGAGGTACACGCATTTCTCTGTGCGTAATGAAAACACCTAGCAAAATAAACTCTCAAATATTGTAATCCGATTTGAAATTTTCGGAATATGTATTTTTTGAGTTCAGCCAAAATATATTTTCAACTTTTAATCATTCAATTTAAAGTCCACAATTATTTTCAACAGTAAATGAAAAGTTTCGGAAGTAAAATCAAATAAATATTGTAAAAAAAAAATATATATTATATATGCAAAAGAAAATTTCTTGTAACATTAACAATGGATCGACTCGTAAGAATTGTAAAGTTGCAATTGCAATTATGCGATGAAAATCCAAAATTTATGCGATCCTTTGTGTTTTTATAGAATTCCACCAAACCCTTGAGGATTCAAAATAGGGGCTTTATCCCCGTGGATAGTGATCCCATAGACAGCGATATACTGTGAGTACCACACGCCAAAAATTAATTAAATATATTTGCTTTAATGGTTCTTATTTTTCCAACTATCCTTCTCAATAATCAAGTTCTAATTCTTTAAAGCCAAATGGCACCTCCTCGTCCGTGGGAGAGGCAGCTTCAGGTAAGTACAATCCCTGCCTCAACGTGTGTTCATCGTATGAGTACGCATTAATTCAGCGCAGAAGAAAAGCGACCCTTTTCTATTGGCGAAGGACACGTTTGATCAGTCAGAATGTCAGGCGTCCCTCAAAAAAGCCTTTTTGAACTTCGTATATAAAGAAATATTCTCTTTCGTGTTTTAAATCTTAGATTATAATATGTTTGCTTTTCGTCAGATGGGAACGTCAAAAGTTTGATCAGTCAGAATGTATATATTTTCGGGCGTCCCTCAAAAAAGCCTTTTTGAACTTCTTAGATAAAGAAATATTTTCGTTCATGTTTTAAATCTTAGATTATAATATGTTTGCTTTTCGTCAGATGGGAACGCCAAAACTATGTCCCAAACTGTTGTGCCATATAGAATGAACTACCTGCCTGGCATCGGTGGGGGAACAGAAAAGGTATTTGCCATCAAGGCAAAGTCACTATATGAGTTCGGATACAAGCCTTACGACATCGAAGACTGGTACGGCATTCAACAACATCCGAAAGAAAGTCTCTGTAATTTGCTAAAGAGCATGGTCGAGCAGTTCTTAATGACGAATATCAAGGTGCGCATAGATTCGCTCGATTTCAACTGCCACTTGATGGTCCTGCAATGCTACTCGGAGGTCTTCAAAGACGTCACTGATGAAGTAGTAGTCGAAATGCCGCCCGGGCAAATTGAGGCTAGCGAATTTGTATTGCTATACGAGTGGATGTTGGCTGAGAAGCCAGTCTTGCCACGTGAGAACTTTCTGAAATTGTACAAAGCAGCCAGTTTTCTACGCGTCACGGAGCTGCTCAACTTGTGCTGGTGCTGCATGGACGATAGTTCGCGTTTCAATGAGGACACAGCTTTACTTTTCTACATGGACGCTAGGGCCCACGAGCAGTACCATTTGGGAGAGCTGCTTCTGATACGTGTATGCAAATTCTTCTTGACGTTCATCTCCACAACAGAGTTTTTGGATATGAAATCCGAAGAAGTGTGCTCATTTTTAAAGATGAGCTCCATAGGGGTTAACTCGGAAATTGAGGTTAGTTTGACTGAAATATATAGACCGGCATGAATCCTGAGCACTGCCCGAGTTCTGCCTGTCACATTTGCAAATGGTTTCAGGTTTTCTTGTGTGCGATACGCTGGCTCAATCATAAATGGCCATTAAGAGAGTCTGACGCTGCGATTGTTATGAAGTCGGTAAGATTCGGGCTGATGCCGCCGTGGTACCTTTTATCGCTCAGATTAGATAACATTGAATGCCTAGAAGTGGATCGCATTATAAGAGTTCCAGCTATAAAGGAAATGGTGACCGACGGCATATCGTGAGTTTTCCTAACTGAACTAAACGAACTGTGATCTGATTCTTAGCATCTCTTACATTTTTCTTCAGTTGCACCACATCCATTCGGTATTATCGCGACAAACCCATCGAATATGAGCACTATCTAGCACGTTTTCATATCAAGCCACCTTCTGAACGATTGTGGCTGTTTGACATAAATTGCTCCTACCACCACAGCCATAATTGCTTGTCTGTTTATCCGGTAAATTACGTGGCCTTCTTGCAGTACTTGCAATTTCTACAGGATGCGGAGAAGGACTATTGGCAGACTCTCCAATACACCAGCTCATTGGAGGCGAGCAATGGGTGCTGCCCACGCTGCGGTAAATCTATTAGCAATTAAATCGATCCCTGCACGTCCACAAAAAAATTGTCAAAATTATGTAACAAATAATGAAATTTTTTGAAATTATAATTCCTACATTCCATAAACTGCTTCATTTTAATTCAAATCACGAGCAGCCCTTCAATTGAATCTATTGGGTGGGAATATTCCCTCTTGGGATGCTGTTGGAAACCTATTCAAATACGAAAGAAAATTTTCTACAGAATATTCAGTATAAGATTGGATACAACACGGTGACATAATCACAAATTGTCAGATATATAAAAAGAGAAGACTGTTCAATTCAATCTCCTCCTACTCCTATATAAAAAAAATTGTTTGGTATTTTCTCGTATATTTGAATATTTTGGGTATTTCAGGACTGATGATTTATAAATTGTGTGATTTTGTGAATGAGCAATACTGGAGTCAAACTGAGGTGACACTGACGAGTGAAGAGTGCGTTTTTGTTTTGCCATATTTTTCCATGACAAATGGCGTTGTTTGGTTGACGAATGACTCGATTACAAGTATCACGATTCGGCCACGGGTTTGTTTGAAAACGAACTTTAAGCAGTGATCCGTGTTCACCAAATTGTGGCATAACTACAGCATGTTTGTGCGGAATCCAAATTATTCAGATTTACAGGTCACTTGCACAGGAGCAAACGTAGACGTTAAAATTTCGGCACTAAAGCGAACTTGGCATTCCACATCGAGTGTTCAAATTGGGATTCCATCCAAGTCGGAAAGTCTTGTCAGATCAATTGCAATCAAATCAATTTTTTTTAGTCAATTTCACCGTTTCGTGAGAATCGTCGGAACTTTTTCGTGTGCGTAATCGAAAACTCCTTACCTGCTATTTTGGAAACGCACTTTTCATTTCTTATTTTTCTTCAATTTATCAACCCGTTTAGCAAAAATCAATAATAGTAGAGATAAGGATGTGTGCCTGGCAGGCTGACGGGCCGTTAAACTGTGTAAATACATGCCTGAACGGGCATTGTGCCGGTGGCATGTGTGGCTGCGTGGAGGAAAGGCACCAAACAAATACTAATTTAACAAGCTCACTTGATTGTTTGGCAATCGCTAACCACAAATATTTTCCCAACGAATTTACACGCATATCGATCAAGATAAAATTTTAATCCACTTAACTACTTCGTAAGCGCGAAGTGCCTTAAGGAAATATTTGCGTTAGTTTGTTTGCGTTTCTGTTTGGGCGCTGTCAGTGCACAGGCGGAAACTGGCCTGGGCCTGGGCATGTGTTTGTGCACAAAGTGTGCAAACATGGCGAGCGCTGCTGTATGGAAGCCTTAAAAGGAGCTAACACCAAGTGCAGCGGGCAGCACAGCGCTCGCTGCATAACCTTTGCCAGTCAGTCGTGGAACGCCGTCTTAGACCAGAAGTGGTCACATACGATAAATTCAGTTCATTTATTGCCTTGTTAGCTTAATTGAGCTATCGCCTAATTAGTCGCGGAATCTCGCCTTATCCGTTAGCGAAACATTTTAATCTGGCGAGGGAACAAGTCGCAGATAAGCATCGGCCACAGCCACTGCTGCTTGGGATACCCATAACTTAGTAGGAGCAATTGAGGAATGAAACAGTCGCTGCTATGCGCATGCAGACCCCAGCTACGAGTAACAGCAGGACTAGAGCAACCCAGTTCAGTTTGCCTGTGCGAATATGCCATTGTCGCAGAGAAAGGCATGTCTTACACACAGGGTCAGGAATCCGCGATCAGCATAGTTTATATACACATTTCCTAAATTAAAATGTTGATATACGAGTACTCGTACTCCGTTTATCACCCGCAGCGTTTACTTGCGATGGGGTGGGTACGTAGCGCCTTCATTAAATTGTCTTTCGCTATTTAGCTGAAGGTTTGATGGGCTCTCAAGAGCAAAGTGAGAAGGGGTAAGATCAATATTCCAATTCACACGCTGCAACTGATAAAGTAAAGCCAGCAGTTTTTAGTATTATTCAATTTGTTTATTTATCCAATGGCAACCTGAGATGGTGCAAAGTTAGGCAACCAAATTTATATATATATATATATATATATATATATATATATATTTATATATATATATATATACATATATATATATATATATATATATATATATATATATATATATATATATATATATATATATATATATATTTATTATTATTATTTTTTATTCTCTTTATGTTAGGTTTAGAGTGGCTGCCATCCATAGCCGACTCTCTGAGGCTCCATATGACGATCACTAATCTCGCGATCTTCACTAATTTGAACAAGTCTTTAACAACCGCAGCACTGGTTATGGTTTCATAAACGTATTTTTCGTCGGTAATTAAGAGCGGGAACTAGAATAGGAATTTGTAGCAGGACTCTCCCATATTTTGGCATTACTTCTGGGGCCTATCAACCACCGCTAGTCTTCTTGCTGATGAACCTGTTTAAGGATACAATTTTTATGGACCTAAATCAAAGATATGCAGTTTACGCCATAAATGTGCCATTATTTTGCACATTATCTCAGGTGAAAGTTCAACCTCTACACATTAATAGATCATTTATTGGCTTGGGATATGCCTGGTTTACATTAGGGTAAGCGTAAGGTTAGTTCCTCAACGCACTTAAATGCCACTATATGAGTACATAGCACCGACGCACATTGACAGGGACACAAAAATGCTGGTTGCATTTTGCAATGCGAGTACATCGCAAGTTTGATGAATTTAGACATGAGAATGGACACAATGGAAATTTCTGCCACAGTACGCCTTTCGATCGGAGGCTGCATGGCAGCCTGTGATCATTGCACTGTGCGAGTCTACATTCACAAAAGAATTCCTATCGGCCAATATCTAAAAAGTTCTAAAAATCAAAAAGGACAAAGCAACAAAACGAAAAAGAACGGGCGAAATAAAAACGAAAAACGCAAAATGCTCGTTCCTTGAAATGCCACTAAACCATTTCAGTCAAGCAGCGACGCAGGCAATTATAAAAACCGCCGCCAAACGACAAAACGGGATGCAATGACAAAAATTGAAGAAATGATGCGCGGGAACGCGCGCCCTCTTCACTTTGATATTTGCCGGCGTGCCTGGCTAAAGCGAGCGAGCCAACAGACGAACGAGCGATTTTCAGTTGCAGCGGAAAAACGCCAACTACGCCAACTACGCCAACAACACCAGCAACAACACCAACAAGCGCAGCAACAGCAACAATGACGACAAGTACCAGGACGGGTACTTCCAAAGAAATGGCAAAACAATTCCTCCAAACTAACCAATTCAATTGCGCATCAAGTGCGCTCACCGATCAGCTCGCTCAACCGAAATTGCTGCCGCAACAGCAACAACAACACCGCCAATAACAACGAGCAGAAATCAAGCAATGTTGACAATGTTTAGCAAACGAAATATTTCTAGGCGGCAAAGTTGGAAGGCGCTTGAATGCATTAAAGTCGTTGGCGGAATAACCAAAATCGAAATATGTCATATTGACAGTTGAGTAAACAGCAGCACCAGCAGCAGGGAAGCGACGCGCACGCGGACACGGTCACGGGTACAGACGCGGCAGTACCTTCCCAAATGATGTTGCTCGGGTCGTACACAAAGGCAACTGAACTAAACTGAACTAAACTGAACCGAACTGAGGCTACCAATCTCTGAGTCTGTTAGTCTGCGATTCTGTGAGTCTGTGAGTTGGTGCCTGTGCCTGTGCCTGTGCCTGTGCCTGTGCCTGTACTGGAGTCTGTGGCAGGAGGCAGCCAGCGCGCTTAATTTAGTTTGGACATATTGCCAATTGTATGACTGCGAGCACGTTTTCTACGAGCTCTTACTCGGCGAGTCCCAGCGCTGACTTCCATCATTAACGTACGACAATTGACAAGGGCCTAGCTGCAGAGACGAGGGAGGGGGAGCCAAAAGGAGCAGCAACCAAAACTAAAACCGAATACGAAACCGTAACCAAAACCAAAACCACAACCGAAAACAACGAAAATGGCCGCAACGTATGTAAAATTAATTTTATTGCGATCAACGGATCGATTTGGGTGATCGGCTACTTCAATCAGTTAGCAAACTGTCGCATGCGATTCCTAAGCGCTGAATTGGAGGTCGTAGCGACTAGCGCACAGTGACTGGCTACTGCCAGCGGCGATGTGAGGAGCACAAAGATTTGTGCTTTTGTCTTCATTTGGTCCAAACAAATGAAAGTCGGAAATTAGAAATTGAAAATGACTTTTAAACATTTCTACGTCTAGTGCCGCTTTTAATTAAAGTAACTCGTAAGATTTGCATCCATGGTGCACTTGTGGCACAGCACTCCCAAAAAGTGGTGTGAATGCAAATCAATTTCAAAGAAAACGCTCACATTTGAATGCACACAATCTCTTCCAATGCCGCAAGTGCACCTTGGAGGCAGTGTTGCCAGATGTACCGTAATCCTGGTGTGCGTGACAAGAATGTGTCATCGATTTTTATTCTCTCAATTTCATAATTACTCGTATCACTTCACCTCTGCAAAATCAGATTTTTTAGGAACGTGGCAAATATCTTCAACCAGCTTTTATTCTCAATGTTCCCAACATTATTCTATCACACGATATTCTTTATCACAGTTCCATCGATCATTGTGACAATCTAAGAGGGCTTCAAGCTCAACACAGAATGTGATAAATTGCCAAACCTTCACATCTCAATTGGTTTGAAATCAAAATAAACTTAAAGAGTTCGGTCAGACACTGCGTATGAGTAACTGTTTTCATGTCGTCACGGATCTCGAAGTCACGAACCTAACAATTAAAGCAGTTAAGTGTTCTGACTCCTCGTACTTTTCATGAGACATAACAGATATAATTGAAGGAATTTAATTGAAAAAGCGGATATCACAGTCTCATTAGCTGAGCTAACAGAAAGTTAGATTTGTTGGCGATAGCTCCGTGGTTCAATTCACAGCCATTTTTATGGACGGCGAAATTGTTAATCATGTGACATTAATAGCTGATGTGAAATAAAGGATGTGTGGTGAGATTATAAGCTGTATCCATGATGTAAGATGGTCGACACGACCTGAGACCTGGCTTCGACAGGGTGATCGGACACATACTGCATATGCTCCAACATTCACACTATGCGTTGTTCTGTGCGAATAATCCTAAAAATCACCGCAAATAAGTATGTAAAAAGCAACAAGACACTTCTGAAAAAAATAAGAGATTCTGTTCACATCAATATTCAAGGGACAATATCCGCAACACAGGATAATTCAGTTTTAAAAAATTGTTCATAATTATCCAAAGAATTATCAGCAACGGGGCGAGCTGGAGGGTCACCCAATGATGACTAATCCGTTATCCTTATGAATTGCTTAAACCTTTATGCGAATGGACTTTTCTCGCCATTTCTCATCAGAAACTTGATATTACTCTCGAGTTTTCTGGTAAGAATATCAGTACAGATTCTCGAAATGTCACAAAGCAACCTCAGTGGGAAGAAGCATCGGTATTCAGTGTTGTTCCTTGAATATTTGTTGTCGAAGTTTGCCGCAATAACTTTCTTCTGTCCATCTGGCAACTCTGTTTGGATGTTGCAACTGTGCGAGTTCCACTGCAAGTGCTGAGAGAAATATACTGGCAGCAAGCAACCAAGCACCGAATGTGGTATCCTGTTGGGAAACAATTTGCAGCAGATGCGCACGTTCTAAGCACACACAAATTTCGCACACCACCAACACTCAAACACATTCACACACACTCAGAGACAAGTGCGGCATAAACTTTCGACCACAAACTTTCGTTCGTTAATAGCACACAATGCAGCACTTTGAGTTTTCCTAAGAAATCACAGCTCATAAGTTAAAAGTCCGCTGAAAAGTCACTTCTCTGTCATAAATTACACGTCGTGTGTGTGTGAGTGCACAAGCACACATGCTCCATCAGCACCATCAGCACCATCATCAGCACAAGCAAATGCCGACTATGTCTAACGCTGCACGTTAGCGCAAGTGTCTGCCGCACCGATGTACTCATGGACAACCGGACACATGGACGCACACCCGCGCCACAAAGCAAAACAAGAACAAAACGCTCGCCGTGTGCGAGCCAGTGAGCCCGCGGACGCACGTCAGAGGGGCATTCTGTGCGCAATACTCATAAAACTGTAAAACTTATTATGGGAATGCGAACAGGTTTTGGTAAAAAGGTGTGCAAAATGTTGCGAGGCTAAAGACCGCAAAATAACATTTTGTACACATCCAAAAATTCGCATATACGAGTGAAGTTGATTCTTTTTCATGTTTCTTGCCATGTTTTCCTTTTTTTGTCTGTACTCTCGTCGTGTCTTAGTTTAACAATTTCCTCAGAAGTTCTTTCAAATTTAGTGGCGTAGTTGTGGTAGCCAGCAAAGTGGGCAACTTTTTCTTTCTAATCGCCTGAGTGCAACGCAAGTGGCCGGTGTAGTTCAACTCGTTCATTGGGAGTTCGCACAATTGACTGTCATAAAGAGTTAATTTCCAGCAAACTGGGTGAATATCAGTTTGTAAATGTTGCAGTGTTCTACTTACAGAACTTGCTTTATCCCATCGATGTGATAAACATAGACGAATATGAATCAGTGCAACGACCTTGAACACTCCTACTAGCTGAAAAGAATGGTCCAATGATGCGGTGCGGGCTATTTGTCATTTGCGGAGTGGTATAATAGAAGGAACACCTGGACAGAAAGGCTGCTTTTGCTGGCAAAAATATTTTGAAGAATAAACAAACATTATACGATTCTTTTTCGGAACAGGACGATGATGGGGGATGTGTCACATTTAGCATATAGACCATAGTTGAGTGAACTCCGTTCAGACATTATCTTCGTCACCATTTAGTTGGTGGTGTAGGTTCGGTTGCGATTGACTCCCGATTAGCACTGGACTGGCTCTGAACACTTGTTCCCACAAGGGATAGTGTCAACCCTAGTATGGGCCGCCTGCGTAGCAGCGATAACCATGGGACCTTTTGGTGGCTACACTTTACGGACTGAGATAGCGGCTTTGACTGGGGACGAGAGGGACATAATGAAAAAGTCACATGCAACATCCTTAAAAGCATCGGTCAGGCAACAGTCCAAAATCAAATTACCATCTGGTGTACATGGGTCCAGGCAAGTGGCACCCACTTCATCGCCACAAAGTCGATCTTCAATCGGGTAACTCCCGTGAGTTCCCTAAAATCGGCCGCTAGAACATCGGCCAATTCATTGGCTAGGCAACTACCAGCCGCAGAATTGGCTCTCGTGCCCAAAGCCGCAGCTCCATGCACGAATCCGCTATCAGGTGCCAATCGCGTGAACACTTCTACAAGAGCCTATAGGGCGCGCTGGTCAGTTCAGCTCATTCTGGCCAACTTGGAGAAGGACGAGGCGGCCTTGAAATGGGCAAAGGATTACGTGAACTGTCGACCAATCTCTGCCATCACAAAAGCACCTGTTCAGAAGCGGCAAAGATCGGCTGAACACGCTCCTCAATCTGTCCCTTGGGACACCAAACGGCCCTGCCTTATGCAAGCCCCCGTGTGGACAGACGATAGAAGTCTGCTCCTCCCAGGCGCCACAGGCTCCCACAGCCTACCAGGCCATTTAATGAAATTGTGAAGGACGGCCTGACCTGTGCCATCTTTGACACTGGGAACAGTGATGGCACCATCTCTCCAGCAAACTGGAAGTTGATGGAGCGGACCCTTCTGAAGATCTATATGGAAGTCATGCTGCTCAATCCAGGTCCTTCACCCTGCTGTCGCGACGCTGGATGGTACCAGGGTCACGTTAAGCCCATCTCTTGTACGGATCAGCGCTCAGCGGATCGATACAAGCTCGCGATCGACAAAATGGGAGAAATCTGGCAGGGTACCAACCTTAATGCTGTCCCTGTCAATGAAATCTCACTTCGTCCCAGATCTAAGGCTTGGGTCCTTTCGGAGCCTTCTACGCCAGATCAGATCTTGAGGATCCTTAAGATGAGCAACTTGAATCTCCCCGTTTTCGACCGGAAAGTCGCCAAACTAAATGAACCAAAAGGCGGTGGTCGCGAGGTCACCATTATCCTCAATCACTAGTTTCTTGAGACCCGGAAGGCAATGATCTACTACGGCTTCGGTTCAATCTCTCTTCGAGTGTATAACGGTGACACGACAAACTGTAAGGCATCAACCTCCGGGGGATGCCGATGCTAACCCGGTCTCCATGAACATCAATGAGGCCAACGCTACCACTGACAACGGAGATAGCGCTGCCCCGTCTAATAGAAGAAGCTCCATTTCCTCCGACTTCTCCAATTCTGGGTTGGTTTTTCTTCAACCAACAGGACCCCATGATTGATGGTGGCACAATCTCGCCTATGTCCGATGAGGATAGTGTGAATGGCACCGTAATCGCCAATCCGCAAAATTCTGAAGGTCCTAGAAATAAACCTTCAGCATTCCAAAACTGCTTCGGCTGCCCTTATCCTCCATTTGGCCCCGGAAGGGGGGGACTATATACTAGTCCAAGAACCCTGGATCCATAATGACGTGGTTTGCGGACTAAATATCAATGGATACCGTAGGGTATTCGTCAAAAGTCGAGGTAAACCAATCATGTATCCTTATCAAGAACAGCATTAATGGCATCTTACTTCCTAGGTTCAGTAATAGGGACATTGATATCAGGACCATGGCTATCTGGCTTGTCTCCTGCTATATGGCGCACGACTACGGTGCCACCCCTTTCCATTATGCATCTGAGCAATTCTCGACCCTCATTACCAACTGGTCCGTCTCTCAGGAGTGTTCCCTTTCGGTCCATAGGTACTTAACTTTTGCAATTGATGTGGCAGCGAGCACTGACATAAGGTCAGCCAAACCAGTCAGTACAAATCACATTAACTGGTCCTTATTCCAGTCAACCCTGGAGTCTAGCTTGTCACCAACTCCCCTTCCCATCGAGACCCTGCTTGATATTGGTCAAGCTGTCGACACAATCACCGCAGCCCTCTCGCAAGCGGTGAATGTATCTTGCATGCCCCAACCTCCGAGGTAATCCAAAGCCTCCATGGTGGAGCATGGAGATTTTCGATCTACGGCTGGCTTGTAGAAGCTCGTCCATAAAACCAAAGTTAGAAATGACTGGACTCTTTGAAAAGGAAACAATTTGATCCCAAGTAGCTATCAGGAAGCCGACAAGAGCATCATGGTGGAATTTCCGTGGACAAATAGAATCCTCCGCCGAAACTACCGGCTATGCCTCTAAGGATTCTCAATTCTCCGCATAAAGCACTTGACTGTATTCAGAGACCTGATGGTCACTAGACAAGCTCCTGTGGCAAGACGCTCGAAGCCCTACTGGACACTCATTTTCCAGGCAGTGTAGGTTTCACTGGTCAATCACATCATCAGTTCACTCAAACTGTCCTTGACAGCTTCAGCGTAGCCGACAAACTTTTCGATCCCTTTAAATCCCCAGGTCAAGATGGTATCATCCCTGCAGACATACAAAAGTGAGCCTATATAATATTAACGTGGCTAGTGCACATTTGCAATGCCTGCCTCAGACTGATGTACATTCCAATTGGCTGGAGGGAGTTATGTGTAGTCTTCGTTCCAAACGCTCGGAAACCATCCCACACTAAACCCAAAGACTACAGACCAATCAGTCTGTCCTCGTTTCTTCTGAAGACGTTGGAAACGGTCCCAGATCTCCATATCAGGACATCCACCAATGCAATCCTTCTCTCTAAATCCCAACATGCCTACACCAAGCAAGTCGATGGAAACAGGGTGTCACGTACTCATTTCGCAAGTACATAAATCCCTTGCCTTCAAGGAATATGCTTTTGCCGTCTATCTCGACATTGAAGGCGCATTTAACAATGTGTGCCCCAATTTCATAGTCACATCTCTCTTGGATCTGAATCTTGACGTTTGTCTTATCAAATTCATTAAGCATATTCTCAGGGCAAGGATAATTGTCTCCAGTATTGGCACTGTCAAAGGGTAGTGAGCAGAGGCACACCTCAGGGCGGAGTCTCCACTCCTCTGGAAATTTGCAGTTAACACCGCTCTCAAAATACTGGAAGATTACAGTTGCAGCCTATGCAGACGACATTGCAATCACTGCATTCGGTAAATTCCCTCAAACGCTTTCCAAAAAGCTAAACCGTGCACTAGATACCCTGACTAACTGGTGCAACGAATTTGGACTCAGCCTAAATCCAGCAAAGGCTGAATTTAGGCTGATTTCATGCTCTTTCATGCTCTTCACTAGAAAGTACAAAATACCTTCCTTCATTTTGTCCAAGATTAACGACACTTCGCGTAGATTAAGCACTAACGGAAAATATCTGGGTCTGATTCCGGATCCGAAGCTCAGCTGGAAGGCCAATCGTGCTAAGAGGGTGCGCTTTATTTTGGTAAGGTGGCAGTGGGAACTAGATGGATCCTACAACCCCGAATCACGCTCTGGCTCTACACAGCCGTGGTTGAACCAAACCTCCGATACGGAGCTGTTTTCTGGTGGCTAGCTACTGTTCAGGCTTGTAACCTGAATCCTCTAGAAAAAGTCAGAAGGAGTGCAGCTCTGCTGATCACTGGAGCCCTACGCTCCACATCTACGAGGGCTCTCTTTGCACTTCTATGCTGGCAACCCTCTAAGCTTCTGGTAAATCAACAGGTCAAACTGGCAGCTACCAGACTCAATGCACTTACACGGTAGTTGAGGACGGACCTGGTGTACGTTAGTATTCTTAATCAGGGCTTGCCCACCACCAACTCTGTTGACTATATCTGTCCCTATTCCAACCTCAATCGGTGGTTCGACTTTATTATCCGAAGCAGAGATGACTGGATTAGGAACAGACTGATCACCGATGATACTCTGAATATCTACGCAGACGGCACCAAGTTTGGGACAAAGTCGGTAGCGGGATCTTCTTCAACAAATTGAGCCTGAGCATCTCGCTTAGACTTCCTGATCATTGCAGTGTCTTTCAGGCAGAAGTCAATGCAATTTGCCACTTAGGGAATTGGGTTCTAAGAAATGGGGTTTTTGGTGTCAGCATCAAATTCTTCTCGGACAGCCAAGCTGCCATTATATCTCTTGCGGGCGTCACGACGTTCTCAAGACTCGTACATGAATGCCAGTTAGTTCTAAACGATCTCTCCATGCATTCCATAGTTCACCTAGTCTGGGTACCTGGTCACAGAGACATAGAGGGAAATTTCGAAGCAGATGAGCTTCCTAAAGCAGGCACACTACTCTCCGAAGTACACCCTTCTCTAAACATCGGCATTCCTCTCGCTACAGCCAAGCTGGCGAGCAAATGCAGGTATTTCGAAGAGGCCAATAAACTATGGGTGGATGAACAGTCTTGCTGTATCCTAGCCTAGCCTTAGCAAGAAGCAAACGCTTCAGCTATTTTATCTCAGACGCGAGTCCATCAGGAGTACGGTTTCGGTGCTGACGGGGCATTGTGTGATGGGGAAGCTTGCGGCTAGGCTCGGTTTGCCCTTTTATGACTTATGCCATGGGTGTGTTGCTGAGGAGGAAGAAGAAACAGTGCTACACCTGATGTGTCAATGTCCATCCTTAGCCAGACGAAGAACTTCCATCTTCGGGACTTCTTTCTTAACCAGCCTTACAGAGCTCGCTACCTATAAGAGTAGGGACGTAGCCAAATTTCTCAAATTATCATATTGGTTCCCTATTTCGTAATCGGAGGAGTCGTGCCGCCACCGGTGCTGAATGGGAGCTCACCACCTGAAGTACCATACTCGACTTAGGTGCTCAGTACGCGTGCATCGCCTCATTTGTGGTATCACAATGGACCATTGAGTGTGCTTTTTGCTACCACTCCAACCTCAACCTTATCTGCCTAAGACAGGAAATACTTAATGCAACAAGTGCGAGGATTGAGACTGGAGTTTTCATTAGACCCTTTCTGGGGTTAGCGTCCACAATTCGCTTGCACCTACACTTGCTGGGAGTGCGCAACTTCGCCGAACATTTGGCACAACGCTAAATATTCCAGCGTTTTTCTGCTTTTTTTTCGTTAATTTTAATATTGATTTGATCACAACTTCATCGAGTTAAATTATTATGCGCCGTTTTTTGTCTTATCACAATTTGTGTGAATAGTCGTCGATCAGGCACGCACACGGATTGCAGTCAACCTGCCTGCCGGCCTCATGCATATGCTTGCAGTGTCAAACGAAAAAAACACCGGGCAGCGCTCAAGTTCAACAACAGCAACAATGAGACGAACGACGTACATACCCTCGCACAGGCGCACAAAAACTCATTGGAAGAGCTCAGCAGGATGTCAAATCGAAGTTCACTTAAACAGCGCACAATTGATTCATACAAAATGCAACTCAACGAAACGCAAATTGCTGGCGATGGGGCTGAGACTGCGACTGCGGCTGGGACTGTGACTGTAGTTAGGGCTGTGGCCGGGGCCGTCCGAGACTGCTGGCTGGGGCTGACTAGCTGGGTGACTAGCTGGCTGGCAACGTGATTTGTGTTATTGCGACCGACCGAACCGAAGCGCAGATAGATTAGGTGCGCTGTACAAGCGTTTAACCTTTTGAACCCACTGGCGATGGATGGCATTGGCTAACAGGCTAGCAATAGCAGAGGCAGAGGTAGAAGCAGCGGAAGCAATGGGAGGGATGAGCTGTGTAGTGCAGTGCCTCGTTGCTTTGCGACTGAGCAGCACGTGTTCCAGCTGATGCCATTCAAATAAGATTGGCAATGAGCTGAGCAAGTTTGGCAAGCAGCAAACAGCCAGCAACTTGATAAGCTCCAATAATTCAAGGAAATCATTGTGAATGAGGCATTCTAATGCCTTGTACTGTAAAGCTATAAATTACAAATGTTTTGTCGCAAGAGCTGCGGCTAACATCTGTAATTGGCACTGGATGCATGGCTAGCTGGATTGCTGGATGGATGGACGGCTGAATGCCTGCCTGGTTCATTCATTCGTTCGTTCGTTCGTTCGTTCGTTGGACGGGCTTCATGTACTGCCGAGATCCTTTGCATGCAGATCGCGTAGCTAATTAAACGATTATTTGCCATTTAAGATTCGCGTGTGTCTCTCTTTAGCAACATTTGCGGAATTGTTCACCGCATAGAGACCTCCTGCTCATGCGCACAATTCCCCAATGTATTGCTCAGTTGATCGATTGACTTTTTTCTGTGCCCTCAAAGAAAAAGGAATGCTACTCTACTCAAAAGACTCAAAACCAAAAGTGTCTAGTGCACTCTCCCCATTCTTACTCAACCAATTGGCATTAGCATTCAGTCATCTATTTGAATGTAGTACAGAAATTGGCCAAATCGCATTGCACTGCGATTTAGTCGTATTTGCCACACGCATTCTTAAGCGCAATTTAAAATTGTTCTCAACTGAAGCTGATTTTCACTGAAAGTGATTCCTAGAAGGCGTTGCTGCACCGACCAAGAGTCCCAATTGGGCAGGAGCGCACAATAGCACAGCTTGGTCATGTCAATAACGCACACCGACACCACTTCATCAAGCGGGCACAAACAATAAATTACGCAATCCAAGCTGTCCATCTGCAGTCCATCAATGGCAGCAGCAGCAGCAGCAGCCCAGCGTAGTGGCCACATAATGAGGCACCATACTGGCATAAATGCGTATATGCCTTGGCATGCCAACAGTGCCCACATGCACACGCACACACACCACACACACACAAAGCCACAGAAATACTCACGCGCGTAGCACACGCATACCCGTGCACATTACCATATCGGCATAAATTCCAGGGCATCGTTAAGTGGGGAGTCAACCTCATCAATGCTGGATGCATCCGCCGCGCCTTACCACGCCGCCTAATGAGGGAATTACTGCCGGTAATGGACAAGAGTGTTCGCTCGGTCTCTGCTGGTGTCGCAGTTGCGGCGACCAGAACGGCGGCGGGCCGACTGGCATGTTACGACCTATCGAACACCAATTCAACATAAGTGAATTTCGCACCTACTTCGCAAATTCTTCCGTACCGGCCGCCGTGCCCGGTGTCCAACAAACAAGGAAACTCTTTCACGACACAAACGCACAAATTGCTCGCACATGTTGGTAGCGCTTGGCGCAATTGTTCCTACTTCCATTGTGCACACTTGCTGCACTCGCTGCTGCCAGCTTCCATGCAGACCTGCTGCTGCGGTAGGAGAGTAGGTTGGTCTAACCTTTCACCTTGCATTTAATTTACGACATTGCGGCTGCAGATCTTAATTAGACACGAGATACGCGCGAGAAACAATCAAGTCAAGGCTGTCCTTATTGATGATGTTGTTGGTGTGGTTGTTGCTGGTGCTAGTGTTGTTTTTTGTTTTTGTTGCTAGTTGCTATTGCTATTGCTATTGCTATTGCTATCGCTGCTCTGCAACAAAGACTGTGGAGAAGTAAAGCAAAGCAAGGCAAGGTAAGGCAAGGTAAGGCAGCAGGCAAAAAAAAGGCAGCGTTGGAGGCAAGCTGTTGACGGAGACACGCCAACTGCGAGGTAAGCGAAAAGAAGTGAAAGAAGAAGCCGAAGCTGGAGCAGCATGGCATGGTGGAGAGCTAACACTAGGCACGGCAGAGGCAAAGCAGAGGCAAGGCAACTCAAGCCATGGCAGAGGCAACGCAAATTTCAACAACAATGAATAAATTTTCACTTTAGATAAGATCGTGAAATAGTGTTGAGGAGCGCGTGCTCGCTGGTAATGGGATTTTTAGTTTCCTCTTTCAGCATAGCACAGCCAGCTTGCCAGCGAGCCAGGGAATCAGTCTGCCTCGTTTCGCAAATGTTATTGCAGTTGACGTGGTTGCTGCTGTTCCTGTTGTTCTTGCTCTCGTTGCTTTTGCAGTTGTTGTTGGTGTTGTAGTGGGTCTGTCAGACTGACACCGGGCTGAGTCAAGTGCTTGTAAATTTATGGTTTCAATGTCTAACACCTTAAGAGACATGCGAATAAATACAAGTACATGAAGCTAAAAAATGTCCTTTTAATTTCATTTGTCTACACGCAGATGTTGTGTGAAGGATATGTGTGGACTTACATTTATTTGTGCATCTTTAATTGAATGTTTATGTCAGTGTCCTGAGTGACATTGCTTGGTAATAATAATCACAGAACCTGTGATTTCAGATAAATATGGCAACAACCTGCTCCGAATTTCTAAACCACCTTCAAAAGCAACAACTACATAAGCGATGTTTGAGAATAGAAACGGTTGTCAGCTTTAACCGACAGAGTAAGGCCAAACCAGACCCATTGGGAGTAGTCCATAATCTCGTATTTCTGACCCAACCCATGACGAGCTCCTGATAAATCACAATAAGTCTCTGTCACCCATGTATTTTAAGGTCAGTAAATCTACTTTTACGGAAATTAGTTCTGCATATAGTTCGACCACTAGATTGTGTGAATTAACTCAAAAGCAGCTGTTAACTGTTTGTCATTTAGTAATTCTCTTAAGTAAAATAGTTAATCAGATCTAGTTTAGCAAGTTTCCCTTTTACTTCTATAACACTCTTATGGCGTCTGGTTCCACGTAACAACTCAACTCTCACGGCAGGCGCACGCCCTTTTATTTACTTGGACTGTTTTAGAGGTCCTTTCAGACATACCACTACTAAGTCCATTAGTGGGAAATAGATACTATCAATTATGACTGGTAGTTTATGCTCTAACTGCGTTAATCACCGACACTCACAGAGTAAATGGAGAATTTTTTCGCATTTTTCTTCATCGCATTGTGAAAATCCCCTTATTTCTGTCTTTCTTCCGAGTTCGTTTATTATCCTTACAGTCATCTTAAAACATTTCCCAATATGTGTTAGAAGGTTCTTGGGCTAACGACTATTCAGTTTACGCCCGATCAGTGTCAATGTTTTCAAAACTGATTGCACAATTGGTAATAGCTTTGATTTGTATGATATGATATATGAGTTTAACGAGTGGTGTATTTCTGACTGACTCATTCGCAGCTTCTTTGTCCGATGGTCCCATATGACCCACAATCCGTACTAGTTAAATATCAAATTGTTTTTCAGAATCTTGATGTGAATCTGGGTGTCAGAACCATTCGAGTACATTACACTTCTTACACCAGAGTATCGATGTAAATTAGAATTAAATCCATTTCGATAACCAGAACACGCTACGTTCGGTGTCTGTGCCACGTCCCATAGGGTCCAATTAAATTTCATTTATATCGTATGCACTCTTATCGCTGGTCATGATGCTCCGTCTCTGTTTAGACTCTGAACTTTAGAGCATTACAAACTGTTCTATGCAGGCTTTTAGTATTGATAGTTTACGAGATTTCATACACGTTTCCGACGATAACACGCAGCATACTCTTCAACGACACTTTTGGTCATTCTTTGTTTCCCATGGAAATGTGGCGGCAACGCATGTGGTCATCAGCACCTCATAGCCACACTAGTCCCAGAGGCCGCATATTTTACAACTACGCTTGCCGCAGCAGCTAACGAATTAACAATTACTACAATGCTCCATATTTACAAAACTTTGCCGCACTTTGCAGCTAGCTACACATGCCACATTCGGGGCCTGGTGGCATTGACGAGCTACTGTGGCAGTTGTCAAAGGCCGCTCCAGTTAATTGAGATTAATCGTTATGCACCAATTCGTTAGTAAATCTGCGCAAGGAAGGAGAAGGAAGCAGGACCCTCACCCCCTGTAGGTGAGCGATCCTTGTGACAAATGTGACAACAAAATTATTACCTTATATGGACGACAAAGAAACGCACTATTTCGCTTCGATTTAATGAGGGTCGCATGGAAACTTTTCTTTTTTAATTAAAGTAGATTAAATGATTTGATGCGATCGCCATCGCGATCTTTTCTCTAACATACAAATTGCAACATTATGTCTTGTGTCCATATAAACCATAACAACAACAACAATATCCAGAGATACTACAATAAAACCACCAGTATTTACTTCATACACTTGCACAGCAATCCAAGAGCTATTTAGACGAAATACGAGTAATACACTTAGGCCACTGTTACACATTCTATGTATGATGCATGTCTGGTCGTTTTCATTCTCCTTTCTATTTTAAACCTTTATTCATAAAGCTCCTAATATGTACCTTTTATATAAATGTTTACGAAATGTTTGAGTGGAAAATAATTTTAACATCGAATGTTAATTTTCCTAATGAGGGTGCCATTTGGACAATTTTTCAAAAGAGGTGGATCATACCTGGATACGGTGTTAGTCAGATATATTACATTAGTCTCACAAGAACTCTATTAATGGAACTTTGTAGCAAATCGTATGGCATGGAAGCAATTTGATGGTCGTCCTTATGATATTTATTCTCGCCCCAAATTATTCAATTTGACTTATTTAAGTATCCAAAATATCAGCTCTTCGAATTAGACCCGGCGTCTGCCACCATATACTTTAAGTGTGATAGGAATAACATACAGTTCCAACAGTTCGCATCTATTCTGCTTCCGTGCTGTATATTGGAGTGACAGTGAGTATATCCTCCGTACTTTTGGTGATTAATATGTTTGCAAAATCGAGTATTAATATGGGGGCCAGGATGCTTTTTTGGAAACAGTTTAATAAAGATTCCTTTTTCTGACATTAGCTGCCATCACCACATCCAGCTATAGTGAGGCCTACAAGTATAATTACAATAAAAATGGGTTTTTAATGCTTTTCTAGCTTTATCCAACTAGAATTATGTGTGAAGTTGAAGTCGACGGAGAGCGAATGTAGAAAACTACTTTGCACTTTTGAATAAACCCGTATATGGATACAACAAATATGGATATATTTATGACATTGATTTGCAAGAAAGAAGTGGGACCTAAGCCTTATGATTTATGTATATATTTGTCTTTCGAGAAGGGATCCAACATTGAAAATTCTACTCTTAGACGACTAGAAGTACGTTTCAGTGATGTTGTGGATATAACACCGGCCTAATGCATGTTGCTATGGGCGCCACGCTTCGTCAAATAAGGCGTTGCAGTCTCTTACCGACAAATTTCATTAATATTAATTAAAAGAGCCGTACTTTTTTGTAAACGCACAAACACACACATCCACACATGCATATATACACGGGTATGGGAGCATATATGCACATAAGCGGGTACATACTCGTATAAAAACGCGAATGCATGCATGTATAAATATCGCTCAACTGGACTTATCTGTGTCAATACAGAAAATGTGCTCGTACACAGCAATTACACGAGTGTGACAGGAATTTTAAATGAAATGCGGACAAATGATTCGAGCTTTCGTCGAACGTGTGGCAAATTCTTAAGATTACGCTCTGCAACGAACACAGTGCGTACTCAGCCGGACCCCACATGTGCCATAACTCTGGCCCACTGGCCGCTGACCAACGGCGCACTTTGAAAGGCGGCTTTCTTGTAAATCGCTCTTAAAATACAACGTAACGCAACACATTTTTTTTGTATAAAAATTCAGCCTAAATCTATGAAATTTATTACTGATTGAGCGTCATTGCGAAACCGTTTGTTGTGCATAAAAATCTGCTCAAGTGCACAACAACAAAAATAAAATCATCAAAACAATCAAAACAATCAATCGATCAGTGTCGATGATTTGTTAATTCGAGTAGCTGGACAGGAATCACCTCCAAGTGAAATGTTGCCGCATTTTAATGAGATAACGTTCCAAACAGACACTCAAGCCACTGGCAGCAGTGCTTTGGTGCAGGGGCAGCGTGCGGCTGGCTTGGTTGGCGGCTCTTTGTGACTTACATTAAGCCACAGTTGATGCAGCTCAGGTAGTCGCCTCAAACTTCCTATGCTCTCATGTGCTGTTGTATGTGCTCCCAGTAGGCTCATCAGGTGCAAATGACGTACAACTGTTATATAGTCATATAGAAAAATTTACTCCGCGTCAGCAGTTGAAGGCAGGAGTTTCTTACAATTGAGACCTTCTACTGCTTGTAGGAGTATTGTAGAAGTTTTGCCCTAAGTAAAGACAGCGTCTACCAATAGAAAACAGCAACTGGTGTCTCCGGGGAATTGTGATGAACACCGAATTGGAAACAGCTGGAACAGTGTCCTTTATAGAATAGTTTTTTTCTATTCCATCAGAATACAAAGTAGAGATAAATCCTGTCAGCGGCAATTTGCTTAATGTCGTAGGCCCTACGACTGCATAAGAAGCTTCCGGGGAAGGAACCACACGGAAGGAGTATGTAAAATCGTTGTGATAAGATATACACAATCATGAAGAAACTTTCGTTGATGTCAGAACCTATTTGTTTCTGGGAATCTAAGTGCAAATAAATACAATATTTTCCCTCATAATCACATTTACCGAAATAGCACAAACAGTTCCAACACACAGACAATTCCAACACACAGACACCAACTCTCCAATTACACAGCTACGAGTAATTACTTAACATATCATAATCGATTGTTGCCAAAGATTGGTATCTTTGTTTGTTATTTGCAATTGTTTCATCGTTTTGAAAATTTGTCTTTTTCCAGTATGATTGTATGAGTAGAGGTTTCTGGTAGTGTTGGGAACAGTCGAGTGAGTTCTTCTATCGATAATAAATAAATGAGTGATTCTGAAAATCGATCGGCTTTTTCATTAATTTACTCATCTATTCGTTTACTCACTCACTTAGTCAGTCGTTCACTTATTCCCTTATTTACTTGTGTACTCGCAATTGTAATTGCCGCGAATTTTGGAACACTTCCTTGGATGCATAGCTAGAAGAACTGCACAAATTGTTATTCATATTATATAACAGACACGCCCATTCTCACGTCCATTTGGAAGTGTTTTCCTTACACATTTCCATAATCAATATGGAACTGACAAAATATCCAGAAGAAAACTAAAGAACGACGTTGGTAATATTTTGTCAAAGTCAGAATCAATAATTTCGCTCTCCATTCGCCAACACCTTCTAACAAACTGTTATTGATGAACCTGTTCGTACAAAGCGATCTCAGACTATTTAATTGCTTTCCATGCTTTTCATGGTGTACCCCACAAATATGCGAGTAAACATGGGGCCGTATATTGCTCCCCTCTCTTAATGCCACATTCCTCTACACCTATTTTATTAACATATTATCCTTTGACAAATCGACAGGCTGCTTCGTGTGCGTATAGTTCAGACCAGGGATTGCCAACCGTTAGGTATTGCTTTTGCATACAATTGCTTTGGTGTCGTAGAATGCAACAGTGAGTGCGTTTGAGTCGCTCATTGCCCACAGAGCTCCGTAATGGATTCAACTCTGAGATGATCAGTAACAATGAAACTCGCTTTAAGAAAGTTCGAATTTACGGTCATATTTAAAAGATAGAGAAGCCCTGCTATGAACCATCAACATGACCTCCTTTATGGGCATTCAATACTGTTCACCATCCTACTGCTGCGTCTCAGCCATTCTGCTGCATTCAATAATGTAAGTGTATGCATTATCAATCAGCAGAGGGAATACACGACAAGCGAAATACTTTAAAAGGACAACAATTGTTGTGGGACTGGCTGCGTCGACAAAGAATGCCAATGCAAATTTTACAAATTCATACAAATTTTACTTTAAACAAAGAAGCAAAATTTAACAAAACCGAAAGATATCTAGAAAAGCATAATAGAAAAAAAATTGTATTTGTGTGGTCGTTTAAATTTTCTATTTGTCGCTACTTAAACATATTCTATGATGGCGTAAGAAGCGTGAAGGTACGCCGGCACGACGCCACACTGCCCACCAAACACCTTCAAATAAATTCCAATAAATTCCGCTCTGGGCACCCTGGCAAGCATGGTGACGGGGAAGGCCTACAGTGGAAAAGCTGCACTTGCGGAAGCTACTGTACAGCTACATGGAAACCGCCTGCAGCAGAAAACACCAGCAACGACTTTGGAACCATTTCTGCATTGACCAGACTGCGTTTTAGTTGTTAATCAACTGAAATCATTAAAATCTAAAATCACTATTAATATGAATATTCCAATTAAATCAAAATTGGTCTTCTTCGGCGCGTCCCGCCGAACCCGCAGGGTCTCACCACATCTCTCACTGTCACTTGATAGTGTGCTTTCGCAATCGCGTTTGTGCAAACATTTTAGCTGTCATAAATTTACTGCACACCCACATAATTTTCGCTGGCTTGGTTGGCAGACGATCGCCAAAGCAGAAATAATAAATAATTTGTATGAAGACATTTAAATGCCAGAGATGCTGCACATGCAACAGTTGCCACTCGCAGCCAACTGCAAGTGCAGCCAGCGAGTGGAAAGCGGTTTTTAAATGCTGGTTTTAACTGTTTCCGTGCGGCGCTCGCTAAGTGCAAATGAACAGCGCTTCACACACACACACATACACACACACACACACACACAAATACACACACAAACATACACTTGCACACATTTGCACACAGCGAGAAATATTATTTATTAAAAATATTCTAATAACTTTGTTCTTATTTCAAAAACTTAAACTTAAAGTTGAAATCGTCCTTCCAAAAGATGTCTTCAATTGCACAAACAAATTTTATTTTTGAAAAAGAAGTCTTTTTTTATATTACTAGTTCCTTGCATTCCAGTGTAAATAAACATATTTGCCACAAGATTAACTCATATATTGCAACAAAATGATTTACAGCCGGCAACAAAGCAACTTATTACTTTCGATTTACCGCACACACACATACAAGCACAGTAGAGAAGTGGGATTGGTAGTGCTCTTTACAAGTTTCTTCGGTTATGCGGTTATTCGGTTATTCGGTTATTTGGTGCGATTCTGAACGTTTCAGTGAAACAAGAATAAAGTTATGAGTAAAGGATTTCTGGCAGGACTAGGAGAAGAATATAACTTACAAATACTTTTAAACTTCTTCAGAATAATTGAGTCTAAAGTCAGATACATAATATTCTGACGATATAGCCAACTCCGACATGAGCTGCTGTTATTCCTAATGTCTTAAAAAAAAGTGATAAATCATTGGTGATGTTGTCGCAACATACGCACTGAATCATCAATGATGACTATGATGATATGCTTTGTAATAATGCACTTAGTTCTGGACTGCGGAATGATCAATGATCTCTAAAGCAATGATCTCCTTACCAAGAAAATCGTTGATCCCAAAAAGATCAAGTCGGTGACTTTGGTTTCAATTGAAGGATATCTCCATAACAGCATACGTGTGTCGAGTAGATTTGAGTCCTTTTCGATAGATGTAAATAGCGATACAAATTGTTTAATTGAGCTTATATCGGTATTCGGTTTTTCGAGTAGTTAATTTTTAGCTTTTAATGGTTCTGCACAGAAACACAAGCAGCGACATGGCCACTCTATGCAACTGCAGTCAGAACATGAGAGTTTCGCGCGCTGCCTGCCTCCTCATTCAGTGTGTCCACCTTCATATTTTGTGAAATGTAAGAAATTGTAGCAAAGTTCGCAGCATTTACTCAAATCATGATGGTTACAGCAAATACAACAAGAACGGCAGCAACAGCAACAGAAACAGCAACAGCAACAGCAGCAGCGACAGCGACAGCAACGTCGCACAGTTTCATTTCCGCGCTCCATGCAATGGACACAATCCATACGCCTGCCAGGTTGCCGGGCTGCTTGCGACAACAGCCACTCAGCCAGCTTGTGGAAGGAACTTCAGTAGGAGTTAAACCCCGCAGGATGCAATTGTCTACTTAAAAGCACTCATTGTGATTACAACAAAAGTACACAGTTGTTGTTGTTGTTCTTTTTGCTGTTGTTATTGTTGCTCCGGCTGATGTTCATGTTGTTGTTGGTTTAGTTGTTATTGCATTACATTCGACGCAATGATTTATTAGCTGAGCGCTTATGTGGAGGAGCTGTTGGAGCGCGCGCCTGCAGAAGCTGTTCCATGTATGTAGGTAATAATGAGTTTCAATTTTATTTTTATTTAAAAGTTCACTTTAAATTGGTTAATTTATTTTCTTGAGTATTGATTTTTCATTTTTCTCTTTCCACCTCCTTTTAAGCAGCAGAAATATTTCTTATGGACATGAACAGGAGCTACTGAATTGCGTGCCAGTAGTGATTCTGCTTCGTCTAGAAGCAAAAGTTGAGGATACCATAAAATCATCTCGCCATCAGTGTAGTTGTCTGTGGTATGTATCTGGGAATCTTTTTTTGTTTGTTTGTTTGTTTCTTATTAATCTTAATGCCCGCATAATTTTGTACCTGCGAATCCTGACTGAATGTTTAAGCATTCATTGTTTTTTTTATATTACCTGTATAAATCCGAGATCCCGTATTATGTATGTGCCCTTTTACAGACATTGACAAGAAAGTCCATTGCAGTATTCTCGATTGATCGGTTCAGTACATACTCAGTTCAGTGCAAATTCGAACTTACTCAATTGTGCTACTCATAATACAATCTGTATGGAAACACATCCTCTCTGTCTTAATGAGTTGCTCTCAGACTCAGTAAACACTCCAAAATAATTGATGCGATTGGATGCTATGGTGGTGAGTATATTACGATTGGAATCCCACGATTGGAATCCTACGATTGGAGCCTACGATTGGAATCCTACAATTCGAAACCTACGATTAGAATTCTACAATTGGAATTCTATGCTTAGAATCCAACAATTGGAATCCTACGATTAGAATTCTACAATTAGAATCCTATGATTGGAATCCTACAATTGGAATCCTATGGTTAGAATCCAACAATTGGAATCCTACGATTAGAATTCTACAATTAGAATCCTATGATTGGAATCCTACAATTGGAATTCTTCAATTCGAATCCTACGATTAGAATTCTACAGATGGAATCCTATGATTGGAATTCTACAATTGGAATCCTATGGTTAGAATCCAACAATTGGAATCCTACGATTAGAATTCTACAATTAGAATCCTATGATTGGAATCCTACAATTGGAATACTTCAATTCGAATCCTACGATTAGAATTCTACAGATGGAATCCTATGATTGGAATTCTACAATTGGAATCCTATGGTTAGAATCCAACAATTGGAATCCTACGATTAGAATTCTACAATTAGAATCCTATGATTGGAATCCTACAATTGGAATTCTTCAATTCGAATCCTACGATTAGAATTCTACAGATGGAATCCTATGATTGGAATTCTACAATTGGAATCCTATGGTTAGAATCCAACAATTGGAATCCTACGATTAGAATTCTACAATTAGAATCCTATGATTGGAATCCTACAGTTGGAATTCTTCAATTCGAATCCTACGATTAGAATTCTACAGATGGAATCCTATGATTGGAATTCTACAATTGGAATCCTACAATTGGAATTCTTCAATTCGAATCCTATGATTAGAATTCTACAATTGGAATCCTATGATTGGAATTCTACAATTGGAATCCTATGGTTAGAATCCAACAATTGGAATCCTACGATTAGAATTCTACAATTAGAATCCTATGATTGGAATCCTACAATTGGAATTCTTCAATTCGAATCCTACGATTAGAATTCTACAGATGGAATCCTATGATTGGAATTCTACAATTGGAATCCTACAATTGGAATTCTTCAATTCGAATCCTATGATTAGAATTTTACAATTGGAATCCTATGACTGGAATTCTACGATTACAATTTTTCAATTCGGATCCTACGATTAGAATTCTACAATTGGAATCCTATGATTGGAATTCTACAATTAGAACATTTTGCCAGTTCTCAACTAGTTCATGTTCCGTAGATTTCTCAACTGAACCAATTAGACGGATCAGTCATACTTGTATTCCACTGCACCGCTCGTTTTGCTCATTTCACTCATTCAGTCTAGGACTTTATTAGCCTATAAAAAGGAAGGTCCTTGTAACTTACACAAAGAACTGGTAACAAAGAATGCTATACACCAGTACCGGAAAATACGTATAAGCTGATCAATTCACTGAATGACATATCTTCTTAAGTTGATAAATGTTATGTAAACTTTGTTCACTACACATTTAACACGATCAACAGAGTTGATCAATGCGTTTATTAAACACGAGTCAGATTACTGAAAAAAGTCCGTATCAACATGAAGTAATTATGTTCAAATATCTCTAAAAAATATCATAGTATAGAGTTCAATTCGTGTCAAATTTTAGAAGTCCAGTTATAGATGAAATCTAACTTGAAATCCGAAAAACACCGAGCAAACAATTAATTCGACCAACTGGTCAAGAGAGATACACGAAGATATGAATATCATCTGGTGTAGGCTTGTTTATATACGAGTATTAAGAAAATAATCTGTGAATGGATCCTTGCAGAACACCATTAGAGAAAGTCTGCAGGAATAATGAATAATAGGAATTTCATTATATCTCTCATAGGAATTTCAATTTTCAGTGCTAGAAATTTGACAAAATTACCATTAAAACCAAAAAATAGAAAGAAAATGCAGATTTCTGCATACACGGAGACTCATACATTATCAAAGACTTTGGAGAAATTCTTGGTCTAGAATTTTCAGTACTGGGGTGGATCAACTATGCCCTGGATGGCAATGAGTTTAAAGAGGTGATAAATTTTCATTCAGTATTAATTCATTCATTATTAATTCATTCAGAAAAGTAATAAATAACTACCTCGGGAGTACATGGAGACCTCACAAACTCAGGGCAAACCTAGCTGTTCGCCTCAACAGTCCAAATAGAACACGGCAAAATTATAGGTATAAAGTAACTAGGCTTGGTTTATTGTCAATACTTTTTCATGTGAGAGAACCTAAAAATAACACTGACAAAACTGGCTTATGACTGATAGACCTTAGAAGACCCAGAATATATGGGAGTATGCATTTTTAATTGAATAATTGAATAGATACTTCTATCATTTTCCTTATTTTTGTTACATATCTGACAGGAAAAGATTCCTTAATCGTACTACATTAATATTGAGATGTTTTAAAAATATCCCATCGAAACGGAGAGGGAAAGAGAGAGATAAATATATATAGAGACAGATAGATAAAGAGAAAGAATAATTTTCTGGCAAGACTGTAGCTGATTTTACTTATTAGAACATCTGTGAAAGTATATCTTGACGTATGTTTGGAGGCTTCTTTACATGTGTTGCAATTGTTTACCACTCACGTGAGTGCGTTTTACCTTGGCAGTTCAAATTTCACAGCCTTCCAAACAGTTAACCGCAAGCTGAAGGATCCAAGTACGAGTCGACGTATAAAGCATAAAGCTGCATCAGAATGAAATTAATTAATTACAGTAGATTGGTGCTACGCCTGTACGAGTAAATATGACCACTGCTTGGATCTCACAGGCTCACAAATTGCCAACGTTCGGCCCTTTTATATCCACTATAAAACAACGAAGATATAAGAGACATCGTTGCCAGGTATCTTGTGCCTGGCAGGTACTGAGTGGCCAGCACTGAATTTACTCGTACAAATTTAGGTAGCAACGTTGCGCCAATCTCGCATTGAAATGGCTTATTAAATGCACGTAATAAAAGCATTGAAATTACATCAAACGCCACAAATGGAGCGGCAATGCACGAGTAGTCGTTCGATTCCAACTGGCTCCGTAATACCCGTAAATGATGTACAAATAAAGTGAACTGCAACTAAGTACCGGTAGCTAGTTATTGGCATGTCGGCCACTGGAGATAGTAGAGAGATGGAAGGCAGGGGACGGCTGCGCTTTGGCAAATTGGTAATAATTCTTTGGCCTAATCCATAAACATTGCCGGTGCATTGTCGCAAGACGTTAAGATTCTAATAAGTAACTGAGTGCATTTACGAGTATCTATTGTGTCTATCTATCTATCTGGCTATCTATCTGTTCGAGCAGGGCCATAAAGTAACGATGCATTCACTTGAATGGCGGCTAAGCGAGCAGAAGGCGCACACAGTCGCACGCACGCACATGCACCGGAGGCGCTCGCTCGCTCGCGCTCATGTTGGCTCGGACGCAGCGCCTCAGCGGCTTCGCGCATAAATTACAAATTACAAATTAAGGCATAAAGGATGTGTGCGTAGTGCATATACGTTAACTGAATTAACTTAACTGCTTTCAAATTTATTTCGACTTCGATTTCGATTTGCCATCGGGCGGTATGCTGTGCGTCTGGCGTTTGCGTTTGCGTTCGCGTGTGCATTTGTAGCTGTGTTTGTATTTGTGATTGCATTTGTGTTTGCGTTTGAGGCTGAGTTTGTGTATTGGGGAGTAGTCAATTTGCATAAATCGCGCATTTGAGTTGCCATCAAAATATTTGATTACAAAGAATCGTTGCAAGCGCCTTCCTCACCAGCAGCGCTATCGCTCGCCGTCGTCCTCTCATTGGCCCGTTCGTCGCTTGGCACGCCAGCCGCTCAATTTGCCACTTGTGCGTACGGAACATGAGAGCATGGCGGGCTGCCAAGGATGGCTCAAAAGGTTAATCAAAAGGTCAGCGAAGTGTGTGTGTGTTTGTGTGTGCGAGGATAGTGCGTACGAGTGTGCGTGTGTGGATTTACTCGAAATGCGTAAATGTAAATATTTTAATTTCGCGTGATGTATGAACGCGCGATTTAACCGAAATTATTATCCGCACGATACTCGTGCGAGTGCATCGGCGCGATAATTTCGTTTGCTCAGTTTTCCGCCGCTTTTCATTACTGCCAACAGATTCTTTCTTCCTTTTTCCTGAATTTTATGTACGTATAAGTAATTTTATATATGGATATGTATATACTCGTATATATGTACATATATTTTTTTCCTTTTTCCTTTTTGTTTATTTATTTCATTTTATTTCTTTTTGGATTTAAGCAAATAAAATTGTGTTTATTTACAGTACGCTTTTTATCTTTTGTGGATACTTGCATTCGAGTCCGTTTGATTGGATACGCTTGTGAAAAATTATTCACACGCTGTGCGTTGTGCGCTGTGCGCTGTGCGAGCGCGAACATTGTGTTGGTTGGGCTCGGTCGTCGCAGGCTCCTTCGTTCCCCCGCTCCCTCGATCAACCACTTGCCGATTCACCCATTCACCGTTTGCATGAGTTGCCGGACTGCCGTTGTAATTTTTCAATTGTGCATAACTCGTTATGACGTCACACATTCAGATTGCGGCAATTTCGCTTATCTCCGCTGTGCGCTCAAATACATTTGCCAGTCTGCTGTGCAGGTCTGTCCTATTCCGTGATTGGCGTTATCACCGGCCGCACTTTACACACTAGATACCTGAGCCAAGTCAGGCACGTTGATAGCTGCTCTGTGGGAGTATGTTTCTCACGGGTTCATTGGCAAATTTAGCGCGCATACCACTTGCGTAGTCCATACTTGTGCTTTTCGTCAGTGATAGTGGGTGATAACGCGTTTCGTCACATTAAGCGGCACACCTGAATAAATATCTCGATTCTCGTTTCTCGATTTTCGTTTTCTTCAAATTCCTTCTTCCCTGTTCCATTGTTGTGTTTGTGTGCGCCAAATGTGCGAAATGTGCGGTTGGGTGGGAACGTGGGAAAATCTTTGCAATTGCTGAAAATATTAAGTCTGACATAAATAATGAAATCCCTGCACCAATTTCGCTTGCTCGTTTGTGTAATCAGTAAGTTGAATTGTTGTGGGAACAGTAAACATCGCAGTGGTGCCTTTCGATGGATTATTTTTAAATTCGTTTGAGATATTATCAGAGCTCAAAGAATTCGCGCCCTCCTCATTGGTAATCTGGTAAGTCTGGTGAAAATAACACTTTCAAAGTGGCATTTAAGCACTAAAAGAGGGAGAGTTTTGACATGCCTCCTCAAAAAAATCCAAATATTTGCCCAAAGAAAGCGCTTAATTCGATTTTCAAAATAAAGAAAGCATTTCGTGATACTTGTATTTTCATTATAGAGATGAGAACCATGAAGTACACTGAGATCAGTGCACCAACGAGAACGGAGAGGCTTAATCTAGGCACACACTGTTAACTTTTGTTGGTGAATTTTTTGATATTGTCGTTGGGTGGAAATTATCATTATTTTTATTTATTTATTTATTAATAATCTAATTACAATTAACATTATTTTTAATTATATGCCTATTCAAGTTAATTTTCAATAGAAGATTGGTGTGTGACATTTTATTTAAATACAGGAAAAAGAATCGAAGGAAGCGCTACTGAACCGAAGTGCTCATTTATTTAAATACTTAAGAAACTGTAATCAATTTAGCAATAATTATCCTGAATAAATGAATGTTTATTTTCACCAAAAACTGCTTCAGTATTTCATGAGCACATTTACACCCACATTTATTGATTACAATTAACTGTGTCGACGATTTTTTACCTCTTCTTTTCCATATGCATCAGCGTTAGTAATTCACCTGGGTCTCTAGAGTATTTTCCTGGTACTTGTAGCGTGTAACGTCAGCCCATAGAATCCGTTGAAAGCGTGTGAAAGTATTCTAAGTTTCTTTGAAGAACTACAGGATAGAAAACCACAGGAATATTGCCTTAAATAATAAGTTAAAGCACTTAAATGAGAGATGTAATGTAAATAATCATATTTTGTGTTCACGTTGGAAATGTTTATGTTGCTCTGAGGCTCTTAACATAAAAACACTTGTGCAATATTTCCAGACTTTCTCTCCAATGACGGAATCTATGGGCTGAAACTTTAAAGCACGGCGACAGTTGTATCTTCAGATGAGGGAAATGAAACGAAATTATATTTAAACTAAATATAATATATAATTATGTGCTAACAACCGAACTAGGCGACTCCTTATTCTCGGCAGTATGCGCCTGGCCTGATGTAAACAAAAAATTAAATATATTTGATTTCTCGAGTGAACTATTACTTCACCAACCTACTTGAGAATAAGCAATTAAAATCGTTAAGTAAATTCTACCAAACTTTTGTGGAAATTGGAAAGTTCCTTAGATATTCCAATGTAAATTTGTGGTCACTATTATTATTATGGGCTGTAGTGCACTTCTGCCAATTTGATATTTTGTGCGGTTTTTTTGTCATACTCTCTTAATATTCGCTTGTTTCAAATCCAACCAAATCGTTCAAAAAGTGTGCCGAACACCCACAGAAACCTTTGATGAACTGGAAGGAGTTAGCTTTGAAAACGTTCCTGCCATACCAAAATATACAAACTTAGGTACATGGTACAACTATGATTTATAGTCCTAAGATAACGACATTTCACGGTATCAATCCATTCGATGACGACTCTCGCAGAATATTGTAGATTGTTCGAAATCAACTTATTATTTTGTGCAAATTCAACAAATGCGAATTTTATTTCATAGTTTTTGTATTTTCATTCAAAATTAAAACTGATCGAGTCTTTCCGCAGAAAAATGTTAAGGTACATAAATATGTTTACTTCATTTTTACATCATAGATGGGGCTTTATTATATTTTAGCGACATTCTCTTTTGTTTGGGTTTGAATCTGCTTCCTAATTAGAACCCTTAGTGGCACTCCACAAGTCTTCATTCATTTTAATTATATTACGTGCATACTTTTAGGATGAAATGTTCTATGCTTATATTGCAAATAATCCTCTGCATTTTTTACTCTTCACTAAGTGCGAATGTGTCATGTGTACTCAAGATTAATAGAAAAGATTTGATCATTCTGAATGTGTACTTGGTTTAGTTTCACCAGAAATAAGCAATAAAATAAACATATACTGAAAATATGTTTCAGAATTTATTTCACTCCATAAATAGCGTTTCATGCGGGTTCATCACAGTTACAAAGCATACTTTTGGGATGGACTATGAAATTTGAAAAAGAAACAATTCTTGCCGGCTTCCTTCCTAGAAAGCGGGGGTACACATAAACCATTCATGTCAGTCACTATGTATGGCTTGACGCTAGTCCTTCTGAATCACGTTGAAATTAATATATATGCAATTATAGTTTATTCAGTGTCTCGTAGTGAACGGACGATTGTATTCGAATATTGTATTCAAAACCAAACCATCAAATTGCTGTGCTGTTTTTATTTTTGCACTGTATTCCTTAATTTTCCCATCTGACAGACTCCGCAAGCAGTGATAAGCTTGAATTGAAAATACACTTTGTTAGCTAGCCACTTTGCCATTAAAATCAGTATCCGCCCACATGTTTACTGTTGGACAGCATAACAATAGTTTCATCCATCAAATTAACACCCGTCAATAAACTCATTTTGATTTCCGTCAATCAGATCATCAATGTGTGCATATGAAGCAAACATACATATTTTCACTAACTTATATAAATGACTGATGCCAGTTTATAAGCCCTGCAAGGGCCATTTTATACACCTGAACTCACTGAATTTTAAAAATTTTTAGTGCATGCTTTTAGGCATATATTGATAAGAGATTTTAAATAGCTTGAGTGGAATTTTCTAAATCAAGCATACATTTAGGATGGTATTTGATTCTGTTAAAAACTATTGATTGGTGTAAGGTTTATTTTAGGTTTATAATGTAATTAAAAGAAATTTTTCATCATTATTATTATTATTATTATTATATTTTACACCATAATCAACTATGACTGCAAGGTGTTGAGGTATGAGTACTAGCTTAACAAACTATTAAACGCCTTTAACTGTTAGCTGAAGTGTCCTTAACCCTCCAAGGTTGCATAACCGCGTACATTTTACTATCCTACAAGCTACAATTTGAGTTACTACTTTCTTACAACCAACCCTCACACATTTGGAAAACTTTTATACATAAATTTTTTTAAATTGCGTGAATATATTTTTTATCACCTACTACTTTGCTAGTCGAATGTTTCTTTCTCTCCGTTTTTGCAGCCAATATGAAGGCGTTAATTACTAGAACTCAATAGTAATGCTTATTTAATTAATTCTAGTGGAACGCATTGGTAATATTAATAAGTAATTTAATGCAACTCATTAATCTGAACCTATGTCAGACAATGACGTGATTGAAAAGTTAATAAACTGAAACTGTATGAGCCCACCTGTTGCTATATGACGCTGAAGCATGTGTGGAGGCCTTTGGCATGATTTTTAATATGACAAACAACATGATTTCAGCCAAAATATAGTTATTTCCATCAATCTTTCAGATTGTATCTATTTTTGAATACGTCTAGTACTGATGTTCAGTCTAATGGTGGTGTTTGGGGCGTTTACCTTTTATTCAGCCTCGATCTTTTTCCACACACATATGTGATCAACCCATTTTTCAACGCCCGTAATGAGAAGTTTCTAAAATAGATTTCGATTCGACCGGTTAACATATGGAAGCCTCATCCATTCAACTGTTCATTGTTCAGTCATATGGCACCCAAACGTCGATCAAATGGTGGACAATGTGATTTCCCTCAACAGATGTTGCTAATTTTTTTTAAAATTTCATTTTCATAGACCAGAACATGGTGCAACTTTGACGTCGAAATCGGGCGCACCATTTTATTATTTATTTTTTATTATTTTTATTGTACGCTCCAATTTCCCCAACAAGGCTTCCATTCTGGCATTCTGGGTCTTGGTCAAAATAATATTGTAAACTGTAGCGGCTTTTTCAACATTTATTGGTTTCCAATTTTTTATATTGAACAATTTCGTACATTGATTTAATTAACACCTTCCACACGTTTATTCTGTACAATATTAGCTATCAGACGAGCCCAAGCATTGCGTTCCCAAGTACGCTAAAAGCAAAAAAGCGGAATGAACTTGCTTCCAAGACCCAATGTTTTCCTGCAGTACGGCACTTTCGCAGTTGGTATAAATACATACAAGTATTTGGATATCGAGTTATGTGTTTTTAATAAAATATCATATTATAAGGTTTGTGAAAGGTTTACAAATTGTTGCAATGCTTGACAAAAGTATAATTTAATGCAAGAACGAAAACAACAACAAACCAAAATCGTTAATGTTGCAATAAGGATAAATAAAATCTGTTTCACATATCGGCTTAACGAATACGTACTAAAATTGTTTAAAAATATTCCAATAATATAAGAGGCACGCAATACAAGTGTGCAAAAATGTGTCGTAGTATCACTTGAAAATAATTTCATCTACAAATCAAACAATTTATAAAATTTATAAATCAATAAATTCATTTTGCTTTCGATTAATTAAGGTCTTTAAATTGAATTACATTTAATTGAATTTCTTTCCTTCTAATGTTCTGTTAGAGTTGTTAGTATGCAGTTTATTTTGCGTTGTATTACAAACTCGGTTAAAATGCAGAGGTGTGCAAATCGCTAAGCTCGCGTGCGCCCGGCCAATTTGCCGCTTTGCTGGCGTGTAGCTTAGCAATTTGCCCACCACTGGTACAATGTGTGTGTGTGTGTGTGTGTGCAGGCGGGGGAAGGTAGTCCTTAATGTGTACTTTCAACTTAGTTTAATTAAAAATAACACAACTTAGATTAGGAACATTGCAATAATGCTTTGTGAGGTTGAACAATTCTACTCGAATGGTATGCATAAAATCACTGATAAAAATAAAGTATCAAAAGTAACGAAACGAAACAATAACAAAAAACTAGTACAAATCACTGTTGAGATTTTGCTAAAATAACAATTTCTGCTTTTCCTATTTTGTTTGATGGTTAAATAATTTTTTTTTTTTTTTTTGTGTTTTATTTTCTATTCTTGTTTTGGTTAAATAAAATCGTTTTCTGAACAGCCACTTTTGACTTGGACTACTAACACAGCTAAGAAAATGGTACCAGGTTCGTATAATTCCGGTACTTGTAAAGTAAATTATTAGCAAAGGTACATGCGATAATTTTTTCCTTAGATTTATAATGTTTTTTTGTTTGTTTTTTTGTTTTTTTGTAGTAGACGGTTATTTTTTACATATAAAATAAAAAAAAAACTTACACTGCTAAACCGAATTTAGAGATATCTCCAACATTGAATTTCGTTACACCTACGCTTAGATTAAGGTTTAGATGAACAGAATTACTGTGTTTGTTGCTATTGCTTTTGTGTGTGTTTCTTTCGCTTTGTTTGTTGTTTTTCTTGTTTGTTTTGTTGTATTCTCTTTCTTTTTGTTTGGTTTTTGTTTAGGTGGTGAAACGCTTCGGTTCGGCATGGCTTACCTAGTGGCGTCCCCCGTTGCATTCTTTGCTTAGCATACGAATTCGTGTTAAATAAAACTAAATTGTTAGACTAAATTAAATTTATACTGCACATGAATGGCTCCTGTGTATCATTGGCATGCCCTCCTATCCACCGCATCAGTGGCTATCGGCGATATGGCCGCCTCCGAACTCGACCAGGAACTCCAGAATACTAACGTAGGTGCCGGTGAAGAAGCCAATCATCCCGAAGACAATCAGACCCAGGTTCTTGAACAGGCGCCAGTTCCAGCGCCCATAGCCGGGATCTTCATGGTACACGGCTAGTTCGATGATGCCCGGAATCATCATGCCGAGCGTGCTCAAGCACACTGCGCCAATCAACGAAATGAACGGTCCCAGGTTGGGCAGTGCAACAGCAATGGCACAACAGAGCACCTGCAATAGGAAAATGCTTTCATTCCGTTTGACATGCTTTGCTTGAATATTGTACTTACCACAAGACATACGCGTATACCATATTCGGTGATGTTCTGACGCTCCGCAGACACCTTATGCTTAACGCCGTTCCAGATAATGTTGATCGGCACATAGAACTGCAGCGTGAAGGTGAAGAAAATGGCCACTCCAATCATCAGCTTAACCGATTGGGCCAGTCTGAAATTGAATAAGCAAAGAGGGAAATTCATGACAGTATTCATCACAGACACCGCAAGGCATTAAGATAAAACTTACACCTCTTCTACGGGCAAATTTAATGTTATGCTGCCCTGCGTTGTATCGCCATACTTCCAGTAACCGAAGAAGCCGACCAATGTATAAAGCGTAATGACCGTGCCCATGCCAAAGTTCAATACAGACGGGCAGCCAATAAAGTGAGATGGAGTCTTCATGTCATTCTCCAGAGACATGACTACACCGATGCCCTCCAGAGCGAATATCACAGTGCCGAAGAACAGCGGCCACTGCACAATATTCACCACAGGCACACGCTCCGTTATCGCCGGCATACCGAAGAAGATGTACGAAAAGGTAATGATTATACCGATAAACATTAACACATTGGCAATCATGGAGAACGGCACCAGGTACTTCAAATTCCGCACCAAACACATGAACACCAGTGGGCAAGCGGCAATCACGATCCACCAGCGCACACTGAGATCGCTCTCGAAGTGGTAGTCACAAACTTGCTTCACATTTGAGGCGACAAAGACCAGATAGATGCAGCAGCAGCCGAGCAGATCAATGACCAGAAACGTGTTTACCATGAAGCGTATAAAGCGAGACCAGCGATTCAAGGCCGGCGGGCCGTCCAAGAACGCCTGCTCGGCAACATCCGCGAACCCCATCATGGGAATCTTGCGGCGATGGCACAAAATGTGGGCACATTTCACCAGAATGTGTACGCAGTATGTGCATACGATGCCAACTAAGAACGTGGCGCCCAGACCGAACCAGAGACCAGCGTTCATAAATGCATTCGGCATGGCCAAGATGCCAGAACCCAGCGAGCCCTTCAGCAGGTGTATGAAGGTTTCCATATCCCTGTAAATAGACAACAAATGAAGCAGTTAATCTAATGAATGGATAAGTAGGTAGGTGCGGGGGCATGTATTGTAGAAGATATGCCTACGCAAACCTAAATACGCAAACATGGAAAGCTACAAGTAAAGTGCTCGCAAACTCAAATAACCAAAAATAGATCGATAAAATTTTGCAAACCCAAAAAAAAATTGCGAACTTTTTTCCAAGTTTCATTTTAACTTGTGCCAAAAACGTATTTTTGAGACAAAGTGACACAGGTGCGTGCACTCACTGAAGAGCCTTCAAAGAAAATGGACAACTAAACAAAAAGCGAGGATTTCAAAAATAAATAATAACATAAAAAATAAAGTTTATAAAAACGGGACATTAAATTTCAACAAAATGGTTATTCAAATTCCTACTCGGCAATCAAAAATTAAATAAAATGAATACAATTAAAATCAAGAATAAGAATGAATTTATCTGCGGCCTTCGTAGAATTTGCACACCCTGCAGACGTTAACCCCAAGACCGCCGTCGCTACTCCGGCACTAAAGAGCCGCACTCACTAGTTTTGCCTTAGTCCACAACTAAGAGCTACGCACGAGCCATTGTAGCAGATCGTTCCGTGGACTCGTGCAAAATTTCCTCGCTCTATGTTGCCGTACTCAGAGCGCGCTGTGACGCAGTATGCAAAGGGTGTCTGCATATGGATGTAGGGTAGCACAGATTTCCACGTGTCACCATTTAAAGAAATTAAACCCAATTGAGCAAATTCATTTAAATTGTAAATGGTATCAACTGCACCCATGCCGAACGTTTCACTCGGAGCGCCACTTCAATTAGTTAACTTGGCTTTAATTGAGAATATCAAATGCCATTTAATTAAATCAGCCTTAATTGCCACTAGATTTGAGCATATTCGTAGCGCACAAATAATGCACCCGGACTCGCGCACAGGGCCGCATTACGACAGCTGCTCGGCGGCCTGTTGGAAGATGAACTGACTTCGACGGACAAATATTTGATTATTGTTCTTACTTTGAATATGAATTGACTTCCATTTGATTATTGTTCTTACTTTTAAACGAAGTACACATTAAAAGACTATAAAAAATGTATAAATCGCATATTTTCCTATTTCCTATCACGGACTGAAGACAAATCTCATGGCGCAACACTAGACAAAGTGACGTTCGTTTTGCTTGGCTTGATTGCATCTCTCGGTCACGACTGACATCGATACCGAGACTACCCGTTACACGAGTATTTATACCCCCCTTAATTAATGGTACGCTTGGCAGATGAACTAACAAATATCTGCCAAACCTGGTGTCGATTTATGATATTTTAAGGGAAAGCTATTTTTATTAATCGAGCGCCTGTATACGTGAGTCTATATATCACTCTCCTTGCAGAGAAAAGCTCGTCATCTCTGAAACAGTTAACTAGACATCTCTCAGAACCTCCAAGTTCATGCTGTTATGAACTGTTTTTTACTTGCTAGAATTACGCACTGATTCCAATATTAATCGTATAATAAAAATCATTGTAGACACCCAGAAATGAAATTGGTCTGAAAAGATTCGAATCAATTAACTTTGGAATACAAACACGAGATAGAGTGGGGAAAGGATCATCCACTAGCTTCACTTCTCGTGGCGGTAGTAATTAAGTGGACTGTTGGTTCTTCATCAGCAAGGTGTGCCAGCACATGTTGTACGGACACTTCGTCAACACACTTCAACAAAAATTCATTCACAAAATCAATATTCAGATCAGTTGGTAATGTATCCACAAAACCGACGCATTGCACCTCTTCTTGTACCAGTATATTCAGTCGGATTTTTGTCAGCTAGGACTGCATAGGATTCGAATAGCATTGGAAAAAATGTACCGAATTGAAACCGATAAAATTGCCAAAAGAAGCAATTAAAAGAAGTGAAAAATATTAGGATCTTCTATGCTAGCTAAACTGCCACTCATTGTCTTAAATGTATGGTGCTTTGTGGGGCCCCTGGCTTCAATCCGCTCAGAAATACAGCCCTTAACATGCTTGTGCGAGTAGTGGATATAATCTCATATAATGTGAAAAGTGTCTTCACGAGCGCCACACGATTTTCACGAGAGACAATGGACTGCATATTCTTACAGCCACACATGAACCAACACAGACACATACACGAACACATCTAAACAAACAAACATACGAGTACATGCCACCATTAACACGTATTGACGTGGTGCTTACGGTTGGTTGCAGCGTTATTGAAGGCGAGCAAACACACAATCTCCTTACACTTCGCATAAGCCCACAAATGACATTTCATTTTATTTTGTTTGATGTGATTTTTGGCAACAAATTCAAGACCAAGGACACGACGATAGACGGACGGATCGACGGACGGATGGATACGGACGGTTGAGACTAGTCGATAAGAGTGCCAAATGAGAATGCTAAAAATGTCTGCGATCAGTTAAAGAAGCACCAGCATCACTACCGAACACGAAACCAAGCGGATGGGTAAAGTGGCTTTTTGTATGTTTTTGCACAGCTAAACGAAAAGAAAGTGGCCGTAGAAATTATATTCTGAAATGTGTACAGGTTCTCACAGCAGTAAACGACCCACACATATTTCAGAAACTAAGTACAAAGGTATATCAGAGCAGGGAAGTGCTGACAGAGCACAGTCCATACACGTACCCGCTTAGATGCCAACCCACCGAAGGCTAAATTTGTAAGACATTGAAAGGAGTGTGAAGTTCATTGCTATTAGATTTGTGGCGCTTCTTGTGAGATCATATTCTGCATTGAAGCAATAGTATATATATATATATATATATATATATATATATATATATTTATTTATATATATATATATATATATATATATATTTATATATATATATATATATATATATATATATATATATATGTATATATATATATATATATATATATATATATATATATATATATATATATATATATATATTAAAGCCAGCCCCTAAGATGGTTCTATGGACAATTCTAAGCGACTTTGGTGAAGGAACCATAGGTCTATCTCGATTTTCGAGTCTCCCACTTTTCAAAAAATGATTTTTTCCCTATAACATCATTTTGATTCAAAATTCGATTTTTTATTCATCGTTGTATTTTTTTTTATGTGTATATGGGGGGTTTTTGGGGTCGAGAATTCATTTTTGATCTTTATTTTTACCTATGACCACCGCCAGAGGGCGTTTCATGCATATTTTAACTATTTTTCGTATATTTTCCGAGAAAAATTACAAGTTTTTCGGTAAAATTTGATTGAAAAGTGGGAGACTCGAAAATCGAGATAGACCTATGGTTCCTTCACCAAAGTCGCTTAGAATTGTCCATAGAATCATCCTAGGGGCTGGCTTTGAAATTGGCCCACCCTAATATATATATATATATATATATATATATATATATATATATATATATATATATATATATATATTTATATATATATATATATATATATATATATATATATATATATATATATATATATATTTAATACACATAACGTGAGAGCTCACTTATTCACCCCTGTTTTAAAAATGTATTTACCGTATATGAAAATCAAAGTCGGACTGGGAATAGCATTTTCTATATCAACCTGTTCTTATTTGTCACATTTATTATATTTAGTGTAGTTTTCTGTATGGGATAGTGCGTAATGTAGCAGAAATAGGGATAGGGATACAAATCAAAAGATATGCGGTGGCATTAGTCCCCTTTTTTCAAGCTCATCATAAACAAGAACATTTTAGTCTGAAGTCAAGCTAGATAGGCAAAATTTATATAATTGCTCCTGATAATAATGACAATGAGGGTGCTGAACACTGAACAAATTCTAGGAATAAATATTATAATTCCGCACATCCTGAAATAGGGATATTGATGAACAAGTTCACTAATCTTGTTTGATAGATTCTAACTAAAATATGTGATCTGAATCTTTTGGAGTTGGATACTAACTTTACCCCATGAAAATTAACTTCAATATAAACACGCTCAAGGTGACGGAATCGAAAATCATTTTCTAGAATAATGATTTTCTAGCAGACTTTGAATTCAAAATGCTCGTATACGAAAACAATGCGTGACTCCTTACGCAATTATTTTGCAAAAACTCTCAGGAAATTTGTTTGATGACCTTGAAATTGATTACCCGTATTCTATATACTGCATTTTCTAACTTAAGGGTCCTTCGAGCCTTTTCTATGAACACTTATTTTTTAAGGAAAAAAAATGAAAGGTACTTACGAAGTGGGATGTGCCACAGTGCGCTGCTCAAAGGGATTATAGGCGTCATCCGAATCCTGGCCGCCTTTTTTCCTTGTTATCACCAGCGGCAGTGTCGAGCCAGCCGCCTGCTGGGCCGGCACATCGGCCATTTCCGGACGTATGAATCTGTCCGAAGAAGTATACATTTCAAACATTGTTGTTGAGGAGTCATTATCAATATTTTTATACATTTCAATTGTTCACGTTTTTAATTTATTAAAATTTTTAAATTTTTTTTTGTTTTATTTTTATTTTTTTTTGTCTTTTAATGTTTAAACTTAAAGGTAACCGATTGATTTATACTGTTTAGACATTAAAACTAAATTAACGACAGAGACCGATTTCTGCGCATATATATAGTGAGATTTATAATTTAGTGATTGAACACAAAAGAACATACTTTGATGGCTGAGTTAGGTTCGCGTTTGTACTTCTCGAGCCGTTATGCTTCTCGGTATTGTAGCCCGTCGTTACTGTTGGGATTTTCTGCAAAAGATTTCAAGAGAGTTCGAATTAAAAATTATTTTCAATTAAGTCGTGTATACGCAATTTTAAATTGTTTATATATACATATATATATATATATATGTGTGTGTGTGTGTTTGTGTGTGCGAGCGTGTGTCTTTGGTGAGTATATGAACGTATGTAAATATGTAGAAAATAAAAATAAAAAGCAAAAGTCACACATAAATTGAAAATTTTTGTATAATTTTCATTTGCGGTTTTTTGGTGGGTTTTTTTCTTTTTCCTTCTCATTTATTTTTAATATTGAAGAGCGCATGTGTATGCGAGAGTGGGTAAGTGCGTTGGGCGGTCGGTCCGTCGATCTCTCTATGGGTTTGTTGGGTATTTACAATAAATTTGTACGTTTTTTACGATTTTTTTCTTTCATTTCCCAAACAAATGAAAAGAAAAGTTTTTTTTTCGTTTTGTTCTGTTTTTCTAAATGAAAGAGTTTTAACTTTTTTCTTTTTGCTTGCCTGCATTGGTGCCAAAATTTCTTTTTTCATTCAAAACATTATTTGCGTATAGTATTTAGTGAGGCAGTGGCGGGACAGCAGTAGTGGTGATCGGTGCTAAGTCGACTTAATAATTGACTTAATAATTGTATAGCATGTTATCTCATTAACAATCAGTTTTTTGACCATATTCATAAGTAAGTGTATCGAAAAATATTGAATAAATAATGGCAAGAGAGATTTTCTGCCGCCCCTGTCGCACACATTTTCGTAGGTCTCAAATATTACACAAATATATACTACACCGAAATACTTTACGCTCTATAGTCGATAAGTAAGTCTGCAGAAAAACATCTTATCATAGAAGTGGATTAGGCTGAAGAGCCGTCGAAGAAGGAGGTCTCCAAGCACTCAGGCATTGATGCCCATTAAACTGTATTACAGCTTATCAAGCTACGAAGGATTCTCGACCATCACTCATACGTCCAGATGAGCGAGAATTGTTTTATTGTTCCTTTTTTCCATATATAGCAATCAATGACTGAATCGCACAAAAGTGGCAAAATCACACAAATCTCAAGTAAGAAATTCACTGAATCAGAATGGAAAAAAATTAGCTCTAACCGTCAGAACGATTATCCTTAGCAAAAGAGTTCGATGCTTAAGCACACATAACTCGGAAAAACGTATGAAAAAAAGAGGAAAGCCGTGGCCACTAACATAGCCACACAATAACTTGACTACCATTTTTAATAAACTAATAATAATTACAATGCAAATTGCTATAAGCCGCGTATGTAGAACGGCTGATGGCTCTTATGATTCTTACAAAGTACTCGCCAGAGCAGAAGAAGTGACAAGGACAGGAAGGCCGGATTTAGAATATCAATAACAAACGATACATTCCATACTGATAATGGGTCACTGTGGGTATAAAATAATAAAAAGCAACGAAATGATTGCGGAGAAACATACGGATAACAGGAGAAAGGAGACTTGCGTACCTCCCTATAAAAAGCAAAAGCCTATTAATAACACAAACTGTCAAGCAGTATTTGTGTAGACTCGATTTGGCTTCTATCCGTAGGTTATTTCTAGAAGTTGTCCTCATGAAATGCTTAACCGTTCGCTATTAAATAATCATAAATTAATTGAGTTAAAACCACTCCAGATAAATGCGTGCCGAATACTCCACACCAATTGTGTTATGACTATGCACCAATTATTTATGTATCACTATTTGTTCTTGTTCCATAATCACGTCCAAAACAGTTCAGAAACTCATGCATTCCTGTAGTCGTTGTTACTCATGTACATACATGCTTCTCAAAATGACGCCCACTCAAGCGCAGAGCTCTGACCAGGGATTACAGTTAAGAAAGTAACAGAAGTGATTCACTCTGTTTGCTTATAAATAACTTGCATGACTATGGCAGGAGCTGAGCAAAGAATTTTGTCAAATCGATACAACCGCACACAAGACTCCCACTATCCCAGCCAATTGTGCATAGTCCAATATACATATGTCCAAAACCATAAAGGCATCAAAATATGTCTGCAATGAGAAGGAGAAAACCAAAACAGAGACACTTTCTGGCATTCTTCTATGGCGTACGTACACAAAATATTCCACAGCCTTTTAAAAAAAATTATATATTTAGACAAAAATAAAAACGAAAATTTGAAAAACACAAAACAGACTTTCGAAAAGCTGTTTCACTTGCATGCTCTCACACGAACGCACAGACGCAGATGCGATGCGCAGATGCGTTTTCAACAAACCAAACGTCAGACAGACGGACGGACAGACGGACGGACAGATGGACGGACATACGGACAGACGGACGGATAGACAGACAAACAACTGAACGTAGAAACTGACAACAACATTTGCGCTTCGCCTCAAGTTAATTATCAAGAAACCAAAATAAAACAAGATGAAAACAGAAAGAAAAAAGTAGCAACAAATTTTAAATCAAAATAAAAATCACGAGCAGAAGCGGAAATTTCGGTTTTTGCAGAGTGCAAAATTGTTTCACGAGACTTTTCGCAGCGCTTTCACTTCTTGATATTACACACACGCGTGCTGGATCAGCATACGTAGATGAATGTTCTTGTCAAAGGAGCCGTGCACAACTACAGACGGAAAATGCACAAAAGAACACCGAAGAAAGATTGATGTCAAAAGTGTTGAACCCAGTATCACAACATGCTCTAGTTTGAGGTTTACTTACAAACTTTAGAAGTAAATCTCCGCTCAAAACTCAGAGCCTCCGGGAATATGGACGAAAACTGCTTATACAGCATTTCACTGAAAGCAAAGGTGGGCAAATTCAGCCATCACGTACAAATCCGAACCGCCAATGACAATCAAACAACCTCGCCGCTAAACATAAACAACAAGAAAATGTACTCAAAATTTCAGTTTACGGCAAAATTACTATAAATAGAAAATTACGCATACGCCCCCATGCGTCCGTCCCCATCGTTCGACTCTAGAAGGAACTTGGCTTGTAGATCGCCCCTGAGGATGTAGTTTCTAAAGGAGACATAGATGAATATTTTGTATTCTCAGACAATTCTATGGTAGCAACACAATTTATTGGTGCAACCTTACAAACTCAATTGCACTGACAATCGTCACCGCTGTCATCGTCATCGTCATCATCATCGTCATCGTTTCATTGTTGTTATCATCGTTATCATTATTGTTGTCGGCGTCATTGCTACTTACTACGGCCGCACCGGTCGATGGCGCAGGCGGCGGTCCACTGCCTTTTAAGGACATCCTCAGATTCCGTCTGGCTAGCGCGGCGGCAGGCAGTCGCGCCTCCCGTGTCCTCGTTGCAACGCTATGTGCTGGATTCCCAGATGCGAATGTTTTTAATTCGTGTTGCGATTGTGGCGGTATCGGTGGCTTTGACGAGTTCAGCTTGAACGCTTCTGTTGTACACCGATCTCGAGTAAAAGCAACAGCAACAACGGCGTTGCGACATATACGCTTTGAGGATTGTATCCAGACTGTGAGCACGGAACTTGGCACTGGTTGGGAAACGTGTACGGTTATCGTCACCACACAAGACTGTAGAACTGTACAACTATGGAGCTGTGGAACGGTGTTGTCCAAACAACTGTCAACGCGTGTAATTCGCAAACTGGCTTCTTTCAAATAAATTCGCAAACACACTAATTATTTTATTTTTAAAATGAGCGAGAGTGACCGAAGAACTTGTCTTCCGGAAAACCTGACCTTAACTGATTTGAAAGAGCGAGTCAAAATAGCTTCTACACTTAAATGAGCAATTGACAAAAAAGAAAAATAATAATAATAATAATACAGAACAAAACAAAAATACGACGAACGCGACAACGAACATCCAAAAATGTTTATACTTGCCACAAATGTGCAACAATTTGCTCTAAACAATTCTGCAGCAACGCCAACCCCGCGTCAGTGATTTTACACGGATTTAGTGAAGTCACGTATCGAGATAGTTCCGCTACCGGTTACTTAATGAAGCGAAAATTCTATGCCATAAATGTCTCTGATCAACTATGTGCTTTATCACCACGGTCCTTGTTGAGTGTGGCCTGTAACGATACTCCAACCTAACCCAGTCAAAATCAAGTGGATCCAACTTATACTCCTGGAGGATCACTGCAAAGCGGTTACATAAGTAGTACAAGGCCAAAGAATAGGCACGGTAATGAGTGCAATGCATCAAAGACAACTAAACTCAATATTTGGGAAGAGATGTCAAATATGTGTATTGATATATTTGCGAAAAGATTTCAAACACTAGCAAATAATTGGATTTTATATATGTCAGCAAGAAAGAAATAATTCCCCACGATTCAAAACCTTGAAAAATCTGTAGGAAGAAACACGGAGCTGAATGCAAGACATTATAACTAAATAGATGTTCCGCTTGTTCAGGAATTTCCAAATACTCTCACATTTCCAAGTCCATCACGATAATAATCTTGAAGATTCGTATATTGTTTCATTATAAAGTTTAGAGAATTCTAAGAACTTCAATAAGTCCTTGTTTACGATGTCAACTACTTTGCTTGCAGCCAAATATATGAGTACAATTTTATAAAAATACGAACTTTATTGATTCAACTCCTTAGGCGATTTCAATGTATTTTGTAGAGCTGCAATAAAGCTTCCCACTTGCCAAAAAACTATGGAAATGGTTTGTATATAAAATGCAACATTGTTACAAAGCTTGTACAAAGGCATTTAGGGCATTTCAATATATTTACTATAAAACCTAATATTTACTATGAAGATTTAATAAGAATGCTTCTACAAATTTTGTTACAGACCTTGTACTAATTTGTATAAACACTTTATAGAGCTTCTTGAGAACCGTAGGAAATTTCAGTATATTAATGGATGATTAATTTAATTCCCTATAAATTAGTACACAACATTAAGAATGGTTTAGGAATGTTCTTATAGAACGTGCTGCTACAATATTCTGTTTACAATGCTTTTATAGAGCTTGCAGAAATCAGTAGGACACTTTAATGTGTTTCTGGATATTTAATAAAGGCTTTCAACTTTTCATGTTGTTATACAGCTGGCACTAGCAACACTGTTATAGAGTTTCCAGAGAAGTTTTTGGAAACTGAGGGCAATTTTTAGAGACCTGTAGACCTAATTATTAATAAGAAGGTTTTTTTACAAACATTGCTACAGGTTTTATGGAAAGTTTCAATTGAAATATTTTCTCTTTTATACTGTTTGAAGCATTATAAATATAAACTATAAGTTCAGTGTGTTTATGCCCTAGAGACCTTCATTGGCTCATTTTAGCATTATAATTAACTTCTACGGAGCACATTAAGAGTAGTCGTGTAATCATTACTCTGCAACCGGGTAATCGGTTTGCTGCAATCGTAAATTCATAGTTAATACAGACATTGCAACAACTGCTTTTAGAACCCTTCCCTTCGTTTGTGCTCTTCTATTTATTCACGAGCATTGTGAAACGATTACCTCTCGCAAACTGTTCCCATGTAGAATATATAAATTTAACTCAATAAAATAGAAATGAAAATAAAATGAAATAAAATCATCATCATCTTCTATGGACGAATGAGCGAGTAACCTACGTACATACGAGTACGGGCAGCATGAGTAGCATTAGTTGAACAACGCTCATGCCCCGTGATGATCAGTCACGGCAGCGTGCTGAGCATCAATTGCCAAATTGCCAAATTGCAAATTGCAAATTCCAACGCGCGGTAATATCCGTCGGCAGGCACCCAAGTACACCCGAAAAGATCAAACACGCTCATGCTGTGCTCATATACACCCGCATTTTGCAATTAGCTTCGCGGCCCGACTGACGACCAATGCGGCTCTGGCTGCGTCGGTGTGGCTCGGCTCTGCTCGCCAGTGCACTTTTTTATCCATCTCAACAATCCGTACAATGTCAAAATCTAATAAAAATCCTCATTAAATGATATGGTATAGTTTATGGTTACTTGCTCGGCAATCTGAGCACTTGAAGTGTCGCGACTGACGCCCGCTCAAACCGCATATTGTCCCAAATACCTCTTTGCATGTTCCCCAATGAATAATGCACAGAGTACAATAAATTAAAAACGCACTCAAGCACGGAGCGGTACGCTGGCTGTGTGCAAAGCGTCTTCATAATCCCAGCTGGCACCGCAAATGAGGAAGCTACAAATTTGAATTTTCGCATAACCCTCGCAGCAGCGTGCAACAATTACGCTGCTGAGCGCACTGCCACATTGCAGTTGCGTTGAAAGCGTTGAGAACATTGAACAAACAGCGGCAATCATAAAGATATATAAAAATGTGACACAAATGTGAACATTTTTATTCACTTGATGCATTTCTATTAGATAATTGCACCACACAGAGCAACATACTCATTTATCATATTAAATTTAATAAACATTTAAAATTTGTTTTCAACAACGCACACATTTTTACAATTCTCTACTTTTGTTTACAAAGGCGCCTATATCCAATATATTCGAACGCACAGGCAACACCAGATTTTCTCTCTGCATATCCCCATATTCAAAATAATCTCGCCAATTCCTGCACCCACGCTCAAAGCAGCGCTCATAAATTGATGTGCGACAAAACGCCCACTGAGACGTATAAGTAACATTTCATATTTGCTTCTCACGAGTTTAGTTTGTTTGCGTCTCGGTGGTTTTGTTCATCGCAAACGGGACCTTGACATTTACCGTACGATCTTGAATTGCCCCTTCGAGTACAGGGTGTTGAATTATTTAGAGACATAACATAGTCTGCGTAGTCACTGTATCTCTGTAGGTTTGTGTTCTGAGCTTATTCCTTGTCGATCCTCAGCTTTAACATCGACTTTCGCCATGCGTTCTAGCAGGCCTCAAGCGGTTGTTCCTTCTTTGCTACCTCCACCAACTGAATGGACCAATAATTGCGTTTATTTTCTATGCGCCAAATGAAAAGTGAAAAGATCATTTCTCAATTTTGGCGCATCTTTAGTACCGAAGCGTGAAGTTCTATTTAAAAACCACTAGTTCTGCTTAATTTACGTAATTTTGTTTCCTGCCCAATGCAAGTATTTTTAGCCTCGACATTGCAAACAAACCCGCACGTATCGCAGACTCTTTACCGAACCTGCGCAATTCGAAAGTCGCACATGCCTAATTGTAGTTTTTTATGTGATGCAAATTTTATACAAATTTACTTTTCCATGGCCCCGGCGCACTCAATGAATTCCAAGTTCCTTGTTCTTCTGCACATGCACGTGCTGCAAATATTCTTATGCAATGTTACACAATCGACATTTACCGCACACCTACCAGACTCTATGAATTTCATTGCACTTTCGCACTGAGCATGCAATGTGTGCAGGCGCACGCCACAAACAGGGTGCAGGCTCGGTTGCTGGTGAAGGCTTCATTTCGCAAACAGGAATTTGCATTTTTCATTTCTATTCCGATTTATTAACCAACTTTCAACAGCACAATGGGCATGAATGCCTGAGTGCTTGGAAACATCCTTCTGCCGCGGTTTTCCGGCCGTGGAATATTCTATTCTAACGAACTTTCAACAATTTGGCTTTGTTTTTGTAGGCACTGATCTAAACACAGTTGCGTGAGTTTATTATACAACAAAAGGTTGTTCAGAATTAAGGACTGCACTTTAACCACTTTTGTTGGTTATTTCCATTTTGATTTCATTAGAGAAACGCATCCAGTCTCCCATCCTCTAAGAACACGTTTTAAATTTACCTAATAGAATGAGCCAGATGCGTATATACTTAGATTTGGCATTAAATTATTAAACATGGGGTCGAATCATGGGACAAGTGATGGCTAAATTCAAAAAATCGCATTGCTACTCACATTGCAAAACTGTATTTCTATGACAATTTTTGCAACCACGCCTACCATAATAAAACTCGTACTTTTAGGTTCACTATCCCGATGTTACATTTAGTTACTACAAATTGTGTTATTATTGTTTCCAAGCTGAAAGATAATAACCATTTTTGAGCATTAGAGAATATTCGTAGGCGATCTATTTTGTTATTTGATTTGATGGAGTAGAAGAGAACACAAAAACAATTGGAATCCAAGTTGTCATTAGTTGTATATCATCACCATTATAAATGCCGAAAAATCCTTAAAAAACAGACAGCTATCTATATATATATCTATAGATATATATATATATATATATATGTGTGTGTGTGTGTGTGTGTGTGTGTGTGTGTGTGTGTGTGTGTGTGTGACTGTGTGACATTAAAATCCTGTTCATAACACGAAACTGATAATTACATATAATTTATTAATTTTCATAATATTTCTAATTAGAAAAATTCATTAAATTAAATAAACGTTTATAATTTTTATATATAAAATAAATTATATGTTTCGTAAATCGAAGTAAATTTGCCAACAAATTTAAAAATGCAGTTCAAAAAAACTGAAATTATAACAAGCTTCGCGATATGATTTCTATTTTTTTTTTATTTATTGTCACACAAACATAGTTTCAAAGCTTTTCTATTGGGTTTTTTATTTAAGCATATGCCATAAAGTGCAACATGGACATGCATGGCTACATATCTAAACTTATTTTTAAGAAACAGCTTTTAAGCTTTTAACGGTAAAAATATTGTATCGTTAGCCAGATTAATGGTAGGAAGCTTAAGTTGCGCCCACCACATATAAAAGCTTTTTCATATAGGAAGCAACATCAGCAACTGTGCTCTTGTTGACGGTATGTTGCTGTTGTTTCTACATCTAACCAGAAATAAATGTGAAATTGTTGTTGTTGTTGTTGTTGTTGTTGAAAATGTTGAATTGTTGTTAATACTGGTCGATTGATAAATAAGCGTAGTGTCTGCTCTTGGAAAATGTCGACCCTTCATTAAAGTATGGATTCATGAGTTGGTTTAACTATTACTTTCCCTTGGAGGATTATTATCTACTGTAGAGAAAGTTACAGCAAGTGTGTGAGAGACAAAGAGAGAGAGAGAGAGAGAGAGCGGCATATACTGAGAGATACTGAGAAAGAGAGACAGTGAGAGTGCGGGGGAGTGTGTGAGAGAGAACCCCTTCCAAAGAGTGTATTTTAACTTCTTCTCCTCACTATTTTTCGTATAGCCAGATTGCTTCCAATACGTGAGCAAGGGGCAGATTGTAAAAACACCAGCTCTCACCTATCATACAACCGGTCAACTCATACAATAGATGTCCGGGGGGAAAAAACACCCTTCGGCTGTTATAAATAGTTCTATACACTATTTCAGAGTTCCCATTTGACCGCTTAAAGTAGGAAGATCTTCTATAAATTACTCACTAGCGTACACTGGCGACCACACAACAACACAAGCATACTCTGCATTCCTACATATATGCCGCACATAATATTGTTAGCGCCACTATGCTCAATGCGTATTTCTGAATATGCATTTTGAACCACACAACGACTCAAGCAGGCTCTGTACAGAACATCGTTGGCGCGACGCAGGCAATTGCGCTTAATGCAGAATATACATTTTTGACAGTGCAAAGGCAGGAGTCGCGCTCACTCAGTGTAATGTAAACAAAGCGTGCTGGACCATGATTTGTCAACACCAAATGGTGATAATTTGAGATTTGAGTGATATTTTTAAGATATGATGAATAAGATAGGAATAATTGATGTTAGATAGAGTAAGAGAATATGTATATGTTTCAAATGATATAAAAGGGCCGTCGAGCCGAATAAAGATCAGATTGAATCTGAATGTATAAAACTGCATAACTGCGTTAGACTTCTATTATTTCTCAGTGCTCTCAGTTATGCTTAACTTGAGAACAGCAAAAACAATAGTTTCTGTCTTTTCTCTTTACAGAAATGTACCATACTACATATGAATCCTGCCTGCATGGCGATCCTGTCTATCTAGCTTATTGCACTACTAGGCGATCCTACCAACCTCACATTATAATATCACATGGCGATCCGGTCCGACTCTATAATACATAGCACAATCCACTGCATGGCGATCCTGTCCAACCCTATACGACACGACATAATCCATTACATTACTATTTGAAAACTTTATACAACTCATACAGCCGCTTGAATTCTCAAAGAATTAATGAACTCTTCCCGATATTTTCTTTGTGTCTATTTAGATTTCCAATTTGAATAGCAAAATCTACAAAATATGTAAGGGCATAGAATCAACCTTGACTGCGCCTGATGCTGCAATGCAGAAACGCTTATAATAAGCTCAAGAGTCCAATAGATAAGTTGCTGGACCCCTTCCTAGCAATCAATCAACATGGTTCCACGGTAGCAAGACTCGTGCGTACCCTGGAAAATTGAAACGCGGTGCTTGCATGCACTACTCCTAGGTAGTCGACCCTACTTGGATGACTTAATGCATAATTTCCATTTACCTTTTACAACGATTATTTTAGCGCCAATTAGAAGCACACAGCCCCTACCGATCGGCAGCAATCGCTGTTATTGACATAGATATGTATATATTCCCTGCCTTTTATGCATTGGTTATTTCAGTGGTTCAGTGTAGTTGTTGTTGCTAATAATATACTATAAAAATAAAACGTTACCGTTCATTGCATTTTGGAATTTACACAGAGGGGGAATAAAAACAAATATAATTATTAACTATACCATAGATACGAGTACTGAAATGGTTTGAAGCACGAGACGCGCGAGTTTCCGGATCATGAGCTCCTCAATAAGTTCACATACACATACATACACACACATCCACTCCCCACTCACTCACTCACTCAATTAAATCAAAACGCAATAAATTTATTTTGAAAAAGTCATAAAATTAATGCCTTTTTAGTAAATCAATTTCAATGTAATAGAGGCATTTTATGACTCTGATACTAAAAATAGCAACAAAAGTGCATGCAACGGCGGCTCTTACGGAGGAGTTCGAAGTGCGGCCAACTATTAGCACAGGCCCCACACAGGTAACGGAGCTACACCAACGAGGCGGCATGCGCAACTATGAGATAACCGACGATACTGGGGCTAATGTTGCAAATGAAACTAGAAATAGACGGCGGCCACCAAAAACCGTGCATTGTGGCTGGAAAAGCAAAGAGATGCACTTTGAACACTCCAAATATATTCAAAAAGTGCAAAGTATCATTCTCTGAACGGCCGCTAAGTTTATTTTTACATGCGTGTGTAGTACACTGCCAAAACGATGAGGTGTAAATGGGAGTGGCGGGAGTGTATGTGAATAGATATTTTATTAATAAAGATAGAAACTCTCTGGGAATGTATTTATTTATGTATATTGTTTGTCTAGAATTTATTCAGAATAGAACTGCATGTTATTGTATTATTCTTGATATTCAATATACTCGTTGATTTAAAAATCAGGCGAAAATATATATATATAATCTTTGAAAATGTGAGATCAATCATTTTTGGAGTAAGTGTTCACAGGTCAAATATAGCCTCCACACAGTTTTAGTTGTGAAAACTTGTCAACAATTTTTTAGAAATCTGCCGTTACATATTATTAAATTATTGATGAATCTTTGACCAGAATTGAGAAATTAAAAAATTTTTGGAGGCTTCAAATAAAAGTAAATATCACTATCATGCATATTATAAAAGTGGAATTTTAAGAAAAGTTTATGTTTTCCCCTCAACGACTCACGTTGTGTTATATTCAAATGGGGACAAGCATATCCAGTACTTAAAAGGGTCGTATTCCAATTACATTAACTTCAGTCGAAACGAAATTCAAGCGCAAATATTTCCAACAAATGTTAATATTAAATCTGTTTTTTACCCGTATTGAGATTGGATTGTTATAGTTTGAAACATTTTTGAAGATATTCAAATTGCCTTTAAATCCAAAATTCCACTATGTTTCGCATTCCAATGGATTTTCTTTGTTGTTTAAATGTATGCTAAGAGCCTTCAACATACATCTCTTCATACTGTCAAGATATTTATTAGAGGCTCAACAAATAAAAAGATTATATTCCAATCACTTGAACATTAAAGAAATTAATGAAGAAATGTTATACACAATATCAAAGTTCAGTAAATCGTCAGTCCAAAGCGCAGCCCTTCTCTGTCGCGTTGTGAGCAGCGACAGCCTGCCTTTCATTCGCCAGAATATTCGGCTCTCCTTTAATCGTCATGGTGACTTCCCTGTCGTTGACAATACTTAGCCCCGAATCGAAACAGTTTTTTGTCTTCCGATTCAATTCATTATAAGTCTGTGATTGGTTTCTTGCTCAGCAATTCTAAGGAGTTGAAAGATTCATCTCGCTAGTATAAAATCCTTTTTTTCTCTAGTCGATCTCAGAGCATTTCAGCATTACTTTCAATTATATTGATTCACACGGCATACATTGGCATTGGCTCTATTATATTTACTATTCCTGTTTGGAAGTTGCCTCATATAATTTTAAATATTCTTTACTGGGAATAGATGCCCAAATGTTTCACAGTTCTGTTCATTAAGCATATTATTGGGTACCTTTGTGGATTGTTCCATTTTACTTTTAATTCTACAACATTCCAGACAAGTTGCAGATACTATTTGTCAGTACAACCGAACGCAGCTGCGATGTACCAACCTCACTGAGTCAATATTAAGCTTAAAAATAATTGAACTAATAATGATAAATGAAAAAAAAAAAACTATTTTTATTTATAAATTGATGCCCAATGATCCTGATGAACATTTGCAATTCTACCTAAAAACCACATGTGAGAAGAGGCAAAAAATCGGTTCGGGAAAGTATCCCTTTTTCGTTGCGTAGAGCTCAATGCATTCGCAACGCCTGTGGCCTAAAGTAGAGTGCAGCTAAAGAAGCGTGTTAACAAAGTAACAAAGTAAATAAAAATCTTGACAATTGCAGCTAAATAAATAAATACAACGGCATTTATCTACGAGTAAATGTCCGCTGCGCTGTAAAGTAGACGACACTTTTTCGAGCTGGCTGTGTGCGTGGCGGCGTCTGTGCAGGGCTGAGCGGGTATATATGCATGTGTGTATGTGTGTGCTGCTTGTTTCACACACGTGTCTGCAGTCGTCAACTTTGACGACAATGCACGCTTTCATTCGCGGCAGTCGCCGCTTTCAAAAATGGCACTACCGGGGGCCGAATGCAACCGACACGAATAGCGGACTGGAAGCTGCTTGCCAGAGTTGCTCTCACTCGTTTTCTGCATCAAGGTTGTTGTTTCTGTTCCTATTTTCCACTGCAGCTCTTTCCGTTCTTTGAGTGAATAAATAGCATACTATGAAAGCATGGTTAGCTTTATTTTCATTGACTGCGCGTACGAATAATACAGGTGGGGGCATGCGAGGGTACTTCCAGAAATACTCGACGACGTAAGCGCTGAAAATACTAAGCTCCGATTGATTGATAAAAATTCTTTAGTAACACCACATGAACACGCAAACAAATTAAAAATAATGTACAGACGTTGGAAAACGTTAGTAGACAATATAGCTGAAACGTAATATAAACAAAATTGTGCCTAAAGTTTACTTATATCATAAATATGATTATATTTTATCACCATAGAGCGCATTCGTTCAGTTTGTCACAAACCCCATCATTTTTCCACGGCATAAGCGCACAACTAATGGCTAATCCGGCATGTAGACCTGACTGCATGCTTCTAATTTATCCGTACGCAAGCAATTCGAATCCAATCTCGTCACAGAGAGCATTGTGAAAAAATCATTGTGAACGGGTTCAAGTTATATTGAAGGATTGATTCACTGGTCATGTCATAATTTGGGAGAATTTAGGGTGCAACTAGGACATCTTTTTTCAAGCATTGATTAATCACATACGCAAAATATTTGGAAAGGCAGACGATTGAGAATGCGAAACACACCAGAGACTAAATAAAGAAAACCGACGTATGTACATAAGTTGATGAAATAAAAATACGCAGCTTCACGTAATTCGGTCCGTTTCTCTTGTCCAATATACGAAATTTTCGACGATATCGTCGCGAATTCATTATAATGATTTGCGAGTAAATGCATTATTTATGAATGGTTTTATTTTGAGAATACTCGTTTGGAATTTGCAAGAATGTATGAAGGTCAAAAGATAATTGAATTGGCTGTCGTCGCTGAATTCGTTGATATTGCAGTTTGTGTATGTGTCTGAGGGACTTGGAAATGGGGGAGTCGAGTTTATTTGGGTGAGCAAAAAGAAACATTCAAATGTATAATATCAAACTGATTAAGAAAAAGAAATATAAATAAACGAAGGAAAGATAAATTTGTTCTCAATTAATATAACTAAAAATCTGTTTTGTGTAGCATACTACGTTTTCCCTTTCAAATAATAGTGTTTAATCACTGCACGAAATTGCTTTTTTCCATATTTCAAGAAACACAAAAGTTGCTTACTTCAAACGACTACAACAAATAAACTAATCGATGAATTTGGGGAAATTTTAACAGCTGACGTTTGACAGATCGCAATTTCTAAAAAAAAAAAAAGTTTGTGTGTTTGTGCTGCCATCTAGCGCCAGGTAGCTTCAATATCAATCCGCCCTCGTAAGTACGAAAAAAGAATTCACCTAATTATAACACATTTTCCATGTTAGAATTCTATTTCAGCATAGGAATTCTACCGAATAATGTGAAAGCATCCAAACTTAGTGTGCTTGAAGATTATAAGAGAGATGCTCTGGAATCAATATCAGGCGAAACAATATCAGTGTTGAAAATATAAAGACTTTTTATGTTATCGGCAATGCATCATTTACAGTGGAGACAGCAAAATTTATGGCGCTAAATAAGAAATCAGCTGTTCTCGTATATATTTCGATTCTCTGTGAGAATGAGATCTCTTTTTGACGGTTTCCAGGCACTTGCATTAATAAGGAGAACAGAAAAGTTCCCACGTGTTTTCTATTACTTTGACCATATTTTTATATCAGTGTACTTCCGAAATATTTACATTTGATGATGAAATATTTTAGAAAACTATTCAAATGCAAACGTAAACACCATAAATACGGAGCTCAAATTGCATAAGTAGCTGATTGCGAATGCTATCGGAGATAAGAGAATTTTCCATTCATTCACTGTGTGCTTATTTACATGTGCAAAGAAAAGGAACGGCATCACGTGCCGCCTTGAACAACAAATGATAGGATGGAAAGAGGTTTAAATTTTCTTACAAATTAACAAATTTAATTTTTAGTTTTTTGTTTGCGAACAGTATTTGTAAAAAGTAAATATTTATGTCTGAGAGACAGAGGACAACCGCACATACAATGTTCCTTAAAAAAAGAAGGGTGCGGTCACATGTTCAGTGGTCAGTCCACATCAGTCGAAGTATGGTTTTGTTTTTCCCCTAAAGATATTGATGAGAGAGAGAGACAAAATCAAACTCAGTGACTCTGTCATCTGCAATGACTTGAAAACAATCTCCTGAGCACCGATGAACAAAAACACATTTTGACTGTAGTTAAATGAATTGAAGTGAAAAATACCATAAACCATTAAATATGAGTGCAAACAACAACCCAATGTTTACATGTCGAGAGTATCAATAAATTTCACAATGTCAGTTACAGTCCATCGTATGTAAACAGACGTCAATAGATGGCTGAAAATGTGAACTCAGCATAAGTCATTCTGCTGATCTCCCAAAGCAAAGCATTACTAACAAACTGTTCAGTTTTTTCTCTATTTTGTGTGAAGGCAATGCGGCAAAGCAAACTCCCGGGAACGTTGATTGAGCTATATATAAACTCACATGAAATTAGTCTTTTAATTTTATTATTATACAGTTCGCACCATAAACAAATAGACTGAGGTCTTACAAAGCATTCTTTGCAAAGCTAGAGTTGCTTATTGATTGAAAAACTCACGTAGCTCAGACCCAGCTATAAAAATAATAAATTTAATATGCATTAAAAAAAAATTAGTTATAAACTGATAATTTTAGGAAAAATTACTTAGAGGTGGTATGATAACGGGGTACTCCCCCAACTCCCCCAAGAGGATGAGCACCAGTTTGTATCGCTATAAGCTTTCTTACTGTAGCTTTATAACTGTACCATCGCCAGTTTAAAGTCTCCTACAATGTTTAAAAAAGCTTTTATAAAGACTACAAAAGTCAGAATTGTCTCTAAACCAGACGAATTGTGTGAAAGCTATGCAAGTCACCACTCACGTGCCACGTTCTCGTAAGTGGGCAAATGCAAGAGGGGCCAAAATTACAAACATCTAACTTTAAAATTGCACAAAAGTGTTATAAAGGCTTATAATGCTTCCTATAAGTCGTTAGACTTTATAATAGACATGAATCAAAACACGCCGATTTTTTTAAATTTTTTCCAAAAAATGTATACCATGTTTTTTTCTGGGAAATCTAAGAAGTCATTCTCTGTCCCCATCTCCCCTTTTCCTTTTGTTCCAAAAAATTTATAACAGGTTTTTTCTGGGAAATCTAAAAAGAAGTCATTCTGTCCCCATCTCCCCTTTTCCTTTTGTTCCAAAGTCAATTTTTGCAACAGCGATAATATCGATACTTGACCGACAAAACACGCTAACCAAGCCTCCATATTATATTGTCACATGTGTCTGGAAAAACTTCACATACTCGTAAACAACAATCAAGTGGTGATTCTCAAATGTGGCTTACGATGTTATCTCGGTGAGGTGCGTGTATTGATACTGAAAGGGTTTTCGATATGTGGCATTGTTTCGCTATTTTTGCCAAAAGCCTTCAAATATAGCACGAAGCACCAATATTTCTTTCCTCCATAATAGAGCTCAACTATTGATTTGTTTTATGTGATGTAGTCAGCTATTTGCGTATTGAACATAACATTATGCATTTCGTGTAAGTTCAGTTCTGTCTCGTAGAAGTAAAGGGGCCGCAGTATAAGTATAAATCCAATATGAGTAAAGAAACTATGTACCTTTGAGTATCTAGAATTTCTAGTGTTGGTACCACGATGATCTTTGGCACCTTCCCCACTAGCAAAGTGAGAAGAAAACCTTCCTTTGCACCTATTGATTGGAGTATTATACCAAAGATTAGATTTTGATTCTACCCGTATGTGGGTACTTGTCACAAAGAGCTTAAAGTGGTGCAAGTGGAAAAGCTGCGAAATACTCGTGAATGTTTGTAATGTCCACTTACTCTGAAGTGCATTGCAGTGGCTACGATGGGCGCCTAAATGTATGCGGTACGCGATAAGATAAAATAATTAATTAAATAAAAATATTAGATAAAATATCTCTTGATATTGTTTTTTGTTTTGGTGATTTTGTGTTCTTGTTTGTTCGCTTGTTTGTTTCTTTTGAATGCAGGCAAGCACATAGGAAATGCTTCGTCAATGGCGTACAATGCGTGAGATAAAATGCGCCCAATGCACTCGGAAGTGTAGTGTAGCAGGAAGGAACAATTGCTCAATTTTGCACCATTTATAGAAATAAGTAGGCAATTGTATAATACTAACAATTACAACAACAACAACAACAACAACAATAGCAGCAGCAGCAGCAACAGTAATGAAAACTACAGCAACGAGAGAGTAAATTGTGCAAAACACAAAGTAATTTTATTATTGCCAGATAGTAAAAAAGTAAGAATATTTTTTGATTTTTTCCATGGTCTGTTTTTTTTTCTTGTTTATTTGTTTATCGTGTTTTTTGCGAGTTGTGTCCAAAGTTGTGAGCTTATGACTCAAACTATAATTATCGCTTAGTTGGCGTATTTTAGTGTTAACAAAGCCAAAATTAATTGCAACCGCATTTGCATTTCTAATGTGGAACTAATGTGGTAAATTTGCGCTGCTATTGTTACTTTCCTGTGTGGATGTGTGTCCATTCTCTTTTATTGCAGCGATATCTAAAAGTGAATTTTGCTGCTTGCTGCAATTACCCAATGGAAAATTTTCAGCTTGCATTAATCAGCGCAATCACTTTCTACACATCATTTCAATGTCAGCGTAAATATTTGCATAAACTTTTAGTTGTGTAAAGCAAAAAAAACACAATCACCACCCATTGCAACAGCCGCAGCAACAAATACCATCAGAAAAAAAAAACAATCATTAAAAATGCATAACGAACAAAATTTCTTGACTGACACAATGAACAATTCCAACAAATTCTACGAACTAACACCGAAGAAATGAAACGGCAATTCTGCTGACATGGTGCAAGTAGGTAGGTAGAGCGACGACGTAAGCCACCAGCAGATTTACAAGATACAAGATACTCTCGCTCTACCGTAGCACTCTCCTAAAGAAGCAACACACACAAACACACAAAAATACGCCTAAGTACACATGCACACAAACCCGTATCCAACTGCCACAGTGCGCACAGTGGAAAATTCCACTCATTGCAGACAAAAAGTAAACAGCAAGACAAAAAAGCAAAACAAAAAACAAAAATTAAATACAAATTTGTAACGTGAGCTCATGCAGTGGCAACGCGTCATAAGCCAGCAGCACGCTGCGACATGGAGTGGAAAAGTACACCAAACATTTTAAAAGAATTTCCTCGATTTTTTTCTTTTTTGAATTCGAAGTGTGGAAATTTCAAATTTTGAAGTGTGATTCCCACGAACAGTGGAATTGAATGAACCAACCACATCACAAATGGCCACATTAGAACACGACGTAAAACTCGACAACGCTAACCTTGCACTTGACCGAATGGCAGTGGAAACCCGCTGGTACCCAGTGGGAAGCACGCAGCTAAAGGCGTCGTCTGAGCAAGGTAAAGGCCCCACGGAAATTTGTGGAAATTATTTTCCAGTGTAAAGGCAGAAATGCAAAGTGCTGAAACAAAATTGTCGCTGCTATAACAACATCAATTTTTATGTGTTTTTTTTTTATTCATTATTGTTTTTTTATGTTTTCTGTTGATGTTTTGTGTGCGTTTCGTTTAATTGTGCTCACAACACAATTTCCTAAATTTTTTGTTTGTACGTGGATTTGTTTATTTTTTTAAGGCTGAGCCATTTAACAATTTTTACAATTTCATTTCAACAGTCGAACAAAAACAATTGATGCGCCCCTGCAGAGAAAAAAACACATTTTAAGTGTGACAATGCTAGGATTTAGTCGCAGCTTCAGTTGCAATTGCAGTCGCAGTATCATTTTGGGAGTGGCGATGAACCAAGTACAACAACTCTACTAGTTAGAGGACTTCTTATTTGAATGTTGGCAGCATCAGCTAATATGATCTTTAATAATTCAATTTGATTTTAGTAACAAATTTCAATTGATTACTAATTATAAGATGGTCTGGTAAGGCCATGGTACCGCAACTCTGATTGTGAAGGACTATGGTCGGTGTGTTAGTTACAAAGCAACATCTTCAGCATCTGTTGGTGTTTCGCTTAGGCATGACCTGCAGATGATTTTTCCTTGATGATGCTTAGTGCAGTAGAGACAAATATTACACGAAATTTCCTCTTGAAAACTGCACTTAGCGTATTTGCCACTCTCTCGCGAAGTAGTCATCCGCATGTTCTAAATTTAGATTTTGTGCGATTTGTAGGGAAAAACGCACTATATCGTAGTCTTTATTTGTTTGTGCAGAATTTATTTGACAAGGATTGAGAAGACGTTAAGTAAAGTTCTCATTATATGATCCCAGCACCTCCGATTCGCAATATTTAATAACATATTACAATTTTAGATGGAGTCAGCATCGAGTCCTGCGCTTTCTTGCTGCTCAACATATGTACGTTCGCTGAGTTGCAATATATGCATTATGGTATATGCATCTATCCATGCCTCAAATGCTTTTTTCCATATCAAACTATAGCCGCCAATTTATTATAAGCGGCATCTAAGCATTACATTTGATTTGTGCTGGGTACACAGGTTTATCCAGGCATATATGGCAATTCAATATATAGAGGTATATATCGCTTAAAGCAATTTCTCAGTTAGGGATCCTCTTGCGTCAAAGATATTTCTTTTCACGAATCCTATCGTGAACATGCGGTGCAGCTTACACAGGGTGCAGTGACCCACATCTGGCAACCAGCTAAGAAGTGGGGTAGGCCGCAGAACCGCCGAAGAAGGAGGTCTCCACGTACTCAGGCATTGATCTCCAATGTACTGGCAACCAGTTTACTTGCTCCTAGTTGACTGAATTATTCTATGCTCAGGTGTGGTTGGTATTTGTGTTAGATTGTTGGTGGAATTGTGGACTTGAAAATATTTTATTAATTAAACTGACGAATAAGGACCTTTAGTAAATGCGAAGTTTGATTCTCGTGGGAGAGAATCAATATATATCTAATCTAACAATTGGATTTGAAAATATTCAAGTGCTCCAACTTTTCCTTGTATCATATCGACATAAAACTGAATTGCAAGCCATGTAGGCACTGCTTGATCGATCGCTTTCAGTTTGAATTGGGAGAAATGTAGCTAAGAATATATTATTTGCGTGTATAATTTATGCTTAAACAATGCACACATAAACATAGAAATGCTTACTTACTCTATGTATTAATTCAGCACCAATGTGAATTTGAATGAATGCCGGTTTTGTGACAAAAGCATGGGAACAAAAAAATGGTATTAAGTTTGATAAGATCGATCAGTTCTGCCCAGAGAGGGCTGGCGGACCCATGAACTTAATAGGTAGTCTATTTTAATTAGTACGGTTTTAAGAAATGTACCATAGAAATATATAAAAAATAACTTCCATATTATAATAGAAGGCATTGTACAATTGCTGCAGTAACGTCACAACAGCAAAAAATAAATCAGTTTGAACTGTCAAAATTACACCCACTTTGTATGTCATGCGAAACATTTGAATTACCAGTTGAGTTTGGAATTGTGACAGTCGTGCGTCAGATTAACAAGATCTCTAATAGGCCTCTCTTTGAGTAGAAAACACACGGGAGTGCTTTTTTGTATAATTTTTTGGTTTAAATGAAAACTTTTTACTTACAGTGTATTCGATTGGCGCCAGCGGCGTCCGCGAGTCACTCTTGTGAAAACTCATCCTGCTCCGTGCTTCCCCTTGCTTTGGCTTACTGCTGAGATTCAAAATAGCCCAATATCACAAGCGCACAGGAGTTTATACTTTTATGTAAATCCCCTTTCTTTCCTTCCGTTGCCGCCTTGCGCCGACTACACTGCACACAACGAAGCAGAGATACAAACAGACACGCAAGGATATTATGCGAAAATGTTGTGTGTACGTGTGCGTGTACGCCCGCTCCAATTGCTTAGCTTTATTCTATTTTTATATTCGTATATTTAAATATATACTTTGTTGTGGCGTGTATTCCGTATTCCAGAACTTTCCAAACGCCCTTGCGCCGCCTGCACCAGAAACCAATTTTAACGGTTATGCGCGCTCGTATTTACGAAGTGCGTGCTTGCGTGTGTGTGTGTGTGTGTGAGTGCACAACTTTAGGCGCTTATTTTTACCAAAATATATTTTTACTAAATATTAGAATTATTTTAGAAATTTTACTTAAAATGCTAACGAAATGCAAAGGTAAATCTTTTCTGTTAATATAATAAAGAAATGAGCAAATTTGTAATCAATTTTGGAATACTGAATAATTCTTTGAGCCGTTTGGAGTTGAGACAGAACTTTTCCGTTAAACTGCTAGGGAGACAACCAACCGCACTGTTTGCAATTCAAAGCAATAATGCCAACATTGCCGTTTCATCAATGAGTGTAACCCTCGCTCGCCGCAATCGGTTCCGTTGGTAGCGCTGGTTGCGTTTGCAGTCTAGTAGTCATTCGGTTTGTCCGGCTAGCTAGCGAGCTAGCTAGCTGGCTGGCTGGCTGTCTATCTGTCGGCCTGTCCGTCTGTCCGTCTGTCAGTGGAACTATCTGTCTGTTTGTCTGTCTGACCATTTGGTTGGCTGTGCGCGCCTTTTGTTTGTGCTTGATTTCGTTGAGTTGGTAGTTCTGAATGTGTTGTGTTTAACGTTGGTACGAGTATCTATTACTGTAATAATTATACAATTTTTTTTTAAGTTCCTTATTTATGTGTTCTTAATATTTGTATTTATTTTTTATTGAAAATATATATGTATATTTTTTAACAAATGTAAAATATTTGTCGGTGTGTTATTTTTGTATTTCGGAGAGATTGCGAGAGGTCCTCCATATTGACACAAACGCACACCTACACATCTTCACATAAATATGAACATCTCCTGCAATTTACAGCGGTCCACCACTGAGCACGTGTGGCGACAGGCCAGCTAAGAAAGTGGAGCAATCCACACTGCCCCACCTCTGCAAGAAACCATAAGTACTGTCAGTGTTCTGTTCACCTGGTTATGCGGTGCACAATTTTTCTTTCCAGCGACTTCATTATTAGGCTTCCCTGTTGGAAATTTCTGGAGCACATTTCAAAAAAACAGTTTTCCACGTTTACGACAATTTCAAACAGTACTGCAAGACTGCTTAGAATAGCCACGTTGGTAACTCGTACTTATCATCACTCTCTCACTCACTCTAGTGGCAAATTATGTGAGACTGAGTGAGAGGCGACAAGTTGAAGAGTCTCCGCAGCAGTCGACAAAATGACTACTCTCAGTTTCCATCCGGAAAAGAATGATGCCTTTTCGATGCAGTTATACAAAGAATTTCGATTTACCGAAATTGCCGCGCTGCAACAAACGCATTATTGTAGGAGTATCACTGACTTTGCCTTCCATTAAGCCGCCTACACATCTCAGCACGATAACGAATGCTGCAGGTAGTGTAGGCACACAATATGCCTTCGTGTTCACATGTGAACCGATAAATGAGACGGCGTATTTCCTCCGGCTATTCCGACTCAAGTCAAATGGGTATCAACCATACGGCGAACATGCCGAACGTCCTGCCTCGTACATACGTACACATAGGTGCCTTCGGCTTGCCTCGATCACGTACACGCTTATATATATACGGATTTATAATACATTGAATATTGGTATTGTGAAATTGCAGCAATGCGACAAATGCACGACTAGATCCACTTTTTTATATTGTGTTAATAGCTTTACTCCTCTATCGAATTAATTATCGCTTGGTCAGAATGATTCAACAATCTGCATTTGTGGCGTATTAAAATTTGCAATTGGATTCATGGAATGTGGGCAAAATTGGAGTCCGGCAATGCAAGTGCTCGAACAAACTGAATTTGTGCTAACTGGTGTACAGTAAATGCATTTATAAATAAATAATTGCAAACACTTTGCCTTGAACAAAAATTAAGTAAAATTAAATGCTTATACAAAGTGCAAATGAAGGCTTGCATCTAGAAATATTTTAGAACGATGGTGGGAAGGGGTTCTTTGCACACAGCAGTATATGGTAAAATCGGCTTTCCTACAGATACAGTAATGAGTCCACCTTCAAATCTCCCCACAAAACCCACAACGCTCTATGTCTCTATCCCCCTCTGTCTATGTCCCCCCTCTGTCTCTATCCCCCCTCTGTCTCTATCCCCCCTCTGTCTCTATCTCTCCTTCTCTATATCTCTCCTTCATCTATATCTTCCTCTCTATATCTCTCCTTCATCTATATCTTCCTCTCTATATCTCTCCCTCTCTACCTATATCTCCCTCTGTATCTCTCTCCCTCTCTATCTATATCTCCCTCTCTATATACCTCCCTCTCTATCTATACCTCCCTCTCTATATCCCCCTCTTCATATCGCCCCTCTCTCTGTAGCCTTATCTCTCTCTCTCCTTCTAATCTATATCTCTATCTCTCCTTTTATATCAATATCTCTATCTCTCTATATATATATATATATATATATATATATATCCTATACTATATATATATATATATATATATATATATATATATATATATATATATATATATATATATATATATATATATATATATATATATATATATATATATATATATATATATATATATATATATATATATATATATATATATATATATATATATATATATATATATATATATATATATATATATATATATATATATATATATATATATATATATATATATATATATATATATATATATATATATATATATATATATATATATATATATATATATATATATATATATATATATATATATATATATATATATATATATATATATATATATATATATATATATATATATATATATATATATATATATATATATATATATATATATATATATATATATATATATATATATATATATATATATATATATATATATATATATATATATATATATATATATATATATATATATATATATATATATATATATATATATATATATATATATATCTCTTATCTCTTTTTCTGTATCTATATCTCTCCTTCTATATCTAAATATATAGTATCTATCCCCCTCCCCTGTTTTAATCTATCGCTTCCTATCTATGTCAATCTCTTTCTCTCTATCTATATCTTCCTATCTCTACCTAGAACCTCTGTATCTCTATTAGTCATTCGTGCTCGATATCGTCGTCTCTTGATATCACCCTTTCTCAATATCTTCCCCTTTTAATACCTCCATAACTTCTCTCTCGATATCTCCCTTTCTTTGAGCTCTTTCTTCGATCTCTTCATCTCATTGTCTTTCAATCTCTTCCTATATTTGTCTCTCTATAAATATGTATGTCTCAACCTCTGTCATTCTTTCTCTATCTTTTTTCCTTTCTATCTCAATGTCTCTCTCTATATCCCCCTCTATCGATCCCCCTATTTTTTTCTTTATCTGTGCTTATCTCTGCCTATCTCTCTCTCTCTCTCTCTAACTGGCTCTCTAAGTTTATCTAGCTCTCTCTTCCTCTAAATCCCTCTCTCTCTCTAATACTCTAATTCTCTATCTCTAACTCTCTTTCTCTCCGTCTAAGTATCTCTCTCGTTAACTATCTCTCTCTTACTAACTATCTTTCTCTAACTATCTCTCTCTCTCTCTAACTATCTCTCCCTAACTATCTCTCTCTCTAACTATCTCTCTCTAACTATCTCTCTCTAATTATCTCTCTCTCTAACTATCTCTCTCTAACTATATCTCTCTGTAACTATATCTCTCTCTAACTATATCTCTCTCTCTAACTATATATCTCTGACTAACTATCTCTCTCTCTCTAACTACCTCTCTCTCTCTCTAACTATCTCTCTTTCTCTCTAACTACCTCTCTCTCTCTAACTATCTCTCTCTCTAACTATCCCTCTCTCACTCTTTCTCTCTCTCTAACTGTCTCTCTCTAACTATCTCTCTCTAACTATCCCTCTCTCACTCTTTCTCTAACTATCTGTCTCTTTCTAAATATCTCTCTCTCTAACTATCCCTCTCTCACTCTTTCTCTTTCTCTAACTATCTGTCTCTTTCTAACTATCTCTCTCTCTAACTATCTCTCTCTAACTATCTCTCTCTCTAACTATCTCTCTCTCTAACTATATATCTCTCTCTTTCTATATCCGTCTATGTAAACAAAATCGCAAACTCCCTCTTCGCCCTCTTAAGTGATTTCACCACGCTCATGATGAAAATGCCCCTTGTTTCGTATGCGTCACGCAATCCATTCGCAAATTATTCACACATACGACTCTTAGTCAAATTCCTCTCTCGGGCGTCGTTAACTCAACCTTCAGTTCCCAGTAGAAATACCACATTCTCTTTTGGCAGTCGGATTTCTTCGCTAATGACTCCAAATATTTATGGAACAGGTGGAACAGGTAGAATGCATGCAATCATTCAAAGAGTTGATCCACTCTTAAAGACCTCTGACACAACAGACTGCGGGTGCTTTCCACGAATTGCTACAAAAGCGGTATCTACATCATTGCAAACACAAACCTTATCGATGGATGAATAAGACGCCAAAAATATGTGACCATTGCCGCAAATGAACTGTTTACGGCTGGAAAGCTTCCCAACGCTAGCCTTCTATCGGAACTTCTCCATCCATCGACATAGCTATTGCGTATGCATCAAATGAACCACAAGCGCGATGAATCACTTAGAAATGCTTCAACAATTTTCATTCATTGATAATAATTTTCCATTCATGCGAATTTATTATCTACGTATTTGTGTTGGCGTCTTCTTTTTATTTGCCTGCTTTTTGTTTTGTATATTTCTTTTTTGGCTTTCTTCTCTTTGTCTATACTAGTCATATATGTATATATACTCGTATACATATGTGACTATGTATGTTAATTAATAAAAATTAACTGAGCAATAAAAAAATGTAGATGGTAAATTTTTGCCAACCCTTCTTTGCTGAGCATGTGTGAGTCTGTTGTGTGTTAAATTCGAAGCTAATTCCTAACAATAAACCATTGAAGGCCCGTTGCAAAAGCAACTAGTTGGGCACTAGTTGCAAAATAAACGATGGTCAAACAGTTTCGAAAATGAGCCTGAGGTGCGTGATTTGCATTAACGTTTACTTTGCTGTGCATAGTTCCGATCGGCATTAACAAATTAAAGTGTCTTAAGGGTATTTCCAAAGGCACAAATTACTAGGGAGGAAGAGTAAAATCTCTCAAAAAATGCTGTTTCCTAGGCTTCTTGTAAACTGGTCTCCAAATCAAGACCAAAAATTGAATGCACTCATATGTGTTCAAAGTGGTCATAAGTACACAAAGCCACTGTTGGAAAATATTGCAAATTTTTATAAATCTGAACAAAGAGAAAGAATAGTTATATGTTGGCTATTTACATCAGGAAACTGTAATGCTAGTTCAAAAACTAGTTGGATATCAAATATATAAGTTCACATGAATTCAACTAAATACAAACTATTTGAATCTAACTGAACCCGCCAAAGAGATGCCAACCTTAAAAGCGCTGGTTCAAGATCAATAGAAGGTACAATGTTTAGTTAATAGTACTGTACGAACTCTTACTTCACGAACTATATACTAACACTGCGCGAACTAGTTACTAACACTATACGAACTAGTACTGTACGAACTAGTAGCTGTTTCTCGCAGACAAGCCTTAAAGGCTTCGCGAGATACCATGAAATTGTAACAAAAATTGTAAAAAGAATAACTGAAATAAACCTCACTCACTCACTCACTCACTCACTTCACGAACTAGTTACTAGTACTGTACGAACCAAATACTAGTAATGCAAGAACTTGCTACTAGTACTTCACGAACTAGTTAATAGTACTGCACGAACTAGTTAATAGTACTGCACGAACTAGTTAATAGTACTGCACGAACTAGTTCCTACTACTCGTGGACACACACTTGAAATGGCACGCACACATCAAACAACTCCGAGCAAAACTACGCAGAACATCGTATATGATGCACCACCTAAGCTACGCATGTAACTACTCGGTACTCAGGCAGGCTTACTTCGCACTTTGCGAATCTTACATCCGCCACGGCTTCACAGCATGGGGCTCGTCAACCCACTGCTCTGACGCACAAAAAAGTCAAAACGCCATTCTTAAAATACTGGCCAAGAAAAAAACCTACCACCGTCACGACAGCAGTATCCCAGTCTGGAAGCACCTCCAAGTCTTGACGGTTGATGACCTATTTAAGAGCAGTCTACTAAGCGAGTTCTTCGACGACAAGCGCTTCAGGATTCCAATTCAACACGAGTATAGCACGCGACACCGAACAGGCGGGAGAGTTAAAGTTGCCATTTCTACAACAATTATGGAAAACGCACTCTCGATGTTGTTATACCCAAAACTCTGAATCAGCTGCCACCAAACATAGCGAACGATCACCAAGCTTAGAAACATCAGCGAAATAGAAAAATCAAACTCCATTATATTCAGAACTAATGTTTATTTTCACTTCTAAATGTACTAATAATAATGTTTTAAATTGTACTCTTTTTCCTCCTTCTTATTCAATTACATTGCTCCTTGATAAGTTTTTAAATTTTATAATTGTACTTTATAATTATACTTTAATTTTATAACTTATAATCGTACTTTATATTTGTATTATAATTGAACTATTGTAATTTATTATTTGAATATCTATTGTTATTTTTAATTAATTAATTTATTATTATTTCAAATTTTCTCGCAGACAAGCCTTAAAGGCTTCGCGAGATACCATGAAATTGTAACAAAAATTGTAAAAAGAATAATTGAAATAAACCTCACTCACTCACTCACTCACTTCACGAACTAGTTAATAGTACTTCACGAACTAGTTACTAGTACTGTACGAACTAGTTACTAGTACTGCACGAACTAGTTCCTACTACTTCACGAACTAGTTACTATTACTTCACGAACTAGTTACTAGGACTGCAGGAACTAGTTACTAGTACTGTACGAACTAATTACTAGTACTGCACGAACTTGTTACTAGCACTTCACGAACTAGTTACTAGTACTGCACGAACTTGTTACTAGCACTTCACGAACTAGTTACTAGTACTGCACGAACTTGTTACTAGCACTTCACGAACTAGTTACTAGTAACGCAAGAACTTGTTACTAGTACTGCACAAACAAGTTCCTACTACTTCACGAACTGACTACTAGTACTGCATGAACTAGTTGCATTTGCCTCACGAACTAGTTACTAGTACTGCACGAACTAGTTACTAGTACTGTAGGCACTAGTTACTAATAACGCCCGCACTGATTTTCTATTAGTTCCGACATAGGCCAATTCACTGCAGGGATGAGAATGAGTACGCATGTGTTCGGAATATTTACTTCACGCGTAATTTATTTCAATTAAAATATAATTTTTCATTTCGTTTCAATTTTCATGAACACATTTGGCAATTTCACACGTGACAGTGATGAAGCTGACGATGACGACGAGAGTGGTGATCTCGATCTCGATCTCGATGTATGTCGCTGTCGATGCACGATCATTCTCATGACTGTGCGAAATTGATGAAGTGTCAAAGAGTTGATTTTGGCAATTTAAATAAAATAAATTTTCTGTGACGTTAAATTTTCAGCATATCACTTTTCGATTTAGTTTTCTTTTGGATTTTGAGTACAGCAAACCGAGCTTTATTATTTTTAATTGAAAAGAAAATACTAATAAAACAAATAAATTTCAGCGCTGCAATTTTTTGCAATTCTTATATTTTTATTTTATTTAATTCTTTTCTTTTTTATATACATTTACAGTCAATTTGTATACAATTCGTTCATTAAAATTTCTAAAGAAAGAGTTATTTAAAATTTAAATCAATTTACGTCAGCATTGCAGTTTAGTGTGGAATGCGCTGCTACGTAATAGGATCTAAAAATTTCTGTGTTGCCCCCTTTCAAAAAAAGTCGCACTTTTTTTTATTTATAAATAAGTTGAAATTTAAATTTTTGCAAATAAAATTTAGTGAACTTCAACAAAAATTTTGTATATTTATAACTTGCAACAAATTGGGCGCAAGTCTCGATGTCATGCACTATCTGCCAGGCCCATGGCATACAGAGAAGGCAACAACCTAACAATAGATACTCTTTTCTTTAGCGCGTATTTCTAATACATGCATTTGAACAATCTTTAAACCTTTATAGATATAACTATGCGTCTACAAAAGCCGTAGAGTTGCTTGGAAATTCCTTTGCCACCTTATGTCTAAATATGTATTAATATTGATACTTTGAAATGCTCCTGAAAAAATGGAGAATCAAAGTTGACTGCAGTCTACATCATAACTCATTTTCCAGTTCAACCATTCAGCCGATGATGCGTGTATACAATGCCAGCTTTATAACCGCAATGATTTGAAATGTCCTCATGAAAACTGCGTTGGGTGAATTTGTAGCGCCAGTATGAAAGTCCCGTCTTCCCTGATAACACCGTTTTGCCAGGAAAACTCGAAATCAGCACTAGGACAGATATGTGCTAGCATACATTTCTACTCGATTAGGGAAATCGAAGATGTTCACTCAGCTGGACAAAATCCTATCTCTAAATGTTCCACAATGCAATGTGACCCTAAGTCAGCAGGAGTTCATAAAAAGTCTTTCGCTTTGATGACCTACGACGACCATGAGCGACAGATTGGACTACGAGTACTTTGAACATCAACAAAGAAAGCTCCAATCGTTCTTTCGTTCCGCAGTCATCTTCGTGTAAAGGAAGAAAAGCGCTAAGTGGCGTAAGAGGCGTATGCGTAGGTTGAAAAACGAAAGCGCAGAAACACGCCGTGCAAGATCTAAATAAACCATTGATTGATTACCTAGATATAATACCTTTTATTTTACATGCATTAACGACATCCAAATTGGGCTTGAAGCATTATTAAATAAAAAGAAACTTTTTGGGTTATTCTGGAAGACACAAGAAAATTGCATTACCCTTGCAAATACACTACGTATGAGTTTGTAACGGTGGCATTGGAGAGACTCGCGCCAACGTAACACATTTTGGGACTAAAATTATTTTGTTAACTCGCAAATCTTTGCAATTATTTTCTAATACACAGGTACGAGTATATGTAAAAAAAATTCTGATCCTAACGGACCATGACCAATGCATATGTTTTTGAAAATGTGGCTATGTCACACAACAACCACAACGAACCACTCTTTGATATCATAATTTGGCTCCAAGGGAATTTGAGGGAAAACATTTGTCCCTCAGATTCCAAGATAGTGAAATTTGACGCCTATTATTTATTTCCCGGGTGGATAAGTGAAGCCACAGGACAGATGCTGATCAACCATCAACAATCAATCTTTTGATGACTTACGACATACAATACTCGAAGAAGTAGACGGAAATAGAAGTTCCAGCATGCGCTTCGTTGTACAAAGCTGTAATGGTAGCTGTATTAGGCAAATCATTTTCGGTTCAAATCATTTATGATATAAATTTATTTTTCGACAAACAAAACAATGTTAATCAAAATTTAATTGTGCGTGTTGTTTCTCAGAATTTAAAAATGTTCAAAATGAAATTTTTATTTAAAAACGTTTTAAAATACACTCTACAAATACACTACATTGAAGATAGTTATTTTCAAAATTCAATTTGAAGCTTTTATCTAAGGCAATTATGTATTATGATGAAAAAATTGCATCAATTACTCACCGACACAAAAAATTTAGTATCAATGACCAAAGTGTCATCTACCCAGCAAACGCATCTCGCCAACAAACAAAGATATTTGCTCGTCTTCGTTTGGGGCACACCAAACTAACCCACCAAATCGACTTCACCCACCGATTCAGTACAAATTGTAAATTTGGAAAATATTATTAAATGCGAGAAATAGCTCCGAATGTGTAATTTAATTAATCTGATTTAACTATTTATTCATACTTGAAGCACCAATCCCCACAAATAATAACATAATCTTCACTTCAGGCCGAAAGTTTTATCAGGTATACAATGCCAGCTTTATAACCGCAATGATTTGAAATGTCCTCATGAAAACTGCGTTGGGTGAATTTGTAGCGCCAGTATGAAAGTCCCGTCTTCCCTGATAACAGCGTTTTGCCAGGAAAACTCAAAATCAGCACTAGGACAGATATGTGCTAGCATACAACTCTTAAATTACATTATTATTATAATTACTATAATAACATATCAATAAGATGCATCAAATTGAAAATTTCCTACTGGTCTCACATATGTCAGTTCACTCACTAAGATGACCAGATGTATCGGTTTATACAGAGGAGCATCGCTGATGGGATTCAATCACAGCACCACATTTTCCTAAATAAAACGAAAATGACAAAATTATTGACAACAATTTTATCGGAAAAGAATTATTTGGCGCCATTATTTCTAATAGACACCATATCAATTGGATATGAGAAAATCTGTTGTCATATCTTTGGTACTTTAGTGGTGTTCAAATTCTAAGAGAGAAATGCCTCCCATTAATGTGAAATTCACATAATTTTCGTTCCACCTACTTGCTCATAGCCCCAACATTATAAAGAACGTTCTTTATAGGTGTATACACTTTATTCTGTTTTCAAATTCCGTTTTAATATGTAAAACAACAGCAACTACGCTCTGATTCGAAAGCTGATTATGTTGTTCACCATAAAAAATTAGCTTTCATCTTTACACTGCTGAAGGCAGTACTAGACTCTCACCATTTTCTTAATATTTCTATTCTCTGCAGTCTATTTTGGAATTTCCCTCATCCGAAAGGGTTTTAAGAGTGTAACACTGGACTATAATTTGAATCCATTAAAACGTGCTCAATTGCAACTGTACACATGGTCACCATTTACAATTTATATTGAGCTTTTAACCTCAGTGGCTGCGCGTGTGCTTGAACGCGGTGGCTATATTTTTAGCACAGACACAAACCAGCGGCGTAGCATTTCGTATTAAGAATAAGCTTAATTCAAAGGAAAAAGCTTTTAATATACTACAGGTGCGAAATTTGGGGGCTGTAAGATGGCTTCGTGATCAATTCACATGAGGCTCTAATTATATGATGTACAAACTAATTCACTATGATGAATTCAACAAGAAGAATTTGTAGTACTGGACGGACAAATATGAAAGTTATTGAAAAAAAAAAATTTACTGTTTTAAATTGAAGATTTCTCGGACTCAGCAGTATCGTCCGAGACCGTAGAGACGGGACACTTAAACGTCACATTTTCTGGCTTTTGAATAAAACTGTCTTTGTTTATCATTAATTGCCTATATGGATAGGTTTGTTTATCATTGGTTAACCAGAATTCTGAAGAAATTCAGCCACACTACTACAGTTTTGCACATGTGCGCAAAACAAGAGTCATTTCTCTGTATTCTCTGGTATCGTTTAAGGGTGCGTTCCATGTGGAAATTCATTTAAAATTATATTATCAGTTTGAGCTCCATCTGCCTTTCCCCAAATTGAATTAAGCGCTTAGTTTCATCAGTTCCCTAAGAGCGCTTTACCGAGATTCATTCATTAACGTAGAGAATAATCTGCTGTTCAAAAATTCACCCGTGGTTTTCTTCTTTATTTGGGACCGAATTATTTGCATGGGTTGTAGAATGCTTCCTCTAAAGATTACTATAGCTGGTTGGAAAAATCTCGCATCTCAGCCGGCTTGAAGGACACAGTCAAATAACAATTGGAGAAAATGTAAGGTAATGCGATGCCGTTTCGAAGGAAAGATCTGAAATCTTAATAGGTGCAGAAGGAAAGCAGTTGGCATACATAAATATGTACATACAGTATGTCACAAAAGTATTCGTTGCTGGGATATACTGTATGTACGTATTTATAGTTCTTTTGCACAAGTCTGTTGGACTGGCTGGCATGTTACTTACGATACAGACCCTGCTCACATAGCAGATTCATTAGTGTCGGCTACAACGCTATGTTACGATTTCACAGATAGGCAGAAGAATAATTTTCGCTAATTTTCACACCGTTTAAAGCTGTCAGTAGGAAAATCTTAATAAGCCATGCAAATTGTGGGAAGTGTTTAAACGCCTCCGTCGGAATTTGTGACAAAGCACGTGCGCGGATTCCGCTTAATTGGCAAGATTTATATGAAAATTCATGTTGTACTTGAATACTAATTCACGTTGCAATCTGCACTTGAAATTTAAAAAGAGTCTGGCATTGTAAAAGCGAAGGCGTGCAGCGAAAATTGCATGTAATAGTGTCGTTAGATAGTCGCAGATTAAACCATATAAAATAATTAAGATTAGCGTCGGTGGGCAAGTATGCGTGGGAGATACATATAAATAAATGTACATTTTTTGCTTCCAAGAATTTCAAGAATTCAAGAAAATAAAGATAAAGCAGAAGAAAATTATTTAAACTTGCAAGTTGCTACGACCATTATGTTGAACACACCCTACGACACCCCGCTTTTAAGCGGCCCTTGGACGATCAATAGAATGACGTGAAATTATGTAGATGTATTATGTGAAATATGTGTGTATGCGTCACATGGACACCGATTGAAAGGTGTAAAAGGGCTAACGTAAAATACACATACACGGAATTTCAGATCAATCGATTGACCGTCTAAGGGCCGCATTAGACTCTTTCATATACATCAAAGCGAACAGGGAAATCTTCGTCACAGCAATTATTATGAGAGACTTGTTTATCACATTTCGTCTACTCCGAGCAGCTCAAATGAATTCGGTTAGGGTTACTGCGTTGTGTATGACGGAGTTCAAATATTGTCACTTATAAGATCCCCCTGGAAATATGCCTTACGAAAGGACCACAAACCTCGGTCAATTTTTGGACCCCTCTCAAAATACCTCCGAATTGTAAACAATACCATGTACCTAACGAAACATGTCTGCTTTTCAGTTCAAACCTAAGAACTTGATTCAAATACCTGTGCTACAAGAAATTTTAAATGCAATTCTGACCAGAGAATACAGAGAAATTACTGTTTTGGGCACACTAACTTATGTGCAAAACTGTAGTAGTGTGGCTGATTTTCTTCAGAATTCTGTTTAATCAGTGATAAAGAAACCAATCCATATAGGCAACTAATGATAAATACAGACAGTTTGTTTTAAACGTCAGAAAATTTGACGTTTAAGTGTCCCGTCTCTAGGGTCTCTGCTATTACCTTTCCAGACATAATTGTTGAACTCGATAGCGGAATTACCCTAAGAGCTGACGAAGCTTCACTCCCTGCGTTTACTAATTTTATTTTCAGCTCCCTCTACTATCAAACTAAGGATATAAATAATTGTAAACAAAGCACACGTCTGATATTTTTTGACAGCATAGAGATGAAATTTGTCGCTGTCGCTCGTTTTGCTTCACCTGATGAATGATTTCACCCTGTTTCAAGTCACTATCCTGCCATAATGCGCTTAATGTCGCGGGGCCACAGTGTAATTAATGATGTTAGATATAAGGAGATGAAACTGAAGAATTCTGATCAGAATGGTACAACATATCGATGAATGCACAAACTACTAGTTATATACTATATAAACTATTAGTTATATACATGTATGTATGCCGAAGATAGGAGACAGAGACAAATACATATAATTCAAATTAGCAAGATATTTGCCACACCTCCCTGAAATGTATTGCATGTTCTTAGACAGAGATAACCGTTTACTATTAATTTTCATATGGCTCTTACAAAATTTTAAGGTTAAGCCTCCATATAGCCCATCAGCTGAGTCACGTTAATAACCCAGGATATATTGGTTATGTTGAATTTGTAAAAATTGTGTGGGAGGAAAAATTTGATCTCCTTGTCTGCAATCTCTTTGTAATATATAATATTATTGAAGTTGGGAATCCACTCGGTGTATATGTGGGTACGTAAATAAGACATGTATCCAGTGTTTTTCCAGACCGATCAAACACTGTACGTAAGTATATAAATTATATTTTTAGCAATCAGCTGAAAAAAAGGCTCGCATCAAACTGTTTTATATTTAGTAGCGAAATAATTTTGATATATGAGAGAAGAACTGTGCTTTGGGAAATTCAGCGCTACACAGAAATTGACTTGGAGAATCCTGTCAGGCGATTCTCTTTGCAAACAGAACATTTTCCTTTAACATATTCTCTGGTGGCTACAACCAAATACCGAACCGAATTGGGATTCTTAGTAAATCAAGCGTAAATTACTGAAAGTGGCAATACGACAACGTTGCCCTATAGCCAGTACTTTCACAACATTAATCTATAGGCATGGTGAGAACTACCAACGTTGGCAAAGAGCAGCCGAAGTTACCAAAAGTAAAAAAAAATAAAAAGGAACAACTAAATGGGGAAGTAAAGGAAAAAAAGAGTACTATAAGGAAAAAATATGTTAGAAAAAAAGATAGGACGGATAAGGAGAAAATAGAGAAACCGAAGATGAAGGAACTTAAAATGAAACGGAAATATGTAAAAATTCCAAAAATTGACGATATTAAGGCAAAGTCCCAAGTGCTGAGCCGGTGCATTGAGAAGTCCGAAGAACGTCTCTACACATTAGATCTGTGCGTCTGTATGGATGTGGCTTGCTCCGGATGTTGGTATCCGTGTCTGCTATGTAATTCACTAAAATGCGGCATAGAGTGCCGAGCCAAAAGAAAGGACCGCTACGAATCGTACGCATTAGAACTAACTGCGGAGAAAATAATTAACAATCCTCTATTGCCGCCATACCGCCTGTGAATGTGATCAAGTCTGACCAAAGCAAATTTACTAGAATAATTAATACCAAATATAATGGAAATGTAATTGTAATTGTGTTAATAGAATTAAAGCTTTTAGAAAGTATACGAAACATGCATATTGTATATAAAAGGTGACACACCAAGGAACCCCCAACATACGCCGAAAAACGCAGACAGGCACAACAAATGTGTTGGCGCATCTTATCTATATAACCCCACTTATCTCTATAACTACACCGGAATAAGACGACTGCTGGATGACAGATAGGTGCATTCAGCTTCAGTGGCGCCCTTATGTCCCTCTATGAGGGGTGAAGATGAAGCAAGACATTACACAATGGGCATAGAGAAGTGTTCAAACCATTTCATTTTGAGCTGGATGCTAATAACCATTAGTTTTAACCGACGGATGTGAGTAACCATTGGATAAAAAGCAGCTGTAACAGTGTCAGAATCTTTTATAGAAGAAGCGTTTACTAATAAAACTCCTGAGTTCTACAAAAGGGTCGACCAATGTTTCCCTATGAACAAAATAATCAAAATAATCTACTTTCAGGTCACACTTTGGTACATGACAAATGAAGTTGTACACCCATGTTTCTGGATGGCCCCTAGTCACCATCTACGCACCACTTCCGCACATACACGTCGAAACATACTGTCATGGGTAAGCAAGCATGATTTGTATAAAGTATTCGTAGGGCCAAGTAATACATTCGAATTGTGTGGATCTGAGCACCACACTTTGGTCTCTATGATCTGACCTTGTCAGATCATAGAGACCTGCACAGATCATAGAGGCCTGCACTGAGCCTACTCGTATGTGAATCAGCTGCTCGCAGCAGAGCATATTTGAGCAGTGCTCAGACTTTTTAATGCTCTTTCCTCGCCACTGCACATCCGATCGCACTTATTTGAATGGGTTAATGTCGTTTATATGCCCGTAAGCAGTTGTAACGAAATTTGTTGTGGTCACACAATGACAAATGACATCATGCAGCAACACTCTCATAGTCACTGTCATGGCTTGAACACAATGCCATTTTTCTGTTTACACGATATCACTGCTCAGGGCCTGACGCATGTGCACACCACGGCCACCCAAATGATGTGGAAGCGTTATGGAAACCAGTTTACTTTTCATTTTTATGTGAGAACTCTCAAAAATTCTCGCAAGGCAATAATAATTGAACCCTTATTTGGTCAAGCATACTCTCCAGTAAGAAAGGATTTGAATTCGCTCATAGGAATCCATTTTCGGCACATCGACAGTTGGCTCTTTATTACGTGCATTCTGCTAGATTGAGTGAGTGAGCGAGAGGAAACCACCCCAACTGGTGTACAATATGTGGTTGAGTATTTCCAACCAATGCTAAGTATGATTGCTCTTATTAATGCTTCTATGGGCGACTACGTGAAGAATTACCTAACGCTGGACGTTGCTGGACATTGTTTAGAAACAAGAGGTAACAATGTTTTATATCGTAGAAGCTCTTGGCAAATTTAGAACACCCCTCCTGGTAAAAATGCGTAATGCTGGGTGGTTACTATGTCACTTTTGGCTCTTGTTCGGTTTTCCAAACGAAATGACACTCATATGACATAATGAGACAAACGAGAATTTTGGCTTGGAGGGATAAGCTTTCAGATATAGCTCAAAATATACAATTTCAAAAGAGTACCTAATCGCAATTCGTTTTAATTCCACTCAAAGCCTCACAGCTGCCAGTTGTACATAATGCCATTTCAGCCTGAATGGGCTCCGGTTCAGCTGGTTTTGCTAACTCTTCCATTTATGTGGCCAGCTAATAATCAGCACTTGAGAGTTTGGCCGACCTTTAGACAACAAACGAATGTGAAATTTATAATTACCATTATTGACCAAAACTACTTACGTACGAATATGTACATAGGAATACAGAGATCGTCAACACATTGTCATATTTCTTTATATGTACATACATATGTACGTATGTGCATAGATCCGAAGCCGATAGCCCGCTGAAATACCATAAACTGATTGATATCAGTTCTAAAATCCTTTTAGTAGATTAGTTTCTTAATGCCACTCACACAAAATGCAAGTGCCACGCGGGACACCACTAGACGATTGTTGCACTAATTTCACAATTAGCCGTGAGCTCAAAATGTTGATTGCCTCGAATATCCCAGAGCCTCCTACACAGTTCCACAAATGGCATCGTTTTGTACCATAGTCATTCCAACTGGTGTACGATATAAGGACGCACTATATGAACACATATTAAGGACTATGGGCTGCTGTCCGTATATGTTTACACTTTCTTCCTCCGTTTTTTCACCGCTCGAACAAAGCTCAACTTTCAACTGCTTTCAAGCTGGATTCAAGCTGTCGCTCTGCTTTCGCTCACCTCATGCTCCAGTCAGGGTTGCCAAGAAGAGGAATTTTCCCGAATTTTTGTGGAGTTCGCAAGGATATTGAGGAATCAAATGCATTTCTGGACAATTTCAATTTTTTTAAGTGTTTTAATTACATAACTACATATTTCCTTTTCGACTTTTTTCGGATTATTTTGTAAAACGCTTCCTTTGTCTTGACAAAAACTTGAATCAATAGTTTTTATTTATTCAAATTATTAGAAAACAATGCAAATGTACAAGTTGCACATGATTTTTTTATAAAAGGTATATTCTTTAATTATGAAAATCAAAGATTTGTTTGGATTCTTTTATAAAAATTTTGTTTTTTATTTACTGAGTTGCTCTTTTGACTTATTTCAATAATTGATTTTAAGCCTTGTTCCATTAAAACATATGCATGAATTAAAATTTATAAAACAAGAATAGTATAAAATAAGTTGGATTATATCAAGACGCGTCTTTGGTGAAGTCAGAAAAATTTGGCGAATTTCAATGTGAGAATAGGGGAGTTGATCAAATTTAGTTGGCATCCCTGGTACTAGCTAAGAATTTCTACATTGATTTTCCGCGACTTGAGAGCTGCGTGTAGTGTTCAAAGAGAATTCAGTAAATCCTCTTTGCACGCAAACTATTTACTGGGAATGAGCTGAGTGAGAGTGAAGCGAGAGTGTAAGTTTTGTTTCTAAAACCGGTCCTAAAGAACTGGTGATTCGCGGATTCGAAACATATTAAAGCCGCGTACACATCTGAGCGCAAATGTGAACGAGGCATGGTGAGCAGGCGATACGCCTTCGTCCTTTACGCACGACCAAGCCATTGTGTTCTCTTTAATGTGCCGATTTGAGTCGAATGGCTTCTGATTGTTCGGCGAACAGTTCGCGACGGTTCGTTAAACCTCGAATCACACATCCACGGATTGCGTGGTTCACATTCGTGCTCTGATATGTGCCGGCTTAACAAGCTTTGCAAACAATATGAGACATTTTTAATATGAATACAACACACTCACAGAAACAACAACGTACAGTTTTGAAGAATACCAACAACAAATTCAGAAATGAAATTCAACAAGCGGATTTTATTGAATTGACAATTGCGTGAAGCGTTTCGCAGGAATTGTGGCGCAAGGAAGAAATGAGAGAAAAGAGATCGAAAAAAAAGAATCCCCAAAGCCAAAACACATATTGTCTGGACTTCAGAAGTTGGCGCGCTAATTCAGAAGAACAAGTAGATGAGGATTCTCGTCATTTTCTATAAAAATAATTCGGCACCATGGACATATTTAGCATAATTGAGACCAGGGTGACAACATAACCAGGTAAAATTCTGCGTAATCTCTGCTCTAAAAAGGAATAGTTCGTTTCGGCTTTGTTCGCAAATTATTACAAACATTTTGCGGAATACAATTAATTGGAAACACAGAAAATAAGAATAACTTGGATCTGATTGCATTCATATCGTAACTAAAACAGTGATCTAAGCTCAAAATGAAGATTTTTTGCTGTGAAAAATGTGACGGATTTTTCACAAAAAATTTCTTGGTTCCTTTCCTTGTCTTTCTATCTCTCTCTCTCTCGTTCTCTTATTCTCATTTTCATGTGCAATGACGATATATGTATATTAAAAGAGATCTTCTCTGAGCCTACATCACTGGGATATTATGTATGACTCCACGATTTTTTGACATTGTAAGCAAATAACCCTTCTTTAGGCATTTACCTCGTAGCAATTTTCCTATGATCCAAAGCAGCCCACAATGAAAATATAACTTCAGCTGGATGATGGGACTACCGCTGGTGGACGTAACGGGTAAGTCACATACATACATACATACACATATAATATCTGACATTTTGAAACACCAAATCTAAAAGGAGCAACGTGTATTTGTGGCATTATGCTGACAATAAAACAATCGATAGAAACGACAACATCAGCAGCCTAGAACAAAGAGAAAAGAAAGTATTTTTCGCTGCCAGCGTCCGTAGCGGACACACCACGATTTTGAGTGGATTCACCATGATTCTGAGTGGATTAACCATGATTCTGAGTGGATTCACCACGATTTTGAGTCGATTCACCACGATTCTGAGTGGATTCACCACGATTCTGAGTGGATTCACCACAATTCTGAGTGGATTCACCACAATTCTGAGTGGATTCACCACGATTCTGAGTGGATTCACCACGGTTTTGAGTGGATTCACCATGATTCTGAGTGGATTCACCACGATTCTGAGTCGATTCACCACGATTCTGAGTGGATTCACCACGATTTTGAGTGGATTCACCACGATTCTGAGTGGATTCACCACGATTCTGAGTGGATTCACCACGGTTTTGAGTGGATTCACCACGAATCTGAGTGGATTTACCACGATTCTGAGTGGATTCACCACGTTTTTGAGCGGATTCATGTACAACGTCCGTCTGCTTTATATCGCTGCTTTGCCATTTTACGTTTAAGTTTCTTTTCTCTGTTTCTCTGTATTCTCTGATCAGCAGAAGCAAGAAAATAAAGGATCTGGAAAGGCAAAGCTCAGCCACCACCTACTTCACTATACCATAGCCACTCGCTTTCAAAAACACGGAGGCTCTCTCATTTACTGCTGAGATTTGACATTGTTCGCGAGGATTTTCCGGGAAACGACAAACCCGCTTAAGTTCCCATATCAAGATACACATATGTACATATGTATGTAGGTGTTTAAAATATCCAAATTCTATGCTATTAATGCGTATCTAATCTCTGAGAGTAAACAATTTCGCATATTAATTTGTTGCAAGAAGAAATCTTAAGCGTTTAATGACATCAACATTAAAAGTAGCTCATCTCTACATTTATAAATGGATATGTACATACTTATATGTATGTATGTATGTATTATGTAGATCACTTGTATTTAGCTAGGCTAAGATCAGGTCCACGAAGTTGCATTTGTGTCACAGTTTCATTGATGCAGCGCGTCGAATATTAACCCAGTCCGCACTGTGCATCACTCGCTGATGTGAACTTCGAACACTCCCCCACAATTACGGTTCACCGAATGTATACTGTAAAAACTCGCGCTTATGTACATCTACATAAAGTATATTTATACATACATATGTACATACATACGTGCAAGGATACCGACAATTTTGAATGCTAGTGCATGTGCCTCCCCACTCGCATGACCCAGAGTCAGTTTCGCGCACACAGCCCGTTAATAACCTCGCACCATTGAAGTGACTTTGAGCGGAGAGTGATGTGCATGCCAAGTTCCTTAATTATGCGGTTTGTTATTGAAATTAGTTGTTTGCATTTGCGAAATCTGTAATCACTGCCATCATCATTTATAATTGCCAGATTTAGAGTGAATCAGCAGTTGGCAGTTGTGCGATAATTTATGAGGCAATAGTTCGATACTTGCAAGTCTATGAGTGAAGTGGAGGCTGCCTCTAATTGAACCCAGGAACACTTATGTATGTACATATGTACATATATGTAGGCACCTCAGAAATTGGCTATGGAGACTTGTAGCGTACTGAAAGGGTCTGCCACGTGCACTCAACTTTGCACAAATTACAAATCCACTTCAAACGTGGGTTCATTTAGCAAGTGTGTCTCTTTATCAGTGTTGACGGTGTTGACAACTACAGACACTTGAGGATAGCTTAGATGTACATTCAAAAGCACCCACTTGACTTCTACGTGTTACTTTGTTTTGCCTACAACTGTTGGGCATATGTGACCGTGGCCTTAGGAAACCTAGTGTGACTATGCTGTGATGAATCGGGCCGATGATTTGGTCCAAAAAAAGAACTCTGTTAGAAAACTTCACTCTTTTAGTTACGATTTAATTAAAAGTCATTGGAGTCCTGGAGTTTCCTTTTCTGGTGGTTTCTGGTGTGCCCTTAAATGTGTTTACTCTTTAGTTTAACCATTTCATTGGTGAGTTGACCAACGATTACTATCATTTTTCCCCCGTGTGCTGCAATTAATGCAGTAATTTCCAGCTAATACGAGTATATGTAATTCTGTTAGTTAATTGGAATTTGATATAATATCATTTTAAACATTTTCATTACTGCTTTGCCTTTTGTTCCTGAAATTACCTACTCGTACACTTAGAGTGATTTTATCGGCTTATTTAATTACACTGTGACGCAGTATTCGTGCATATGATAGCAAAAATGGCTACGGAAATGACGGGGTCAGCACGGCGTTGACAGTTGTTGAGGTTTTCCAAATATACGAATGTCCAATCACTTAGAAGAACTCCTTAAACATTTACATATGTATATATGAATATATATATCGGTTAATATATGAAATTCAGTGTCTGTCTGTCTGGATAAATTTTTTTAAATTATTTCACTCAATGAGACTGGTCTTGAGTTTATAAGAAACTAAAATTGTTTCTACTATGATAGTTTATCATCAGCTGCTGGGATTCAATGATAATCGTATTAATTGTGATGTTGCAGGTTCGTTTGCGAAGCGTAATTTAAAGCTTCATTTCCTAACGTTCCTTTCTATATTAATTATATTGTTGGATTTTAATAATAAGATAGATATTTTCTTAAAACAATTGCAGGAAGAAAATAAATGTTTGGCATTGATAATGAGAAAATTTGCAAAGGATTCTTTGGCAGAACACCCACCTAGAGCGGGACTGGCACTCGATTATTACTGCAGCATATGAAGAAGGCGCAAATTGTTGATACTAAATGAATGTCTATGGCAAAGGAACGATCGAACCGGCAACTTCCTTAGGATAACCCGGTTAATATAATGCATACCACCATCGATTACATTATCGCATCTCAGGTAATCAGATATGGCGGCACTCATACTCGCTATTGCCATTCTATGTGAGTACTTAAGCTATTTCGTAGGTGTTTGGAAGGCATCTACTCAATGAAGTCTCTACTCATTACTTTGGACATACTGAGAGATGGAGTACGTCGCCAAAGTGTGTCATAATCTGACAAGAGGACTCACAAATAACTTTGAATGAAATTACTAAAATGAAGCGATTACGTAATTAAAGAGAACTCTAAAATTTAAATGTGATTATTAATGTTATCCCATCGTACAACCGGATTTACTTGCATATACATATGTATGTACATACATACATATATTTAAATATTTACATATCTAGGATTAAGTAGTTCCACGATTCATTATTATGAGGGAAATACACTTTTTTATTAATTATTTAGTTCATCATGATGAACTGACCCGATACATGCGATGGATAATCTTACAAAAACAGGTCCCAAATGTTCTTAATGAAATTTTGAGCGGCGTCAAAAAAACGAAGTCACAAGCAACATCAAAGTTAAAATTAAATAATTTGAATTACTTTAGATTGTTGTGGCATTGTTATATAAATAAAATAAATGTTCACTATTATAAACCAAAAAAGTGAAAATTCTTGTGCTTAATTCACTCATATCATCGTATTATCATATCAATTGTGATAATGTATGCCTTAATAGCCACTTACTTTATCCATCGACATCGTTGGTGAAGTGTTCGGTTTTGCGGGCAGTTTTGCGGCACTCATGGTGGCGTTGCAATTTGATGGCTCTGGCTCAGTATTTAGTTGCGTCGTCGTCCCTCCTCTTCCCCAATGCACTGCAGTACAATTGCCCGAGTTATCAGTGACCAAACTGTGGAGCGACACAATCCTCGTTCGCACTAACTAACTTAACGAGCCGTAAGACAAAAGCGTACTAACTGCCAGCGATCGCTTTGGCTAATTGCCGATTGTGATTGTACGAACATCTGGTACGGCATGAAAAGCCAAAAGCGTTCTTACAATTATCACGAACTAAATGAATTACTATTAACATTCATAGAAGCACCGACCAAAAGAGCACAGGTACAAATTAAAAGCGAACAGCAAAAACAACTCCAAATACACTCACACTCATTTTATGCTTGAGCGGCTTTTACTCACTACCGAGAATTAGCGCTCTAACTATTTTGGAATTGTATGATTCCGTACGCCAGCCGTAGACCCATGGGGCTTTCTGGTTCGTCTGTCAGAGTTGGTGTAACTCTTTTGTCTCTCGGTAGCCGAACAATGATGATGATGTCGGCATTGCAATGCGGTTTGGACAGGTTGACGGGGGGATGCTGAGGCTTTGACATTTTCTCAATTATTTTAATTTGATTGTTGGGCATATAATTGACAACGCCGGTACATTACCGTTTAGTCTCATTTACTCGTAGTTTCTTTTTGTGACTTTTTAAATGAAGACTATTTTCAATTATGTACATACATATGTATGTATGTATGTATGTACCTAGTATATTATTTGTATTTACGTGATAATTTTGGTTTAATATCTTTATTAAGAGGCGTCAACCGTTTTTACGGTAGGATCTGTTTCATCGATAGGCGAAGAGGTGGTTAACAGAAAGAAGTGGTGCGGACATAGAAACTGACTTGCATGCCTTTTGCAATATGCTGGCTGTATGAACTTTGACTGCTAATGGTAGCATTGAATCTCCATCACCAAACACACACACACTCACACACAAGAGCAGATCTTCTACTTACTCCCAGATTGACTAAAGGGTCAATAAAGAAACTCGTAATTCAGGTTCAGTACTTGTAATTGTTGAATAAGCCCATATGGACCGGAAAATCATATTCATATTCCAAGCTGTGAGTGTGCATGACATCATCGATTTGTGCACTGCCGACTGTGCTGATTTGTTTACTTCGTCTGTGTTATTTGATTAAGCTAAGGTTACCAGTTAGGCAGCACTCCATGCGATATTTCACGGAGCCTAAGTGTGCTTTCTGGCAGCCGCTCAACCGACCTACCTAGGCACCACTCCTGTGTCCGTACATGTCGATCACTCCTGCTACCTTGTGTTGATCAGAACATTTATCGCTAGCACACCATTTGCGGCGAAAATTCTCCTATCACGCAAACCTTCATTTTTCTTTCACCACAACAACATTTTCTCTACGAGATTAGAGCTTTTTCTTAACTTCCGATATGGCGGTGATAACACAACCTATAACCACACTGGAACTTCTAAATCTGCTAAACCAAAACAAACATGATATTGGCATGGCAAAAATTTCCTTAAACCCATGTTAACCTGCGAAATTTAATTGTCAGGGATTTCTTCAAGTTTCTCAACCTGCATCAAGGCAATTCTGCAAGTCTGCTGACTTGATTCCTTCAAACTTTAGCTTTAAAACTCCTGCGAGGGTTAGAAATTAATTCGATATACATGTTGTAGGAGACATTTTTAAACCAAAATGCTTATAAAGAGTGCTGAGTTACTGTGGAAGCGGAAGTGTGGAGCACTTGAATGAATTGTTCCACAACGCAAAAAGTGCTGCGGATCTATAATTGAAATTGAGTAGAAAATTAGTATAAATGGGCACACAAAGCGTACAATTTGTGAGAAATATTTAAATTTTTGTCGTTTAGGTTTTTACGCCTAAGGACGCTGTCACAAAAATTTTACAATTTTCGTAAATGAACAACGGGCGTGTACGTCATTTGCACACGAGTCCTTCTGATTTTAATTAGAAATACTGAGCAAAAACAAACAAAAAAAATTAAGTAAAAAATCCTGGCACACATTAATTTCACATATGTATACTTTCACAGTCCACTACTTCATACATATCTTACAAGTAATGCTGCAAGGAACCGCTACGCGAACGGTTAAAGCTTTACTATAAATTGCACAAACTGTGCTTCAATTCATGCGTTGTGCCATCGAGAAGGTAAGGCCGTCTAGTATTGTGGTGTCGCTTCGCGGGCAATCAAGTTTTCTGCCGCGCGCCTTTTAAAATATCTATAGCCAGTCTTTTATGTACTCGTGGCACTACTTAGTACATATATTTACATAGGTATGTATATAGCCAAGGAGATAGCACATACGCCAAATCTCAAAATACATATATACACTACGAACATACGTATAAATAACAATAACAGGGCAATCTTTCAATTAAGTTGGCAATATTTTATTTTTCTGGGACATGGACCGTTTTGTGGGCTCGTATCATCGCACAAGGTGGCGTGAGCGAGTTCAAGTCTACCAGTCTCATGATTAGCTCAAATTTTCAATTATGTAAAGTGAGTACATGCTAAATTGCAGTTAGAGGTCAAAGGCCGGAACTATATACGCACATACATACAACATGCGCGAGTAAGTACACGCGTGCTTGTGTCCATCGGCAAATTGGTCCACTTTGTTGGTAGAGTGTGGTGGGTGCGCGCAGTCTCTACAATTACAATATTGCTTATTTCTAATATACTCGCACCCAAATGATATTTCCATGCATACATAGGATAGTCTGTAATTAGTTAATTATAATTGCCTTAATTATAATGTCGAGAAGGATTTCTAGGGACGCAATTGTTATGTATGTATATGAAAGAAAGACTTACATATATCGACGGAAAGATATTTGGCAATATTAGCATACCAGTGATGGATGTGTGGAACAAGCACATGGAGGATTGCAGTGAGTAATTGCTCCTATTCGGTAAGAAGAATAGATGACATTCTGAAAGAAAATGAAAACATATCAAAAAGCTTCAATACTCCTAAAACCAAGACACATTTTCACTGATATGAAAAATTATGTACTCATACAGCGGGAGAAGTCAAGCAGAAAGACAAGAATACTAGAACTCAAAGTAAAAATATATTTCACCCTTAAATGATTTATAGACTTATGTCGTTCTTACTCCAGATGTATTTTGAAAGAGTTTTGTTTGTGGTTTTTAAATTACTAATTTCACTTCCGTTAATATTTGTGTGCTTTAATGATTATTTTCTGTTCCTCTTGTGCGAGTATTTTTTTCTTATTATAGCTTTATTGTACGAGTATCTTTCTTCAAAATAGAAACTCACAAAAAGCCGTCTTAAAATCTAACTACATATTATTAGGCTCTTCGCCAGGGGTCCGAACACAATGGAAAGTATCGAAGTTTGATATAAACATTAGACATATGGGTACCTACAATGCACATATTACAATGGAAGGCATTGTACAAAGATATACATAATTTATACAAAGCAAATTATAATTGCAACGAAGTCCCTGGCATTCTTTCCTTGGAAATGCACATTAACACTTGCCAGTCCCTTGCCAAGGTGTTTGTGGTGGAGCTCCAGCCTTTGAATTTTACTTCTGCAGAATTTCCCTATCATGGGTATCTTAAGATCTCTGTGAGTGTTTCCTTTTTTATATGCCAGAAAGAATCCAGTACATCCTTAGCCACGGGCTTGATCGCTAAAATGTTTCTTTCTTAAAAATCCTTTTTCTTCGAGTCGAAGGCCTCTGTAGCTAGAATTCTTTCCCCCAACACCTTGCAGTCATAATTAATGATGCTTTAAGATATAATAATAATAATAATGATGTTTATACAACAATCCAGTGAGAATTAAAGGACGGCAAGGAAAGTGATCATGAATGAATGAATGAATGAAATAAAGAGGGAAAATGTATCTTGACCAATTTGATATATTGTACTCCTCCTGCATGTGCCTATTAAAGGTCTTCTATTAGTCCAACAGTTCTAAGGAACCTTAGCACTGAGTTGGGGTTCATTGCTCTAAAGTCTCTGCTCTCGGGCCAGTTATGTCCCAGATATTTCTTCCTACTGCGAGCTAAGGCTTCGCAGCTCATTTGAAGGTGCTCTGGTGTTTCTTCTGCCTTCATGTTTCTTCTGCCAACACGTGTTTACTGGTGAAACTCCCAGTTTCATGAGGTGGCTTCTTAAACAACAGTGGCCTGTGAGGTAACCTGTCAAGTGATCATAATTTATAGCAAGTGAAAATATTATATTTTCAGCTTCTGTTATTGTTGGACCCTTACGATCTGGCAGGGTGTTTTGGAGAGTGCATCTTGGATATGAGCAAAATTCCTCAACTAAATTTCACCAAAATACATAAGTTCGTGTATAAAATGAACCTGACAGCAGGGCCGTAGCTGAGACTAACCTCATCGTTTACATAAACGGAGGCATCACAATAGACCTTTTAGGTTAATCCTTTATATAATCTAGCTATCTATCTACGCTCTGGCATGGATCAGGCGTTTCAATCGCTATGGATTTTATTTTAAATTTACTTATCAATTATTCTATCTTGAAAGGTTCTCATAAGGGAGACACTGATTAACTCTACCAATCAAAGTTGGATGTGTGCCACTAGCTGCGAAATCGCCAGCAAACATGGCAGAGGTTAAATCTACGTCTATCCAAGAATATCATTAGAATCAATAGACAATAAATTAGGACTCTAATAGGAGCCCTCACGGGACATTGTTCTCCTAGAACAATGGGAGTGTTTATACGCTTGATTTCTGTCGCAGCTGCAGGAACGAGGAGGAACGAGGAGGAATTCGAAACGGTCCAGCATCTCTTCTGTACATGTCCAGCATCTCTTCTGTACATGTCCAGCATATCTTCTGTACATGTCCAGCATCTCTTCTGTACATACCCAGCATCTCTTCTGTACATGTCCAGCATCTCTTCTGTACATGTCCAGCATCTCTTCTGTACATGTCCAGCATCTCTTCTGTACATGTCCAGCATCTCTTCTGTACATGTCCAGCATCTCTTCTGTACATGTCCAGCATATCTTCTGTACATACCCAGCATCTCTTCTGTACATGTCCAGCATCTCTTCTGTACATGTCCAGCATCTCTTCTGTACATGTCCAGCATGTCTTCTGTACATGTCCAGCATCTCTTCTGTGCATGCCCAGCATCTCTTCTGTACATGTCCAGCATATCTTCTGTACATGTCCAGCATCTCTTCTGTACATGTCCAGCATATCTTCTGTACATGTCCAGCATATCTTCTGTACATGTCCAGCATCTCTTCTGTACATGTTCAGCATGTCTTCTGTACATGTCCAGCATCTCTTCTGTGCATGCCCAGCATCTCTTCTGTACATGTCCAGCATATCTTCTGTACATGTCCAGCATCTCTTCTGTACATGCCCAGCATCTCTTCTGTACATGTCCAGCATATCTTCTGTACATGTCCAGCATCTCTTCTGTACATGTCCAGCATCTCTTCTGTACATGTCCAGCATCTCTTCTGTACATGTCCAGCATCTCTTCTGTACATGTCCAGCATCTCTTCTGTACATGTTCAGCATGTCTTCTGTACATGTCCAGCATCTCTTCTGTGCATGCCCAGCATCTCTTCTGTACATGTCCAGCATATCTTCTGTACATGTCCAGCATCTCTTCTGTACATGCCCAGCATCTCTTCTGTACATGTCCAGCATATCTTCTGTACATGTCCAGCATCTCTTCTGTGCATGCCCAGCATCTCTTCTGTACATGTCCAGCATCTCTTCTGTACATGTCCAGCATCTCTTCTGTACATGTCCAGCATCTCTTCTGTACATGTCCAGCATCTCTTCTGTGCATGCCCAGCATCTCTTCTGTACATGTCCAGCATATCTTCTGTACATGTCCAGCATCTCTTCTGTACATGCCCAGCATATCTTCTGTACATGTCCAGCATATCTTCTGTACATGTCCAGCATCTCTTCTGTACATGTCCAGCATCTCTTCTGTACCTGTCCAGCATCGCTTCTGTGCATGCCCAGCATCTCTTCTGTACATGTCCAGCATCTTTTCTGTACATGTCCAGCATCTCTTCTGTACATGTCCAGCATCTCTTCTGTGCATGCCCAGCATCTCTTCTGTACATGCCCAGCATCTCTTCTGTACATGTCCAGCATCTCTTCTGTACATGTCCAGCATCTCTTCTGTACATGTCCAGCATCTCTTCTGTACATGTCCAGCATCTCTTCTGTACATGTCCAGCATCTCTTCTGTACATGTCCAGCATCTCTTCTGTGCATGCCCAGCATCTCTTCTGTACATGCCCAGCATCTCTTCTGTACATGCCCAGCATCTCTTCTGTACATGTCCAGCATCTCTTCTGTACATGTCCAGCATATCTTCTGTACATGTCCAGCATATCTTCTGTACATGTCCAGCATATCTTCTGTACATGTCCAGCATCTCTTCTGTACATGTCCAGCATATCTTCTGTACATGTCCAGCATCTCTTCTGTACATACCCAGCATCTCTTCTGTACATGTCCAGCATCTCTTCTGTACATGTCCAGCATGTCTTCTGTACATGTCCAGCATCTCTTCTGTACATACCCAGCATCTCTTCTGTACATGTCCAGCATCTCTTCTGTACATGTCCAGCATGTCTTCTGTACATGTCCAGCATCTCTTCTGTGCATGCCCAGCATCTCTTCTGTACATGTCCAGCATCTCTTCTGTACATGTCCAGCATCTCTTCTGTACATGTCCAGCATGTCTTCTGTACATGTCCAGCATATCTTCTGTACATGTCCAGCATCTCTTCTGTACATGTCCAGCATCTCTTCTGTACATGTCCAGCATCTCTTCTGTACATGTTCAGCATGTCTTCTGTACATGTCCAGCATCTCTTCTGTGCATGCCCAGCATCTCTTCTGTACATGTTCAGCATGTCTTCTGTACATGTCCAGCATCTCTTCTGTGCATGCCCAGCATCTCTTCTGTACATGTCCAGCATATCTTCTGTACATGTACAGCTTTTGCTAGAAATATGGAACGGTTACTTGAATCCCACCTCATAGAAAGTATAGATAATCTATACCAGTCAGGTGTTAAGAACCTTCTTCGCTTTATTCAAATCTCAGGTTGATTCACTCTGGACGGGGAAGCGTCGCTACGCCCCGCACTGGGTTCCGCAACGGATCCAACTGGTGGCCAAGTGGCATCACTTTTTTCTAGGTGATGCGGGTTCCTAACCTACCTACCTACCTATCTATTTTTAGTCGTGGTAATAAGATGGGATAACAAAAATATTAAGTTTAACGTGCATGGGAAATGCCCCTCCCATTTGTGTTTCTGGATTCTGTATTAAGAAGCTGCTTTAGGAAGTGGGTGTGGTAGTGCGTGTGGTTGTGAATGGTCGTTTATCTCTGAGAGACAAATATCCTATGCAGTATATTGTCCGCACACACTTTTGTGGAAATATTTAGAACTGACATACCCAAGGACCTAGTAATAGGAATATTAATTAAATGTTAGGAGAGGCATTTTATACGACTTCGCCTGTGTTGTTGGACTATTCGGGATTCTTTCCATTCTGTTTTAAGGAAAGTGATGTGCACAGTTACTGAAATTAGTAAATATACTGGTATTATGTACATAAATAGGCTGCCAGAATATGAAGATATTTAATGTGCACAGAATCATTCAAATTAATGTAGCCGTTCCTCAGATATTGTGGAGCATACTCGTATAACTTGACTACCACATTTTCATGAGTATATCCCCAGTAAAATATGTACTCACACAATAATTAGCATATGAAAGAATTTCCAAACAATCCAAACAAAAACACAAATACATTTTATAAACTCGTCTATAAATCTTTCGATCGTTATGCACAATACCAACGAGTACCTGTGTCAAATACTCGTACCACAAAGCACAGACCACAGACCACAGAGAACCGATAAACGGCATAAACCAAAGCCAATAAACGGAATTGTAAACGCCGCAAGTGCGCCTGCATGAGCTTCGATGAATTGTAGCAAATTTATTTACTCTTAAATGACTTATAAATCAATTTCAAATGATTGATATTGATAATGATAGTGATAGTCATAGTGATAGTACATTGGGATTATCTAATCGCTTAGGGCAACAATATACGAGTACGCGTTCGACTTCTTATCCTGAGGGAATTGGAAAACGTGATTCAATCAAACAATGTTGGTTAATATTGATAACACCGTTACCAATTAGACTTGATAGAACTTCTTCGATGACTATTTTATAATTGGTCAAGGCCGCGTATTTTTCCTAATTCTGTTGTGTGTGTGTGTGTGTGGTTGGGGTTCTTTACTAATGGACATACTGCAACCGAACATGACTTTAGGGCATGGGTCGCCAAACTTTTTTGATCATCGACCCCTATATAATTTTTGGAAATCTCCATCGACCCCCATAAAAGTAAATTTCTGTTAATTAAAGCAAACTTTGTATTTTTTTACGAAAATCGCAAAATCCCCTGGCTCAGATCGACCCCCGCTTTTGTTATATAGACCACTTTGGCGACCTCTGCTTTAGGGATACGGTTTCATTAGTTGCAACGCATGTTGTGTGCTCGTATACTGCCCTAGATCCCTATATAGAGAACTGCTGCTATCTCTGTATGTAGTGTAAGAGAACTCTCTGCGGCTGTTTGTGGTCCGAGTTGTTCCCGTATATAACAACTTTGTTTCCATGTTTTCTGTGGTCCGTGAGTTGTTGGTATGCTGTTTGCGGACGTAAATAATGAAATCTCACCGGCCTATATTGATGATTCCGCCGTACCTCTAGGGATGCAGTTCTTCCCTAGAGGTATGACGTTATGGGTCCACTTTCCACTATGTTAGCCGACGTACATACACATTGATGCATGTGAAAATAAGTGTCGATTATTTTGTGTGCGTGTGTGTGTGTGTGTGTGTGTGTGTGTGTGTGTGTGTGTACGCATCTATGTACGTCATGAAGGTGTTATTTAAAATTTCTCGTATTCATTTTAACAGCACATCAACAACATTCTAATAGATAAATTGATTAGCGTGTGATTTATTCGTGGTTTAACATAATGCCCACTTTTTTATTTTTATATGAATAAGACAACAATAACACAACAATAGTGTGCATTGGGGTCCAGACGTCACTGAGGTGTTAATAATCATTGCAGGTTAATAAAATAATAAGTACGCTTGTTGATCGATACAATTTGCCAACCGAATTGGCACAAAATAAAGAAAACACTTTCAAAATACTTTAAAAGTGTTAAATTTGTGTCCGAGGCAACAACGCAGCGCGCACTGATTTACAATGGAACAGAAGTCGGAGAATTCCTGGAATCTCATTAAAAAAATTTTGTTTTTATGATTTTTGACTGTATTCCGTTTCCGTGCCTTGTTTGCTAATCATTTTGTGTATGCGTTAAATCTGTTGTCATCAATTTTGTTGCTGTTGTTATTGTAATAAAATCGCCAGCAATGACGTTCAAGTTCTGAAAATTCCCAAACATAACAACCGTGATGCATGGTGATCTAAAATATAAATTGAATATATAAAAAAGATGAATTAAACAATCGCAGGTTTTACCAAAGTGCAGGTGACCTTACTTAAGCAGCTGACAAAGTGGGTTCTGGCTGATTGTCTGATAGTAACGTACTTGTATACGTTTGTCAGGTGTAGGCGAAGATGGAACACCCGTGGCAAAACGGTATCATCACTTTGTTTATAGCGCCAACTCTGCCAGTAGTCTTACTCACGACAAGGTATATATTTCCAATTCAGAGTCTAAAGGACCAAAGCAGGAATAAAAATAAATGAAAAATCCTTCCAAACCCTGATAAACAAAGCAATGATGAGTCCATAGAAAAACCAACACAGTGGTAGCGTTAAGGGACAGTTGCATCCCACTTTGTAGAATCTCTTTTGGCCACATCCAAATGTGGTTGTCTATGACGTTTGGTGTAGACTCTCTCCTAAGGCCAGTACTGTTATAATTTTGCTCTGGATGAATTGCGTATTTGCTGTGAAGTGGAAATTGTTCCATTAGGTGAGCACCATTTGTCTTAAGTAAAGGTGCCCAAAGCAACCATGTCCGGCAGCTCTAGTGCAATGACAATTACAACATCACACTAAGTTCTTGTGTGCTTAAGAGATTTTATACATTTCAATCGATCAACAAACGGGGCGCCAATCGAAAGCTAAAGTCTTACGATTAGTAAAATAATTATCTGGTAAAAGTCAAAAGTCCAAACTAAGGTTCGAATCAAATTTAATTGAATTTCATTTGGAATTAATTTGGTCCTCTGAGTTGATTATTATGATTTTGTCCCGTAGCACACAGAAAATTGTTCTTCCTTTAAGGTGCGTTTACCTGGTAATGCCTCATACTGCATCCCACGAGCAGAATTTTGCACTCTCAAACACACACTCACACACACTCACACAAGTAGCGAGTCGATGTCCTCTGCAAAATGTTGCTTGGTTTGCTTTCTGACTTCGTCTGTAAGGTTTAAAAAAATATAAGTTCCTAGGGGGTGCGAACGTAGGCAGTGGGTGGAGTGGACACAAATCACTCGTATAAATTTTGCGATCAGCAAATATAAAAAAATAAGACAAGTTAATGTGATAAATTAGACAAATTAGTGTGAAAAATAAGACAAGTTAATGTAATATTATGCGATGAAAACTGATAAATTTTAGCTTTGAATGTCGGCGTGTGGTATATTCTTTTGGATGTTGGTTGTGAGCACAACATAAAGAATTCAAGAAGTGGAGAATAACAAGGGATGGGTGCCGCTATCTCTAATGTGGATACCAGGCCACATAGGAGTAGAGGGAAATGAGAAGGTTGATAGCTTAGCTAGGAAGGCTGCGGCCTCTCACTTCAACGGCCCTGAACCCTTCTGTGGACTATCATCCAATACCATTGGAGGTCTGCTGAAGAAGTGTACAGATGCAAAAAGAAGACAAACCTGGAAAACTCTTCCGGGATTAAGACAGTCCAAAGCTCTTCTAGGAGATTTTAATCCTAAAAGAGCTAAGGTGTTAATAAATATTCCTCGGAGTAAATTAAGAATCATCACAGGCATTTTAAGCACACATTGTAGACTCAACTACCATTTGAACAAGTTGGATATATCTTCAGATGCCATCTGTCGATTCTGTGGAGTAAGTGACGAAAGCTCACTGCACCTGATCACAGACTGCGGACCATTGGCCCATAATAGACTCAGATGCTTTGGAGAATATATCTTAGATATGAGCAAGATCCCTCAACTTGATTCCTCCAAAATATACGAATTCCTGTCGAAAATTAACCTGACAGAAGATTTATAGATGAGACTATCCTCATCTTTCAAATAAAAAGGGGCATCACAATAGATCTTTCATGCCGCAGTGTATAACACCCTTAAATATATCTATCTATCTATCTATCATCTGTTGGTAGGGCATGTTTGTTTATAAATGAAGTCATGTTGACTTGTTCTTAAAGCATTATAGAAATTCTTACATATTCGTATAAACGGAATAATTTGAAGCATTTTCAAATTGTATATATCATTAGTTGGTTCTGGAAAAAGGTGTTTTTCTGAAAATGAGCGGCTTTCGACAAAGTGTCGTTAGTGAAATTTCAGTCCCTTCATCCTTGAATCCTATTGGGATATGCTGGCTCGACAATAGAACAGGTTGTAGTTTGATGAAAAGTAACACAGCACAGGACCTTTAAACGTGATCAGTTTATGCGATCACAGGAGTCGTCAATCGGTCCCGGTTGTATAAATGAAGACTCACAAAGAATGGAAAATAGTACTAGGACAACATATTGTAAGCAAGATTCAAATGGTAATAGTAAATTTCATTCTTCAGCTGTTCAATTCCAAAACTTAAAAATATTCTATGTTTTTGTTCACTTCAAAACTTACATAATGCTCATTTACTGCACAAGAGGCAGAATTCCAAGTTAAGAAAACAGTACCGCCCTTACTCTATGTGGTGGATACCCTGTTAGTGTCACATGCTTTGGATCACGATTTCGAATCCCGCCCAGGATATGGTCTCAAAATGCTTTTTTAATACTTTTTCTCTTCCAACTCAATGGTCACAGTTGCTAGTGTACATTCTCCCAATCCCCTGCAATCATAATTCATTATGGAGTTAGTATAACAAAAAAGCAATAAAAAAAATAACACTAAAAAGATTGAAGTATTCCATATAGCACACTAGCAGAATGTGTGATCCTTTATACACACGTATATGAAGGACATTATTCATAACAATTGTGTCTGATCGTTAATTTGCTGCAAAACTGTCTCATTCTTATGTTAAAATTTAATTTGTTGAAGCATGTTCCACCTGGCACACCAGTACTCGTACAAACAGGATTCCGTTTGCACAGATGAAATTCAACTAGAATTTTTGAAGTTATTTTAGTGCTGCAATAAACGAGCGCAATTTTTCAAGAACAAACTCTCCTTTTATTTTCCTTATTTCATAAGAGAGGGCCACACTAAATCAAGGATGAAATCCAGCTCAAATTCACACACTGCCAAACTGAAGCACAAGCTAATATAACCCAATAAATGGAGTGTAGGGCAACTTCGCAAAAATCAAAATCAAATTTGATTTAAAACTTTCTTCAACAAAAATGAAATTTGCATATTTTTACATAAATTAATTTTTTACACGGGTCAATGCGCTGCGCTCACTCTGTCAATAATCTGTAAAAACTTTTTCAAGAAGGCATACGAGTATTCAGTGCAAGTGTATGTGTGCGTACACATACTGCATGGTGTACATGATTCTTAGGAGCATGATGGATGTTGATCCAAAAAACAATTTAACAATAAGAAGAAAAACAACAACAACAACAACAACAACAACAACAGTTCTGATTATACTGCAAAATTCGATAATTGCGTTCAGTGGGAATCGCTGTAAGAAACTTACAGGTTTGCTGGGCACTTTGGCAATTTTTGGCAATTTCAGCAAATGAACAGAAGACGGTGAAACCCGAATCTTCCAAGAATGCGTCGTGAAATGAATTTCGGTGCAGTGTAACGGGATAAAAGTTGCCTGCAATAAAACATGCGAAAGTAAAACAAGAGAAATGAAACTAACACAAAAAAGTGGAACTTCACCAAAAGGCGACAGCAACGGCGGACAATTACGACCACTTGGTTGGATGGAAAGCTGCCAGGACGGATCGACAGCTGGTCAGAGGAGAGATCAGGGGAAGCCCGAGTATGTGGGTATACAATTATATATGCTATCTAGCAGCACTGTGCATAAAAATGAGAAAAAAGGGGGAGGGGAGGTGACATTTATTGAACTCTACGAGGAGTGCATGATTTATACACATGCATGTATATTTCTGAAATGATGGCAATAAACCTTTAAGAACCTTGATCACAAAACAATCCATTGAAAGAATTTCGTTGCATCACGAAAGAGAAGTTTGGGCACAATAGATCGAAAGGTCGCAGAGCTTAAATCCCGTACACACATGAAAGATGGAAAATTCCCAATGAGAAATGCATTGATAAAAAGTTAATGGGGTATTCCCACTGAATGCAATGCCCAAGGCATACTCGTAGTCGCGCATATTCGACCCCAGTACACACAACATACAAAATATGCAAATCACAAATTTTCTGCGGATGTTAGAAATGCGCTTTTTTATATTAAAGCGAAACTATACCAGATGATATGATCTCAGAGGAGACTGGGTTTTATATGCTTGCCTTACTATACCAGATGATATGATCTCAGAGGAGTCTGGGTTTTATATGCTTGCCTTACTATACCAGATGATATGATCTCAGAGGAGACTGGGTTTTATATGCTTGCCTTACTATACCAGATTATATAATCTGAGAGGAGTCTGGGTTTTATATGCTTGCCTTGCTTCGTTTCAAATGACGACTGATGGCATTAAGGCCGCACACATTATCGCCACACACAAAGTACATTAGAAACATATATGTATATAGAAAAGTAGCCAAGATCAATCCGAAAAAGTGTGCCATGTGTTTGTGGTATATTTTATGCTCTATATCCAAAATCAATTCAATAAAGAACCGTCTACCATCGTATTATTGCTTAACAAATAATGAAATCACCATTATTTGAAGATATTATGGGTGTCTTTAGGCCATGAATATAGTCCAAAAAGCAAGCTTAATATACTCTATATATTTATACTAATAAAATATCGCTTAAAGCATCGTGAGAATTTTCATTATGCTAATAATAACGATATGTCAAACATAGAAAAAGAAGGTGGAAATTTTCAACAATCAAGCAAATATATCCGATAAGTCAGATGAAAATATCATACTCAATATATAGAAAAATTACATTATCTTCAGCCGCCCTCTGTAGTCTAATGGTGACCACTCTCACACTCAGAGGGTCGCTGGTTAAAATTCTGCCCCGGGCTTGGTCTCCAAAATGCTTCTTTCTAAAAAATCATTTTTTCTTCCAGTCGAAGCCCTCAGTAGCTAGTACTCATTCCCCAACCCCTTGCGCAGTCATATTTAATTATGTTGTAAGATATAATAATAATAAATTATCTTCTTCTGTCGCTCTACAGTCGATACACGTGCCTCGACTGCCTCGTGCATGGATTTGCCACTGATTACTAACTTAGTATTAAAAGCACAAATATGACAACGTGTGTTTCGTGTACGAGTTTCTAATCACTGTACTAGTCAGATTTTCAATTTGGACAGGATGCTATTAACCAGATGAAATGCGCAAATGCGAAGAGCAACCTCAGTTCAACCGCACGCTATTTCAGTTGCTCTTGCCGGAAACGACAGAACATCAGAATAACTCTTATCATAGATGCCTATCGGTGCGTAAGTACTCTTAGTGGTCTGGTTTCGATTTGGATCATCAGAACAATTTATTGCCAGCTTCTTTCTCGCATTGATCTCAACTGGGTACATCAGAGATAATCTGCAGACGAATACTACAAATCTTTATACATACTATTTATATGAACTTGCTGGATACTTTTGATTACCTAATTGCATTTAGGTGCATACTCGTACCTAGATGTACGATTGGCAGTTGCACGCCAAAATGAGCACTTTTTTTGTGTGGCGTGCAGCATTTATCGCGGAACATGTGACATTTACATGGCTGCGGACCGCCAACTGAGCTTTGAACACACATTGCGCACAACTGGCAATATACCACTTTGAGAATTGGAAACACGGGAGTGCTTTCTCTGGCTTGCACATGCGTTCTTCTGAACACAAATTTGTAATAAACAGTAAACCCTCATCCAAAATCATCATTTTAGCACTGCGTACTAGTGTATACGTTAGTTTTGATGAATACTGCTCCATTATTCTCAGGATGTCATCTTATAAAAAGGACCAAATGTTTCGATATAAGAGAATGAAGTTGTACGGAGGAAACCGTTAAACCAATTGTATCAGGCAAAGATTAAGTTCGATGAAGTTAGTCCTCTTTCTTCTGCAGTAAATTGAGGGCTCTATCAATGTTGATATTCTTATTGATAAAAAGCATGGGCAAATTGTTAGAGGCCTTGGAGGAACTTTCCGATTTTTTTGTTATTGATTATAAGTACCCTGGCGAAGAAAGAAAGCTTCGATATTTAATATGAAAAATAATCATATTTACAGTCGATATGTTATGTTGTCAGGCTTCGAAACGAATTTCTCCAGAAACTTGATTTTCCTTAGAGTTTTAATACTAGAAATGCTGTAACTGCGCATTTGGCCGTTGCTAAACTTACCTGATTTGAGATAACCAACTAGAACTATACTTACAATTTTCCTGAATAAAGATCCCCGGAAACCGGCTCAAATCTACATACCTCTCTCCCTATTTGTGTATCTGTATATCTTTCGTTACATCTTTAAGATATATCTACAAACACAACTACAGACACCTGTGGGCAAAAGGGCGTGGAAAGTATTCTGGAGATTACATCCCAGTGTCAGCTTCAAGCCACCTTTGCTCCATCCCAGACTATTGAGAGCACAAAAGTTAGAAATAAGGGGAGAGTTGTTGGAATGGAGTGAGTCAAACTTTCGCATTCGCTTTCACTGGTATGGTGTATGCATATAGTATCTACATATCTACCCATTTTGTGTTGCTGCTTTTGTTGTTGTTGTTGTTGTTGCTGCTGCTGCTGCTGTTGCTGTTTAGTTTTATAACGCATGTAAGTGCAAATTCCATTCATCTACAGAGTAGTAATTCTAATACGGAGAAAAATGACTGAAAAAACCTATTTTCTCACATTTTATTATTCAATTCAATTCATTCAATTCTATTTGAAGCGCAACATTTTAACGTACATTTCAAAAACACTGTTCTGTGTAGATGCTACGAGCGTACACCCCTCCAGCCGCCCTACCGTCCAACGATCCATCCGTCCGTCCGTCCGTTCATACATCCATCCATCCATCGTAGCTTCTGTCCGTCCGGCCGCCTCTCAGTCAGAGTGATCGCTTTGGTTCTTTGTGAATATGTGCGGTTTTCTGGCGTTGCTTAAAACTGGTGGCCCACGGTGTATATGGGTTTAGTCGTTAACGCGCGGCCAACACGATCACTTCTCTCTCTCTCTCGGTAACAACGAAACTTACCTGCACACAACGAAACGTGAAGACAACAACAGTAACAGCAGCAGCAGCAGCAACAACACAATTAACAACATCAGCAGCAATAAGCTACATAAATTCTACAAAAGTGCCTTCTAACGAAAACTAAAATAAACTTAAATTTCTGAAAAAAGAATAATAATAATCATATCAAGCCAAGTATAAAAGAAACAAACAATCGCAATATAATTGTCGTTTAAGTGGTAATAAACAATTCGCCAAGCGCACCAATTCGAAGGTTAATACTCCCATAATTATAACTTGCATTATTATTATATATTTCTTATGAGCCACTGAAAGATTGCAAAATTCCATGGTAAATTAGAAAATAGGGCCGAAAACCATTTTTCAATGGTTTTATGAATTTTTTGTAAAGTTTTCAGTTTTGACTACTACACTATGATTATTTTATTATTGCTGAAGCAATAACATATGTTTTCTTTGGTCACCGGCGGTTATGACTGGTGTAAACTAAACAACTACAATAACAACAACAACGAATTTTTTACACATTCTCTTTGGTATGCGATTATTTAATTTGCATTTTACGTATCAAGAAAGAAGGAACAAACCAAACTAAAACTAAAACGACACAAAAAGATGGAAAAAATTTCGCACAATTTAGAGCAGTGAACGGAAACGGAAGCATCAATGCCGACATCATTGTCGTCACGATTAACTCAAATTAGAGCGCTCGCCCATGCTCGTACGTGGAGGAATAGTTTGCTTAATGAAGCGTGAAATCTGGGCAACCCAGCAGGGGAGCGATGATACTCATTAAAAAACAGTAAAAGCAGGACCGATCGACTGTTCCGAACGTTCACAGCAGCAGCAGGAAGTTGCATAGTGTTTCAACAGTGGTTAGGGTGTTAGGGGTGCTCACTAAATGAGGGGGGCTTAGATCAGTGAGGAGCTTCAATTGCAATTGCAACTTGCAATTTGCCAAATGCGATTTTCACCACCAGCTAGAAACCAGCTCAGTAACTCTCACAACCCAACTGACGGGCAGGCGGCATAAGAAATCCATTTTGATTTTGTTCCCACTTTTCAAGCAATCGGACTTTTTTACCATATATTGTAACTATATATTGAGCTTGATCGATTGTTGAATGCGGTAATTGCATTTTTCCACACTGTAATTTCATTGCGGGCAGCGAAAAATGTTTAGATTGCAATGTGAATCAAAACGTGTCAACACTAAAAATTTTTAATATTTTTTTGTGTGATTATTTTTTTGTTTTTTTTTTTCTCTTTTTGTAGTACAATAGAGTCACATTCCTCACAGGTAACTGGAGCCAAAAACACAATTAACATTAGCAACATACAGGGTGAGGAAACAAATTTCATTTCCTTCCGTCTTTCTTGTCTTACTTAAGTGTTTCGGACGGTGTTTCTCTCCTAGCAATATATTTTAGAGTTACAAAAATCCCTGTTATAGAGGCATTTTTGTGCATGACTCTGGTCACTGACTCAAAAGTGGAACAATACCGCGGTCACTTCTATTGTCACCGCAAGAATTTTGAAGAAAGGGAGGCTCGTATGTTCGCTGCGATAGCTGTTCCTCTTTATATGCTTGAGAGAGAGAGAATGAAAGTAAATGTTAAAGGGTTTATCACAGGAAATATTATACCACTTTGTACGAATACAACTCCACCATAAACTAACTGCTTAAAGCCCACTACTTAAATTGATCTCAAAGTTAATGTTCTTATAAGGCAGAAATGTGTATTTATCGCATTTATGAATCGCGCAAAATTTTAGCATTGAATGGCTGAGCTGATTAAAATATTAGCCTTGACATTTACTAATTGCTAGACTCCATCCTCACGAACTACCGCTTCGGTTCTACAGATTCTTACTGGTATATTGAGTTATACACCAATCTTTGTTATTTGTGGAACTAGCTTGGTTTTTGCTATTTATATCGATAATTTTTATGTAGATACTATTTATAACGATACTATTTATATCGATAATATTTATAACGATAACATTTATATCACTAGTTTCCTAACAAAACATCTTAACCTTAAGTGCTGAATTGTCCACATGTACTTGTAAACCCATTCACAGACGCATAATATTTATTTATAATATGTTGCCAGCATCTGTAGTCTCCTTTGCTACTCTCACAGACGAGGGTTTTGAATCCCGGGCAGAGCATGGCTACGAAATGCTTCTTTCTGAGCTTTTTCTCTTCTAGCCTTAGTTGCTTAGTACTCAGTTCCTCCAACCGTCATATTTCATTTCAGTGTGAGTTATAATAATTATTAAAATATGTTGGTTATGATATTTTATGGGCCCAGCACCGATATACTCGGTCATCGTCAGTTATTCTGTTAGTTTCTGTGGTGTATTTGAGTCATATTTATAAATTAGATAATTTGTATATGATGAGTTGTCCTTCTGATTTATATCAATACAGTCAATAAAGTTCTTTGCAATTTTCATACTGGATACACTGTTGCTATCTCATAGGGTCGAGAAAGCAATTGAAATACATTATCCACTGGCGTACATGAAACATAGGCAAGTGGAATTGCTTGTTTGTCAAACAAACGGCTTTGACCATTGTTTCGCCACTTTTGTTCAATAAACGGTATATAGAAATTGCATTGCGCTCGTTGCCTCGTACACATTATCGCTTTCCTGGACATTGTGTCGACTACCAAGCAAACCCATTATTGCGCATACAAATTCTCAGGAATCATGACCAAATAAAAAATCCAGAGCTACCTGCAGTGTTCATGTTTGACACGTTTTCCTCCACCACACAACCTCAGAAGACCATGACCAATGAAGCGGCCAATAATCAGGACCTGTTGCGTCCTGGCAGCCATTCGATTTTGTTATCATTTCAATCTTCAGCAGCAGGGAAAGTACGCAAAAAATCACTGACGCGGGATTTAAGATAAAGAAACAGTTGGTACCTCAAAAACAGGTAGACGAAATATTGGTAAATCTTGGGTTTTCTTGTAAATTACGTTGTCCACACGTGAGTGCAAGTTTTGCTTTAAAGCGCTGGAGGAATGCGCCGCTTCTGCGGAGAGCGAAAGCAATTGTTCTGAAGGAATCAATTTTCCAATTTCTTCCCCATTCGTGTTGCAACCCCTTAGAGTACACGAGTATCCTCTAAGGCAAGGCGGGGTTTTTAATTGATGTAAATTTGTTTGATTGCTGAAACTGGAATGAGGAAAAAATTTACATTTCTTACAGCAACATAAACACGAATATTAATGAATTACAAATAGGTAATAGTGACGTCAGAGAAATAGTGACTACGTTCTTACAGTTAATTACAGTACACACGCATACAAACCTGTTGCGAAATGTGAACTACTCCGGCGGCTGCGCTGCGCGTCTGTGTAGACACAGTCGCACTGGTTACTAATTAGTTTCCCTTGTAAACTGACTCGGTCAGACGGTATTGCTTCGAGATTCGCATCTCTGACTATTTTTGCATAAATATTCAACAAAAACGAAATTTAAATTCGAGCATATGTTAGGAATTGAGTTTACTATCACATGTGTTAGTTTACGACGCATTTCCATATCAATTAACGCGATCTTTATTTATAACGTTTACAATGTTGACCAAAATTCGTAAATATGTAAATACGTTTACCCTCAATGGAATAGTTTTGGCCCTATTTTGCTACCATACATTGGGGTAAAGCTCCGATTAGATGGAAAATTTCCAACACACTCTCCAAAGAGAACCACATACAAATAACTTTAGCATGTTCTCCGCCCAATGGGGTTTGTTATGCTGTTGAATCCTCATATGTGCACCATTCCGCTTTGTGAAAGCGGGAAAGAAAATAATTGAGACATTTTACTGGAAACATTGGACAGAAATCGCTTTGTGCTCATGCCTACATACAGGGTCGCAAATAGCAAAAACTTTCGGAAGGGGTTTCGATGTCTTAAGTGCATTTATTCTCAGATACACATTCATTTCGTTCGAGGAGTCTTCCAAACCCTCAAAGCTAGCCCCTGGAGTGCGCTACTGCCTACAAGTTATACACACTCGTTTATAAAACCGTTCGCCTACATGTGTTACCAGCTCATCGAAATGGTTCAGTTCAACCACTGAAATGTTGCCAAAATGCTAATTTATGAATGATTGTTAATTATAAAATACGCAGTGTTTTTGGCAAACGTTTCGTTTGGCATTTTGCATAATTAGAATTTTATGTATTGGCGAAAAGGTGTGCGTGCCATTGCCGCGGGGTCACATTTTATTCGCAGTATTTTTGCTGAAACCGATTTCACCGCTGGAAGACTTTAACTGGATTTACTGTGGGTCTCTCTTCTATCTATCTATGCATCGATCAATTAATCGTGTTTCACATACAAGTCCGGGTAGAGTTCAGTTGAGACATGAAGCCGTAATAAACCGCATGAATATTGCTAGTTTTATGAGCATTTCTGACTAGCAATTGAGACCATTTGTTGCGGGCGAGTAAAATGTTAATAGCCACTTTGATTGGCTGACCGAAATTTAGGCAAATTTTTGTAAACTTAAAAGAAAAAATAATGGTTTCAAAAAAACCATAAACATTTATAATAGTTATTAAAAACTCCATCGAAAGCACTTCTTTTCAAAATATTGACTATACTCACGTTCGGAGATATTCCTCACTACCGAATGTCAATTACAATGACTAATTATCCCAGCTCATGGTCATAGCCACCCACAACAATGTCCATTTGTTCACCATACTCCGATACTTAAAGAGAAATGCAAACTATAATCACTCATTGGTATTTTTGTTTTTTGGCGAATAATCGATCGAATAATCCAGGCCGATTTCTAACTAACATATTTGGAATTCCCCTGCTCTACTTGGGCAGCCTTTAATACTTTATATGAATATATTTAAACATTTCCAGCAAAAAAATTATAATTACCTACATATTCGTAAGTACTTATTTCAATTCCATTTGTCAATTTTGTCAGAGCTCATTTTCGTCTTGAAGTGTTCGGTTTGTTTTTGTTTTGTGCCTGCACATTCATTCCGGCTTAACAGCTCTCAACCCATCCAAAAAAACTACCTGGAGCACAATCTAGTGTAGTGGTCATTATAAACAACCCTCCCCCCACGCAACAGCTTTTAATACGTGTATGTGCAAACAACACTCAGACAACTAATTATCCAAAGACGAGCTTTGTCGAAACTCATGAAAATGTTTGTGCCCAACTTTGCATATACACACAACATAAAATATATATATATATATATATATATATATATATATATATATATATATATATATTATTTATTTAAATACAGACTTATGTACGCCCTCATATATAAATACATAATTAACATCCACTCCTAAAAACAAAGCCTTAATTTTATTTCATTTGAATTAACATCGTTATTTTGTTAGTTCTCGACTTACATATTCAAGGCGAGATCTACTTACATACTTATTTATTCATATATTCGTACATCTCTGCCTGTACTTGAAATGTTTCTGGAAACAATTATTGTTATAATTTAAATATTTTTATATGTATTCATTAAATTGTACAACAAAAGTTCAAATAGGAAATAAATGACTAGTGTGAAATCGTTATAGTCGTTCGTACCGACTCTTATAAATGCCCTACATATTTCAGTTGATTCGGCAAAAGTATTGCCACACCCCTACTAAGTGAAGCAAAGATCTACACAGACCCAATGGGCTGTGACTTAATACCGAATTAAAGCCAGTTCGGTCCCCCACCGCCAACTCGTCAAATGTCGCTTATTTTCACATTTTTACAACAATAGAACTTAGCGAAATCGCTATAGTAAGCGAGTGGGGATTGGCTCCCTTATGAAACTAAGTGATTTGGCTCCCCTATAAAACTAAGGGATTTGGCTCCCTTATGAAACTAAGGGATTTGGCTCCCTTATGAAACTAAGGGATTTGGCTATATGATGCCAGTTCCTATTCTTAAGATTTGTGCATGGAATATGAATTTTTTTTATCAATATGGACAGAATGTTTAATGCCTTAACTCCTTCCTTGTTTTTTTTTGTTTGGCAAGCGAGTAGGTATGGTGGCGAATGGAAGCACACTAATGTACAATAGGCAAGAAGATTCGAAACCAATTCCTTCAGAAATTCCACAACTGAAATTGTAGAAAGTCAGGATGTTTTACAAGCTATACAGATTCACTGTTAGATGATTGTCAAATAGATAACCTTATCATGTATATCGTGAAGGAGACCCAGAAATTTATGTATATACATATGTACCACAGGAAAGCATAGCAAATGCACAGCAGAATGGCGCTAGCAAAAACTGAATTTATGCCTCTGTCGCCATCACAATATGCAATACCAATAGATTGATAATGCTTTTGTACACCACAATGATCATTCGAATTTTGTACCTTCATAACTCACAAGTTGCATATCCTTGTGCTTAGTAACTTTGTTAATAAGACAAATACAAACACTAGTGGGCGGCATTGTAGGTGTGGAGAGTATTGTTTTCCATCTTGATAGCATCAGCTTTCAGAGTGTTACTGATTTTGGAGTATGAAAATATGTTATTGGTTCGAAAAAAGAAAATTGTTCGGAAATCGAACGTATGGGGAACTTCAAATGGGCGTGTATAGCTTCCGATACAGACCAAAATGTTTGCATCTCTTCTATCTATAAAGTGACGATATGTTATTATTTTATATTACATATTATTTAAATTATTATTATTATTATTATATCTCACACCATAATTAATTATGACTGCAAGGGGTTGGGGAATGAGTACCAGCTACTGAGGCTTTCGACTCGAAGAGACAAAGATTTTTTAGAAAGGAGTATTTTTGAACTTGCGACCCTGTGAGTGTGAGTCTAAGACGCTTACCACTAGACCATAGAGGGCGGCTATACATACTATTATTATAATATTCACGCAATCCCAATTACATCTGTACAAGTATTAGAATCTTCCGCTTAGTTTCTGTTTTGGTTCTTTACAGCAAGCCTTCGTATATGTGGACTGATTTTCAGCATATTTTCTATAGGGTATTTGGGGATTTCAAACTCGATCCCACATATAATATAGCGGCAATTTCGCCATACTTCTTGAGCTATGCTCTTCACAAAAACTGAGGACAAACCACCTTGTCCTATGAAGTGATGCCGTTGGAGAAAATTAGCACCTGCGTTGCCTTTGGACGTGCTAAATCATTGCTCCCAAGCCATTATGCACTGGCAAGTTTTGATAATGCATTGAAACTCTGTTGAAGTATGTTTCAATTTGTCATTGCCAGAGAAACAATTTCCCACAATTAGCGTCTCCGGGTCTGGTCTGTGGAATAACAATCAGTTCAACCTCGCCAGTAATTTATATACAGAAGTGTGTGCACATGTACAGGCCAGTGTATGTGTGTGAGCACAGATATTTACATATTTAATAGCATTGATTGCAGGCAGGTGGCATAATTTTCGTATATTTTGTAATTTTCAAGTGTTATATTCGTAATACGCACTTTTTTCCACATTTCTGCTCTCGCATTCAGCTTGTAAATCGCATTCATTTAAGAATAATTAAGTAAACACACACTTGTTTCTGTGTCTACAGATGTCTGGCTGTAGCGCATATTGTAATGACAGTCACAGATTTTCAGACACCAGTTGCCAATGTGAATAATGCATACTATAATACCAATTGACCTCACCCACTGTGCAATGTCATCTTTGGAGTGTTCCGCCTGTTAACAGCTTGACTTGTAGTTTGAAGCAATAGTAGCACGTGCATTGGCCCACTCAACGGCGCATGCGCACAACATCAAAGTGCAATGCTCTGAACTGACCTTCCCGAAACTTCAACTGAGCACTTTAAACCAGACATGAGCATGTGAACTTATGTCACACATTTCTATTTACTCTGATTTATTTGGCTTGCTCTGCGTGTGTGTGTGTCATGGCAAGAAAATTTCGAATGTGCGTGTCGTGCCACAATTGCCAGCACGAACTGCATGTCGGACACTGGCTCCGGCACCACCGTCTTTGATCGCCAAATTAGTTTGTTAAATTAAAGTGTTCACAATGCAATTAGCGGACAGGGGTTTCCAATCTGACACGGCAGGGAAAAAGTTGATTTTTTAATTAATGCAAATAATTATAAAAAAACATATTTACAATCCGCATTTTTGCATACCATTGAAGTAAAGTACTGCCTAATCTTTCCCATTGGCCTTCATTGAACTTTATCGGTCACCCCGACAGGTTGGGCATTCCTGTCATAGACACATGAAAGAACGCTAACCTGTGCACAAGTATTGTAAGTGCAATAGGCCGTTCTCCTTGCACCAGTTTCAACTGAATTTTCAGTTGATTTCAGACATTTTCCAAGCACTACACCCAATTGTAGTGCATGTTCGATTTTGGGTAAATATGCCTAGAGCCCACGCCAAATAAGGACATATATATGTATATATATGTATGCATATATAAACCTTCTTGCTCACCATTCCTTAGAATCGATCCTGAGCCGATTCAACCCTGTCCGACTGCTCTCACTTCTGGTAGTCTTGTAAAGAGCACTGTTCTAGAACCAATATAGAAATTTTATGCATACTCGTAATTGAAGTCAATCAAATTACCTATTCAGAACTTATTAAAAAAAAGTCCACAAAAACGCCCACTTTCTGTACTATATCTAAAGCAATTTTGATCAAATGTAACAAGTCGTTGGGATGGAACTACCAATAAAACATCTGTATAGAATTTGGTAAAACCCGGACCATAAATACAACCACTTTCCTCTCGTCTCTTTCATTTCAAAGAGCTTATCTGACGGACCAACGAAGCATAGAATAATTTCATTCTATCACTCCTATCATGATACCATGTTTGTAATATAGGCCAAAATTGCCCCCATATCTATACTTACTATTACCAGATTTTATTTATACGTATGCATGAATATATCTCGATATCAGCAGAATATGATCGTAGGACCCAATAAATTGGTGTGGCAATATTAAAGTCCGAATAAAGGAACTGTAAAATTCTCAGAGTCCGCACGGTCGACTGAAACTATTTTCCACACGTAGTTCTATTTCATTTTAAGTTTCAATCTTTGGGTTTTTTCCATATAGAAAGACTGCCGATTGTTTGTACGCTTACAACCAATGACAACAGTACTTCGAACTGGTGGACAAGGCTGAACCGCTTCGATGGCGGATGTAAATTATGCATAAATCAATATTTTGTTATAAGCACACACAATTAATACTTATAGAAATCTTTATTAAAAACCGCTTTGATGGGCACCTCTGCATGCCAGTCTTTTGCTTAGCTACCCTAGCTCTATGGCAGAAGCGAAGTCCATGCTGATTTAGTGGCTAATAATCCATATTCCAGTTTTTTTATGCTGCTACAAGTCGCTATCTTAGAAGAGACCTAAAACTTCCTGAATTACCGAATCGAGACCTCCACATGCTTGGCGAAGCTCAACCAAAGTCAACTTGAACCTATGGTCCGAGATCTCACAAGACATTGCACATTCCTTAATGTTTATGTGTATAAAAGAAAACTCTGGCGATGCTTAATCTACAGATTCTGCCATGAAAAGGATGGAACCCCCCTACAATTGTAAATTAAACATTTGATACTAGAGAGATGTGTTCCAAAATATCTGAGGGCTTCATATGATACTTATATATACAATTGTTGGCAGATCATCACACACTAAGGCGATTGTGTACCATTTAATATCTACAGTACAATAAATATCTTTGACATAGGAAGTGTTTGTTCCCTTCCCCACCACCCACGCTAACATCTCCTCAGCAAGCACTCTCCACTTCTTGGAACAATAGAAGATATACACTTATATGTACACGCAGATATTAGCCGTTATAGTTCTTATAATCTAATACAGTCCCCCACCCGCTGTCAGGGTGCAGCAAACACACACACGCATATTTACCATATACAGCGAAGTCATGTGCCTTTGCATGTTGGATGCATGATATCATTCGTTCGCCGACTTTTCCACTGTGCCACTGTTCAAACAAATATCGAAATTTATACAATATAATGTTGTATAAATTGGACTGCAAATTCTTCGAAATTTACTTTTCAAATTAATTGCTGACTGATTGTAATTAAATTGTTGATAAAACAAACAAAAAACATTATTTACCTTTTATATAATTATTAGAACAATAAACAAATTCACACTTCCGAATATATATGTAAATAAGTACATATCTTAGCCCAGAAACACTCATCCCTCGGATGCGTACTAGATAAATTTCAAAATACTCGCTTTCATACATCATCTAAAACCGAAAGACTAGCGGCAGATTACTCCACAGCTTACGGGAAAGGGAGAAAAGGGCCTCTTCACAAACATCAACAAACAAACTACAACGGGAAGGGCACGATGTTGTTTCATCAGACTGCCAAGCAAAAAGCTAAAACTGAAACCCTTATTTTTCCTCCTTGGGTTCGGATTCCAATGACATACTTACGTTAAGGTACATAACCACCGCAATTGGTGATTCAATTTCCTTCTCGTTTCCGACGTGCATCAAGTTTAAGCTGAAATTTATGATGAGTACGAAATTCATTCATTCATTAATCACTTTACAGTATCTTATCAATAAGCATACAAAAAAGCACCTACATATTTCAATAGAGCATGCACCAGCGTCCTGGTCATGGCAATATAAGAAGAAGGTAGGAGCGTGATAAACTAACATTCAATGAAGAAGAAATTTTATATGCGTAAAAAAGAATAGAATCGGGCGCCAATGTCTATAATATATGAGCGACTTATCCTCTAAATAACTGAGCTCTATACTGTAGAGAATTAAGCGGAAACGAGAATGAAGCGAAGCCAATATAGACCACTTATCTTAACACAAAAAATTCCATTTTGTAATCCCATTGTGGTCATATTCTAGATTTGTATATTTTGTAGGTCGGTTCTCGTCAATTAGTGGTAAGCATGTTAATCTACCAATCATAGATGACGGTTTCGAAGCCCCACCCAGAGCTTGATCTCGAAATGCTTCCTACTAAAACTTGTCCTCTACAAATCGAAGACCTTAGTTGCTAGTACGCACCCTTGTAGACATAATGCATTATGGTGTAAGGTGTAACAAACCAAATAAAAAGTAAAGCAAGTGGAAATTTCACGCCCACATTTAGCAACACAGCTGATACTCTCACTATGATGCCCTTGTGTCTTATTGTGATGATAAACCTTATATGAATCTCGAGTTACAGACATAAGAGTACGTTTCCATTGCCATTTTTGGAGCGAAAAAAGGAGACCACCAAAAGAATATGTCAGTGTGCAAACGCAGCATTATTCTATATTAATTTTTGATGACACCAAACTTCTAGGGCTTCTGCCTGCTATTTAATTCTCCATGGACCTGGTAAATGTTGATATGCTCTTATATACGAGTGCATACGTTTTATACCTATATCTATGTATGATTGCTTGTAAGGTGTGTGACACCAAACTTGCGCTCAGTGGAAAATTTTTTTCAAGATTGTACAATTTGCTCCACATGCACACACAAGTAATCAAGCCACCAAGCCACCAAGCCAACAAGCTACCATTCCGACAGTCAATCAGTCAGTCGACAGTGCAACTGTTGCAACTGTTACAGTTCCAAATCGGAGCAGATTGTCACGAAAATTTTATCACGTTTTCCGTACGCGATTGTTGCACTGGCTGACTTGGATGGATGGCATGCAGAGCTAAGACGACACAGCGAAAATCAAAAAGCTGAACACGCGCGCCGACTGGGTATTTGAGTTGATAGGAATTGTGAACTTGACATTGCCACATATTCAGTGCGGAGCTCATAATAATCTATTTCCCTCTGTCCCACTATTGACGTCTAAATGCACTTTACGTATATGCGAGTACGTGTCTGCATGCGCCGACACTGTTTCAAAAATCTTTTCCTCAAACAATTACACACACACACACTCACACACAAACATGCACGTAAGCACAATACACAATTAGCGAAATGTGTGCCAATAATTAAGTAATCCATTTCAGCTCTTGGTATTCTCGAATTGACCTATCTACGAATGTACGAGTAGGTATGTACGACCCTCAGGGAAAGTAGGAGAAGTGCTCTCATGAAAAATGTACGATTTGATGCTAATATCTTGGATAAGGAGGGTTGAACGAATGTTTTTGTATCATTTTTAGTATGACCACATTGAGACGCAGAGAACACAGAGAAAAGAAACTCTTTTTCGCTACCAGCGTCCGTAGCGGACACACCACGATTCTGAGTCGATTCAACACGATTCTGAGTGGATTCACCACGATTCTGAGTGGATTCAACACGATTTTCAGTTGATTCATGCACAACGTCCGTCTGCTTTGTTTCGCTGCTTTGCCGTCTGACGTTTAAGTTTCTTTACTCTGTATACTCCGTTGAGAAGGCCACAGAAGGGTTTCACTCTTTGAAACACCAAGTGGGGGTTTTTTTAAGAGAAAATAGTGAGAATCAAAATTTTTCTGCTTTGCTTCTGCGAAATACTAAGTGAAAGCTTTCTTCAAGAGAAGGTCTCATCAAAATGATATTCATCCAAACTTTGACATTCGATTTATTTAATAGACCTGAAAGATCTATTGTGTTGCCCATATTTATTTGAAAGATGAGGATAGTCTCTACAAAACTCTGACATTGTTGAACAAAAGTTGACTTCTTGAAGCGAAGGTCTTCCAAAAATAATGTTCACTGCTTCGCTTCTGCGAAATATTATGTGGATATTTTGTTGCGTTTGCAACGATTTCAGATTTCAGATCTCAACCGATCATCGATAATGATAGATTTTGGTGTTCAGAATGTTTCCGTGCTTGTATTTAAGCTACGCCTCTCAACGATGATGTTTTGAAACAAATTACGAGTCTTCTACCAAAAATTACTTACTTAGTCCAATGCTCAATATTATATTCAGTGATCAAGCTGGGTATCCAACAATTTCCTACCGACATGCTGACGTAGTGGGTACGTGTAGAGCATTATAATATTAATAATAGGGAAAACGGCATGTGAATCTTAGCAGTGGCAGCGTCAGGAGCGGGTGTGTGTGTGTGTGTGCATTTTTGGGGAACATGGTAGTAGCCCAGTTTCGTTGGCACACATATATTTACCAGTATATGGCGACTCGCAAACACTAACGACCCCCCCATCCCCCCACTTTATGACTGCTCTTGGAGAGTAGGATCTCCCGCTCGGTTAATGCTTGCAATTAAATCAAAAGATGTACAACGTTCTTATAGCTGATATTCTGTCCTCTAGCGATCTCTTTTGGTGTATCCACATATCTGTCTGTCCGTCTGTCTGCCATGCATGTCCGTCCATCCATATATCTGTTTTTAGTGTGGGATTATTTTAATTGCAAATTACAAATTTGTGTGTGTTTCGAGTACATGTACGCGACTATATGTATGGATGGATGGATGGATGGATGTATGTATGTACTCAAGTGATATATAGTTTAGAGCAGTGCGAGCGCCATATTCCTCTTCGTATTATGAATTAATTATAATCTGTGCTATTTCACATTTTTGTACACTTTCTGCAGCTCATCTCACAATTGCTGGTACAGCTGCCTTAAACTCGGGACGATAAAAGCGAAACGAGATATTTATAATGAATAAAAATGGCCACAACAATCCAGCATTTGTCAGTGATGGCAGCGTTGATAAGCAACCGAAGAAATATTCACTAGAATTGGCGGAGAAAGGTGGCAAAGCAGTCAACGACAAGGATCCAGATTATAATCCGTACGAGCATCGCGATGTGGAGCATCCAACTACGTAAGTAAACCCACCCTGCCACTACACACATGCACCGACTCTCACACATACGCAGGCACACTGCACACTCCCACTCACACACACACACACACACACACACACACACATGCATTCATGCCGTAATTTATGCATATTTTCCTTCATTGCAGCAATTCCGAAACGCTGTTTCACCTGCTGAAAGGCTCACTTGGCACTGGTATTTTGGCCATGCCGAATGCCTTCAGAAACGCCGGCTATGTCACTGGCTCGATTGGCACCATCGTCATTGGCTTCATCTGCACCTACTGCATCCATCAGCTGGTGAAAGCTGAATATGAACTCTGCCGCCGCAAGAAAGTACGACGAGTCTCTTATGTTCTTCTCGTTTGTAATTCACTAACTTGGATATGGTATTTTACAGATGCCCAGCATGAATTATCCCGGCGTAGCTGTAATGGCCTTGGGGGAAGGACCCACATTCTTCAAAAAATGCGCTCCCTACATCGGTCACGTTGTGAATACGTTCCTCTTGATTTACCAACTAGGCACCTGTTGCGTTTACGTGGTCTTCGTCTCATCGAACATAAAATCCATTGCGGACTATTATCTGGAGACGCCCATCGATGTGCGTCTCTGCATGGTTATCATACTGCTTCCGCTGATATTAATAAACTGGGTACGCTACAGGCAACAATTGCCACAATCCGTTTATGTACACATCTAAGTCTAAGTCCTCTCACGTCTCTAGGTGCGTAATTTGAAGTACTTGGCTCCTTTCTCCACAATAGCCAATGCAATCACCATGGTGTCCTTCGGCATTATCTGCTATTACATTTTCCGCGATCCGGTCACCACTGAGGACAGAGTGCCTTTCGGCACAGCCGCAGACTTCCCACTCTTCTTCGGCACAGTGCTGTTCGCGTTGGAGGCGATTGGCGTTATCCTGCCGTTGGAGAACGAAATGAAGACGCCAAAGAAATTCGGCGGCAATTGCGGCGTCTTGAATGTGGCCATGGTGCTAATCGTCTTTCTGTACGTCGGCATGGGTCTGTTCGGTTACCTAAATTACGGCGATGATGTGGAGGGTTCCATTACGCTAAATCTTCCAGCTAAGGATATGTGAGTGTGGCGTGTGAACTTTTTGTTTGTGTACGATTTATTCTAACTCACCATGCCCCCTTTTCCCATACAGTTTAGCTCAGAGCGTCAAGGGCATGTTGGCCTTTGCCATCTTCATTACGCACGGTCTGGCCTGCTACGTGGCCATCGACATTACATGGAACGACTATGTGGCGCGGCAGCTGGGACCACAGCGCAAGAAAGTCTTCTGGGAGTACGCTGTGCGCACCGCTCTCGTACTGGTGACGTGTAAGTGACGATTTGCACCTCAGCAAAACATCAATATGCATCATGGTTGTTTTCTTACAGTCCTCCTCGCCGTCGCCATACCCAATTTGGAATTGTTTATCTCGCTTTTCGGGGCGCTCTGCCTGTCCGCCTTGGGCCTGGCATTTCCCGCACTCATCCAGATTTGCACACACTGGTACTACACCGAAGGCCTGTCCAAGGTTTGGCTGCTGTTTAGCAACTTCACGCTCATCATTGTGGGCGTGCTCGGATTGGTGATTGGCACGTACACATCGCTCTCGGCGATTATAGATTCATTCTCCGAATAATCCCTGCTCGCTATTGTTAGCAATGAGTTATTATTAAATACATTCCCTTAATATTAATTTTAAAGTCAAAAGTATTAAACGTTACACTAACAACGAAAACAACAACAAAACAACAAAAAGTTAACAAAAGCAAGAAGCACACTCAGACCGAGTCACAATGGGCCCAGCAATTCGACACTTCTTCAATGCAATTTATATTTATGTATTTTTAATTAATTTGTATTAAGTTTGTGATATTTAAAGGTAATTACAACAACAACCGCAGCAAAGGTTTTCACCAAAAGCAACAACAAAAACAAGAGCCCAATCGTAATTGTTAACCGCGGCTCTGAGGCAGGCTTCGAACGCCATTTATATACAGTTTAAGTATGTTCTATAAAGCAACAAATGTGCGCGATGCAAGTGCAACTCTTGGAGAAATCCGTTCCAGACGCATTCCTCCAAACGTGGCACTTGCGCCGCTTTAACTCTGAAACACTTGTCAACAAGGGAAATTGAAATTTTTATTTAATGTGTCTGTTTAAATAGTTGTCGTTTAATTTTAAAGAATATTGGTATTTCAATAAATTAAAAATGCTTATGGAAACGCAAAGTACACGCGCGAGCCTGTCCCGCAACTCTGCTCTCAAAGCGGTTGTACAGCTCCATAAGTACATATAAGTTAAAGTATTGGTTGTTTAATGTACGCCAGATGCGAACGCAAATAAAAATTATTTATAAATGCAAACAAAAGAGTGGTCAACTGAACTTGTTCAGCGATGGTCCTGAAGGACGTTCGAAAGAAAATTTCCTTAGGCAACCTGCAATGGTACTCAAGTGTGTACGAGGCAGGAGAGAAAAATATGCCAAAATGTGAACGTGACCACTAAAATTGCTTATTGCCTTTCATATCATGCGAGTATAAATGAAATTTCAGATTGATCGAATAATATTTGCGAAGCAAATTGTTTTCATTTTGGTTAAGAAATTGAAAACGCTCTTCTGCATTCTTACTAGTAAATTGGACGAAAGAGCAATGAACTAGCAACGCCGTTCTAAGGCAAAGTCAGAGCATCAGAAAAGTATACAGAAATACTACTTCCGAAAGCAACTCGTCGTCTGTAACTGAGAGCCACAAGTCAGGGGGCAAAAAATATGCAAACAAATTCCTCTGCAAGTAATTGGAATTTATTCTGATAGCAGAAAGTATGTTATTCCTTAAGTATGTGGCGCTGTCCTTGCGCTGACTATCACCATCCCAAGTATGGGAACTTTTTAGTCAGTGCTTGAACGGCGCCACACCGTGGTATCACAATGGGCCATTATGTGTGCTCAAGTGTGATTTTGGCAAACTGGGCGGCCACTCCTACCTCACCTAACCTAACCTAAGTATGTGGTTTCTACTGGCACCCTGAGTATATTATTTTCCATAACCCGCATCTACCATTCCATTCAAACCTGTTGCTCTTCACAGCTTACTCCAATAATGACAGTGTATAAAGTGAACTGAACTTCTCTTCTAGTGTAAATCGGACAATAAGAAAAATTACACTTTGTAATGTCATAAAAACCTCCCGGACTGATATCCAAAAAATTATTTCGAAAAGCTGGGCAACACGTACAAATTGGTACATACCTCCAGTTCGACTGCTTCATGATACAATACCTCTCGCGAAGCTATAACATTACTTATGCGAGAATATATGTGGGCTAGGGTGGTTTTAAAAAATCGATGTCGGATTTTGTTTGGGGGCACCCCCCCAAAATGTTTCATTTTCTTAGATTTTAAGATTGCCAAAGTTTGAGCACAATTGGAAGATGTTAACCCGTTCCACTGGGGCCTCAAAATTTTGAAAATCTCGATTTTTTTGGCAGTTTGGCGACTTCGGCGACCCATATCTCTGGAACGGCTAAAGCTATTTGCCCGTGTCATACATCAAATTAAAGGCCATGCTGTTGATGGCCAAGATATATCAATGCCAATTGTAACAGCTCTTTGTAGTCGTCTCTTGGCTGGCATTCCATTAGTTTTCTTTGCAGTTCTTCTTTGATATTCTCTACTTCTTCTTTGGGCAGTAGTTTCAAAACATTCTCGCCTACATCGAACTTGGATTTATCAATCGCCGACCATTCTTTTTGAAATCTCTTGAATATGTCTGGTTGAGGTCCCGATGTGCTTCCAAACTTGCAGTCAAAAACCCCTCTCACTGTTCAGCGAATACTTTTCAACTGACCAAGAAACAAAATCATAAAAGCAAGAACCACCTAGCTATCCTTCTCTTTTTTTAATAACAGACTCTGAACCCCTGGACTTCTACTTAAAATATAACAATAGGTAGTAGGGTAACCCAATACATTTTTAAACTAGCTTGGGGTCGATACAGTGATACAGTATGAGGAAAAAATAGATACATACCTGACATTAAAAAAAAACATTGTTGTGGGTCTAAAATTAACGGTATACCATAGCAAACATATTTAAATGAAATGGGATTCCAAATTACAAGTATTTGTCCATAATAAGCAATAATAATACAAATAACGCATCTTCGCTCTCAGGGGTACCTAGTCATGTTTTTAGGGACATTGGCTCTATTTTTTCGGTTTCAGTACTAGTTGCGTATTTATTGTGTAGAATATAAAATGTTAAAAACAGTATCGCCTTCAAGTTGATGTATGACACGGGCAAATATATTAAACCGTTCCAGAGATATGGGTCGGCAAAGTCGCCAAACTGCCAAAAAATCGAGATTTTCAAAACTTTGAGGCCCCAGTGGCACGTGTTCACATCTTTCAATCTTGCTCAAACTTTGGCAACCCTAAAATCTGACAGAAAGAAACATTTTAGGGGGGTGCCCCAAAAAAATTCTGACATGTTTTTTTTACCCTATGAGATAAAACCACCCCAATGTGGGCACATAGCTATGTTCATATGCAGCGGAGCAAATAGAAAAATGTTTCGGAGGGCTTCTTCGATATCTTAAATTAATTTATTCTCAGACGCATATTCCCTCGAACCCCCATAATCAGATCATCATTATTGAGTTTTCTACGAGCTCATAGTAATATAAAACTAGAAATATAGAAAGAAAACACAGGCGTTTATTTTGTTTTAATAAACGAATTTATTACACTGCTAAAACATATTTCCGCAATATAATTGAAATTTGCGCAAATATGCTAAGAACAAGCGCCGATTATTAAATGTATGCATGCACGTAGCTTGAGCAAATGCACAATTTGCAAATATAAGGAAACATTTTTTAAGTAAATACTCCAAATTCGAAAAGATAAAGGAAAAGTAAACGTAACATTAATGGCCATGATGCAAGCATTTCAACTGAAAGTACTATATTTTAACAATTATATATGGAACACCAAATATCCAGATGAACTGCATTTGTAGCGGGTTTTACATATGTCAACTGATTTACATATTAATTAAATATTAGTTTATTTTTTAATAATCTTCATATGCCTATTTTGTTGTTGTTGTCCACTGAGTTTACTGTGTAGCAATTGTTTTTGTTTGACACTTTATTTTCGTGGCTAAAGTTTCTGTTCGGTACGTTAACTTCAGCCTAGTTTTTGTTCTTGTAATACTCCCACAACCAATATATAGCCAAGTCGGCAGTAATTTATTATTGTTTTCAAATATGTTCGCATCTATGCGAGAACATATTTGCATGTATTAAAATTGTCAAGCTTATATTTTTAATTGAATTGGAAATTAATTGAATTGTGCGTGTATATTTCTTCTTACAAATACTACTGACAATATATAATTTTTTGTTCTTGTTGTTGGTGTTACTTTTTATCGGTTATTATAATATTGTGATTGGTTTTTATATGAAGCCTGATTCCACTGCTATTGCCCCTTATGCATATTAATTGAAACAAACTTATTAGGATCCATTTGCTAAATTCTATCAACGATCGGATTCAACAAATTATTGATTATGAACGGTGGTAATGGGATTTGGCTTACCAGAAATCACAACTGTTGATCATTAAAAGTAATATGGGTAATGCAAGTTCGCAGGCAATATCTGCTCTTTCCTTTTATATTTTCTTGGGTGTTGTACGTTTTATGATAAGGAGGAATAGCAAGGAAATCAGGCTTCTTATTTCCTCAATGTTTTACAATTTAAAATTCAATTTGTCATACAAACGAATTTAAAGACTTCCTCTGTATAACTGGGACTTCGGATGCTATCATCTTTAATGTTTTCTAATTGGATGTGACAATAGTATGCCTTAAAATGGACTCGCATGCATTTAAATAGCGGGAGAGTCCGGGTATACGGGCTCTTCCCATTTATGATGCACTTCTGGGGTCAAATTGATAATCTGCACATGCACAGCTTGATGCTTCTCGAACTTCGGCGGTATGGCGCACAAGCGGTACTTCACTTCATCACCTGGAAGTGGTACGTATTCTCCATCCACACTGAAACCAAACATAAATGCGTTAATAGAATTTACACAACCCCAGGGAGGAGCGCAAGGCCCACGAGTTTATATAAACGGATGCAAAGTGCATTTGAGGTGCACATAAAAAACATTACAAAACCAATGTTTTATGGCTCTAGCTGTTAGGGTGGTAATAAAACATGCATTAGTATCCTTGTATTGCACAATTTATGAATACCCCTAAGCATATGCAAATTGTTCTAATTATATTTGGTACATATTCAAAAATACAACATACTCAGATATATGACAGAAAAGATCCTCTCCACCCGATTTGGGCGTTATGAAACCATGACCTTTTGACCGACTAAATGATTTCACAATACCGGTTTCAATTGGGTTATCCAAGGCACGAGCCGAACTAGAGACGGAAAATATTGCGTAAATAAAATGAAAAGCAGTGAAACAAAAGCATTTGGACAACTTACGTTGAAGCGGTACGAGTACGCTTCGTAATAATGGGGCTTGGTAGCTGGAGGCTGCATGGGCTTTGATTACTGTTCTGGTGATGATAAACGTGTGGTTTACCAGTTGTTAGTTTTTCCGGAGTATGTGGTTGAGACATTTTGTTCGTACGCTAATAAATTTGCCAAACAGAGTTTATTCCAGTTGCTCACGCCAATCTTCGGAATCGCAATTCAGTCAAACACGCTTCCTCAAAAAGCCGAAACAGATATTACTTGGTTAAGGAATTTTTACTATGGACCACGTATCTCGGACGAGAATAAACACTTTATACAACTATTCCTAGGTTTTTTATAAACAATTTTATGTATATACTAAATATGTATAATACTAAAAGGAGTTTCCAGTTTATATGTAAGTACTGCAATTGTAAGGCGCTACGCACTCCTCATTAAAAAATGTCAAATTTGCAGCTGCTAAGCTTCAGGGTTGATTCTTATTCGGCAAAAATCGCCATGAATCACGGCCATGGCAGAATAATTACCAGGTAAACTTCTGAAGTAGTTCTACCCAAAGCAAGCGAAGTTTTGTGTGTACTATATGTCGAAATTACAATAAACTCATTGAACAAAACTGTCTCTTGGGGACACTATCAATTGACCATGCATGCGATCTGATTGCATTTCACAGCTTTTTAAAATGATTGATGTTGGAAATACACTACGCTCACTAAAGCTTCTACCCGGTAACAGAGTGCCCAAAGCAACAGGCTCCAAACACAATTGGGAATCGACCATGATTCATTTCAGATCGACTACTCTAAAAAATGTTGTTGTAAATACAGGGTTAACCTGTTAATGTCAAAACGGCATTTAAACTTTGATTTTTGCTTGTTTTAAGGTAATCTACTTTTTAAGAATTAAACAAAATCTGAAAACACGGGAATTTTAATAATCAATTTTACCAATATATCGTGTAAAGCGGAAATCAGTTGCTAGATAGTAAAATAACACTCTCCTGTCTTTAAATCATTGAGAACAAAATGAAATGAAAACCAGGAAATCTTAACCCTACGTCTCCACGGGCAATTTTTGATGGCATAACATCTGTCAAATTTGATAGCAATGGTTGGCAATATTTTAATGGTGGGCATTGCGATGTTATGCCATTGTCATTTTGAAAATGCCGTCAAGCAATCTAGTTAACTGTGCCCACGCTTGAAAAATATTTTTATTTATACGATGAAGAGGAAAAAAGAAGGAAACCGAAATTCTGGGTGAATCCTTTGTTACAAAGAATGCAAATGCACAGTCTCCATTCATTTTAGCGTTTTTAATAATTTAATAGATGCGGTAAAACGAAAATGTCCGACGATGCTTCCATTGTGAGCGTCACGAAAAAATGAAAAAAGGCTGTCAAACAAACAAAATGACAACTGATTGCAACACAGCACGTTGGCAATTTATGGCATAGCATATTTCATAACATAAATTGCGAACTTGCAGCAATTTGGAGCCTCCATTGGCAATTTGCTTGAAATTGCCAATGGCATGCCATCAAAAATTGCCCGTGGAGACGTAGGGTAAGATAGACTACTACAATGGATGTTAGCATAGCTTTAACATAGTGTCTCGACTAGCTATAATTCATGGCAATGTTCATGGCTTAACATCAAAATGTTGAGTGGAGACTCCATATGTTAATGTCATACCAAAAAAGTTTAACATTATGTCAAGACAGCAGTTCTGCCAGAAACCCTGACATAAATTTGAAGTTTCATTCGATTTGAACGTTTGTCTTTTTAAAAATGGCACAAATTAAATTTAATAGAACCGAAATAATTAATTTAATAATTATTTATCGAGAATTTGAGTGTTTGTGTTATTGCAAACTGTTCAATTTCTCATTGCAGTTTTTTGAACTCTCTTAAAGCATTCAATGCGAGAACGCATCTCTGTTGTTTCCTGTTCAAAGTCATTGATAAAATGAAATGTTTTAACATAATTTGCCCACTTCATATTCTGACAGCCATCAGCTACTCTGACATGAACATGAACATTGCCATTAATTATAGCTAGTCGAGACACTATGTAATAGCAAAGACCATAGAGACGGGACACTTAAACGTCAAAAATTCAATACACAAGGGGCAACCGTTGCAGCAACTTCATTACTGTGTATACAGTGTAATCAAATGGACCTACGCGCAAGAAAGGCAAATTTTCGAAATGAGTGACGTACTAAGGGAATTATTATTCAATTATTGTTTTTGACAAACTGCTGTATAAAGATGAGGAAGTGGAGATCTAACCAAAAAAGAAAAAAAGAATGTTATCAAAATATTGGCTTTTAAAGAAAGAAGAATTTTCAAATTATATATTGTTGAAGGAATTAAAAGAAAATTACCCAAAAGACGAGCAACTAAGCTACACACGAGGCAACCGTCGAAGAAACATGCCTTGTTTGCAGCAACGGTTGCCGTGTGTTTATGCAGCATAACTACCAGAGAAGAATTATGTAAACGTCTGCTTGTCCAAGGATTTTTTAGCGAAATTATTCAATACTTCTTATAAAAATTTGGTATTCTAACTTGTGTTAGAATTATTAAGGAAACTGAGAGACTCTCAGAAAATATTTCTATTGTATTGTTGGGATAGTGATGAGATTTGGTATTTTACCAAATATATTAGCAGAGAACCCAGAGAACCGACACTTAAACGTCAAATTTTCTGACGTTTAAAAAAACTGTCTCTGTTTATCATTAGTTGCCTATATGGATAGGTTTGTTTGTCGCATGTGTAAGTGTGCACAAAGCGAGAGACATTCAAGTTTCACGTCTCTGTAGTCTCTGATATTAGTGTCTTGTTTTGCTGTTGTGGTTATATTCAAGAACGTCTCACTTATTAAGTTTGTTTACGTTGCATGAACTCGTGGAGTACGAGTTCATTCTCAGTATTCTTCAGTTCAGTAATTTGATATTTGCGACGCGAACAGGAAAGTGCAGTAACAGTTCATAGAATCAAGGTTTAATTAAAAGCTGAAAAGTATAAATGAATTCTATCATTGTAATTAATAAATTTTAAAAGGAAACAACATAATAAACAATTGATACATTATTAAGTAGTTCTGGCGAAGAACAAGAAGGGGAATTACGTTCTTACAATGGGAATGATAGTTATTAATTATTTTAAATTCAAAGTGGGTATTTTATATATAGTTCAATTTAAAATTATGGGAGTAGAGAATTAAAAAATGTTCGTTACTTTTCCAAACAGAACATGAACTGAGCTGCGCTAGAAAAATTTCAGTGCAGCAGGTTCATGACAGTGCAAAGAAACTCGCGGCGCGAACCAAGTTCAGGACAGAAAGTGCAGCGAGTTCATGCGACGCGAACAGACCTATTATCTTGCTGTTCTTTAATCTGGCCATGGACATATTAGTACTATTGGATCTATTACCAGAGAATACAGAGAAATTACTTGTTTTGCGCACACTTACACATGTGCAAAACTGTAGTAGTGTGGTTGATTTTCTTCAGAGTTCTGGTTAACCAATGATTAACAAACCTATCCATATAGGCAACTAATGATAAATACAGACAGTTTGTTTTAAACGTCAGAAAATTTGACGTTTAAGTGTCCCGTCTCTATGGTCTCTGCTATTACATAGTGTCTCGACTAGCTATAATTAATGGCAATGTTCATGTTCATGTCAGAGTAGCTGATGGCTGTCAGAATATGAAGTGGGCAAATTATGTTAAAACATTTCATTTTATCAATGACTTTGAACAGGAAACAACAGAGATGCGTTCTCGCATTGAATGCTTTAAGAGAGTTCAAAAAACTGCAATCAGAAATTGAACAGTTTGCAATAACACAAACACTCAAATTCTCGATAAATAATTATTAAATAAATTATTTCGGTTCTATTAAATTTAATTTGTGCCATTTTTAAAAAGACAAACGTTCAAATCGAATGAAACTTCAAATTTATGTCAGGGTTTCTGGCAGAACTGCTGTCTTGACATAATGTTAAACTTTTTTGGTATGACATTAACATATGGAGTCTCCACTCAACATTTTGATGTTAAGCCATGAACATTGCCATGAATTATAGCTAGTCGAGACACTATGTTAAAGCTATGCTAACATCCATTGTAGTAGTCTATCTTACCCTACGTCTCCACGGGCAATTTTTGATGGCATGCCATTGGCAATTTCAAGCAAATTGCCAATGGAGGCTCCAAATTGCTGCAAGTTCGCAATTTATGTTATGAAATATGCTATGCCATAAATTGCCAACGTGCTGTGTTGCAATCAGTTGTCATTTTGTTTGTTTGACAGCCTTTTTTCATTTTTTCGTGACGCTCACAATGGAAGCATCGTCGGACATTTTCGTTTTACCGCATCTATTAAATTATTAAAAACGCTAAAATGAATGGAGACTGTGCATTTGCATTCTTTGTAACAAAGGATTCACCCAGAATTTCGGTTTCCTTCTTTTTTCCTCTTCATCGTATAAATAAAAATATTTTTCAAGCGTGGGCACAGTTAACTAGATTGCTTGACGGCATTTTCAAAATGACAATGGCATAACATCGCAATGCCCACCATTAAAATATTGCCAACCATTGCAATCAAATTTGACAGATGTTATGCCATCAAAAATTGCCCGTAGAGACGTAGGATGCAATTAATTAATGGCATCCTAGGTTCCTTATTCATATTTCATACGATTCACAACAAACCAATGTTTATAGATGTAAAAGTCTCTCGAGAAATGCGTCTCATCCAGAATGCTCAGCTTCCATATTATGTGCTAAATATTGAAAATTAGCTTGCATATTTGATTTGTTCGCATTTTTCTATAATTTAAATTTTGACAGCTACCGAGGGAAAATTGGTTTGAAAAAATTTGTTCTTGCAGCCACCATTAGAGAATACAGAGAAATGACTGGAAATGTCTATTGTTTTGCGCACACTAACACATGTGCAAAACTGTAGCAGTGTGGCTGATTTTCTTCAGAATTCTAGTAAACAAATGATAAACAAATCTATCCATATAGGCAACTAATGATAAACAAAGACAGTTTTTTTTAAACGTCAGAGAATTTGACGTTTAAGTGTCCCGAGCCTATGTCTCCTATGTTCTCTGTTCACCATGTAAGTAAATTCACCTTGATCAGTGGTGTACTTTGTTACAGCGGGTGATTTTGTTCGTCGTGTTTATTGGTATATATTCTGCAAAAGTGGTGACTTAGTAATGCAAACATTCACAATAGTGACAGTTCTTGTAAATAAATTGACCACTTCAATCGCGCTGTAACGAAAATCAGCCGCTTGCGTTGTTTGAATGAATAATTTTACTATTTCGAGTGGGCTACACAGTGCCCCTTTGTTATTTTCATTGTATAAAAAAGATTTTGTTTCGTAAATAGATTGTTTAATATCAACTGAGGAATACTGATTGCGTTTTACGGTTGAAAGTAGAAAGTAATGCAAAACGCTGATTTGCCGAATGATGATACCAGTACTGACCACGACAATGGTGCTGATGGGGCGGTTGCGACAGATGTAGAGCCTGTGTTGGCGGCGCCCGATGTAGACATTACAGAACAGACCCAATATCGTATGCGACTACGCCCAAGACGTAGTATCGTACTTCCTCGAAATACTGACCATGATTATTTGGCCACTAGCGGAGTAGATGAAGTTTACGACTTCCTTTCGATAGATATAGAAGCGATAATAGAACCGCTAATTCAGGCACGAATGGAGAGTGAAAATTTGTTTGAACCACGACAACCACAAGAGCAGATTGATAGTCTTGCTGAAGAGAACACAGATGAAGACGATATTCCCCAATCTTCTGCAAGTCGTAAGTGAATATCTTATTTGTTTAAATATTTAATTGTATTTACAATTTATTTTGAACATACTTCCACAGAACTTTCACTTGAGGCCGCTGCAGGAGATAGCTCTTCTGCTACTGGAGTACCTTGCTCTTCCCCACCTAGAAAGCGCCTACGTAAAACTCAACACACGCCTAAGGTGAAGTCTATTAATGATAATGATGATGATGTTGATGAAGATGACGACGATGATGGGTTTACCTGCCCCATATGCTTTGAGAGATGGGAAATGTCTGGCGATCATCGCCTCGTGTCGCTGCGGTGTGGTCATTTGTACGGCGAAAAGTGCATTCGACGCTGGTTGGATGAAAATATGCGCCAATCGGGTATCAGGACCTGTCCGCAATGCAAGAAGAAAGTCATGCCCAAGGACATCAGATATATTTATGCGAAACGAGTGCGTGTAATTGATCGCTCTGAGGAGTACCAGTTGCAGAGTGACCTCCAGAAAGAACGGATACTAAACCAAAAGCTGCAAGTTGACTTAACTACACTTAGGGTCAGCTATAAGACTGTGCAGAACTCAATGGAAGTACTTGTAGAACAAAATGAACGCATGAAAAACTTATTGCAAAACGGTGGCGGCGCCGCTGCTTTGAGCAATAATGCTAATAAATCTTCTTTGTTCCAAACACAATATAAACTTTCCCTAGAGAATACCATTTATCTCTCCCATGACTCTGGCAGTCGTATAATGATATATTCTGACCAGCACTCACAATTGATCATTTCGCAGAAGAGTTCCCAAAATCTATTCCCCGGGCACGGTTTACGCTTTTTAGACGTATCGACATTTCGCGCAACTCAATTTCTGTATACTTGCTTAAAACCGCTGAGAGATATCTGCTTAAACGGGGATCAGCGATTAGTAGGCGTCACGTACATAGACAAACACATGAAATTATTCGATTTGCGCACGAACCAGATGGCTACGACGTTCTCGCCGGCAGAGAAGGATCTCTTCGCCTGCGCCATAGATCGCGATGTGCGAGAAAATTCGATCTATTTGGGAGCTAATGACGGCACAACCTTTCTGTATGACATACGCTTCCCGCAAACTGTAGTAGAAGAGTACACCACTGAAGGTAGGGAATTCGTTGTTTGTAGATGTAGAGACAGAGTTTTAATTTAAAGCTATTTTTCCAATTCTTAAACTGTTTTATGAACTTTCACCAGGCGATACGAGTCCTGTGATTAATATTGAACCCATGCCGGCAACATCCATCTTCCCACATGGCGGAGTGCTGGTGTGCAAATTGCAGTCATTGTGGTTGTTTGAGTACACCTCAACCGCTAGCACGATTGAACCGACTCAACTCAATGTCCAGGGGCACTTTGTTTCAATGCGCTATGACTCTGAGCGCGAAACACTACTTGTTTCGGCACGGAACAGCTCCCGCTATACGCGATCACGTTATATATTCGGAAAACTAACTAAAATGGACGGGAATCCTGTTTTTGAAGTACAAGTGACATTCTTTGGATCAACAGCTGCGCCCCTGATGTCGCGTGCTTCACAAGTTACTGTCGACACAAACAGTCTTGTTTGTGGCTACATACAAGATGAAAGAACCCTGGCGCTCTTCGACACGGTAAGGCAACAACGACTGCAGTCGGTTCCAGTGCAAGACGTGATCTACGACACCCGGGCAGTGTATTTGCAGAACAGTATCAATTATCTGGCTGCCCTCTCTGAAAATAAATGCCGTATGTACAAAGTGACACCCAGATTGTAAGGATCGCAATGTGATTTTACGCTTGAGCCACCCAACCTTAATCAACCTCAATGATAAGGACTCAATTTATTTTATACATGTGTGGCCCTTCAAGTAATTTACTAGTATGTATGTATATCTAAAATAATCATAATAATATAAAAGAAAAATATCAACAATGATTAAGACTATATGTTAGCTGAATGTTGCCAAACCTTTATAAAAATACTGTTCGATCAGCTCTATAAAAATACTGTTCGATCAGCTCTAGATCAATGGCAGACCCTTAAATATGCACGCATTCACACCACACACCCAAGTGTTCCATTCAATATGTGGCTGAACATTTTGTAAATAAGTGTTTTTTAGAGGAATCTTCTCACTTAGTTTATTTAGGATTGGCTTGCTGGTGCATATTAATCTAGATGTCTGTGACTGAGGCACAAGGCACCACTGGATGTATAGTGAAAGCACAACTCTCCTGTCACAAATTGTTAACAACTGCTTTCCAGTGGCAGACACGGAGAAAACAAGTGTCACGCGTTCCTCAATGAGTGGAAGGCAATTGTGAGTGCATACATTTATTACATATTACTACAGTTTCCTTGCAGAATTTGGCTCAACTTTTGCTTTGGTTCACTTCCCACTTTGACCGTTACGCTGAATACTCATTATGAATAGCTCACAAAATAATGAATAATGTGTGCAGGGAGCAATTACGATTTGGAAGAGACAAAATCGATATTAAGAAACATTAGAAGATCATGACTTGGGCGAGAATTGAGCCAGCAAGCTGACGTCTGCACTGCCCGTGGATGCCGATCCTTTTACATCATTTTAATTGCAATACTCAATACTCAGTGTTGATCCCAATGTGTGCACGTGTGTTTTTCTGTGAGCTTGTGTTTGAGTGCATTCCAAATAGGTATTGCGTCTAATATTAATACTGAATACTTACTTATGGTCTGTTAAAAAATTGTGAAAATAAGTCTTGTTTTTAATATAAGTTATGTTATTTTAATAGTATTTTATAAAATGATTTAGTTTAAATACACAGTAGTGTACAAATATTCATATATAATATACTTAGGAAATTCTTGGAATAGTGTTTGTGTTGTGCAGCGTGTTTCAGCAGAGGTGGAGCCGCATTCGTCGTTTCCGTTCGTTGTATATGAACCATCATGCCTTTTCAGTGACCACTTCTTCACACTTCGTTCTGGTTGGCATGCTTAAATATGAATAAATGTGAGTAAATGTGAGACTGACAGAGGTCACAGTGCACCTATGTCCGCAGCTACAGAACGAAGTGATCAATTTTCCACGGATTAGCTTCGCCATTGCTGGGCCATGCTGCAGAACGTATGTTTAACGTATAAAGCCATGATGCTAGCTCTTTAGTAAATACCAAACCAAATTACTCCAAACCGGAGGAGGCGTGTAGGAGCGTCCTAATTTATTGGTCCCGCATGTAATCCCTTCTACTTAAAATCCAATAGTTACAAATAAGTGTGTTTGTTCCTCAAGTATTATTAAACTATTCATTAAAAATATACTATAATAACCATATTCAGATTGTTCATATAAAATAAATGGAAAATAAACAATTAAAATCCGTATTCTTTTCGAGTGTGTTCGAAGGTTGCAATAAAGGCCTAAAGAACAAATCGCCAGCAAACCAGGATGCGTGGATGAATTTAGGAAACAATTTTTAATAATTGTTCCATTCTATGATAAAAATGCATAACGACTTTTTTGAGTGCGATAAAATGAGTTCATCTCGAAAGGAAGACTTACTTATAATTTTGTCTGATATCTCTCCCATTTGACATGTGTAGCCATACAATTTGTACTGCTATCTAATATAGGATGGATGTAATTTTAATAATATGATTATTACTATTGTTATTGTGCTTTACACAATAACTAATTATGTCTGCGTTGTGTTTGGGAACGAGTACTAGCAACTAAGGTCTTCGACTTAAAGAGAGAAGATGTGGAAAGAAGAATTGTGAGGCGATGCAGTGGCCCAGATTCGAATTCGCGCTCCCACGACTGCGAAAATAGCATGTTCATTCAGTGTAAACAAATAATAACAAGAATCATGTAAACAAAAATGCTGTGATCAAATTTGTTTACATTTTCTGGCGGGAATGACTCGCATGCAACGTGACGAGCGAGCATTGACCCACATTTATGCTGTGCTTCCACTTTTTACACACTGATATAAGTGCATACACAACCGGTGCACAAATTATGAGGCAACATTGCGGCACAGTGAGTTCTTGAAAAACCGCCTGTTCATATACGTGTGTGCTGAGATCTATATTAATAACACATGGACTGGAACCACATATGGAATTATTGATTGAGTATCGTGGTGTATTCACATAAGAATAAATGGAAATATCTTAACGAATTCTTCGTGAGGAAGAATATGTTTCAAAATATTGAACAAATATGGACTATGTACACACATTTATAGGGATACAAGGATATCAGAATCAAACTGATTTTCATATGAAGTCTCCTAACTAGGTTAGGTGAGGAGTGGCAGCATTCTTCGGGAAAGCTCACTAAAGCACTCAAAGACTCATTATGATGCCATAAAGAACCGGCGCGTCTCCCCCATCTACCGCATGGGGAACCATCGTGATTCCGATATGAACTTGGCTACGTTCCTCATACTTATGGACGATAATTCGATCAGACCATTGAAGAAGGGTGAGGCTAGGAATTTATGTCTTCTCAGGGCTACCAAAGCGCACTGACACATCAGGCGGAGAACGGACTCTTCCTCCTATTAAGGGCCGCAACCGCGATAGCAGTAATTGAATGGCAGCCAAGGTCCTTAAACATGCCTACGAATCAATCAGTGTCACGTGAGCGCAGAGATTGTTGTGCTGATGGCATTTCTGCTGTGGCTCACCAGCTCGGCTCTTGTTCATGGTAGTCCAAGTCTATCTGGCCATATCACAGGTGCGCTCCTTTACTCAGGATAATTTTGCTTCCTTGAGGTAGTCTTGTTGGATAGTCCATTTTACTGAAGATAAGGGTGACATTTTAACGAGTGAAGTGTCCAATCTGACAAATTTGTCGGCCTCGCAGTAGCTTAAAATACCCTGTGTCCAGGCACCCAGTGGAGCTGGACCTGCCAATTCCTTGCCATACTGTTGAAGGAGGAGCGGCGGTCCAGAACAGGCTTTCATGTAGTAAACAAGCCAGCAAGGGCCTGTTATGCTGCCTAGCTGTCGGAGTAAATGTGAGTGGTCACACCATCTATATCATTGCAATTAAAAGCCAATATATAGCCATCACTTCTGCCTGAAAGACACTGCAATGGCCAGGGAGACGAAGGGATAGTTTTAATTTCAGATTGCTGGAGGAAATGCCTCAAGCCACTTTGTTATCTAGCTTGGAGCCATCTGTTGTGACTGCTTATTTACCACCGTATCTTCGAACCATTCCTCTTTGCTAGGATGATGGGCGGTAAACCTATGGTTCAAGTTGGGAGTCGGGCAAGTGTAATCGACGTCTGCTGGGATAGATGTGGCCTGAATTACAATGTTAGCGAGCCCAAAAGGCGACCTGGCCCATTGCGATATAGTACTGAGTCTAGCTGCCGCGCATTTGGCTTGTTGTTTGACCAGAACTGTGGTTGGCAGCCAGCTAAGGATTGCAAACATAGCTCTCGTGGAGGTAGTACGAAGAGCGAGCGCCAGTTATCGTTATGGCCGCTGTTATTCTGACCTTATCTGAATGATCTGATCACTTCAATGAGAGTGGGCAGCGCAGTTTCCATAGCATTGCCTTGGCATGGACATGTTGTGATTTGGATATAAAATTAGGATTTATAGAGCTCCTGATATGAAGATCAAGAACCTATTCCAGAGTTATTATAATAATGGAGGATAGACTGATTGGTTTATAGTCCATGGGCTTAGTATGAGTTGCCTTCCCTGCGTACATGAGCCACTCTTCAGCCGTTAGGAATTAACGACAATTTTAGACATGAGCTATAGATTTGGAGAAGCTATGGTGTGACATGTTCAGTGGCATGTTGGATATCCACGGGAATAATATCGTCTGGCCTGAGAGATTTTAAAAGTTTAAAAGTGTTGATGGCCCATTGGACATGAGCGTTTGCCACTTGAAAACCGGTAGAGTCGTTTGTAGGATCATCAGCTTCACTGCATCCGTGATCAACAAAGAGTTCGCTTCCTGGGAAGTGAGTGTCGAATAAGGGCTCTCGGCTCCTGACTTGGTGCAGGCACCGTCGTGTTTCTGCATATAGTCAAGAGACCTTGGTGTTGTACTCAGAATCTTCCGCAGTTTGCTACTCTCGGAAGAGCTTTCTATGTAACCACAGAAGCCCCGCCAGGACTTTCTTTTCGTATTCCTTATCGCATATTTAAGTTCCCTTTCCTTGCATTTGAAAGAGAATCAGTCGTTGATGATTTTGGCTATATTAAAGAGTTTTCTACAGCAAGCTCCAGATTTCACCAACGTGGTTTTGATTTGCCTATAGGTGGCAATGGATTGCAAATTCGGCAGCGGGACAGTCCACTGAACGATCAATGACAGAGTGATTGCTGATACTGGTGGCACCACACTGTAGACCAGATTACATATAGGACCGGAACTTGGTCCAGTCAGTGCGTTTCCTGTTAATATATGTACTAAGCCCTGCAGAGTCTGAGAGGTCCATGTTTCCTACAAAAAAGCTTATGTATCTGTGGTCCGGCAAGGAGAAGTCTTATGAGATACTCCACTCTTTTAGCAGATGGGAGTAATATTCACTTGTTAGAGTGAGATCGAGGACCTCAATTCTGTGGGAACTTAGGAAGGTGGGCTCGTTCCCTCGATTAGCAATGATCAAGTTATGTGCCAAAATGTAGTCAAAAGTAGGACTCATCTTGCTCGTAAATGTCGGTGCTGCCTCACACCTCGTGATATGCATTAGCACCAGCCCTATGATAACCTGAATATGTTTTTGATTGGCCCCTTGTCCTACGGCGGGGATCACTCGTGGTCGTGCGTCATGTAGTTGGACACGCCCCGGCTTGCTTGGAGTTGATCTCCACTACCACGGCGTCGCTATCCCTGTCACTGAACCTGGGGAGTAAAAGTGCATTGACAGTGTTTTAACGAGAATGCAGGTGCTAGGTTTCTATTGACCCTCCATATCGTGGAATAATAGCTTCAATTCAGTCCACAAACCCGATCGTTTTTGACCCATGAGCTCCCTAATTGAATGGTGAAGGTTCATTTAAGTGACCTTCATCATCATTGGGTGGAAAATTGTTACGTTAGCATCCTCTTCACCCGACAATGAGGATTCTGCCACGCCGTCGGCTGCGAGGTCCATCTGACCAAAGAAGTAGCCAACTAACTCCGAGGAGGTCAAAGCGTCGTCAGTGTCATTGCCCTCAAATTGGATCGGGTTTTCCATGTTGTCTGAGGTCTCTGCTGGCGCTGCTTGTTTGGTACTTAGCTTGTCGCTCATATATACCTTGAGAGAGACTATGCTACTCCCTCCGTTGCAGATAGTAAGGGGTGCCAACGACTCTTCGTTTAGGACTTTGAGGACTCTCCGAAAGTGGCACTTGGGCTCGTCAACATTTGCGACCTTCCTTCCAGTCATGTGCTGGCATTTGGAAATGCTGATTCGCAAGGCCTTTAGGATTGTCCGGAACGGGGATTGCCTTGGAACGGGGATATGTTATGGTTATGGATATGATCATTTGTCACAGCAGCGAGCTTAGCACCTGGCCAGATTTCCCTCAATACCTCGATTGCAAGTTTGTAGATATCCGCAGAATGTTGATTAGATTAACGTGCCCCTGATGCCAACCAGTGTCAAGACATTTGGGCAAGGCGCCAAGATTGGCTGTGACTACAACTTTATAGACGCTGAAGAGCGTTGATAACACTAATCTCCAGTTAGCTGGGGATATAGGGCCGTCGCTGTTGCTGTTATCGACTAAAGCCCAAATGAGGCCCCCCCTGGCAACTTCATTGAAAAGCCGTTTTATGTTCGCCCTGGGAACAGGCAGCTTAGTTCCTTTAGTGTCCAACGTTTTGTTGAGTCTATAGGTACGCCGCCCTTTCTCTTTTCAACATTGTGATAGGGTCGGAGGCGCCGATTCTGTCCAGAATCCTGAAGGCGGACCTCCCGCTAGTGTTGAAGGTGGATATGCAAACGTATACCAGAAGATGAGGAGAGGCTGGGCCTCTACCTGTGGTGGCCGGAGCCTTAAACACCGCAGGTAGGTGGGAGAGAGGAGTAAAAACTGAAGTACCTGATATCTTTATCGAAGTGTTGCGGGTTCTGGCATGAGCTTTGGTAAGTGACATGGCGCTTGAGAACAAGGGCGAACCATCAGCTGCGATTTCCAAGTGCGCCGAGTGTCTAGGTGCCGAGGCGTCAGACCAAGAAGGTGGTGAACGATTGGCCTGCGACTGCCTAGGTTGGCCGTGGGGTTTTTATTTTTATTGTATGCATTGTCCATGCAAATAGGGTCCCTACTCAAGGTGGCTCTCTAAGTCTGAATGTGTAGTCACTTTAAGGGTCCCATGGTTATCTATGCTTTGCAGGGAGGCCATGCTAGGGTTGGCACAAGCCCTTATTGGGAGCAATTAGTTACAGCCGGACCTGCTCTAATTGGGAGTCAGTCTCAACCAAACCTACACCGTCAACTGAATGACGACGGACACAGAATTTACATTGAGGCCTGCCAGAGTCGCTATCTAAGTCCGAATGTGTGGTCACTTTAAGTTTTAACGGTACGGATATAACAGTGACTTTAGACTGGAGCCTTTTACACAAGCTTTCACCCCGGTGGTAATAGGTCCAGAAGCTAAATCCACCAGCTCAAGAGAAATTGGGTACAAAAAAAGAATATGAGAAGGGCGTAGTCTGTGAACAATTGAATATTATGTCGTGCCGGGGAGGAGGTGTGACTATAGATCATTTAGCGTTACCCACAATGCACCATGAGGTAGGTAGGTAGGTAGGAGTGGCCGCCCAGTTTGCCAAAAGCACACTTGAGCACACATAATGGCCCATTGTGATACCACGGTGTGGCGCCGTTCAAGCACTGACTAAAAAGGTTCCCATACTTGGGATGGTGATAGTCAGCGCAAGGACAGCGCCTGGAAAGGCACGACTCCCCCGTCATGTTTCAGGAAACCATCCTGATACTTTGATGAACCTGGCTATGTCCCTAATATTAATGGATGACAGCTCTGTCAGGCTTGTAAGAAATGGGGCACCAAAGGTGCGAATTCTTCTTCTGCTCAAGGATGGGCAGTGGCATAAGAGGTGGAAAACCGTCTCGTCCTCCTCCTCGAAGCCACAGCCTCGGCAGAAGTCATTTGAGGGTAGGCCCAGTCTTTCTGCGTGCTGTCCCATTATGCAGTGGCCGGTCAAAACCGACACAGTTGTCGACAGTGATACGCGATCAAGTCGAAGAAGTTGATTGGTTCTGTTTTTGTCCATGCTTGCCCAAGTTAGTCTAGCCGTGTGGCAGGATTCCTCGTTAGCCCAGGATTTGTAGGCGTCAGCCAGATATTTCCGTTTGATTTCGAGCTTGGCTGTTGCCAGTGGAATGCCGATGTTTACAGAGGGGTGAATGTCATGCATTAGCGTGCCTGCCTTGGCAAGCTCGTCCGCCTCGCAGTTTCCCGGGATTTCGCTGTGTCCGGGAACCCAGACTAGGTGCACCCGAGAGTAACTTGCGAGCTCATTTAAAGATGATCGGCATTCATGAACTAGCCTTGATGTGGCCGTGGAGCCAAAAAGAGATTTAATGGCGGCCTGGCTGTCTGAGAAGATAGATACGTCAACTGCGCCGATATCACTACTCAGCATCCATTTGGGTGCGTGGTAAATGGCCATGACCTCAGCTTGAAAAACGCTGCAATGGTCTGGGAGACGTAGGGAGATGTTTAAGTCCAGCTTGTCGGAATAAATACCGCTGCCGACTCTACCTCCAAGCTTGGAACCATCGGTGTAGATTTCGACTGTTTCACCGACGATTCGGTTTACTGAGGTCCAGTCGCTTCGACTTGGAATAGTGAGGTCGAATTCCCTGTTCAAATCGCGATAGACCGACATATAATCGATAAAGTTGGGAACAGGTGGGTCCTGATTCAGAATTGAAGCATGGCCTGTCAGGGTTATGCGCCATGAGGAGGCGGCCTAGAGTACATCCCTATCCGATGCATAGCTAACTCTGCTGTCCATCTTTCTAAAAAATCTTAGCTGCGCTCATACGGGCATTTCAAAACAAATATAACATATATTTTCTTATAGCAATCCAGGCCATTTCTGCTGAAATCATCAGTTTTCTAACACATTTATATATCACAAATCGAATGGTAGAAAACTATATTTTAAAGATAGACAGTTCGTTGCCTTATTTGAATGTCAATAACTGGAATTTTCTCAGAAAGTAAACCGCGAACGGGTGTCAAAATGCAATCCATATTCAGCTCTACAGGTAAAAACCTCCACATAAATTTCGTGTTCTGCGCTATGCTGCAGCCCAAATGAAGTTACAATTTATATAAATTATATATAGCCTGCATATACTCGACTGAACCTATGTCTACGCGATACTTCCGACGTTGGGACGAAGTGGTTCCTGAGGCGCTAACTATTCAAACTATGATAATATTTCCTTACTCGCGATAGATCGCGCGAGAAGTTTGTTCTTGTCTTTCGAATCGGAATAATCTACTTTGTAGCGACTTCAACTTGGAATCCAACATCTTCCGGCAAAATGAAAGGCCTTTGGATACAGTTTTATAATTTTTTTGTTTTGATTTTTATTGACATTTTATGCTCTTTTTAAACACATAGAATTAAATATTTCATTGAATTTGATATTTGTTTAATCTTTAGTGAAGTTTAAATTTAATTTAAGTAATGCTCTTTGGGCGTTCTTTTTTTATTCCATTAATATTTTCATTTTGTATGGATGTGTGGGTGTGGTGAATGCACTTGAATACATTAATGCGCGACTGTGTTCTCGAACATGGTTGTATGCGTGTTTTTCTGTTAGTATACTCGGGGTTTTTTTATTTCTTCTAAATTCAGGATTCTATTTAATTTCAGATTTACAACAACAAGGCTGCAACATGGAGATGTTGTATACACATACCCAGTGGAAAGTTAAATGGCTTCCAAGGCCTGATCTAATACCTTATCTGTAATTCCAGTACTAGTCATTCTAGCAGATGTTCGCTGGAACAACAACTAGAATATCATACCGAATCAATCAGAATTTGTTAAGCAGAAATTGTGTGGGATTTCAGAGCAAAAAGCAACGAGAAGTTCATCGAAAGGTTCAAATTAGGGGCATTTGCTACTCCCCCATTCCGCTTAGAATATAAAACACATTCGACCACGATGTAGAAATCATTTCGAAGCAAATCCCAATCTGAATGTGAAACAGGGCATATTGTAACGAAATAGTCATTACAGTATTCGTGAGCAAATATGAATTAAGATTGGATACACATTTCATTTAGAGCTGTTGGTCTGCTCTTTTTACACATATGTATGTAAATTTTTACACTAATTGACAAGTTTCTCAAATGTGTTGGAATGATCTCAAAAGCAGCCAAAATTAATGTGAAGGTGGCGATACTCCAGTTCAGTTCAGGTGGTGGCTTGAAAGGAGAAGTAATAAAAGAAGTGGGAGTTCAACTGGTGGTACTCTGTTATTCAATTAGTCAATTAAAAATATATCAACTTTTCCTGTACCACCAGAGCTGAATTATGAAATAGGGGCTTTTGTAACATTAACTTATTTTTATAATTTTATTGCTCTTTTTGAGTTTATAAGAAAACTCCCTCATCAAAAAAGTGGATTTCCACACAACGAGACAAAAGGCAATCAGCTGTGAAACGGGTCAAGTACATATGTACATACATATATGCTGAGAACTGCTGGATTTGGGTCGTAAATAACCTACTGCAATAGACCGCTGACGCAGGTAGCAATTTTCAGACCATATTGCCATGGAACAGCGTCTATGGAATGTGTTATAGAGTGAAATTAGAGCTATGTTGAAAGTGGTACGATTTGTAGGTTTCGTTGTACACCACGCATGCATTCTTTGAGGACAGCGTGGAAGTGAAACCGAATTGCAAAGTGAGATATGTAATTGACAAAGGCGTTTTTCATAATCGAGTTCATGCTTAGCTGATATTTGCCGGCATTTCTGCTGTGCCTGTATTCTTCCACTAGGTAGGTACGCATTCAAAACGTTAAGGTGGTATTATAAGGTCTGCTATCCGCACTACACTAAACCATATGGTTTTTCAATTTGTTGTTGTTGCATGACAAATCTCAGTAGCACAAGCGCAAGTTTTGCCGAACGATGCGTTCGTCGATCTTATTTAAATGTCAAAATGATGCTCTGCCGGTGATGGGGAAAACTATGAACCCCCACCGTACTGTTTAATTGTGAATGGTTTCATTATGCTCACTAATGTGTTACTGGGTATATCGTAGGGTGTGTTGGCATGCTGGTTGCACGCATACTCGAAAATATCTCAAAATTGTCTGAAACTTGTTTTACGCACTTGCATGATGTTGCTGCTGCAGTCTTAGATAAATACGTATACGTTAATTGTTAAGTTGCAATTGGTTGCAACTCAATCGTATTGATTAATTAAATGATTGTTTGGTTGTGTGAGTGAGTGTGAATTAATGTTTTAATTGTTATCATTATATCCATAAATCAGTAAATACATACATCAATTATATCAATTATATTATTACATCAAAGGAGTTAACATTTAGGGCAACTATGGGTACCTCCTAATTGGAGTGCCATTTTATTTTAACATTGTTACATACATATTTAGAAACATTGTTTGTATTCTTTATTTATGAAATGAAAGAAGACAAAAGTGTTTAGTATTAAGTATAAGTATAAAAGAAAATTATTAAACATATTTTAAACATAAGTTCCTTTGTTTGTGTATGTGTGTGTGTTTGGGAATTTTTGTTTTTTATGATTATATTTAAATAAAAAAAAAAAATAATGTAATTTATACACACAGCTGTGTATTTAATTTATATTTATATATAGTAAAAACTTATAATAGAGTTTAAATTGTACAATGAGGCTCAGCAGAGGCGAAATGCTGTGTGTGTGTGTGTTCCTTCCAACACGCACTACTTCACTTCTTCACCTCTTCAATCTAGTGTTTTTCTTATTTATATACAAATTAAGACGCTTTGATCATTCGTATCGTCCACAGTCAGTGTCAAATACACAGTTCATGCACGTTCGCTGCAACAAACTCCACAGCCGGGCAGTGGCTGCTTCAAAGAATATCAAAGACTGAGTGAAGAGCGCACTTCGTTTCTGCTGGGCCACCTTGTCCAACGCGTATTTAACGTATAAAGCCATGCTGCTAGCACTTTAGTAAATACCCAACCAAATCGCTACAAACCGGGCCGTCACTCCTCTCGCTTTTCTGTTCTCTTTCCGTTCATCTAGTTTTGTAGCTTTAGCTTCTATAGAAAGCATTTCTTTGCTTCACTTACATTCTTCTCTACTTATAAATCAATTAAAAAATAATAAAATTAAAATAGAATATTTTCGTCCCTCAATTATTATAAAATTATTCATTAAAAATATTGTAATAATCATATTCAAATTGCTCATGTACAATTAAAGAACAAATCAGGCAATTGTTCGAAAGTATTCGCTTTGCTTACTCCTCAAATGCGTTTCAGCGCTATTTTCAATTAAATTCAAAATCAAGATCAATTTCAATTTTGCTTGGTTTGGTTTCTTTTCTTCTTACAACTGCTGTGCCAGCATTTGAATGTATAAAAAAACTTATAAATTAACTTAATTGCCTTTTTTTAGTAAAAATATAATTTTTTTTTTGGGTTTTTTTTCGTTTTTGTTGTTTATATATAAAATTGTATAAATAATGTTAAAAAAAAGGCTTAAAAAATATATATATGTGTATATATATAGAAAATAAAAAATTACAAAATAAAGAATATAAAATTTTACATATAAATATTATAGAAAATTTTGTGGTTGGATTTGTAGTGGTTTTTATGTATAATATTTAAATTTGAAGTTCCTTTAAAATACAGTCTCACAAATATTTTGTTAACATACACACATGCAAAAAAGCCGTCCACGTCCCAGTCCCAGTCTTCGTCCTAGTCGTGGTTGTAGTTGGTGTGGTAGTCACTGGCGTCCTGCGTGTTATGTTCCCTCTCCTGGTTAGTCGTGCTCATCTCTTGGTTTGTTTGTTGGGGGGGGTTGTGTGTATGTGTGTGTGTGTGTGTATGTGTGGGTAAGTATGTATAGTAGGGTACATATACATTTATAAAAGTTCTTAACATTTAGATAAATGTTTCAAAAATTTTCCTTAGTTTCATTTGTTGTATATAGTTTTTTTTTCATTTGTAGTTCCAATGATAGCTCATATATATGTATGTATATATATATATATATATATATATATATATATATATATATATATATATATATATATATATATATATATATATATGTATATATATATATATATATATATATATATATATATATATATATTTGGAGAAAAGATTGCATTAATTCTGCATTTCGCTACAAGTAACAAGCATGTATAATTTTTAATTTTTAATTAATTAAGTTTAATAAATCTTATGATGCTGGGCTACGCAAAGTTTTGCTGAAGTCCCAGTTTTACAAATGGTTTATTTCTTGTCTGAACTTTACGTTTCTGTTAAGTTCGTTTCTTTAATTATCGCACTCACGTAAAGATCCTAGTGTTTATAATTTAATATAAGACAAATGTGTTTGTGTATGTGTGTGCGCGCCTGTGGGTGGGGGATGGTCGTTCAGGGAGAAGCTCTTTGCAAAAGCTCAGCAAAAGAATAATCAAGCCAATAATCTAAACCAGAGGTCGCCCCAGGGGTCCATTTAACAAAAGCGGGGGTCGATCTGAGCCAGGGGATTTTGGGATTTTCGTAAAAAAATACAAAGTTTGCTTTAATTAATAAAAAATTACTTTTATGTGGGGTCGATGGAGATTTCGAAACATTATATAGGGGTCGATGATCAAAAAAGTTTGGCGACCCATGATCTAAACTATGCGCTTTAAATAGCGGTCCAACAGAGATGTCGTAACCAGTTTGAAGAATCAATTGACGTACATTTTTGCCCTATGCATTTTTTATGGTGATTGATGCATAGTGACAGACAAGTACTGCTGAATGGCGGATTATTTCTAGAATTGGATGCTGCAGTCTGAAACGAAGCTGGATTTCACCAGAAATGTTTTTCTACTAACACCGAACAATACTAGATTGATGATAGAAAACCCAAAGCTTCGATTCTTTTAAAGGACAAGCAAGCAACAGCAAACAGAAATCAAGCGATATAGAAGATGGTTAAAGGCATCCCAGGAATGCTCTGGACTGCTGGATAAACTCAATGTTGGCTTAGTTGACGCTTGTCGTCGTGTATATGTGTAAGTTAAGGTGTGTTGGGTATGCCGATTTCCTTCCTCACCTTTCGTCCAGTGCAATGGAGACGCACAGCCAACCGCATCTCACTGAAAAACGCCATCGTTTATACTTTTCAAGTATTTCATTTCATTTCCGTGACATCTGAGGGACTGTGTGTGTGCTTGTGTTTGGCATGAATGCTTGCATGTGTGTGTGTGTGTGTGTGTGTATCTATATATTATGTGTATGTGTGTGTGGGTGTATAAGTGGATAAATTTACAACTATAAACACTAGCTTACTTACGCACTAAAACTGAAGTAATTAAATGTTTAAAGATTCTACACTTGAATGCTAAATTTGAATGTTCATACAATTTTTTTGTTCTTTTTCTTTTTCATTTGTATTTTTTTTAGTGTTTTTGCATTTTTTGTTTATTTTGAGTGCGACAATGGAATATGCACGAGAATGCATCGAATGCCAACAGACAGACCGTTCGGCTGCAGTGCTTAATCGATGCGTGCAAAGCGTGGTACGATATCATTGCTGATCCAAAAGTTGCAATTTGGATGGTCCTCCTGCGAGAGCGGATCCTGCCCGATGTTGAGTACACGCCTACGTGTATCGTACTGTGGTACGGTGCCGTGCGACACATAGTAGTAGAACAATTGCTGCATAGACGAGACATAGCGACGCTGCTCGACGGTGTGTGGTTCGTAGCGCCCGAGTATGGCCTGAACATCTGCATCTACGTTGGCCAACTGGTCTTCGCCTTCGCCCTGTGTGACTACGTAGAATGGTACTGATGGCTGCAGACGAGCATTGGTCAATAGTGGACAGATGGTGCGTATGTCGGTTATCATGGAAACGAGGCCGCGGTAGTCGGTGGCATTGTAGCGTTGTATAGCCTCGTCGGTTAGATTAAGAGCGCCTATTTTGGAGGAATCGATCATAGCGCGTACTTCTTCGGCGGTCCAGTTGGTGTAACGTTGGCGTAGTTTCTCAGTGTGCGACTCGTGTGCTGTGGTTCCCATCACAAGCTTAGGTTTGCCAGTGTACTCCTTCTTCCAAGCGTCGGCTGGGTGCTGCTGCAAGATATTACCGTCCAGGACCAGCCACTCATGATGACCGGTGGTGTTCTCCTCATTGTAGGGAATATCGACAGGGAAGTGGAGCCAAGTGTCCGGTGTTGCTTGCCACACTTGTTCAGTGGAGGCGGAACGCATGCAACCGATATCTGGGCAGTGTAGGGCCTGCATAATCTCCTGGTTGCGTTTCTCGGATTCTTGAAGTGGTTTTCCTGGAAATATGGCAGACGAGGAGGAGACCCAAGCGCGCGTATAAAGTCCCTCAGCTGCCTTGGAGGTGACAAGGGCGGAAACTATAGTTGCTCCTGCACGATGCCCTAATAAAATAATCGACTTGGGGTCACCTCCGAAGTGAGCAATATTCAGTTTGATCCACTTAAGGGCGGCGATGATATCGGACAGAGCGTAATTACCCGAGGTACGTGGGTAGGCATCCTTTGTTAAAGTTTCTAGAGCCAAGAAACCGAAAGCGCCCAAACGGAAGTTGGGTCGCACAAAGATGACATCATGCGAGCGTGAATAGCGAGCCGATGGACGCAGCACTCCAGGCGAAGGACCTGTGAGACTTTCCGCGCCGATTAAGACAATCACCGGTAGTGGATTGTCGTAGCGGACATGTGGTGTTACTATGTCCAAATACAAGCAATCTTCCTCACCCACAATAGTGCCGTTGCCTAGCATCTGGGTACAGTCAGCGCTGGCATTGTGTGCTTGCAAAGTTCCGTTCCAGCAGTCGTCAATACCCTCAATCAGTTGAGCAGGACGCCAGCGTTGTTCGTCCACAGGTGGGAGTGCGTAGGGAATGCCGCGAAAGGCGAATGCGCCATCCTCCTTGAGGCCTTCAACCATACCGCAACTAGTTACAGCGTCAATGTAGCGACCTTCTCGTAACGGTGGCGAAGTTAGTGTCTCTTGGGAGAGGACGTACGCAATCACTGCAACGAGTAGCGCAAAGAGGAAAATGCCGAGTAAAATGAGAGCATCATCTACGGAGCAGCGATAGGATCCCATACGTTGAAAAATCGTGATCGGCATCTCTGGTTCCTCAGGAGGTTTCTACACACACAAAAAAGTTAAATGATAAACTTTAACTTTTAAAAAGCGAAATAACTTCGTACTCACCACATCAAATTCGGCCTCACTGATTTCACCACTAGAAGCTTGCTTCATCTTGGTTATTTCGTCCGTACCGTTATTCTTGGTCGGTGCCTTATCGACGCAATCCTGATCCTTAAGTGAATCATCCAAAGTTTCCATCGAAGCAAGGCCGGCTTTGCCTAAACCCATTTCGACGTCTTCTTCTGGCTTCTTCTTTGGAATCATGCTCGCTATTGGCAACTTTATGGCATTCAATAAGCCGCGCTTTTGGGGTGCCGCTTCAGTTGCCCCAGTACCGTTGTTGACCTCATTACCTTCGGCGGGTGAAGCTTCAGCGGTAGCCTCTGAAAATCAAGACAACAACGGAATTAATTAGTTTTCAATCGATTACCTTAACAACGGCGACAACTCACCACTCTTAGTGTCGGCATCTCCATTGGCCGTCTGCTTGACTTGCTTCTCCACGGATGGTTTGCGAACGAAAAAATTACGCAAACGTTCGCCGAAATTGCTGCGCGGCTTCTCTTCCTTCTTCTGTTTACCGTCGGCGGTTACCTCCTCCTTGTTTTCCTTCTCCAAAAGCTCGCCATCGGCACCATCCCCATCGACTTTTGGCTTTGATTTCATGAAAAATCCGGGAAGCTTCAGACCACCAATCGGAATCTTCTTCGGCTTTACTTCGCGTTCCTCCTTAGATATTTTTTTCTCGTCGCCGTTGTCAGTTTTGGCGTCCCCGGCATTGTCGCCATCAGTGGCCTGAGGAATGTCAATTATTTCTTCACCATTATTTGGTGTCTTGGTATCAGACTTCTCCTCGGTTTCTTCGGTCGGTTTCTTCTCAGTAGTTGGGGTGGGGGGCTTAGAAGAAGTCTTCTTCTTTTCAGCGTCAGGACTGGTTGTTTTATCCTTTGCCGCCGTATCGCCTGCCTCTGACGTATCAGCCTTCTTTTCGAGCATTTTATCCGTTTCCTTCGGTTCTTCTGTCGCTTCCGGCTGCTGAGCTTTCTCTGTAGGAGGTGTCTCCTTATCTTCCAGTTCACCCATATTTTCCTTTAGGCGCTGCGTGATTGTAGTTTTTTTGGACGTTTGTAAGTTTAATTCAAATTGAGTTTTTTGGCGCTTTTCAACTCTTCACGAATTTGTATCGTACCGAGTTGTATTTATATTTTTCACAAAATATAACGAAAGTCTAGAAAGGAAAAAGTAAAATGTTTCTATTAATTTTGCAAGGTCTAAAGCACGGCACAGAGAAGCCCTAATGAGCTCCGTGGTTCTGTGTCGATTACAATAATACACACTCATAAGTTTGAAAAATTATAGGACCATTGAGATGTTTTTGAGGCACGTTTCAAAACATATAACACAGTTCTTTAATGGATCGGCGATATATCACTAACAAGGGTTAATCTACCATCGGCGAGCCGAACAATTATATAGGCAGAATTTGTAAAAGAAAGAGGATCCCGGCTGCTGTTTCATACATGCTACTTCTAAATACACATTTGTGTGTACATGTTCTGTAGGTGGATTTGTTTGTGTTCAAATGCGAGCGTCCTTCTGCCTGACACTAGTCAATAACTTTGGGATTTTGCACATTTAAATTCTACAGGCAATGAGAACGACACTAGATGCTTGATCTTCAGAGTACCTGGAACTCTCGCAACAATTCACGGCAAAAACTCAGGTAAAATTGGTTGCCAGAAACTCCATTGTCTGCGCATGAGTTGTCGCAGCAATTAAGGTGAAAACGACCCTTAACTGCCAGCAAATTGAATTCTGCCGAGGCGGGAAGACCACAAAATCACGCGCATCTAATTCGGAATCCTCAGCTGCGTGCGTTTCCTTTTTGCTCTCTCATAACTTATCTTTCGAAGATGCGTTTAGGTGCGTGTGCAGTGTCTCATGTCGCACATTTAATGGTGGAAGATTAGTTTTTGCTTTGAAGAAAGGACGCCAGCACTTACAGACTGCGTCCATCGCATGAGGTTAGGATTTATGTATAAAATGCTGATAATATTCTTTATTATATATTATATTAAATCGATTTTAGTGAAAAACAATTGTTAGATTGTTTAGAACGATCTTTTCTTGGTGCTGTGTAAATTCAGTGTTACAGGGACTTAAAAAAGTTCTGATATCAGTTTCATTTGTATTCCAAACACTTTTCTCTAATTGCGATATCCTGGTTAATCCAGTCTCATTAGAGAAAATGGTTTACAAATGTAGCCACGAATTCAAGAGACCAGAAATATTAAATTCTATTTTTATTAAGTAAAATGAAACGACAATTTTCCTCACATTTCTGCTCTGCTTCTAAATAATGAGGGTGAATCTGTTCTTTGGCTTTCGTGATCCAATATTTGCAATAAACTCCTTCGAAATGGAGAACCCCTCCCCCACATATATATACATATTCTTTTTGAATTAGAGTTGGAAATGTTGAATTTGTACTGCCTCTAACTCCTGGCATATTCTCGACAAGCGCAACTTTATATATATGGATGTTATTTTAAATTCAGACTGTACAAAGTTGAGACTCCTAATCCACAAAGACGACAATTGGCATAATCCCACATAGCTCCATGAAGAGCGTGGCCGCAATTTTGAACACAATGCAGGCCTGTTCCTTGCTCATTTGTAAGCGAGTACATTAATGCCGCATAATTTCTGCACTCAATTGCTAATTGCCGCGACGTTATTTTTCGATTTTTAATTAATATGTAATTAAATTTACTTTGGGCGTGAACGTGCGCCGTTGAATATTGCGGTATCATGAAGAACGAAAGGCGCTCGAAACGGTGCTTGAAAAATTTCACGCCATGGCGACAATTTGCTGCCTGACGCACACTGTAATTAACACAGTTCTCGAAACCGCGGTGTAAGCAAAGAGGAAGACTCGCACAGACGAGAATTCACAGGCGACGACAGCAAATAAATAGTAGCAGAGCCCACCAAAGGAGACGGCCGTTGAAAGAAGCGGCAATGCACACTCCGAAAGGCCGAGAGGGAAATGCGTAGCGACGTAAAGGCCCGCTAATAATCCACTTAGTGAACATTTTGTATGCCTAAAAAGGCAGAGAAGAACAATTTCCACAGTCAAGACAATAAATGTGCATACACAAGTGGAGAAATGAAATCGCTCCTCCAACAGAGACTAATAAGAGACGCTGGCTGTGTCAGGGCCGGTACGTTTTCCAAGCGTGTAACGCACACCCTGCCGACTCTTGAAACCTCGCTTATCTAAATCGCGTTTAAATGCAATACTTTCAGTTTCAGGCCCTCTAAATATAGGCGTCAATTCTGCAGATAAGCCACCACTCACACACTCTGTGAATCAATTAAATATTGACATTCGTCAGCGCAATTGATGACACTTGAGATGTGAGGGCAATCTCTGTACGCAGAGATTAGAATAGGCTGCGTGACTGTCGACCAGAGTCGTCAAATCCTTTAGAAGCGTGTGTGTCTGTTTTGAGTTTGATTACAAATGCGTTTGCGTCTCGTGTGGAAATATGTGTGCATGTATACCAATAGACACGGGCACGGCCGTGTCCATTAAAACGGGTATTAAATTGAATGTGATTGCTGTCACGGTCCACAACTGCATCATAAATTGTCCCGTTTAATTGTGTGTTCCGTCAGTGGACGCGTACACACTGTGACGAAATCACTGTTCCAGTATTCGTGAGTAAACATGAAACACTTTACATTCAAATTATGTCTAGAACATTCGCTGCGAACATTATGCGTTGTTGCTGCTATCTCGTTCTCCTCAATGCTGTAAGTCGTTGGAGATAAGTAGTCAGTCATATTGACTTTCTCCATCATGCTATATCAAGCCTTAAACGGCGGTGTTATCTCGTTCGCCCTAATGGGTTTAATTAAGAAATGTGTTAAAATGATCTGGAAAGCCAGCATGACCTAAAGGACATGCACGGGGACAGTTGCATTTAGTCGCGAATATTCAAATATAGGTCTTTTTGTATTAATTCAAACACTCCAGTGAATCGAACAAAATTCATTTTCATAACAATATTTCACATAGTGGAAGAACTTTCTTTGGTGTTCAGGTTCAGTGGTGGTGTGCTAAATAGTTCCAGAAATTGCATTCACATCTCGACTTCGTTTTCACACTCGATTTGCAGACTTCTAACAAGCTGAAGTTATCTAATAGTGGAGTGTCGTTTTTCTCGATATGTAATATGATATCATAACTATGTGGACAAGTATTGAACTTTGTAAGGAGTTAGTTATTAGGCAGAGAACAGAGCTCTGAACTGATACAATGTCCACAGGAGTCTACATCGGTCTTAGCTAGTCTACATCGGTCTTAGCTAGTCTACATCGGTCATAGCTAGTCTACATCGGTCTCAGCTAGTCTGAATCGGTCTTAGCTAGTCTACATCGGTTTTAGCTAGTCTACATCGGTTTTAGCTAGTCTGAATCGGTCTTAGCTAGTCTACATCGGTTTTAGCTAGTCTACATCGGTTTTAGCTAGTCTACATCGATCTGTTTTATTCAGAATTAACTGCCACTGAGTTTGACGGCAGGTATTGAAGTTGCACCACCATAGAAAGAAATGCCACTGTGACCCATATTCAGTTTCACTTAGAAATAACTCAACCCATAACTTATATATAATAAAAATATAATAAAGTATAATAATAATATTAATTATAATATAATATAGAATAATAAATTTAGCAGCCCTAAGCTAAATAAAAGCGTCAAAGCAATTTGTCGTCCTTACCATAGATAAGTATATCGATAAAAGAAAAAATTCCCACAAATTTTTTATGCAGAGTAAAGCAGGATGCACTTGGTACAACATTTTGGTAAGAAAACTGGCGACGTCTAGCAACGGCATCAATTGGTTCCATGAACTCTCATAGAGGAGTATCTTAGAAACACTATCAAAATGTGAAATACATATGAGCGTTCAATCTAAAGCACATTTTCACTAGTTTAATTAAGGAAAATAGATTTTACAAAATTATTGTCGTCTTCATTCTCTTTCGAGTACAAATGTAAGCATTTTATATCAGTATTAAGTATCAAGGAATGTGTTCACCGCTGAATATTAAAAGACTTCTTAGTTACGCGTATTTTCGCCGATTCTAATAGAATATATGTTCAGAGGATATCATAAATGAGTGTTATCTCTGAGCTCATAATATCAAGGATGAGTGTTTTGGGCATCTAATGTCAGCGACTAGCAAACACAGTACTTAAATCATATTCTATTTGTATAATATAATAATATAATATATACATAATATAGGAACACTTGGATTCTCACTATAAAGGACCCTAATATATAATCAAATAATTTAATAATTGCAAATATGATTAATTAAAAGAAAATTATGGTAATAAAACAATTCATATTTTTCTGCACAAATGCCATTCACCACGCCTCAACGTGCATAACTTAAACGGGCCGTTTGGTTAGTTGGGATGATAGCCAAGCTATCATCCCACACACACACACACACACAAACGGGACTACACAAACTCAAGTCTACATTAACATCCCAGCCATCCACATCCGCATCCACACTCACATCCCCATCGGCAACGCCTTCGCCAACGCCATTGCCATCGGCTTCGCCATCACGCATGTCAAGCGCCTTTTATGTAAGCTGTGTAGAGCTAAATAGAAAATTCCATTAAAATATTGAACTCAAAGTTCAATTGTTGGTGTTTTAATCCCGGCTTTATCTGTAAATGTAATGACATATTTTTTGAAATATGCTGCATGCCGTTGCGTGTCGCAATTCATATGCAGCGCAATTCATACAAAAGAAGACAGTGCCACAAATAACCCAATGCAAACGCATGGCATTGCATTGCATCGGAATCCAATAGAATCGGATTGTAAAGTATTAGCGACAAAATGTGTATAAATGCGTGGAGCGGAATGAGCCGCCGAGAAAATGAACTGTACAAAACAATATAGTAAAGCGTAGTGTTGTAATTTCTCCGCCTTGTTGTTGGCCGTTGTTGTTTTTGGTGTTGCAGTCGCAGTTGTTGCCCTGCCTGCAAGCGACGCAAAGGAGGTCAAAGTAATTACATAAATGAAATATGTCGCATGCTCCTCCGTTAATTACTCATTCATGTTTGGCTTTTAGTGGACACTGCTGCATTGCGTAAATTAAAATAACTGCATAAATAATGCAACGGCATAGAAAATTTCAATTAACAATTAACAATTAAATTTAATATCCCCTCACTTGCTCTCATAAAAAAGGTTTGTTCAAAAAATTCAAATAAATCTGCAAAACTTTTGCAGCACCTGCTTTAATTCGGATGAAAACTTCACTTTTTCGGCATGTGCAGTCAATTAAAACCACAACTAAAACACACACCCACCCTAAACGCACGCATACACATGCATATGTACAGTACGAGTACATATGTCAATCCATGCAGGCATCGCATGTGCCAGCTACGGACGTGCGTTTGACATGCAATTCCCATCTCAAAGCGGGAACGACCCATCGGGAAATATGCAAGCACGTCGGCGCTAAGGCAGTTAGTTTAAAATAAACGCTGCAACCTTCTGCAGAAAAATTAAGGAAGGCCACCCCCCTCCCGTCGCAGTGATCATGCAAAGGGGTATATTTTTTTATTGTTTCATTTGAAACAACTTAAAACGAAAGTATTCAATTATGAAAAACAAACAAAAAAATTGTTTTCAATCACAGAGACCCGTGTCGAACTCATGTCTTTTGACCGCTGGTCAACGACTGTACCAGAAAAATGTTTGCCTACTACACTAAAATAGCCGCTTGAAACTCGGTGGACCTCATTTACACTTCATTGCTTCAAATAATCGCTTTTGCCCAGGTTGCAGAAAGCGATAATTTTCTCACTGGGTGAACGCATACGTGTGCATTTTGATGAGCGTGTGTGTGTGTATGTGTGTATTTGTTTGTTTTGCAGTAATTAATCGTAAGGTGGTTAACGAACAAACGAACGGTGGCCAGCCCAGCCACCCTCTGCACGGCATACAAATTCAGAGCCAGCTTCAAAGTGAGAAGTACAGTAGCGCCTAAGAGCATGCTTCACCAATCCTTATCACTTTAATCGCCGTTGGTCATTCGTCATGGCTGCGTGCATGTGGTGCCTTGCGTTGTTTGGCATACATACATACGTAATAATCATGGAAATGCGTGATTTATACTGCTGGCACCACCACCAGCACCATCACCACCATCATTACGGCCAAGTCCTACACATTTCACTATCTTCAGAATGGTTGGGTAATTTTTTGAGAAGCTTTGTTAAAAATCGTCAATGAGAATGCAGCCAACCATGAAGTCATCCCTCAGTCTCGTGCTACTTTTAAATGCACACATAAAAGCAAGCATATTTTTATAGTATTAGGGATGCTCGAATATATGGGTACGTATTCGTTACTAAACTATTCGGCTATTTGGTTTGTTTGTGTAGAGCGAAATCTGAATCAAAAATTTCTGAAGAAGCTCTTAAATTGTAAATTTTGAAGTTTGATTCCAATGCACTGTGTGGCATATGGGATATTATGAGTTTAGTACTGTGGACCTTGAAACGTATGCATTTTTCAAAATTCTAAGTTCGATTGCTGTTTGCGATTATCCGACTTCCTTTATACCCGACGGGTTTCAAAATGAAGTATAAATGAAACAAAACACATATTTTGCCCTCAGAGAACTACAATTTGTGATATTCAATCTGTACAACTATCAGCTCCACAAAACAAGAGAAACGTTTGACATTTTGTTGTATCCTTCACAATTAAATATTTTGAACTCAGCGCCAATAATAACTGCACCGTTGAGATAAGTGCAACAAGGATCTCGATATTCTCAAGCGGTTATTCTTTTCTTCCGCTTGAGAATATCGACATCGGTTATTCCTAATTTCCACAGAATACTCGAATTTTGTACCCGCAAACAGTCGATCTGCGGATATTTGAACATCTCTAAGACCCCCTTTTCAAGCGACCAGCCAGACGCACTGGATCGCTTAAAATGCGGCACTTAAAATACCAGTGTTGGCCTTTTTAGACTTTATCTGAAGAATATGGACAAATTAATCTTAATCGTTCGTTTGAGTCACTTAAATTAAGATTTGCTGGTCGAGATACTACGCCGGCAATTGCGTGTAGTATGTGCTTGCGACCTGGTCTTACACGAATCTATGATTCGGCGATTTTAAGTTGCAACCAACGACCACACCCACTTACTAATAAATCTCACACTTATTGAGGCCTACAAAACTCTTTCCGCATGCACAAGTCTAATATCCACTCGTTAGTGTCGGTGAGTTAAGAAATGAGGCTTCACCGGTCCCCCAGTATTGAAGATGGCGTCAGGCGACTGAATGGCATGTTAACATGCGGTAAAAGCAACAGAAACAGTATTCATCAATCGACATATGTATGCAGCTAGGTACACATTCAAAATGTAGTTTAGTTAAGGATAATTGCGGCTTTTGTATTTAAAGCTAAACCGCAGTGGACTGGTGCTGAAGGCGGAACGCGCCACGACGCAACGGACTGCAACCCTAATCGACCGCAACACAACTGCATGTGTATAAATGGGAAATTGTTTACACCAAAGCAAGCAAAATTCATCAGGACATACGATTTATTGCAGAATTGTGGGGCACACACACACATGTCGAAGTTTAATAAAAGATTAAAATCCGTCCAGTAAGCGGTGGCAATAAAGTGTGAGGATCATAGCAGTGAACTGCTGACATTGGGGGTGGCTGTGTTAACATTAACTGCTCACAAGCATGAGAGCGATTAATTACGAGCGATTAACTGAATACGCGCACCATTGGCGGGCGGAACAGGCGGCCAGGCCAGCAGGTGACTGGAGGGAGTTGGCGCTGTTGTCTAGACTAGACGGTGAACACCGTTCAACCGGACGGAATTGTTGAGCATTCATGACAAGTGTCATGTGTGCTCACAATGAAGCAGGAGTCCAAATATGAGCGCTCTGCTCCAGAGTGCAAAAACTCAACGCTTTCACGGCGCTGGCGCCAATGACTTTTAACGTTTGCCTCTTGTACGGTACCTAGGGGAGCACATATGTATGTGCACATGGGTACGCTTTACCTGTGCCGAGCCATGCCAGGCGGTGGCAATTATTCCGAAATAATCCCATAAGGCGCAATTTTCAGTAAAAAAAGGAAGAAAAAAGATTTAACAAAAATTATGAACACAAACGACGAGAATTTGTTGTAAAACATGGCATTTAAGTGTCTGGCGCCGTGTGTGGCACGGTAAATTATGTCCAGAAAGAGATTCAATATCAGAGAACTGGCAATTTAAACATTACTCGTATTTGAGTCGAAATTACACAACTTTGAAATACAAACAAACTCCGCACCCTGAAGAGTGAAAGGAGGCCTTGCATTTAGGACACAGGAGTACGCAGGTGTGTGTACCTGCTCAGTGTTATCACATACATAAGTATCTTGTCAATGAACGAAAGGAGTAGAAATATGGCTTCATACGATCGCGTGCAACTTTTCTTCGAGCCTTCAGAATATTTTGTAATCACACTTGGGGCAAGAACCGCCTGTACCAGAAGACAAACCAAACTAGACACCACTTTCTCCACCTCTCAGTAGAAATGGCCAAAATCTGTTTCTACTAGTTTTGATCTTTTACGAAAATTAGCATACGCTACTAGTTCGGAATACTGAATTGTGTCCAATGATGTAAAAACGTTAGTTTACGAAAGTAATTCCATCGACTAAATATGATTGAAGACAAAGAGTTTAATTATAAAATTTAACGGCTCATCCAGCTTGATCCGTGGAGCTTCCGAGCCACAACTCAAACGGGGAACCGTATGCCGTAGTAATTAATTTTCGTTACTTTCGGTGGCATTGCCATACATTCGAGTATGCTGTTCATTGGCAAGAACGTGACAACAGATCATATCGAATGTTATAGAAGATCTACAATACATACAATAGATGGATATATAAGACTTATCGATGGAATTGGATATCACAAATAAAAACGGAACTGCTCGCCTGAAGTTCATTCTCTCTATTTTGTTGGGTCTTGTCTGAAAGACGCATCAAAAAACTTCTAAAACACGGTGGTGAATTTGAAAGTGTTCTACCACGCGGTGGTGAATTTATAAAGCTACCCCCCTCTAAAAGTTACTTGAATTAAGATCATTAGTGACTGATTTCCTAGAGTCCTTGTACTCTATAAGAATAGCTCTGCATATCATACTCGTTTGTCTCTGGTCTATTTGGGTGCCCTATATTTGTATGTGTATATAGAGTGCGAGAGTGGAGAACTTTTATCAAAAACACTGCCTCACTCTTCACTTCCACAAAAATAGGCGTATCTCTTAATGTGGAACAGTGATGCTCAGTTCTAGAAGCAATCAGCACTTTACAAAAAAACCCTGGATTTATCCTTATTTTGTGTGCTTGATAATTTGCGCACCTGGGAAATCCTTGGCACAGAACTCAGATATTCTTCGTCTTTGTTCTAAGCCAACTTCAAACATCTGTATCAGTTCTACGATTCTATGGTTCAGAGGGCATCTGCTGCAGACCAGAACTTTCCATTGGCATAACGACTACATTGGAAATTCGATAGCAGTAGTTATTTCTACTGTTAAAGGCAGCCCAATTTGTTTACAATACCAAGAATCCTTGGCAACTTTCCATGTCTACAGAGGTGCGAATATTAATTAATTGGGGTTGGTGCTTTGTACTCCTGTTAGTGGTTAAATGTCGTTCATTTTAATGCAAGTCTATAAGAATAACCTGCCCCAGCTCCTGCCCGTATGCCACTCCACTCTCCACAGCACTAGCCTCAGTTCCAGCTCAGACTAAATAATGGCGTTACCATAGCAGCTCAGTTTTAAAGCAAACTCTGCGTCTTTGGGCTTGTTGGTCACGTGACTGTGCTAACAACGGCACATGTGTGCATATATAAAAATATTTGTGTATGTTTGGGTGTGGGTGCGCTATGGTTTCCCCAATTGACACTGCACTAAAGTCAACTTAGGTTTGTAATTTGTTTACCAAATGTTCGTCAAGTCGCTTGAGTGTGCATACACGGTGTGTGTGCGCTTGTTTATACACACATGTGCTCTTTGTAGCCATTTCGTCAATTTCCCGCCAATGATAATGATCTTGATACTCGACAAGCCTTGCTAGTAAGCACATTGCACATGGATGGTTGCAGTTGCGGTGCGGTGCGGGTATATTCGAGTATTGAAAGAACACGCCGAAAATGGAAAAGTGGTACTGCACCAAGGCGACCGCGCACGTACCTCCACAGTATGTCTTCGAGTGCTTGTGTGTGCGTATAATCAAGGTTCAAAGGTAGACGCACAACATGCCCAGAAACAAATAAGCAAAAAGGGTAGACTGCTAAGCAAGCACGCCGGAAAATTCTCACCGGCATGTTTGTATAATGCGACAAAGATAAAAGTCGTTGCCATTTCCCTTGAGAGAAAAGTTAGCATGTTGCGTGCCCATCAAACAAACAGAGACGCACACACACACACACACACATAGGCACCCAAACGCATACATAAACACAGACACACACTAGGATAGTACAATGTGAAGTGAAGGAAATGGCAAGCAATTGTCGGCCCATAACTTTGCATAACGTACTTTTTGATGGCTCTGGGCAGCTATCAAAGTTGAAAATCTAGAACGTGATTCGTGTACGAAAATATAATGAAAAATGGGTTGTTTCACAATTGTCGCAGTCTAACTGGGAAATCGATTAAGCCGCTTGGCTGACTGCGAATAACTCACTCTGCCTAAAGCGGCATCAGAAATGTCTGCTCTACTTGATGCAGTGGTGGAGTGGCGTAGTCTTTCAGACGCTTCTTTCACCACATTTGTCAAATGGAAATTCGGCATACTTTTGCGGGGGTGTGCATTAGCGGACCCTTACATTACACATTTTAAATTGTAAAAAGGCAAGAACAAGTACAATCTTCAATTGGGGATGTTGTGGAGATTAATAACACTCGGGTATCTAGTGTTATTAATCTCCAGTGATCACAGCTCAGTAGGAGTTCACATCTTCAGACATCAGTGAATACATTCTCTCTCGCCGAAACTTGCATTTCTTTGTTTCGTCTAAGGGACGCTTTTACCGACGGGCTGTAAAGAGGGTTGTTACCATTCTTGATGGCACTGGTGCCACTAGTGCTGTCTATTTTTGTTTATCTGGGGAGATGTCGGGCATGCATCTTTCGGCACCTTGGTCGGGATCTCTTCACGGTAGAGTCTCTAGATTGGCTCACTACAAAACTACTCTGATTGCTCTTTCCACCCCCCATATCGCTGATTATAATACTTCATAGAATCAAAAAACAAAGAAGCATTTTATGAGGATTCAAATTGTATGTTCATAGTAGGTTAGGTTAGACTGAACGGCCGTGAAGGCCACGCATAGACCTGCAAGGTCCTTTGCGGTGCCAGATGGATATCCATTTAAGAGCTATAGTATAAATCGTTGAACAGGGAGACGCTCTTAGTAAATTTTAAGAGAGAAACTATCCCTAGTTGTGCGGCCTCTTCTAGTCATTCAAACCAGGGGGCTCTCAGATGTAAAAAGCTCGTTTTAGAATTTGCGATAGTATAGTATAGCATAGTAAAGCTCCGATACATTCCCTTACGTTGTCAGGAAAGAAAAGAACAAAACTAAAATGTGTTGTGAGCATTTCTTCCTCGAAATGACACCGCATAAAGTCAAATCCTTAAGATCATTCGCTACGCCTAAAATAAACAAAAGACCTCTGCTAGCCATCATATCCACATTTGATGATATGGATGTGGATCGGCCGTTTAGTTAGATGGCATGTGTGAGGCTTGGCGTGTCGCCGACGCAAGTGCAAGTAAACACTGCCTTAGCACTACTTAAGCAGAAATGCACTTAGTGTCGTTGTCAATACTGGGGAGCGGTTAACGAGCAGCAGCACGGATCTTGTGTCGATGCCATAACCACAGCACTAAGTACATTTATAGCGGAAGTGCAATGCAAGTGATATGAAACATTTGACCCAGACCTTGTGCATCATCCTCAGCACTGGCTGCCTGCATCCCTTTTGCTGGTTTGCACGCGCTCGTTTTGACTCAGGGCACCCACACCACTGCAATGTGGCAGCGCTGCGCTCGCCCTAGTCTCAAGTGTCCCGCATAAGCACCCACCACTCCGTTCATACATTCGAGTTTGTAGCATTTCGGGAAAGTGTTGAAAATTTGTTTACCTTTGTTTGTCAAACACAATCAAAGTGATTTCGTTTGAAAGTAAACATTAAACGTTTTTTTTTTTTTAATTAACGGAAACTGAAAAACGAAGACACGAATAAAAAATTCATTACAATTTTTAGTTTACATTGTGCGAGCGACGACGGCGCGACCGCGGTTCCCAAGACTGTGAATTGGGCAAAACGGGAAACTTTATACGGCACGTCGCGCGGGGCAGGCAGCGAAGTACTCACTCTCGCTCGCCCTACACGCTCCGCGGCTGATGTAATAAATTTTTAATAATTTGCCTTTTTTATACCCCAGCGTAGCAATACATTTTTCTCACACATCGCTATTCTTCTGATTTCAGTTCAGTTCAGTTCGGTAAAGTTCAGCAGCGCTAGTAAACAAAACAATGGGCTCGGTTTGCTGCTGCTCGTAGTGTTGGCCAATAAATTGCTGCTGCACACACGTAGTCACGCACGCTCGCACGTACACGCTTCTCAATGAAACCCACAAGGAAAATTTTCCATTTGGTATTAGTACCTTAAAGTGGCGGCTTCGCAAGACTAGCAACAGAGCGCACTTCTTGCTCAGATTGTGGGCAATGCAGAGCCAAAGGAAACGTTGCTGGTAAGCGAAGCGTTGGGCCTTGCTCGATGACATGTGAAGCTAAAATACCAGCAATAAGTATGTGCAAACGTAATCGCAGCAGAGAGATGTTTTGAACACCTCCTCGATTATGGGATGATCAATTTTTCTGTCGGGTGTCTCGTGAAAATAGTACCCCTACGTATGAAAAAATCAAAGTTTTTCTCAACTTTTTATCTGCGGTTTGCAAACTCAGTTCAGAATTGAACGAACGAGTATTTTGTTATTTTAGCGTTTTGTGTATGGTTGATATGGAGTCAAACCTTTTAAAGGTGGCTAAATGCAGATTTGGGAAACACTGTTTCTTATATTTGTGCTCGATATCTTATATAATTCCTACTGTAGTTGTTGCTTGGTTTTTTTTTTAGTTTTTTTGTGTGTCGTGGCGATGATGCTTTCGGTAGTGCCGCCGCACTCACTCAGTCTCAGAGGAAACCGGATGTAAATTTAGCAAGGAAGCGCGCAGCTGTTTGGATTTTGATTATCCTCTTTATTTGTTTAACCGTGGGCAATGGCGTGAGTTTTTGAAGACAAGACATTTTCTATAAACTCGCATATGTTGAATTTGAATTCGACCAGAATTGTTATAAAAAAGTGTACACGGGAAATTTCAAATACGTCACCGAGTCCAAATTTTACTGCAATATGGCAGCGAATAACTAAAATTTGTTGGAGGGACCCAATTTCTCGCGTATTAGAAGGAAGGAGGGCTGTGCGAGTTTGTGCAAACTAATTCGAAATGAGTCAGTTTTTGGCAAAGCAGGCTGAAATATTCACACAAACATTTTTCAGGCAGCTCAGTAATGAGGTCAATTTAGACAATCTCCCACTACCTATCAACAAATATTCTTTTATTTCCAACGAAGTTGTTTTAATTATGTCGATTTCATCTAACAAACCTGAGTTTTAGCAAAATTAACTTGCTTCTTTGAACTATTTTCTTAGATTTATTACGAAAATTCTAGCTCCCCCTAGAGACTCCCTCGAGATGTCCCTACATTTTTATAATCAACTACAAACAATTAAAAGTTGATCCCGGGATTTTTTATTTAGAATTGAGTAATATGATGGTAGGTAGGTAGGTAGGTAGGTGGATTTCAGAAAGAAAATTGCTCTCTTTTGAAATTCGCAATCATAGAACTTTCATTGAATTTCTGCATATGTACGAGTATATTTGTAGCTTCCATGAAATGTTCTTTCACTAGCTTTGTCTACTTATGGTGTGACAGTTCTCTCTGCATTTCCATCAATCTGCAATTTGCGTCATTGTGCCAAGTTCCACAAAGCAAAAAAAAAAAAATACCTGGCATTCTTTCAGCTGTATTTGGGATCTGCGTTGCAGAGCCCGTTCTTGTGAATTGTTGACCCAATTCTTAAATTTAGAGGTAAAGAACTTCTGCAATCATATACCTGAATTCCCAGGCACCGGAGTGAGAGAGAGAGTATTCGACAGAATTCTCACAAAGTTAAAACTGTTTCCAACTGCAAATATAGGTCAAACCCCCAGGAAACTACTGTCATACACATATATTCTTAATATATGCATGCGATGGAGACAATAAAGAAATAATACTTGACAATTCGTTGTTGTAATCATGATTGTTGCAGCGAAACAGACTGACTGTACAAAAATTGTTGCACGACGAGCAAAACCCAAGGGAGAGAGAGATAGTGAAAAAGTGGTTTGGGAAAATCACTTTATAAAAACTTGAAAAATAGAACTAAAACACGTAATCCAGAAATAATTGACAATCAAAAAAAATTTGATTTTTTCAAAAGACAAAAAAATAAATAGATTAAAAAAATTTAACAAGAGAAAAATTACAAAAAAAATTCCAAAAATTTTTCAAATTTATAAAATCAAAGTTTGGAATATTCGAAGGATACCGACGAATTTCAGTAAAAAATTTCAGGGAAGGTGCAAACAAAATTACCCATACCCGGGCTGCGTATACATGTCGATAATAGTTCGCACCTCTTTCGTTCGATTGTCAACTACTCGATTTCGATTGATGATTTCCTTCATCCTTCAACGGGACAGAACAAACGAATTTTGAGTAAAATGGCCATGACTGAAATTTGGGCGGATTTCTGCACTTCGCAGTCACAAAAGAATCACAAAGTATTGTATTTTCCAAATTTATACACAAATTTGTTTTTTTTTAAAAAGAAAAATAAAACAACATGCCGCATGGAATATCCCACCATATGTCCTTCGACACTCATACACTATTTTTTTGTTACTAACAAACAAATCATTTTGAGTACAAAATCCTTGAAGAACATAATATTAAATATGCTTACATGTATTTGTATGCGTTCAAATTGAGAGGGTCCAGAATTCGAAGCACACGCAGATAGCTTTGTACAATTAATCCTTAAAGAGCGTAAATGCCCAATCAAATTCAAATGCACAGAATGAGTGCGCCAAATGCAGCAGCGTCTTTACTTTCAAAAATTAATATCTTTCTTTTCAATAATGTAAAATAAACAATAATGTTAAAATTTGTTTCACTATTCTGGAATATTCCAAATCAAATTTCTGCAACACTGTACAATTTTGTATTTATTATAATCAATTATTTTTCAACTATGCACCAGAAGCCGAGACCTGAAACTGACTGATGATGGACTATGGCACTTGTATACCGTGCGTGCGCACTATTGCGTTTATGTTTGGCCCGTTCTGCAGCGTATTCGAAACTACACATCTCCGACAGCCAGCGCAGTACGCAAAGCGGCTTGAAAATTAACAACAACGCAACCGAGCAACAAACACGAAAGCGACTCACAAAACTTCAAACTGTATTCCAGCCAGCAGAAATGGTCGCTCTCGCTCAATCGCACAAATAGGGGATGGAGTTATTCCAATGCAGTCCGAAACCGCTGCTGTCGCTGCTGTTGTTGTTGGTGCTGCAAGCGACGGCAGCAAGTGAAAGCCAGCGCACACTCGCTGATGGTCCTCTGTTCTCTTGTTTGCCACGTAAGTATGTATATGTGTGTATATGTGTGTGCGTGTGCTTAAGAGGTGGTGTACATTGTTGCATTGCATTTTCCCGTTATGGTCTCCAGGATGCTAGGCAGGCAGCCACACATACCTGATGGAAATGTGCAGTGTACAGTAGAACACACGAATGCGAATTGCCCGGAAAAAGGAACTCGAAGCAGAACAAAAATAAACATAGAAATAATAATTAAATCCTACACAGTGAATACGGGAATTTTATTCAATATAATTTTAAAAAGTAGAATAAATATGTACAGTATGTGCTCGTATGTATGTATGTATATGAAATTATTATCGATAGAGATAATGTGACTGTAGATATTATAAAAAACAAAAATTCTCCTTAGATCAATGAACATTTTTCCCTTTATTTCTCTTTTTTCTCTCTCTCTGTCTCTCCTGTATGCCTCTCTTTCCCGTGAAATTCATTTTCCTTTTTTAACTCTAGTTTTACCAACATCTGTCAACCAACTTCGAGTTCTGCAAAAAATTTCGTTTTTCAAAACTCATTCAGGCTCAGCATAAAAAGACAGATACAGCAGCAGACGAAGTAGAAGCAGAGCAATCATCATTCGGGATCTGTGTGGCCGACATTGTTTTGAAAATTACAGTTGTTAATTTAATATAATGCCAGAAATCAAACATAAGTTGGTGGAAAATTATTATTAATTCATTGGAACATAGCAATCACTTAACAAGAGTCTCGTTTTACACGATCACGCTTCAAAAACAAGTAATTCTGAAATCGAGAGTGCTGATAGAGAAGAAAGGATAAGAACTGATGGATGCATACATATGTATGTGCTAACAAAACTAGTTTACGATCATTCTTCAATGTGTTCAATAACAAGATCGGTACTCCATGAGATATAAATGGATGTCGTTATGTAGTGCCATCAAAGACCTGAATGTGCTTTTGTATAATCCGTAATTCCCACACACAGCTCTCAATACGATTCAGCTGAAATGGTGTGCTAAGTTGTATTGAAATCTGTTTGCTCTAATTTTCCGAATTAATTGCTTCGGCGCTTTACTCGTACACAGATAAAAATTGCTGTAAATTTCTTCAATTTTCTATTGTAAATTTCGGTTTTGATCTCTTTTTATTTGATCATGTTTATCGTTAAAATTGAGCAAAACAAAATGCACTAATATCGCGTGGCACTCTGAAAGGGGACTAACGAAATCATGGTTGCAGATTATGTGAAATACGCTACAGTAGCATATTAAACCTTATAAGTTGATAACATTAATGCTGTGCTTCTTTTAGATCGGTCAAAAGTCGCGTGGACAGATTTCAACACAGTTTGGACCACTGAACATGTTCACTTCATTTTGTTCATTTGTAAATTATGATTGACTAAAAACATATCCGCTGTATAAAGCAAAATTTTTTAATTTGCGATTTTCGTGTGAATACAGTTGGAGCACTTTATCCCCATTCAGGAATTGACCTCTCTTGCACATATAAATACATATGTATGCATGTGTGTATTTATGTATTTGTCCAACTTGCCACACTTCTGCGATATTGTCGTATTGGTTGGCAACACTGTGTGGAATTCTAGGTGGACGGTTTAAAACCCCCCTACTTCCTTTGCGAGCATAAATTCTCACAGCATGCATATGCTCGAACATGTTTGTGTGCGCGTGTGGTGCGTTGCATCGATGGTGATGCATGCGTGAAATATTGCGCAGTGCATATTGGGCGGTATCTGTATTTGTGTCTGTGTGTGTCAACTTCTCATGCATGTTCAATTTTCATTTCGTGCAGATTCACACAGTAACGGGTGGGCGGACAAACGGACAGCGCAGTATAGCACAACGCAGCAGAGAGCAGCGCTTAGCAACGAAACAAAACGGAACGAACCGAACCGAACCAAGCCGAAGCTAAAGCTGCAGCTGAAGATGAAACTTTTACATGCCGACTATTTCTCAGCGATTGACGTGCATATCGGCGTTGGTATCCCTGCAGAAAAACTGACCAGGGAGCGGAATAATCCGTTCGAAAGTAGGAGAGCTCTGTTCGAATCGAATTTACGAGTAGACGAAACATCTAAAACACATTTTATTTGAGCACTTTCTCAATTGTGCACCTCTACATCAGTATTTATACTAATTATTTTGTTTCATTCTGTTCTGTGTGTTTAATATTTACTTGTATCTTTATTTAAATTTACTTTTAATTTAAATTAATTTAGTATCTGGCAAACTATGGGCACATTTTAAGAGTTTTGGAAAATAAGGAATTTTGAAACAGTAAAACATTTCACTGAAATGCCTAATCTGCAATATGCAAGTAAAAAGAAACCGAAATATGTGCGTTTTCCGATTGCTCTTATTGGGTCTAATAAGATCTTTGTAGACGCACGCCAGTAGAACAACCGAGTGTTTTGGAGGTCCCAATATTGAAGAAGAGTATACAGCCCACACAATACCAACAGTACTTCCACAAAGCATACGAAGAAAGTATTATTATTATTATTATTACTTGAAAAACAATAACTTTATTATTATTTTACATTGTAAGGGGAGCACTAGCTGCCAGGGCCTTCAGCTCACGAAGAAAGTAAATTTTAAGGCACTGATTGAATGAATAAGATGTGAAGAAAATATCCTTTCAGAGTACAATTGGTTCATATTGAGGAAGAGTAGATGCGCCATTTTCAATTTTCTATTATGGAAACTGGCACATCGAGTTTAACATATAGAAAATCAGACCTGCATACAATGCATTAAAAATAGAAAACTGATGCTGATATTAAAATGGGCCAATTGGAGGCAAACGGATGACTTCCAATTTATCCATAGGTGCTCTCCTACATGTTTCCATTTACCAGTCGGTAGTTTATGGAAAGCATTTCGCTTGCTACGCTTACATATGGATACATAGGGAGACGCATACGAAGTCGTACCCGACCCAAACCTCCACTTTCTTCACATGGCTGTGGGTGTTTATGTACGCACATAAGTACTCGTATATGTAACGTGTGGTTATTATAGGGACGGACGCTTAGAGCAGCTTGAGAAATTTTGAAATCTGCAACACATGCTGCAGGAAGCTATTTGCAAAGGATGTACGTATGTAATGCTTGCTTGCAGGAGCTAGAAAGATAGATACTCACATACATACAAGTGCGCAAATGGACCCGCCTTAAAAAGTATGTCAAAGAAATTGCACACTTAAGGCACGAATACAATAATGAGAGAGACCGAGGCGAGAGCGAGACCGAGTCTCGGCCGAGATCTCGTTTTGCACTGTCTCGCATTCTAATATACAATCAACAAAGTGCGAGCCATATTTACACAAAAGCAAAAGTGCTAAAAACTATTAAAAACTAAATGTTTTGAAATTTTTTAATTAATAAAATACACGCGGAGCCACAAACAGCAAAACAGAAATAAACATATGCGTTTTACAAAACAATTGATTACTTTGACAAATTGTCTCGGGCGAGAGTGCGAGGAATTTCTAATTTTTTAGAAATGCCTCGTCTCGCCGTATCGCATCACGCATTATTGTATATTGCCACATACAATCCTTTGGTACAAATTCTTTTTGACATCTCGGCCGAGACTCGGTCTCGCTCTCGTCTCGGTCTCTCGTATTATTGTATTCGGGCCTTTAGAAATGGATTCTTATCTGTGTGTATGTGGCTTTTTCGTTTTTTGTCGTTTGTCCCTTTTGTCAATTTGGGCTTGGAGGTAATCGAAGTTTAAAGTTGCTGTTTGGCACATTGAAAAATTAACTGTTAAACTTTTAATGCCACTCACACTTGGGGGCATATGCAACGATTGAACAAAACCTTATTCTAATTAAATTTTTGCAAATGTGCACATATGTGTGCATGCGGGTGTGCTTGCCTCTGCCTTTTCACAGCTGTTTGTGTACCGCTACACTCGCATGTTTTGTTTGGCTGCATTTGTTAACATTTTTATTAAAAACTAATTTCCTTTCGAGCGCTTGTTTGCCCTCCAATGCACTCTTTAAATATCGCATTACACACGTGACCAGAAACACAAAACTAAAGAACTGTATATGAAAAAAGAACAAATACAGCAGACCAGGATAACAGAAGGAACACAAACCTGACAAATAACATGACGGATTTATGTCATGTCTGTCCGTCTGTCTACCGCCGTTGTCCCCGTCAAATGAAACCCAAATTTCGTTTCCTTTCATTTCGTTTTGTGTTGGTCCTAATTACACATTGCTAATGGCGACAAACAATGAGGCTAAGGAGGAGTAGATGGAACGAGAATGCTGCGAATAGTGCAAAATATGGATGGATGGTCATATGGAGTTTTTAACTATGGGCTTCAGACGACACATATGCATATATTCATAATTGGGTTAAGTACGACGCGACGGTATACTATTCTACGTTTATAGTTTTCCAAAGAATTATTGACGCTATGTGATATCTAGCTTCGATCATTCAATAAATTCCACCATAAATTCAATTGATAATAATAATTATTACTATTTATTATTGACACAAAGTATTAGTGTGAGAAGTTGGGTCGTCTGAAGCAGATGAGACCACAGAATGTGTAGAGTCATTGTGATCAGACTATGAAACTGGTGGATTAAATTTGTATTTATTTTCAAATTAAGGGAACATAAGGCCTCAATTCGTGTTGTCGTCAGCTATGTTTATATCACTTGATTGGTGCATCTGTTTATATGTACTCATGGATAGGGAGGAAGTTGCTGGCTGGTTATTTAGTATGCTTCACAATGTAGAGGAAGAGGAACACCGAATGTCAGCCAGAAAAGAGTTGTGCACAGCAACAACGCCAACCCACGCAAATACAAAACATGTGAACTTGTGTGATTTCTTTGCGATCCTTGGCCAGGAGCATTCAGTTGGCTGCTCCCGTTTCTGTTTTGTTGGGTGCAGTTTTGTTCTTGCAGTTGATGACACAGTGTACGTCTACTCATAATGTATGTGTTTGGATAAATGACAGCAAATTTTTTTTATTAAAAAGACGAGAATTAAATTTTCTAAGTAAGGCAAAGTTTCTTGCCAAAAAGTCAGAAATTGAATACATAATCGAAGCTTAATTGCGAGCCTTTCGGCGGCCGCTTATGGTGCATTGTACTTTAAAGGTTCTGGACTGCATTGGTTTCGCATATGAATACGACCGAGTTTAAGGGCGGAAATACGTGTACGTTCAGACGCTGTACTTGTAATTTGTATGGAAAGTGTGGCAGGTAATTTACGACTGCGTGCGCTCGCTTTCCAATTAAAACGTATTACATTTAGATCGATCCACCGACTGACATACTCGAAAGAATTTGATGTTACTCGTATTGCAAGTGTGCTCACTTTTCCATGTGTTGCACCGCAAATAAGATTATTCATGGAGTCTGTTGATTGAGATTTGGCTGATGTCTTCTTAAAGATCTAATTGGAAATATGCTAGCAAACGAAAAGTACTTGTATACGGCCTCGATTTTAATATTCAAGGTACCGCAGACACATGACTTCTTTCATATTACCTTCGATTTACAGTTCCCAGTGAGGTAATAAATAATAATAAATAATTCTGATATACCAGGATGTAAACTCAGTTTACTTTCAAGGGTGGGACAACCGTGAATCCCTCTTGGACTGTCAGCCGTCTTGGCCTTCCGCAAGTACCGACTCGAAAGTACCCTTAGCAGTGCTGTGAGTTTTCCTAGAACTTAGTTTCTTCATATCAATGTATCCGTCTTCTGGTCTACCCACCACTGGGAGCCGACTAAATTATTTTATTCGCTGGAGTGTCGTCTTCCATACGGATACCCAACGAAATGACTATAGTATGATACGCTTGACTGCATGTCGCAGTGCGCTTATAAATTGTTAAGAATCGGTTGTCTGTGGGTAGCGAGGTCTAACTAGACTAATGTGCTCAAAGATAACGGTGTGGTGGACACTTCTCCCGACTGACGTCATATGTCATATGTTGATACGGCTACTAAGATCTCCGAAATCTTCTAATTGTCATATAATTGTGACGTTCATTCTTTTTGTTTGCTCGCACACCTCGTGACTTTTGCCTCAACGCAACAGTCATTAAATGCTTCCACAAAGTTTCTCCCCGTAGCGTTGACGAAGCCGTTGGATTCATTGGACTGAGACCTTTCCGGTTGGAACTCCTGTCTGTGGGTGGAAAATACAGCACTGACTGAATGCGTACTGCAGCCAATGATTTCGATGGCATTTCCATAGCTCATCAGCATAATAGGTTAATGGAAAATCGTGTCACTCCACTTGGATTTGGACACTTGCTTGAAATTCTCGGCCCTCTATATCTGTAGAGTTCACAGACGGGTCAATTGAAATGATGAAGAGGAATAAGTTTCCGTCGCTTGTTTGTGGCTTATTGCCAAAATATTTACGATGTATTCATTACAGAAATGGATCAGTCTTTTCGATTTATAACGAAGTTATAGTACATTTAGTTCCCACTTTCAACCGAATCGTTTAATTTACTCGGCACTTATTCAAGTCAAAGTGCCGTTTGTGTTAAATATCTGCTGGAGAACGCAACTCCTGCGGATTACATAATGCGTCCACTTGACTTCATTCTTTCAGCAAGCAAACAGACTCACACAAGCAGCCACACAAACTCTAGAATATCCTTGCGTCGCTCCAATGACATTTTTCGCTCCCATATTTCATTTTCACTTGACAGATGCGCCTGCCACATTGTGTCGTCGCTTGTCATAAATTTCAGTTGGCGTACATAGACACGCAGACTGACAGACAGAACAGACAGACAAATGCCCTGATGCAGTGTGCTAAATTTCTGCAATAAAATATTTTACAATTTCTATTTCAGTGGTGCAGCAGGATTATAACCTCTGCCTAACTAACAGACTAACAGACTAACAGACTAACTGACTGACTGAGTGGAGTGCTGCTGCCGGGGGTGCTTGGATTACGTTAGCTGAGATAACGGCAAAGGGGCACGAATGGGGTGGCAAACACGCCGCTGCACTGTGCGATTGTGAAGCGTACCAGTGCGGTTATTGTTGCCGCAAAGCTGTTCGTCGAAGACCCCGCTGTGCGCTTGTCTTCGCTCCAACTACTGTGTTTTTGTCTTAACAGGAGTAGACATCAAAAATAACAGTGTGCGCGTCAAGGTGTCCCCCGGTTTTTAACTAACTTTCTATATGAGTATGTATACGTACGAGTAGTTTCCTGTACGGTTCGGTATACTGTGGTGAGAGGTGCTCATATCTCTTCGCTCTAGATTGTATTACCACATATTTCATTTCCATATTCTAAGTATTTGCATACATAATCACACACGGCTTCTCCATATTTGCATTACTAAATAGAGTGTGTCTGTTGCAGATAAAAGCCAAGCGCTGTGTGTGCTTTGTGCCAGCAGCGGCGGGAGGAGGTGTGCGGGTACGGCAAAGTGTCCTGCTTCTTTCCTTTTGAGGTTGAAAACCTTTCGCCAGTCCTCGAGAGCTGGCAATTTATGCACGTATGCACGGCAACAGACTAGCCAAGTACGGACTCGCCAGCCGGTGCGCTTGAAGCCACAGGCAGACAGGTACATTGGCGCACATTGCCTGTCTTTCCAGGGGGCCTCGTACTCCCTCTCAGGCCAACATGGTATTTCAGTGTTGTTAAGAAGTATTTTTTTTTAAATTAAGAGGGCAAAAGTCAATGTACTGTAAGTTGGTTGATTTGCGAATTGCATTCTAAGCTACAAAATTAGAATTTGCCAATGTTAATAAAAAATTTTAAATACAGGAGAAACAAGAACTGTATAAAAATGAATTTGAGCTCATTTAATATGGTAAAATAGTACCAGTCTATACAGAAATCTGTTATCAAAGTAAGCAGGGCTTCATGATCATCCACAAAAGACCAACTTGTGCACATCTTCACTCGATGCAATCGTGAACATTTGCAGGTGTTACTGCAGAAAATCACAAATTTATTGTGATACCACAGCCATGGTCAGACCGACATGCAGTCGCTTTAGTATCTCTCTATTCCAGCAGGTAGTGTGACTCCTGACTACTGCCATGGAGCTGCTCTTGAGAATACCCAACATGGCCAGGACGCCTCAAATAGCTATAATTTTCTTACCTAGCGAGACATTTGGTGTAATTGGTTCTCGTCTATGAGCGGATGACTTTACGGATCAGCAAATTGGACCTTCAGCTAAAGTCTGAGTCGGAATTACCATCACCATCATAAAAGTATACGGAAGACGATGGCCATGGTATTGCAAGTGGATCATGGATGGTATTCCAATTGGATCATTCCAACCTGATTCGTTACGGTTTGCGTCCACGTTTGCTGCATGTTTCTTTCAGTCTCCTGGCTCATGTGGAAGCATGTTATTATTTTTATTATATTATTCCTTACACCATAATTAATTATGAGTGCAAGGTGTTGGGGGAATGAGTACTAGCTACAGAAGCTTTCGACTCGAAGAGAAAAAGATCTTATAGGAAGAAGCATTTTGGAGACCAAGCTCGTGGCAGGATTTGAACCTGCGACCCTCGGGGTGAAGCATGTTATATTAATACATGTAGAACACGAAAGAAAGAATATTTTCAAGTATGTATAGCTAATTTTTGAAGAAGTAAAATTCCATTTTCAATACTGCTGTAAAGCCATTGTCAGGTTTTACTAATATTGGTCTACTCAGTTGCAAACTGTCATTTCAACAATTGGCACAGAGAACACGGGTGTCAATTTGTATTGTTTCCTAAGCAATTTCTTAAGAGAGTTCGTGTTATCATACTACGATTTCAAAAGACCCCCAAATGCTGTTTTTTGGGTACGCCACTGAACAGGTGTACGCTGTACAGAGCCCCATAGAGGACTAGAACGACAGAGCAGTAAGGGTCAGCAGCCTGTGGGCAATGCAATATTTTGGCAAACCAGCGAATGTCCAAGTAAATATTCACACGAATATTTAAGGGAACAGCATCGCCTTGTTCTGCAAAGCCTTGTCGCTGCAATGCGTTGAACTTGGTTACAAGTGTGGAGAATTTGGTGCAACAAATTGGCGTTTAATTTGTGTAACAGTTCTGTAACAAGTCAAACCTAGCAGACTGAACCACCTTTCTTTTAGTTTAAATTAATATATAAATCAATTTCTGACACAAATCCATATACACACAATTGTTTATATATATACACATACAATTACAAAGTGTATGTACTTAAATATATACTCTGAGGAGTTGCTTTTAATAAATACATTCATAAAATGCTGAGGCAAGCAATAAGAATTGAAAGAAGACGCCCATTGAAATATGCTTGAAAATTGACAATAACTGCCTTCAAGTGAGTGGAAATGATCACAAACAATGGCACAAGAAAATGTCCCTCTTGATGACAACAATTGCCAGTGATGATACTGGTCGTCGTCATTGTTGTTGTTATTGATGTTGTACGTTCTATCTTTGAGAATGCTGTACAAAAGAAGCGCACACGCACAAAAACACACAATCAGACACACGCATACTCGCAAGCCAAGAGAGTAGGGACAAAACGGCCGAACACACTACTTAATGCATTTAATGCATCAATAAAGAATAATGCACCCACTTCAGCTGAAAGCAGGGAAAGATTAACAACTGCAGCAACTGCACACCAATATGGACGCAGGAAAAAATCGCACAAAAATACAAAAAACGCTTTCAAGATTTGACACTGATGCTTCCATATGTTCAAAGACGCAATGGCTATGGTGGCAGTGTGTGCCGTATACCACATGATTGTCGCTTGACAGCGTTTGCGTCCGCTCACTTGGTCGGTCGTTCGGGTCGTTCCATTGGTGCCGCATTTGCGCACACATATCTCACAGTTAAGTAGTCTATTATTATGCATGGACGAGTCTTATCCCCTCACTCGATTGTTCTGTTCTTCACCTTTATTATTATTGTATTGTATTGTGTGGGCGTGTGTAGCATGTACGATGGAGGTATTGAGCGTTACTTGTATTTGCTCTAAAGCTACATTTTTATATACAGGGGGGCTGATGAAAGCCGCTACCAAAAAAAAAAAAATGTAATAACTTTTTTTCTATTTAAAGAATCTGGTTTTTTTTTATTTTGCAGATTGATTGTTAGATTTATCAAAAATGGATAACTGGGACACTGAAACAAGAATTTGGATTGTCCGCCGCTATCACGCACTGGAGTCCGTAGTTGCGGTTCAAAGGGAGTATAGGCGCACGTTTGGCGGCAATCCACCGAGCAGATGGACCATAATGAGACTTGTAAACAATATTGCCGAGCATGGGACAGTCAACAGAAGACCTTACCATCGAAACCGTTCAGTTCGGACGGAGGAAACAATCGCTGCAGTAGCTGCTGCCATACAAAATAATCCAAGAGTTTCGACAAGAAGCTTATCTGCTCAAATGGGTATAAGCAGACAGTCATTGCAGTCAATTATGCATAAAGATTTGGACTTATTCCTATATAAAATTCAAATGGCCAACAAATTGAACGCAGCAGACTTCCCGATTCGCTTGGAATTTTGCCAGAAGATGCTTCAAATGGTGGAAGAGGACGGAAACATGATCAACTGACGAGGCCCATTTCGATTTAAACGGCAACATAAATAAACAAAATTGTCGAATATGGAGTGCTTCCAACCCACAGATACTCCATGAGACGGAATTACATCCACTTCGTGTTACAGTGTGGTGTGCAATTTCATCACGCTGCATTGTCGGGCCCTACTTCTTCGAAGAAAACGGTCACACCGTTACGGTTACTGGAGACCGTTACTTGGCCATGTTGAGAGACTTTTTCTATCCAGAATTACGCCGAATGAGAATTGCTTTCAACTCAGTGTGGTTTCAGCAAGATGGTGCAACTCCTCACATAGCCCGGCCTGTTATGACAGAATTGCGACGAAAATTTCCCAATAAGCTGATATCCAGAAACTCCACATTCCGTTGGCCCCCCAGGTCGCCGGACCTTACTGCACCTGACTTTTTCTTGTGGGGTTATTGCAAACAGGAAGTCTACAAAGCAGAACCAACAAATTTGAACGAACTAAAGCAATCCATTCGAGAAACAATTGCGGCTATTCCTGTCTCAACTCTCCAAGCAGTAATGAATAACTTTTTGATAAGATGCTGCACATGCATCAACGAGCAGAGGGGGCATTTAAATTCCATTATTTTTAAAACTAATTAAGCTATATTTAATAAAATTGAATGAGCTTTAACATTAATAAAAGAAAAATGAATTCCATACACTGAAAAAAAAGTTATTTGAGTTTCTTAATGTAGCAATATTCATCAGCCACCCTGTATGTATGTTATTTTTATTATTTATATGTATACATACGAGTATATGTATGTATATTTTTTTGAAATAAGGCTATCGACGCAGTGGCGTAGAGGTGCTTCTTCGAAAAAGGGGGCTCACAGAAGGAGTGTGAAAAGCGCAGACAAAATTATACGTATGCAAATGTCTGTGCGTGAAGCATCTTTTAAAATAGTGTAAATGATGTTTGAAACAAAATCTCAGTGCTCGACGTGTGAAGGAGAAATTGCTCGTCTGTGCGCCGGTACCCTAAACAGTAATTGAGGAAACTTTCCATATGCTGCTAGAAGAATAAACAAGTTTTATGTGTGCTTGTGTGTGTGTGTGTGTGCGTGTGTGATTGCATGATTTCCTAGGGAAAATTATTAATGGCAACTTCTTACAATCAGTGGTGAACGGACGTTAATAGGCTCGCACATCATCGTGAATGTGTTTTGCCGTCCGTCGTCTGCCGTCCAACCATTCAGAATGGTTACCATTGCAAAGAAGCAGGCAGGCGTCCTTAATTGTCTAACAATGAGTTTTAAGATGGACTAGAATTGCAAGTACATGCATTCCGGAACGTTTATTGATGGCAGTAAGTGTCATTTCACGGTGCAGCATACGAGTATTGTAGGACAAATAGTCGAAAAGTCGTCGAATCTTCCAGTAAGACAGCACTTCCTCAACAGAAAGCATTTATATAAAAGATTTACAATTTTTCACTAGTCTAACAATGACAATTTATATGCTAGAACTACTAATAAAAGAAGGAATGCAATTGTTAAGTAACAGTAACAAATAAATAAAACCTAATTAAAACATTATAAGTTGTTTTAGATTAGATTAGCTCAGTTTATTACACCCCTGTTAACGGTCAATGAATATCTGCCCCGTTGTTAGCCTAGTTGTAGGCAAACAAGTTTCTTTTCAATTAAAAGAGACTTTCTCGGAAGTGAGGCAACTCTTGTAGTTCGCTTGGAGCCTTTAAACAGCCTAATCTTCCGGCCAACAGCGATTTAGCTGGTTTTGTTGCAAACAAAGCGTTTGCATTGATATCTACGCAAAACTGGCACAACTCTGGGCCATAGGAAATTGGCATAATCCGATTCTGAGCAACGAAATAGCAATTTGAATTTGCGGAAATTGCACTCCTTTGTTGGGCGATTTTCGCATTTATTGTTCACGACCCCGTGAACGTCAACTCTCCTTGCTATCTTTGCTACTGCGGTTCAACTTGCACTGTGTATGCGTGGGTGTATCTGTGAGGCATTGGGGTGATATACACTTAGCAGACTCTACTCAGTATTCTTAAAGAATCACGAATGCAGGAGATACAGCACGACTTTGCTCTCGACTTGTATTTTGTTTATTCTTTATTAGAAAATACGAATATACGGACTGCTCTATAGGGAGGTGCAAGAAGGATACAACATATACGATCTAGCACACTTGCTCCTATCTACCACATCTCTTCATTGGAAAGGTGAACCACATATTTGAAATATGAAATTACTGCAATCGACAGCGAAGGTTAACTGAGTTTCATTTTACTACACACACAGCGAGGCTCTTGTCACACAGGGTAAAATAGCAACTTTTTTGGCAGAAACATTCAGATGATGGTGGAAATAGTAGCAATGTTCTGGTTTAAATATTTTTAGGCCTCTTTTTTGTTGTGGTTGCTGTGCCTCTCAGTTGATTTATTCTTAGCAAGAGGTGGGAATATGTTGGTTTATGTAGATTTCACAATATTTTGCCTTTACTGGTTGGCGGTTTGAATCAGTTGTTTTTTCTGAAACGTTCAAATAAATGTCTCCTTACTTCCATCACCAACAACGCCAGTAGCTTTCGGCCAGAAAACACAGAGAACAGAAACTCTTTTTCGCTGCCAGCGTCTGTAGCGGACACACCACCATTTTGAGTGGATTCACCACGATTCTGAGGGGATTCAACACGATTTTCAGCGGATTCATGTACAACGTCCGTCTGCTTTATTTCGCTGCTTTGCCGTTTGACGTTTAAGTTTCTTTACTCTGTATACTCTGGCAAGTAGCTTTCGGCCTCTGAGCTTACTTGACTTCCCATTCACCATGATACAAGGAATAATGAATTTTCAGGAATAAAGTTCACGGTAAAATTAAATGGCGAAATCACTATAAAACCTTACGTAAAATACTCGGCCTTCCGCCATTTTTGTTTTTCAATTATTTGTAAATGCAGATTTCGCCTGTAATTTTTTCTACTGGAAAAGGGCAGCTCTGATCATTCGGATTCACTGTACAGTGTGGTGAACTGTATTTGCATGCGGTGTTCAGCATTGTGTGTATATAGGCCCCTACAGATATTCATACAGGCATATGCACACTTTCTCATTTTTGCACTTTCGGGCTATTTTGCATGCAACGGTCGAACGGACGCACAGAGAATCGAGTATCGATTTTCCAGTTAAGAGGCACACGAGTCTAGATGCAGTTGAACCGTTGGTTATATGCCAATTTCTTTCAAGGAAACCCTTCAAAATTTTGCTTTATTTTTTGCGACTGATTGTCTCGTTGTGGGGTTGTTTGGCATGGCACGGTTTCTACCTCTCACTCTCTGACCATTTTTATTTTGCTCTGTAGTTTATCCGATTAGATATTTTGTATGGGAATTTAAGTAACTTAAAATAAGAAACGAAAAACAGGCAGTAAAAGGCTTTATGGATGGTTGGTGAAATTTGTCTGCTGTGTGAAAAGAAAAACAAGCAAAAAAATGCTATGAAAATTTTGTGGTCGGCAGTTTCTAACGTCGATGTTACACTTACAACAGAACAACATAAAATTCAACTCTGATTAAAAGGAATATTTCACTTGTTTTTAGTGCCACCACGGCAATTGGACGTTGCTCCCGAAATCCAATGCACAACCACCAAAAATGTTTAAAGTTAACTTAAGCCTACTACGAGATTCCCTTTACATTAGGTTAGATAGTGTACCAGGCTACACCCCAAAGGACTACACCGGATGTGCGTGTTAAATGACAAGGATATTTACCACATATGTATGCTCGTATATAAAACTCACTTCCTTGATAACTTTTTACTTTTGCATATGAGGGTGGGCATGGTAGTTTTGATATTATATGCAGCAATGTTTTATATTATCATCAAAATTTGAATTAAACTGCATTGCGATGCGGTACTGTAGTCACCACTTACAAATATGTGAGACAAGTTATCGCGGCAGTTCGAGCTATTCTGACCAATTCTGTCATAAGGACTTATACTGCCACCAGAATCATTCGTGCTAAATTTGGTAAATAAATCTAAGGTATGAAAATATACGAATTATGAATATGATAATCGTTTCCGACAAACTTTTGCATATATCTCAGTACAGACTAAATGTAGCTTACTATAAAATTCTTTACTTAAAAGTATCATCGTTTGGAGGAACACTAGAATAATTCGTCTTGGGTCCTTCAGCTATTTGCTACCGTTTAAGAATGCAGATTATTTATGCTGAAAGTAAGCAAGTTTAGAGCTCTAGTAAGCACATCATTCATGTATGTTGGAAGAAGGATTATTTTCGCAGTCAGCAAACCAGGAATTCAAAGCAAACACATGTAGCCAACATATTAACCACAAACCTCATAAAAGTAGTGATTGGAAACCGTCACTTTAAAGATGGGTCATAACTTAAAATTATGTGAACCACCAGAGAATTTGTGAGTTAAACTAACAAGCTACCGGGTAAAGTATGGTAATTGATTTTGAATTTGTAGTAAATTATATTGTTGTTGTTTTAGGAGTTGTTGTAAACTGCTGGCCCAGATAATCCTCATGCCTAGTTCTACTTATAATCTTGTCACCGGTGTGGAAAAAGGTGGCCATAGACGATCGAGTATAGCTAAATTGATCCACTGAAGTGGAGTCTATGTACGAGGTGTGATCAAAAGATAACCGTTATTTTCATCTTTTCGTGAGTTACGTATGTTCGATGTTCGCATTTTTTTTTTTATGTTGGTACACATGTCTGTTATATATCCATTCCATTTGGATTGTCAGTTTGTTTTTGACAGATAAAAAGGTTAGTCGTGTTTTGGTGTGCTCTTCGATTTTGTACTATTCGAAAAAATGGATCAAAGAAAATGTATTCAGTTTTGTGTAAAAAATGAAATTAAATGCGCAAGGACATTTGAAATGTTGACTGTGGTCTTTGGCGAGTCTACTATGAGCAGAACACAAGTTCAATTGTGGTATAACCGGTTTAAGGAAGGCCGAGAAGATGTCAATGACGATGCTCGTCCTGGTCGCCCGAGCACGTCAACAACCGATGAAAACATTGACGTAGTGAAGAAAATGATTTTGGATAATCGTCGAATCACTATCAGAGAGGTTGCTGATGATTTTGGCATATCGTTCGACTCATGCCAAGCAATTTTTACGGATGTTTTAAGCATGAAACGTGCGGCAGCGAAGATTGTTCCAAAATTGCTAAATTTTGAGCAAAAACAACGTCGCATGGACATCGCTCAGGAGCTGTTGAACATCGTCAAAGACGATTCAGATTTCCTCAAAAAGATCATAACTGGTGACGAATCGTGGATGTATGGCTATGACATTGAAACCAAAGCCCAATCATCCCAATGGAAACGTCCAGATGAGCCAAGACCGAAAAAAGCACGTCAAGTTCGGTCGAACGTAAAGGTTTCGCTGACAGTTTTCTTTGATTGCGATGGCGTGGTGCATCATGAATTCTTGCCACAAGGTCGTACGGTCAACAAGGAATACTACCTTGAAGTTATGCGCCGTTTGCGAGATGCAATTCGTCAGAAACGCCCAGAATTGTGGAAAAACCAATCATGGATTTTGCACCATTTTTTTTTTATCACACCTCGTATGTTCACCTCCTTTCGGATGTTCTGAACACCTGAGCAACTTAGCTGTTATTCCATTCTCTCTTCCATAAAAGAAGTGTTCCTTATCGCCAGGGGCATAATACCAACAAAACTCGCAGTTGCAAACTGTAACACCGGCCTAAACGGTTTTCGGTGTAAGAGGTGCTCATGATGCATGTGCATTTACAGTCGTCGCCGAAAGTATTCTCAGAGTGAAGCGTGAGTGTGTGTTCGATGAGCGAATATGGGGGTATGTTCTAGTGTTTTGATTGTTTGAAAGCACAGATTTTTAGCTATGTGGAAATCTGTGTAGCAGTTGGACCTTTTGTTTTGACGCCGCCTGCTATAAGCGCCTGAACGTAAGCTGCCTTGTTGCAAGTCTCACAATGGAGCACTTGTATGACATGAATTTGTTTAATACTAATGGGCGAGCACACAAATCATACCGAAGCTGATGTATAATTTGATTTCATGTAAAATGGAAATTCTCAATAAGAAGCACAGAAACCATTTACGGGACCAATAATGGTGGCGACGAATCAATTCAGTAATCTACAGAGGGCAATTATGAACTCAGTGGACAGTTTTATGTCATCAGTGATTGTCATAGAACATTGCAGTGGCCACAGTTTTTAGGAATCGAACGAAAAAGGAATGGTATCACATCTGAGGCATCCTTGTTGTGGAGTTGGCCACAGTAGGTGTGAATTTTACAGTAAGGACCTATTACCTATTCCTATGCACATGTGCACATTATTCATCTCAGCGTAGGTACGAGTAAACATTTAATTAATTAATGGCAAAAAAATAATAATAAAGCAGCGTTCTGCAGGCAATATTCGCAACCAACTAACATTAGAACGATAACGCTCGTAATGCACTTCTTTAACACCACATACGCCATTTTCCGCTCAATACAAATGAATCGATCAATGGGATTATCTTTAATGAGTGCAACGCGAGTGATTCAGCGAATTTGTGTTACACCCCACCGCGCCGCCTGGTGCAAATATGTGCTGCACTTAAGATAACGGGCAGAGCGCGGAATGCCATTGCACTCGAAAGTGGCCGCAGTAGCCGAAGTGGCAGAAACAGCAAAAGTGGCATAGTAGTGCACTGGTGTAGTGGCGAGTGGCCTGCCACGCCACGACGTGGATACAAAAGAATTAAACTGCACCACTGCAGACGCTCGCTTCGAAGAAAAATCGAAAATAATTATCCATTTTATAAGCAACTGGCGAACGTTGAACTTTGTGCAGCTGCACAGCGAACAGTTTGGCAGAGAAATCGTCTGTTCATATACACAGACATATAGGCACAGTACACAAACAGACACACGCACACATTCACACACGGAGTGACTCTTCCAATTGCTCTAAGCCACATTTCTATCCACATAATACAATTAGGGATAGCAGCTATATTGCTGCTTATTTATTGATCGTGCAACTGTAGCAGCAGATTTTCTGCCGCTCAGAGCCTGCCTGGCTGCCTGCTTCAGAAAATAATTAATAATGATGTGTGCGATTGCATTCGTGCGGAAAGGGGCCAATGGGGAAATTTGTATGGAGAAATGAGCAATAGAAATATTCTGTAGGCGCTGCAATTGGCTCTAGGCACATAGATCCACGCTGGTCCAAGCAATCAGTGGTGGAGGTGGTCTGAAGAGGTATATGGCTGGAGGAGCAGGTGTCTACATTACTTATTAGTGCACTTACTTAAGTGCTGATGGGGTTGGTGTTGGCGATCATGGGTGGCAGGGGTTCGTGCCCAGTTTAATCTGCAGCATTACGTTCCCATAATACGCGGCAGCAGGCATATGAATGTACGAGCATTCCCTCTCTGACCGCACGCGCAAAGTCATCACAATAAAAAACGACTATTTGGAGCACTGCTATAGAAACCACTCAACATACACGCACACACATCCAGAGACATGAATGCATGCACTCTGCATGCCTGCGAGTATATGCAACAATTTAAAATCGCAACAATAAACCGCAAATTAAAAACGCATTCATTAAATTAACGCTAATTATGGTAGGCCACATACTCGTATCCATAACTCGGTTGGTTAAGTTACTCATGGAGCGTTGCCACAAACTGCCGGGGCAGCAGTAGGGAGCGGACAAGATTAATCCGTATTTATATTCGCAGCAGCAGCAGCAACAGCAGTTCTACACAATCCAAGCGACCTCCGTGGATACCCTACACTCGTTCCTGTTGTTGCCTGCCTGCTTTTGTACACTGGTCGATTTCATTGTGGGTAGTGTAACAAGCGTCCAGAGATAGTTGCATGTTGCAGCTTTGCTGTTTTTGTAAATTTAAAATCGAATGCCTCAGGGACCAGCGCACTACCATGCTACATTTACGTGAAAAGTCCTCAGCACTCTGGGTGTGATGGTGTAGAGAGTAGACAATGGGACCCATCAGAAAACTTGCTATCAGATAATTGAGAGGTAACTCGACTACTAGAGGCATTATTTTAGCATAGGCTTGGGAATTTGCTTATGTTTTGTCCATAAATTCTTCGAATGCAGCCAAATTTACGCATTAGGTAGTAAAGATCGAATTACAATATAAGACATTACGAATTTCCCATCAGCCATAGGAACATTTTATCCTGACATCGCCCACATCATAAGATTCATAATTTCTTCCATACTAATTATATTTTGCATTCAATATGAAGAAATACTCATAAAACGGAATAGGAAATGTTTTTCCATTGAAAAACTATTATTTTGTTATTATGAACATTTTGAGTGGACCTCATCTTTGCTCGGGTCTAAGAGTAGATTCTCTTTTTGTATAATGCGAATATACTCGTATCAAGCCTTTGGAAAATGTCGACTTTGCTGATCGAGTTACACTTGTGCTTGTGCTTCGCCCTTGTGATGGTATCGTTTTGTGGTTAAGCGTATAACATTAAAAAGATACACGGTGCAAGCGTTACCCAACTTCAACTGTTTAAACATTAAGGATTAATTGAATTCAAAGTGAATGATTTGAAGCCTATTACAAAATTATAACCAGAGCACGTAAAACTGGAAGGAAAACTCACCTACGTACGAGAATATATCTTCCAAACAGAGATAAAATCAGATCCAATTTAGTTAAGTTGTGTTTTTGATAAACTCGTTCGTCTAAAAGAAATACACAATATTATCTTTGAGTGTCTCTTGAATTCGACTGTTGCCATTTGCCTGCTATAGTTCGATATCATGGCATAATAAGGCACCATGGTACGAGAAAACATGGTCGCTTTTTGTGATCAGGCAATGAAAAACTAGCATTGTGTTTTAATAATGATACTCGTAATCGAAAAAAGGGTCAGGAGAACATTGCATGGTATATGCAAAATAAACAACCTCTGCATGTCAAATTAAAGATCTTGAATGTAATGATTTGAACCCAGGTTACAAAGGTTGCCAAGTCAAGGAAAACTTGTCTGTTTCTCTTCACCGCTCAGTTTGACAGAAAACGGAGAATGAATCCATAATATATTGGGGACTCCATTGTGATGCTAGTATCAATTGACACAGAGTAACTGTGTGGATGTGTCCTTTCGTCCTTTAAAAATTGAAATTTTGCCTAACTAACCCTTGCCAAGTCAAAGAAAACTTGTCTCTTTCTTTTCACCGCTCAGCTTGACAGAAATCGAGAATGATTCCATAATATATTGGGGACTCCATTGTGATGCTAGTATCAATTGACACAGAGTAACTGTGTGGATGTGTCCTTTCGTCCTTCAAGTGTTGAATTCAAAAGAATTGAAGTGTTGCCTAACTAACGCGAAATCAAATCAAGTGATTTGGCGCCTTCAATATTCGTAATTGGTAATTTGACTCGTATTGCCATAGAATTATGCCATGTACAGGCCACCAGGATGGGTTTGAGATAGTTTTCTTGCATTTTTGCGGAGCTTATTCTAATCATTCTACCTGGTAATTATGTTGCCATGGTTTTTGCGGTCTGGAACAGTGTGTATTGCCGTATCCCCGGGCGTGCGTTTGCGCTCGATTTGTAATCATTTTGTGCACATTTATGCGTACATAATCGTATATGCAGAGCAGATTCCGGCGCAGACGGCGCGCGGGTGCAGTCACGCGTCTAACATGCGCGCGGCAGGCGTCGAACGTTGTGTGGCAAAGAAAACAAGTTTGGTTTTTTTTTGCATTGCGCGCATGCGCACTATTCACGACTATCAGCGACTGCGTAAAATTGCATGACAGAACTGGCTTATAAAGTTCGAGCAGACTTTAAATGGCTTGAGGCTATTTAAATGCAAATCAAATAGCAGCAACAAGAACAACAACAATGCCATGGCGCAAATATAGCCATAAATTTGAGAGCAAACGAATTTTGGCATTGGTTTTGAAAGTTGTGCGCGAATGCTGTGGGCCCTCATTGAGGTTCAAGTTTAATCAGACTGGGATTGCAGCTGCTCGGCGAATGAAAGTCTATGCACTTATCTGGCGTCAGCGGGCGATTCGATCAGTAATGTCCTTATTTGCTGTTTGCTGGCCACTTCCGCAGCAGTCGCAGTCGGTCGGTGTGGGAGTGTGAAGCAAGTGCGCTGTGCCATGGAAATGTACTCGTAATTCGAGCTGCACTGTGTAGCTGCAGGCAGCAATGACAGCGAAGATTTACGTTGCTGGTGGTCTTAATTAATTTGCCATTCAAATCGCTGGCAGCGGTGTGGGTGGCGAACATCGACGCCAGTGTGTCGACAGATTTGCTAAGCAGAAACGGAAACTCAAGCGGAGAGTGTGATTGTGTGTGCGTGTGGGTGTGTGTGGGTGTGGGGCTCATCAGGGGCTGGATTATTGTGATATGGCAGTGGACTCTCGTTAGTTGGGTTTTTATATGCGGCTTTACTCACTGCGACAATGCGATAACTGCTGGATCTGGTGCACTGATAATTCGCCTTAGAGATGTATTTTTGAAATGTTAATGAATTCGCTGTTGACAGCGGGACACTGGCTGGCTCTGTGCTTGCTGACCATTCACATATCCATCCAGTTTGCCCCATAAACTGTGCTTCTGGGAGTGTTTGCAAAAGTTGATTACAGTTCGTCATTGTAGTTGATGACAATGCCATACAAGTGCACATGTGACGCCCTGTTACTGCTCCAGAACTGAGGGGGATGATGCACACAACTCTGACGCCAACATAAATCTCTGCATTTCCAGCATTTGCAGGAGAAATGAAGCAAAGCGAAGAATACTTAAAGTTGAACTGCTTGAACGAGCATGGCAAGTGCGAATTCTCATCAGTCCTGTACATATTGGCCGCAACGTGACGCCAGCAGAGCGCGTGGATATGCAAATGCGCGAGCACTGCTTAATTGGAAATTCGTAATAAATATACAAATACGAGCGAGGAGCGCTTAGAATAATTTCCTTTTTATATGCATAATATAAATTGGAATTTGTAGTTTCGTCTACGCATCTCACCCACCAAGCGCAGCCAGACGAATTGTAACGAAGTTGCCAAAAATAGCAGATTTCGCTTCGTAAACATGGAAAAAAGCAAGGTGAACGGAAGGCCATAATTGACATTGAATGCCAACGGAGCCACGAGGCAACGGGGCAGAACAAATTCAGAAAGGACGCTCTGGCTTCAATGGAGCTGACGATGTTGACGATGCTGACGGTGCTGACGCAGCTGATGATGCTGATGGTGCTGATGTTGTTGGTTCTGGCGATGACACTGATGCGCCATGAATTATGCACAAACCAGCAAAATAAAAACATAAAAAATGGCCAAACTGCGAGTGGGAGAGATGACAGAATATATATACATATATGTATATCGCCCATGGCGTTTTTTTGGGTAGCAAGCATAGATTTAAATTTAGATATACGCCATGCAGGGTGCTTAGGGCAGATCGGTTCAAAGTTATTTAATGAGGCTCACATACACAAGAAATTACATTTAAGTTTAACACAAAATTAAGATGAAATTAAAACTGTTGAGTAGAGAAATAAAATTGGAGGAAATTTTCACGTGGCAGGTCGTTGGCGGTGGCTGCTTGGAGAGAAGATGATATGATGATGTGATAAGTATGCTTTACATATATCAATACTTGACATTTAAGTTTCGAGTTTCTTGAAGAGACATAAAGCGGAAAGGCAAATGATAAAAATTCAGACGACGAGAAAATAAACTGCGATAAGTTTTCCCATATACGCAGTTTCAGGTCAATTCATTTAATAATTCCATGTCTCCTATTGTAATGTTAAGTAACTCAGTGTTGCTAATAATTCGATCACTGGATTGTGTCAACTGATTTGAAACACTTGTTCGATAAATCACTTTTCAAGCCGTTTAATGGAACTTCAACGATCTTGACAATAACAACAGTCATTTACTATTAAAAATAACAATTTTATGACAAGTTGCAATTTCACTCCTATAACACACTTGCCAGTTCGGCTTCCGAGTCACAGCATTGTGCGAGTTCATTCCTACACACTCCAGAAATAAGTCCATTAGCGCTAAAGGGTTGCCATTATTTATGACTGCTTATAATGACGACTCATTGCATGATGTTTATGACCTTTGATTAACGTTTGACGCTTTGAAGATTTACAAAATTTCTCCATATCCGAGCATAAATAAGCAGTTAGTCATATTTTTAACATTAAATATCATGATTATCATGCTTTAAACAGCATGAACTAAACTGGATTTAACAGGACAGAGGCAGACAACTGACATAACGAATGTGAACTAGATCACATGTCATTAAGCGTGATCGTCTGAAAGCAGCCTTATCCAGACCTAAGCTAGTAAGTGTATAGGACACATTTCCCTTCCCTGCGTCGGCAAACCACCGCTCACCAAACAACATAAACAATATCCGAAAAGTTGTTGGTTGCTTAATTACCGGAAATAGCACTTGCCACACAAACATACACGGCAGGAAAGCAGCGGCTTATGAAAAACACTTCAAAGTTAGTTACCACCTGAGCACTTGGGGCGAGCGAAGGCTTCATCTGCGAATGGTAGCCGTCCATGTTCTCTGTGTCTCGGGTCTATGCGCAGTTGGACTTGATGCCATTCTGTCTGTTGGTCGTTAATTGTTACTGGGAACGGTTGAGTGCACAAACACACTTACACAAACATAGTCATAAGAGCACAAGACCCAGTATAAGCGAGAAAGCTTCCATGGGTTAAACTGCTGGGTTGCATAAAAAAAGAAAGATTTCATTCATTTGTTTTTTTTGTGACAAGCAACAGAGAGAACTCAAAAGTAGAAAAGCATTAAAAATTAATTTGAAATTCAAGCGACAAATTTGAAGCTTACAATTTGAAAGAAGACTCGAAAATTATGGAAACATGAAAAGAAACCAACAAATAAACTTAAAACTAAGTTGGAAATGCCAAAAATGATGACCAACGAGAAACGGGTAAACAACCAGTTGGGATATCATGTCGCTCCCAACAACGTAATCATTGTCATCCTTATCAACATCATCATTTCCATTGTTGTTGCATAATCAGCAGTGAGTCGAAATTGCAACAAATTGTGAATATGGCAACTGCGCAGCGCACTGTTGTGATTTATTACGATACTCGGCCCACTTAATATGTTTAGAGCGGAGTTCAGCCGTATCCGGATTCATTATTAGACAACTGTTTATTTTATATTGTATTCTTTTTTTTGCCAGTTTCTGTTTATTTCGACTAACAAAGCTAAATGGCACTTTCCTTAAGATTTGGGCATGAGATGTGATACACGTCGCGGCTCCTTGCACAGTTCTTGTACGGTTTGAATGAATAATTCGCTCAGGTCGTATAAATGTCCCTAAAGTGAGGTCACCAAAAATGTTACTTAGCGCCTGTGGTATAGCGCTGTGGTCAAATAGTTAGCCGCCAAAGAGTTCCCCACAGTTCCCCGGTTACTCCGAAAAATCCAGTTATTCGGTGACCAGTGTTGATCAGAGACTGAGTGGTAGCACGTTGCGCCTTTTACAGTCTTCTGGCAGTAGCTGATTGTACGCAAAACTGGTTTGGCAACGTGCAACGGCGTGACATGCAAGAAACCTATTTTGCGGCTACCACGTGGCGCGCTGCGTCAGCATGCTACTGCTTGGCTGCTGTAGTGGCGTCTTGACTTTGCGAAACCGGTTCCTTGAGTAAAAAGCAACGTTATGCTCCGAAACCGGTTTCACCACTACTGCGTAATTGCTGTTAATTATCGAAGTACGTATGCAAGCCCCTGTGGAAAGTAGGGGCGCAGTGTTTATGGGGAGAAAGGGTGTTGGTGGTTTGACTTTGGATAATTCATCAATTCATTTTGTACTTTAAATTATTAACATTGAATGTGGTCCTCGAACACACCCTTGCTCTGGTCCTGTGTCATAGTCCTAGGATAATAGATTAAATGGTGTGTCAACAATAGGCAACCCAGCTAAGCAGCCGAGCAGCAATGCTAACATTCGCATAAACGTTGGCAGCGGCAACATGCATCAAACTTCAGAGAATCAACGAACCAGCCAACCAGTCAGCCAAGAAACCCAGTCGAGCCATCGATGTACACTGCAGTGGAGAAAATTGCTCACTACAATTGTGATTGCGATTCTGCTGATTAGAATGAGTGCTGTGCGCAGCCAGCAACAGTCACTCAGCAGTTGTCGTGCATACTCATGGTTGAATTTGCCATGCCCGTCGTATGAACTGCACTCACAAGCGGCGGCCCGTATGCACACACAGGCATGCATATCACCAGCGACTGGTGCAGTGATGTGTGCTGTCATCATCTGTGACGTATGAATATGGGCTTAGTATAGGGCAGCGCAGTCCTCAGCCAACCAGGGCGGCAACACGTGTTGCGCATGAGTTGCCTGTCATTGCGCCAGCCATAAATGGGATCGAGCAGGGCAGAGCAGGCCAGGCCAGGCTAGGGCAGGCCGCTGCAAAATTGGAAAGAATCTGCGAATCGGTGAACCGGGGAACCGGGGAGACGGCAATTGTGGACATGAAGTCACATCGAGACACATCAGATGCGCAATTTTCAATTTTCATTGTTTTCAACGTGTTTGATACTCACTCGCATTGTTTGCTTTTTGCTTGTTTTGCGATCCACCGAAGCGTTTATTACAAATTTTATCATTAAAAGGCGGGGGCGCTGCACAGCACAGCATGAGTAAGAGTAAAAATTGCACAAATAAACAAACTTTAATTCGCTGAAGACATTTGCCCACCCTAATCAAAGTCCCCTTTCGACTGGAAGTCAGTCCCTCGAAGCGGTGACAATGGCAGTGACACTGATGCGATACGCAATGTTGTTGTGTTTGTTGTAGCTTCGCATTTGTGCCGTGTTCTTAAGGAAATTAGCAGTAAATCATGATCAGTGGGAAGAACCACAACTATTTTGTTGGACCTGAAGGGCTCTACGAATGAAGAAAGAGACGCAAAGTGGCAAATCTCATTTAAATGGAATTTGTTTGAGAGTTAAAAGAGTAAAAATCCGTTTACTATGGGAATCGGTGATTTTTCTTGAGGTTTGTTTTTCTTGTGCGAATTAAGATTACTTGTTTTTAGCAGACCGATCCAAAGACAATGTACGTTTTGACCGATCTACATTGTTGTTCTGCGACCCGCATCAAATACGACATTTCATCGATATCTTGAGTAAGAACAGTTTGAAGAGGGACGTGCTGAAAATGTTGAAAGGTTTCGGATTCGTTGTAGAGCAACATAATATATTTCTGGGGTGACTAGTCAACACTTTCATTCAATGCACCAGGTATTCAATGAAGTGTCCACAATTATTAACTGGTAGTCTCCATAAGAGGTCTACAGACTCAGAGTCTTATTCATAGTTTGGAGCAGTAGTTGACAGATTTTCGTTTCGTCTCTGACCGGCAGATGTATTTGAATTGAGACATTTAACTGTATGCTTCCAGGGTGGATGTTATATTACCACGACCAAGTCTTTGGTAAACTGAAGTGAGGCACCTAGAACCACTAGCAGCATGTTAGAGCCCTTTGTGTAATATATGAGTTTGATGGTAAGTATTAAATTTGTCACAAATCGGTTATTGCAATAAACTTCTCCGCCCTGCCATCCAGATTCGTTTTCGTCGAGTGTCTGCAGGCAGAGTATGGTTGATAGTTAATCAGATACAAACTTTATTCGATCTCAAATTTGTAGATCAAAGGCCCTAAGACCTTACTTTTACCATGTACAAGTAGATACTAAGTCTCGTGTCCTATCATGCAGGTTCCCGATGTGACTTTTTCTGGTCAAATATGTTTCTATTGTTTGCACTGAGCACCTCCACATCGTAGGAACCTTTCTTGGGATCTTCTTATAACAATACACAAATATTTGACCCGAGGTTAACACCTACGAGGACAACATGATGGTAGCAGTGAACTGAAAACATACTTGTGCAGGTTTTATGAGCGCACTCTCTCTTTGAAGCGACTCTTCGTCACCATCACTACCAAATCTGGTGGCAATGATGTCAATGCGCGACTTTTGGGTATGAGTGCACAATTCCAAGTAGCAACAAGAGCACTGAAAGATGAAAGCTATGTTTTTCATGTCAATTTCCCGTGCCACGCTTTAGCATCGAATTTTCAATGCTTTTTATTATGACTCAGCACAGAGATCCAAACGAACCAAGCCTACTTTACGAGTACTTGCCAAATGCTGGTCTCGTATGGCTGCCTGGATGGTGGGCGCCCTGCTTTCACGGTAAGCGGCACGACCCACCGGGCGACCGAGTGTCTTGAGGAAAATGTAAGATGTCGTTGCTACGTGTACAGTTTTCCTTTTAAAGGTTGTTAACTATTAAAATTATTACTGTGAAGGGGGCGGTTGTAGGTTGGCGGCTGAGAATGCGGCCGACAGGCAGGCAAGCGGACGGGTGTTTGGTTGTCTTCCTTTTTGCCTTTCCCTAAATCCACTTTAAATTCGTTGGCGTGGTTCATGTTTATGTTGATGTGGCTATTGTTGTTGCTGTTGCTGTTGCTGTTGCTGTCGCCAGTGCTGCTTTGGCTATAGCTGTCGCTATTGGTGTTGACGTTAACGTCGATGATGAAGACGACAATGACACCGGCAACAACAGCGTAACAATGTAGATTCGGGCGAGGCACATGTGAGAGCCTGCCTCAACTGGCCTCACCTTGGCTAGGTTGCTAGGTTAGTGCGCACAGTATGAGTAGGAAGCAGAAAAGGTTGATTGCTTATTTCAATCGTATCCAGGTAATGTGTTTCTTTGTTAAATTTTTGTCTTTCCTTCATTTTATACGGCTTGCGTGTTAATACGGTATTTCTTGCAGCCTTCACCCTCGAGAACGGTTAATAGGGTATACTCGTACTAACTTTGTTGGAAAACATTTGGTAACACCCAAATGGAGGCATGAAAGGTGTGGGCATAGACGGATGTTGCTACTAAAGTTTTAACGTTCCCTTATTTTCCTCCAAACGGAATCGCTGTCATAATGATTTTTTTCAGATTCTCGGAAATATATATATTTGACTCAGACGTCAAAGGACATAATTTGGAGAAATAAGGAAGCTAATGCAAGCTAAATGTCTTCTCCCAATCCAGAACGAGTCAAGGGACTAGTGCTACCACTATTGTCAGAGCAAAAACCAGACATCTTTAGGAGTCTTGCATATGTGTTTCACAAGAAGCGTGCAACAGAATCTACAGGGACTCTCAACTTTCACAGACACAACGCCCCTAAAGACACTGCATCTTTAACTATCGCATGAGTACTTTTGACCAATTCAGGAATGAATTTCTTACCTTCGTCTTGGTGGCTGCTTTCTGTCTTCATTCATAGAGACTTATTTCTGTCTTCATTCATAGAGGAAAAAATGAGCGGATTGGTATTTAATATATATGAAAAGGGCGAATAGAGAGAGAGAGAGAGAGAGAGGCAAGTGCCTCAGTTTGAAGAAAATCTTCTGATGTGGCTTTGTAACTGTAGATGCATTTCTTTCCGGACTGGATGAAGGATATGAAGGACATAGTGTGGAGAACATCACGGCGATTATTGCCAAAAGGAATAGGTCAGGTTTAAGTGGCTGTCAAGGTCATAGATAATCGGCCCATTGTGATACCACAAGTTAGGGGTTTAATGTGTACTTCATGAGAATTTGTGTGGACCATTACTGTAGCCTTTTTGAAAGTAGAACGAATCCCATCAGGTCTTTTATATTGACTGATTTGATATCGTCCAGGTCATTGAAAATGGATTTGCACCTGCGGTTGGTAAGAACCGGAAAGTGACAGATTAAATGGACTACTGTCTCTTCCGCATCCTCATCAGGAGTCCTGCACGCTGAGGCCCAGTCTGCCAAGAGGAAAACTACAATTTATTTCCTGTTGGTCATCTACAAAACTCAAGAAGCGATACTCATACGAGTACTTTCAATTTGATAATCTTCTTGGTCTTTTCTATTACTTACTTGAATACCTTTCTCTCAGAGTGTAGGGATTTAATCCGACTTCAGCCTTCTAAACTCAATCCATGAAGTTATTTCGATTATTTATTGAGTGCGTCTGCATTCCGCTCTCTACCCCCGATTTTCACTAAATAACACTACTCACACTTGCCAAAGTCCAGACTTGAATTTCGCTCTGTATATAATTTTAGAATCTTGCTTCAACTACTGTTCTGGGGCGGTCCATGTTAGCAAAGTTTGCGAAATAGTAGCTTTGTTTTAATGAGCGGTAGTCAACGGAGGCAAGTTTGTGTAAATAATGATGCAATGGAATAAAATGTGTGCGAGTGGCCAACGAGCAATCTCCTTCCATGCCGTTTCCTAGTGGGGACGAGAAGTGAAGGCACGTCTACAGCCTCCCACACTGTGCGGATTTTTGTTTATATGCACATAATCATTGAAATAGCAAACGAAGTTCAAGATCACAAAAAATGCACGAATCAAAATAAGATGCCAGGCACGGCATTGGCTGCAGCCGCAACTCTCCTTTGAAAATGGGTGAATTGGCAAAATTCGCTGCAAGAGGCAAGAACAGCTGAAATAAGCAAAAGATTGTTTAAAAATAAAAGTCCCCATTACAAAAATGCGTTCCGCTCGCACGGTTGGCATAGTTGCCACCGCATGTGTGCAGCAGCTTTCTGGGGCGAGGCGGAGTGAGCGTTTGCAACAAATATCCTGTTCGGTGGTGCGCTGTTTTGATGCTGTGTTTGTTATTTTCGTAATCATTTTTAATTCCATAGAATTCCAACGGAAAGAAAACAAAACAGCTCCGCACAAATGTGAATTACCAGAGCACCAACCGCAGAATTGACTGAACAAGACGACAAACTCGTAATTGACGCCAAATGACTTGAGCCACTGGAAATATCCACAGAGGGAGAAAGAGAGAGAATATGTTTGCGAGAGAGGGAGAGAGTATTGATGTTGTTGATTTGTGATTTGTGGAGACAGATTTTACGGAAGATCACAAGATCCAATAATGACACTAGTCATCTCATAACTTTTCACGCCAATGACTCTTTTCCAATAAGATTTATGCAGCAAAAGGAAATGAAGCAAGTTAAGCCTGCAAGAGTGGTGTGAAACAGTTTCAGAACAACTCTGTTCGATTGAGTTAGTCATCCATTTGACTCACATACTAGGCACTGAGGGAACCAACCACACATTGGTATATAACTTTCATGTTGACGCTACTGGATAATAACTTGCGGCCAAATTGATAATTACAGCATTTTCAAATAAGGATTTCTGATTCTAATCTCATGCTTAATTTCACATGAAATGGATATGGAAATGCTGTAGTCCCATTGCCACTCACCTCCTTCACTCATCCTCTCCTTCATCGAGGACGCCCCTGCCTTGCCCTCTTTTTGCGATTCCTGTTTTTCATTGAACAAATTCGTGTGCTTGAAAATTGTTTTTGTTTTTAGCTCTGCGGAAATTAACACTGTCCACACCAACAAAAGAAACACTTTTAAATATCTGTAAAAAGCGGCTAATAACATAATTTCTGGAGGGGAAGAGCACCACAAAATACAAGCAAAAGCAAGAACTTGACGACAAACAAACAATTAAAGACCAATTAAACCAAATTTGAAATAATCACATTCGAGATGGTTCCTCAAGTTTGTGCTGCTGGGTGAGGTGAGCCGAGGCAGTTGGGCTGTACGTACTGCGTGTTCACGACAAACATGTCACTCGCTATTACAACGGAAATGTTGCATGCTGCTGACGTTGCGAGCTTCGGCGGTAACGGCAATGGCTGCGATATTACCATCATTAAAGTTGTAGAGTTTTGGGGCCTCCGCGGCTGCCGCCACAAAGTAAATTTTCAATTTATGAGTGCGCTTGGCATGAGAGATAACTCGGCAGTACACTCTCGGTCAGACACAAGTAGGAAGAGATGGCGACATGGCAGGCCATACTCGTGTTGCCGACATTTTTGGCTTCCTCATCGCTTCTAATCGCTTTTGAATAATTTCACTGAAAACGACAATTGACGTGGCTCCAAATTGCATATGGTTGGTACGCACGAACACGCACTCACGCACTCATTTGGAGGAAATTTTGGTGTAATTGTGTCAGCGATTCGATTGGGCCGGCTGCCGGCTGAGCAGGCAGGCGGTCGATATTGTGCAACAAATGTCGCTGATAAGAAACTAAACACACATTTTTGGAAAATACAAGTTTTTTGTAATATTCTCAAATGTGTATGCAGGCCGCGGAGTCTGTCTTCCAACCGGCAATTGCATTAGAGATGATACTAATGACCCAACAATGACCTGAGATAGTAGCTGAGTTCGATGCGCCAACCAATTTTTGGCTGGAGAAAAGAACACCCAAGTCGCCAAGTCCATGTTTGTTATAAAACTTGGCAGCACTGGCAGCATGTAAAGTGGATATATAATCAAGGATAACAGAGTTGGCATAACAGGTCTAAATCAGCATTTGCTGTTGGGGTGAGAGTTGCGGAGTCTTTGGTTGGTAAGTGGATTCAGAGTGGGCATATTTCTCCGACTCGGTAGGGTTTGTAATACCGATTAAGAATAATCGAATCTTAGTTAAGTTTTCCAATTGTTAACTTACCTATTTCGTGTGCTTGGCAATACTTCGTCCTTATATGCTCCTTATTTGCTTATGTTTATATGCTTATATGCTCCTTATATGCCTATGACGCTCCGAGGACATGTTCAGAACTATATAATACCATTTTACAATATTTAAGATCACTTGCGGAATCATAGCGGTGTGGCAGTCATAGTGCGAGTTAAGGTCAGAGTGGTAAATTGTAAATTTCAGATTTAGAAGGCGCAGCCGGAACTGCTGACATTGACAACTCAGCAAATTTTTTAAATTTTTATGAAACCAATTTCTGTTCAATACAAACTACTTCAAATAAACCTAACTCACTAAAACATGTTCTGTGTTCTATATAATAGCTTAATGCATGTTGTCCTGATCCATCGTGAAAATACCACAGAGATGCAGTCACTTAAGGCAGCGAAAATACTTATGCCGAGAAACGCTTTGGCGCTTCCTCCATCTTCAGTGCAAAATTATTTGTGACAACAGATTTGGCACTCCTTTTTCCACAGACAAAGGGCGGCTCTGTTAGATGGCATCACAGTACACTGTTCCCTCCACCAAAGCGGTTCCATTCAAGTATGAAGTGATTTAATGTCAGAGCACACAAATATCTCTCTCCACTGTGAAAAGAGCAAATGGAATATTTTCATTTTGACATACAAAATCGCCGTGAATATTGTAGTTGAAAATTAAATAAAAAAATTTGTTAAATTGCGATAAAGAAAAGAGAGGGAATCTATTATTTGAGAAAATGTTTATGGCTCCGTTACGCCTCCAAGCAACCGAACAATGTTCATAGCTACTGCGAACCCCCAAAGTGGCTTCTTGCTTATTTTTATTTATTGTTACGCGTATGATTACTTTGGTAGCTGAAACACAATTTATGTACAGACAGAAACACAATTTACATATGTATGCCTGTATGCATATGGGCATTTAGAAATATCATAGAAATTTCAATGGAATGCATGAATATGGCAGGAGCATATATGGAGCACCCTTTCCAGACAAAGTACTCCTACGAGAGCACAAATCAAATGATAGGGTTTCACTTTGGTGGCATGCTTGTGCAAATACCTAAGTATGTGTTAAAGTATGTACTCGTAGTACATAAGTAGACTTATATTCCAGAACTTGTTGCCGTTATAACGGGTGAGGGAGCAGCTCGCGTCGGGTTTGATACGCTCTGCTAAACAGCGTGACAACAACAACTGGTACGAGGAGACGTACAAAGCCGCCGAGTCCCTCCTGTTCTACTTCTTCCTCTGCTTAATGTGAGAAATGAAGTGGATCGGTCGTTTGCGCACTTGCCAACACTGAGGACTTGCACAACGTCTTAGCCGGATACACGTCCGCTTTGGCAGTTGAAGGCTAGCGTCTGCAGCATTACCTTGCATTGCCTTGCTTTCGGTTGCTTTTGGATTGTTCTGATTTGGCTATTTTCCCTTTGGTGCAACTGACCAAATCGTTCTCATTTGACATTTTCATTAGATTTGATAATGGGGTTTGCTGCAGATATTCCCGCAATGGACATAGCGGCAGTCTCACCGCCAGCCTCCTAACTCCTAATTCCAAACGACCGTAATGAAAGTAACTGCATAGAAACATCATCGATTTGCCCATTTGCAATACGTGAATACGCGAGTACGAGAATGCGCGAATGCTGTCTGCATGAAGGAGCTGGCAGATCTTCAGATTACAGTGCACAAATGGCTAATAGCGTTTTAGCTGTTTAGTTGTTTATGTTGCTGATGCTGTTGGTTGCGTTGTTTTTCTCTGTTTTCAAAATAAATTTGTTCCACTTGAGCGAGCGTACCACTCACCCCACCCCAGCAACAACGTACCGACTGACTCCCTTGTTAACAGAAGATCAGAAAATTAAGATTGTTGCACGAGCGAGCGTCCAACTTTAGCTCTGGCCGTCGTTGTTATGCTTCATGCAGACCGACAGCTACTTGCCCAGTTGCTGGCAACATGTGGCCGCATGCACCATTCGAACGGGTTTAGGCTGTCGAGCAGGCAGGCAGGCAGGCAGGCAAGCACTACATTACTGTCCGTCCACCCGTTCATGCAGTACTAGACTCCAATGACCCACAATTTGAACTTGCAACAGGGAAACACAAAAATAAAAATCCAAATCACTCAAATCAGTGAAATGATGGCAGCGATGGAAATGAGGGGAACTTGTTTTAAAAGTTTGTGCTGGAAAACGACGACTACAGGCCAAATTACTGCCACATTAGTTTACAAGTTTACAACGAAGTGCGCAAGTACGCGAGATAATTGCATCGGAAGCAGTAGCAGGAAGACGGGCGGCCTGCTCGAGTGGCCGTCTGGTCCTTTTGGTAGTAGGAGAAGCACGTACACGACTGCAACGTAATGGTGTGCTTGTATTGGACCGCTCTGCTGGCCCACCCAATGTGAGGCGGGTTCACGATGCCGCATTTTTCATCAACAATAATTGGATAGAGTTTTTTCAACTTTCAACTGCTAGGCCCCTTCGGTACACCGACGCGGTGTAAATTAATGTAATTGTGAAATCGCCTCGGTTAAATATTTAAGTTCATGTCTGGCGGATTGGAGCAGGTCCGTGGCACTTGCCCAGGCATTTTATGGACGCTCAAGATGATGAGCTCCAATCACAGTCAGCTACAATGCCTCACTCTCTCGTTGGCTGCCTTTTTATTTTCTTCTCTTTGTTGTTTTTTAATTGACATTCAACAAAGACAGCCGCAAATTATGAGCGCAGTTGCCCTTTCTACAAGCGACATTTCTGCACGGCCTGCAGCGTAGGCACTTGCTGCCACATATAGCAATGAAGAATAAATAATTTGCCACAATTGCTGGATACTGTAAAAGGCAGGCGGCCATGTACGCACCAGGAATCCTGCAATCGGCAACTGGCTGCTCAAAGGCGACCGACTGCACCAATGGCTCCAATTCAGTAGTTTCCAGGCATTTCAACTATTTGTTTATTATTTTGATTTACGTTTTTTCTTATATTAGTATTTCTTCCTCCAACCCGCTTCACCGTCCCGCTTCGACACACTGTTGCCGGTAACTGGTGAGGAACCGTGTGCTGCAGCATATTGCACTGGGAGCGCCAACGTAATTACACATTTCCCCGTACAGAATGTTTATAAAATCATACAAAGCAAGGAGTTCATGTACTGCAAGCCACAATGAACCTGGAACTCTGCTCTCCTCTGTTCGCCTCTGGCCTGCTCTGCACTGTTCTGACATGCTATGTACCTCGCACATAAAACGCAAACCGTGCTGCAACGAAATGATATTTGCAACAATTTTAGTGGAAACTTCAGCCGTAGCACACACAAAAAGAAACGCCATAAATTGCGGCAGCTGCAGTCGCTTTAACACAAGGGGGGCTTCTGCGACTGGTTGCTTCGGTGCCTGGGTGCCTCGGTGATTCAGTGCTTGGGTGCCTGGGTGCTTGGGTGCCTTTGTGCCTGCCTGGAAACCGTCCGCTTCTTCTCAGACAGTTCATAAAGCGCCGTTACTTCGAGCAATGCAGAAATACTCTGCTCGGCCAGAACTGGAGGCAGTTGCTTTCTTCTTAGTTGTGGGCTCTTTGGAGTCTTTGTTCGTTTCTTATTTATATTTTCTCTTCTGTTTTCTAATTTGCTTTTGTTCTCCGCAAATAGGGGTACGGAGAGACAAGTTTTTCCGCAAATCCAGCTCGATTAAATCATGATCAAATTAATGTGCAAAAAGACAATGACATCCCAAGTAACGGTTTTAATTGTAATAACGTCGCAGCACAGAGTGTCGCACATTAATTGTTGTCAAAGTGAAGTGCTCGTGCTGTGTTGACAGGGGGGTGGAATGAGGGCGTGAGGTAAATGGGCATCTAACAGTGCTATAATAAATGGTGTGCTTTCAGCGTTAATGTAGACAGGAAAATTTCCCCATTGAAATTATTCCAATTTGAGCGTGCTCTCAGGGCTGCCCACGACAAAAAGTCTTTGATGCGGCGATTAACGCTACCACCAAAATTTGCAAAAAGCAGAAGCAGGCCGTCAAAATAGTGATGAATCTTGTTTAAGCAACGAAAGTGCGCGTTTTGTTTGAAAGTCTTCAAAGTGCTGCGGGTGGTATATCTACCTGAGCATCGCTGCTCCAATGTACTTTTTCGTCAGCAGAATTTCACGTAAAGTATTAGAGCTGTAATTTCATTTGGCACAGAGTAGGATTGCGTGATGTAGCATTCGGATTAACCCCACCTCTTCTTTGTTTAGTGTTTCATACTGACAATATCATCAACCATGAAAAATTCCATTGATAAATCTTGTATAAGGCTCCAGTTATGAAAATGCATAAATTGTGGGTGTGGTATGATCATATGATCATAATATGCACTGAATGTACGTAACCATAAAATATCAATATTATTCTATGAAGTGGAATGAAGCTGTCGTCACTTTATATGAGGTGTCGAAATAAAAAAAGGATTGATTTGTTAGTAAGGCAAATCGCTGTGCGGTTAGCGCAGATTGCTCGGGCCTCGAGATTTAATTCCATACCAATGACATTATATGCAATTCTCAAGTATCATCGTTATTGAGAGTTATAACGCTGCTGTAGTCAAACCAATGCGGGCGGTATGAGCATCAAAACTTCGCGGGGAAGATAGTTAAAGCATAGCACGAAATTCCCTAAAAAGGATAGCTGGGGGGGAGTAATGGGTAAATCGACCGTCATCACAAAAAAAAGCATTTTGACATCATAAAGCCATAGGGGACTGATCAGAAAAAGGACACACCCATTTTCCATATAAGAAGCATTCGGGACTAAACTTAAAATTAGCCCAACTGTGCTCCTACGGACGATATAAGAATGTAGTACATTGGGTTTATACTAGGATGCAAGTAAAATATGTACAGCATAATAATACTGCCACGCCCACAATTAACTGGGTGCCTATCCAAGATGTATTAACGAAATATCGCACGAGAATTCACAATGTCAGTATAAAACACCAAACAAAAAAGGGGCGGGTTAACTCCAACGCCAAGGCCACTTTTGATTTACTCGTATATGCATAACTCGAGACCTATAAAAGATTTATATAACAACAAGACTTATATTACATAGAATCAGTATGAGAACCGTGCTTCATTTTGCGAGTAGTGTCTGGATACTTTTTTCCGAAATACACTTTTCTGTGGTTTCTTGATCATTTTTCAACTGGTAGTGCAGGCGTCTGTACTCTATATACTATACGTCCTTGGGACAAACTCCATACACTTAAAAAATTGTTCCGTACTCATATAATAAACATTGTTTTTTACCTACATACATTAACGTTTCATAAATTATTGTCTGTGTTCTTCCATAATGAGTATTTTTGTTGCGGTTCGACTTATAAATAATTTCGCTCCTTAAACATTTTAAGTGCCTACCACTGGGTTGAGACTTTAGTAGTTCTGTCGAACCATATGTGTCACAACATGGTACTAGGTATCCTAGAGAGCTCGCTAGGGAAGATTCTGCAAGCATTAAAATGCCACCACTTCGATGGACCGACCGCAGGGGAATTGAAGCGAGAGCTGAAGATGCTTGCTTTACTAAGCTTACTGAGTTATTTTTATATTCTAATGTAGTAATATTGACTGCCACTACCAAGGACGTAGACTATCGCGAAACAATTTAATAAAGTTTTGCCTAATTATTATCTACTTCAAATCTTCAAAGTCCTGTTTAAGTTTCATGTAAATAGCTTTGAAGACTTTGAAGAGCACTGAGAGCACACAGCCTAAAAGCATTTGGTACACCACAACAAAATAAGACAAACACGACGCGGGGTGTTGGCACGCTCGCAAGGAATAAAATGTAATTAACGTTAACCACTTTTATGTCCTTACTCAATTCATTTCTTCATTCCAAATTATTCAATTTAGCAGAGTAATGTTTGAAACTTTGAAAACTTTGCTCAGCTCTTTTCAATATTGGATGTTGAATTTTCCTTTTTAAGCAGGAAACACTCCACAAACTCAAGCGTTGTACATGAAAATATGGTCTTTTTTCGTTTGTTGCCGTTTTACCATTACTCCGAATCCAGAATCCAGTGTATCCATCAACTTTCCGTCGAGTGAGAAGGAAAACTTTGGCATGTTGTGCCAGCTAAAGAAGCTACCTGCCTGTCTGCCAAGTGCAGCTCTGCTGACAGCATAAACTGGTAGCACAAACTCAAATAGAAAAATCTGGGCGAATGAAGGAATAAGCTCGGCGCTATATGAGAGCAACGAACCACAGAAAAGTGGAGCCCAAGGAAATGATAAAAAAAGCACAAAAACACAAACTGCGAAATAAGGCAGAAAAACCACAACAAAGTTTGTTGATGGAGTGGAACTGGAGTTGGTTGGTGCAGGAGAGGCTGAGGCTGGGGCTGTTGCTGGGGCTGTCGGAGAAGACGACCATAACGACAGCGTTGCTGATGATATTTGTGCTGATGTAAATGGCAGGCAAGCAGCGTGAAAGAGAGCAATAGAAACTGCAGCGAAGGCTGCTGCATCCTTCTCGACTAGAGACATGTCAATTGAGCCGAAGAGGAAGCAGCTTTTGTAATGGAAAGGTAAAGAAAAAACTCAAAATCACAGAAAAAAGGAAAAGGAAAGCACATAAACCTGTGATGAAGTGCAAAGTTTTTAGACGGTTGCAACAAAAGCAGCAGGAAGCGTATGCATCTTGTTGCCAGTTGCAGCTTGCTGCTTGCTGTTTGCTTCTGCTGTCACTGATATGATGATAATGTTGCTGCCACTGGTACGGATATGATGCACAAAACTTGTCAATTCCATCGAGCTGCCGAACCACTGAACAAGCAATCATCTGCGGACTAACAAAGGGAAACTTCACAATTTTGAAGAGGAGAAAAACGGAATACACATTTCCTCTATGCACTCGTATTTCAGCAAACAACAACATTAGCTACAAAAACATTTCCAGTTTGGTCTCCTCACGTTTTGTGTGCAATATTCTTGTGTCGTCGGAGACATGGTCATGGACATTAAATTAAGTTGAAGTAGGTGGTGAAGCTGATGAGACTGATGACGAGTGGCAGTGGTTAAGTGAAACGTGCTGCTGCATCCACCTCTGTTTTCTTGGCCTGCTCTACTAGTGATATAATCGAATTCTCTCGTTAATCTGATCGATCGCTTGTCCGGGCTTACAATGATGACGCTGTTTGCGGCAGCTGCAAATAAGCGTCCTTAAAGTTGCAGCAGTTCCAGTTGCAGTTGACAGGCACAAGATAAGGGGGAAAAACTCAATTCCTACAGAGCGAGCACGCGAATGGGTGCTGCAGTTCATTTGCTCTGTTGCTCAGTGTTGCATGCAGCAGAAGTGTTTTTTGACTTTGATACTTTACATACTCGTACGGCAGTGATCTTGATTGGCATTGCATGTTGTTGGCTGCGGAGGCGTGTTGACTTCAAAGCGAGCGTAAAGAGTTACAACGCACGCGATTATGATGAAATATGCATTGTACTACATACGAGTGTGTACCAGTTAGGCTCCAGCGCTGCATTACAACTTGCTCGAACAAATTATTTTGATAAACACTTAACAACAACAATAACAACAACAGCAGCATTAACAAAAGGAGAAAATTTAACATAATGGAGAGTAATTAAAGCACATAAGGTAAGTGTCTATCCATGCACATATCTATACGTCCAAGCATATTAGCGATATTCGAATCTTCATGTTGCTATGAGTATTCGATTGTCGGATACGAATCGGATTCAATAAATTTATAAATATTGTAGCAAAACTACGATGAATTTTATAGATATTTCTCGGCATGATTTGCCTATCTGCTTGTTTTCAAGAACTGGTATATTTAGTTAATAATAAATCATTTGATAGGCTAGTTAAATTTCGCACGATACCGCTTGAAAAATTTGTCCTGTCATTGTTCTGGAAATCATGTTCAATGAATCATTAAAGCAGAAACAAACTGAACAGTTTAAGGAGGAGAAACTTCGCATTACAAAACTGGAACATATTTGAAACTGCTTGGAATACTCGGACTTCTATTATGTTAGACAAATGAAAGTAAGTTAGAATTCTAACAAGTCAACGTTAGACATCCTCTTCAACTGGATAAATCTTCAAAAACTGGCATGCATACCGCATGGAAGCAATAACGGAAATTGTTCTTTTCATTCTCACGTTCTTAATGGCGTTTGCGAGTGCCTCTTGGAGTTCTCTTTGAGCTTGGAGACTCTGAAGCCAAAGTTAGCGCTACTTCGATAATTAGTGGATATGAATCAATCACAGTTTCTGCTGACCTGAATGGAAAATTTTTGTTCTGGGACATTGTATATAACTTTAGGACTGGATATTTGGAGGCAGATATTCTGAACATTAAAGCTTCGCTTCATGGGTGGCGTGTTTCTCAATAATATTTTTAACATTGCAATGAAATTTTTTTTTATTTATTTATTTATTTATTCATACTTGTGTTAAAATTAAAATTTTAATACAATAAGATATTGATAACTTTGGTAATATTGTTCAGATATACCTCTCCAGCTTCGGTGTTTTCATTGGGTACCTCTCATTTCGACTCAGAGAGGAGCTTGCATTCCTTAATTTGTAAGTTTTGATTCTTCGCACATCGAAAATCAAAATATTTCTTTCGTGTTGTTTTAACTTAGCCAAATAGAGTGTCATTAGAATGATGCGGCATTGCTTTCTAAATTCTTTTCGTCAATTAGTTTATTTTAGTTAAGACCAACTCGGACACCCTCTTAAACTATTCGCTGTTCTTTTTAAATATAACCGAATAGAATTCGTATTCGCTGGTAGTGAATGTTGATCAATCATGCGTATTCGGTATTCGGATTAGTGAATGCTTGTGGTTTTGTCTTTGGAATTCAAACCTGCCTACACCATACATACCCGCATGTACGGACGTGAGAGAGTGTGTGTGTGTGTGTAAATGTGAGTGCATGCTAGCAACAGCACAATGGGCAACAGTTTGTTGGCCAGCAACAATATCACGCAATATTTGGAATGATGACGTGTTTTTGTTTTGGGCGAAACCAAATCACACAAAGAAGAGCCAAGCGAAGAGGCAGAGGTAAAAATCGTAACAAACAATGAAAGGCATTTAAATTAAATCAGCAATTGGACATACATACAAACCTACACACATACAAGAAAGTAGGCAGTCTTTACATTTTCATAGACTTACCGAAAATACCACCAAATGGAAATGATTTACACGCTCGCCCGCACGCAAAGAAACACATTGGAAAGCTGAGGGGGAGAGTGTGAGAATTGAAAGAAATTATTTTATAATTTTTAATCTAACTTTTCACAAGTTACACACAAAAGACGACCACTCGAGAGCATAAAATCGATTTGGAAGTTAATTTATTTGTAAAGTGCATAAATTTCTGCCATTGCTGGAAATTAAAAAATACAATAGAACGCCCGCAGGAGGAAATCCTGAAGTCAAACCAAGCTATGAGGCCGTGCGATTGTCCGGTCATGTCTGACATTGTTGAACTTCAAAGTTATTCATATGTCCGGCCATTGGGGCAGGAAGTAAATGATGGAAAATTTAGCTTTGTGAAAGCCACAATCAAATCATATTTGCAGCTGATAGCCATCGAATGCCGAACGCTTTGTGGGGAATGTGCCTGAATAGTAGGCGAAATAAATACAAAAATACTTACGGGCTTATGGGTACGTACGTACATATCCACACAGGGCCTAGAGGAGCCAGTGCATCAGCTGTCGGATTGCTTTGCTTTGTTGCGCCGGCTGATAAGCGGCGAACGGATGAAGCCAGCAAATGCAATGCAATAAAACCGAATACAATAAGACAAAGCCAAAATTTGCCAGCAGCCGCGTCGGCCGACCAGTCAGTGCGGCTGTCAAATGATTGTTGGGTGTCGCTTGTGTCGGAGAACAATGATGGAGCGGGTCGTTGGTCACAGTTGGATTCTTATGCTGTATTTTTTTAAAATTTTATTTTTGTTTGTTGCTCAGTACTACAAACATTTCATTAAAGCAAACAATAGCTTAAAACCAAAACCAACAGCAAAAACAACAAACACAACAACAACAACAACTAAAACAAAAACCAAAAGAAATACAAAAAACCTCAACAGAAACAAAGAGCTTTTGTGTAATTACAACCCCGGCACCGCGGCCGCCCCCAAACACCACTTACATGCTTTCTTTTAATGCTTTCACAGAGTTGGAATATAGTTTGGCTATTGTTGTTGTGCCTGTTACTTTTACAGTTGTTGTTGTTTTCAGACCACTCTTGTAAGTTCGCAGCTATACTAGCAGCTGGTGGAATTGCTCGGGAAATTTGCTTTATTTGTGGTTGGCTTGGCGATTCGTATATTCTTGAAGACGCCTCTGCGGCCACAGCGTGCGTTTGTTGAGTGGGTTGGGTTGGATGGAGTTACGCTGGAAGTTAGGTACATAAAGGAGCACTATTACGCTTACATTCATCGGTAAAGGATGCGGTATTCGTGCTGGTCTCTTTTCTAATAATAATGAAAAAAGCTCACGTACTGGTAACGACAGCTACGACCGAAATGCATTTATAAAACCCTGTAACACTGTAAACTCACAGCGACATCTCAACTCCAAAAAAGAATTGGTGATGGTCAGGAACTTTTCACTGAAAATCTCGAATTCGATTAGCTGCCTAAAAAGAAGAAATTCTAACTCAAATTGACGAGTTTCTGTGATTCGATTGTTGAGATGTAGTAAGTACATTTGTGCAATTCACAGACTCAATTGCTGAGAGTTAGAAATCCCATTGCTGGTATTCAGAAATGCAAGTTCTGAAACTTGTAAATTGATTTTCGGATGGTAAGAAATTCAATATCAAATTTTCAGTATTCTAAAAGCAGCAATCTATTCGGAAAGATTGTAATTTAATTTAATTTCATTGCAAAAATGCCTTTATAGAATATCTGAAAATTAGTAATTAAGTTGATGATGCAATTTGAAATAAGTTTAATTGATATTGAAAGATAATATTAATTTTATTACTACAACACCAGCGCTACTAAATATTAGTAATTAAATTTAAAATGAAATTTAAAAACTAATGGCTGAAATATCTTACATAATTAATTGGATAGTGCAATTGTGTATAATTTAATTGCTAAAACATTTTCATATGATTTCAAAATATTGGTAATTAAATTGATGATCCAATTGAAAATTTATTTGTTGGGTAAAACACACAAATTAAAAATTCAATCTAATATAAATTAAAGTTTCTTAATAAGATTTCTAAAATTTAGTAATTAAATTGATGTAGCAATTGTATGTGAATTAATTACTGAAGTGCCTTAACCCTCCGGCGGGTGAGAAGGTCCCTGGGGACCTTTTTCATTTTCCAACTGAAATTACTCCTTGATGGTTCATGGGAAGTATACCCGACCCCCACATGTATTCCAAGGAAACTTTATCTAGAATCGTTTAAAAAAAGTTTCAAAGCGATCCGACCAATAGTTTGGTCTTCAACGAAGGCGATATAGCACTATGTTCATATGTGCCCAAGAAGCACAAAGCGGTAATTTTGCTGTCGACACAACATTATACTTGCGGTGTGGACATGCAAACTGAAAAGAAGAAGCCGTTTGCTATTTTAGATTACAACGCCAACAAATCGGGCGTTGATACAATGATACAATGGATAAATCAAAACAAAAAAAATGTAAAAAAAATGCGTTTTCATATAAAATTTCATACAAATAGAAATAGGTCCCTGTGGACCTTGTACTTCGTATGACTCAACCGTCGGAGGGTTAATAAGATTTCTAAAAATTAATAACTAAATTTATGATGCAATTCAAAATTAATTTTATGGGTAAAACACTTTCATATGATTTCAAAATATTGGTAATTAAATTGATGATCCAATTGAAAATTTATTTGTTGAGAAAAACATTTTCGTATAACTACTGAAAATTAGTAATTAAATGAAAAATGCAATTTAATATAAATTAATTACTGAAGTGTCTCAATAAGATTTCCAAAAATTAGTAATTAAGTTTATGATGCAATTCAAAATTAATTTTATGGGTAAAACACTTGCATATAACTACTAAAAATTAGTAATTAAATTGATATTGAAATATAATATTAATTTTATTACTACAACACCTCCATAGGATTTCTCAAAATTAGTAAATAAACTGATATTGAAATAGAATTTTAATTATATTGTATTATTATAAACCCTTCATACGATTTCTAACATTTGGTAATACAATTTCTAAAATTTAGTAATAAATAATAAGTAATATATGTGCATTTAATTTAATTTACTGAAAACCAGAAATTCAGTTGCGAAGCTTTAGTAAAAAAGTCGCTGCAATTCAATTGATTTACTGAAAATCAGCAATGAATTGCACAGGCTAAGCAATTCTTGTTTTGTACAACTCATCATCCGCTGCCTAACTTATCGCTTTGTTGCCGCTTTTATGCAATTTCTGCTCCATATACAAACAACAGTATTGTCATTATTTGTGGTGCGACTAATGCAATTCTACCTTGTCGCTTTTCATTGATGGTGTTTTATTTAGTCAGTGTTGTTGCCCCTTTTGTTTTGTGACTTGTTCATTAAAATGGGTTAACAATAAAAAATCACAAGGCAAATAATAGAACAACAACATAAACAGAGACAGAAGCAAAATCAGCAACAGCACGAATCCGTATTTGTTGTACTCGCACATACATGCGTGTTTATTGAGTGCAATTTGTATCGTACTCTCCCACGGGGATGCCATAACAACTTAATACGAATGCGAATACATTTGGCAATTGGCACACAGTCGCATACGAGTGCAGACGTGCACATTTGCAAAAAGAGGACACTATACAAAATGCTCGCAAAATAATGAAATGCTCGTATCAAAAATTGCGATTACAATGACAGTGTTTCCCTTGTAGAACCCCTTTCCTTTGCTGTCCTCTCCCCATCCCTATGCGAAAAGCACTGTTCTCGCAGCAAGGCAGCAAGGATGGCAACAATTGCTGTAAAAATCACAATTTATGAGTACGACGGAAGAGTTGGCACGAATTATTGCTGTGTGATATGCCATCGCAGAGCAACCGAAACGGGAGTTTTGGTGCAAAATAATGTTGGTGGGTGGTGAGTGTTGTCTTTATTGGCGTGGAAGGAGGACCTCTAAAGCAGCGCCTGGCATGTATGCCGCCATATTATTGAATGTTATTGGTGGTTAAATGGCCCTGCTTTAAAATTTATTGTACGAGCAACTCACTATACCACAATATTCCCAAACGTGCATTTATGCATGTATGCGTATGCACTTGCATGAGTGTGTGTCGCAGACACATACACGCAATTAGCGGAGTGTGTGTATTACGATGTGTTAAAGGGGACCTCAGTTAAGTCCTTTGAGATGTGTTGCGTTAGGCCGAGGGATTGAAAATGAAACGTGGATGTGTAATCAAAAATTATATCGCTAAAAATAGCATTTAAATTAACTACGAATTTATGCAATTTATGTTTCAGATTTATAACGAATGGATCGTTTTATTCGGAATTGTAGTGATTATAAAGAAAAAGAATACAAATAGCGCCTAAGAACTCGAAAGAACCCATTTACAAGGTTGGAATTTATCAGATTTATTACGAAATTTACAAACTGAAGAGTGGAAAAGAAACTGATCCAAAGCGTTTCTTATTAAGCGTTAAATAGGCACGAATATACCTCTTAGCATATAGAGATATTCGAGAGGATAAACTTATATCTGGAGTATATTTCGGTTGAAAATATAATATCAGCTTACCGCCAAGGAAACAATGGAGAAATCCAGAGTAACTTCTAGGGGGCCTGCGCGGATATTTTCTTCACCGACGGCTTCAAAACTGAAAATGGAACTAGGACTGGCTGGCACTTGGATGATCAGATGCTCCTCGCCTATGATAAGTTTGGCAATAGTATTCACGTTGGAAGTGTTTTCTATAATGAAAGTAGCGGTATTGATAATTGAGAAGAAAAGACGCGGAAAGCATATTGGAGTCTGCAGTGATAGCCGAGCTGTACTAAAGGCCCTGGAAAACACTCTTACGATCTCAAAAATTATTCAAGAATGTAAATCAAGACTTAACTCCATTGCAAGGTGGAATTTACTTTAACTTATTTCTGTCCCGGGACACTGTGGTGTTCCGAGGAAGGATATGATTGATATACTGGGCAGCTGTGGATCTGGGAGTACTCCCATTTGGACCAGACCCAATTATCGATATGAGTGTAACAGGGACTTGGATCCATCACCATATAAATGGTATCCAATAGGAACGATGGTGCAACTCAGGCGCCTGCAAAACAACCAACTGCTTCCTTAAGAACCCTGGAGAAGAAAGTAGCAGATTTTCTCCTAATATTAAGACAGAAAGATGTTCGATCTATGGTGTTGCGAAATCATGCAGCATAAACCATGAGACCATCATATGGCCCATCGGGACTCCGAATTGCGTTTCCTGGACAGGACAGTACAGAGCATTTCTCTGTCTTTTTCCTGTCTTTGTCAGATTGAGGAAGCCCTTATTAGAGTTAGATGTACTGGGAATGGACAAGGTACACTCATTATCCCTGGACAAACAGAGATCAAATTTAGAAAAGTGTTAAATAAATTTAATAAGTGTAATTTCCCCCTTCACATCTCCTCTATCATCAGCTTCTTCTCTTTTCTCTATCGTCAGGCTTAAAGTACAAAGGGCATCACACGTCTGAGTGCTTCGAGAAGAACTTTCTAGGGCAGTTCTCCGACCTACCCCACTCCTACTGTACTTCTACGCGTTCAATGGTTCATAGGAAACTTTAGGCATGTGTGAGTTTGCCGCTAAAGTCGCTAAAGCTGATTTTACTTTTACAGTACATACAATAGATTTTTCTAAATTTATGTGAGTTTAAGCGGACAATTTTGAAATACTACCTATGAAGCGAGTGTATGAGTTTGACTAAACTTCATTGTAATGACGAAATAATTGGAATACTTGGGTGCATTACGGAAGTCGAGTGGTTTCTCTTCATCCGCCCCCACAACGGGCAAAAATCAAAGATTCAAGTGAGAGCAATAATGACAGAGTGCTCTGACTTAACATCGTTTAGCTTGTGGAGTTTGAAAATAGGTATCACCACTGGGACACCGACCACCACCGTATTACAACGGTGTTTGGAAACCATCATTCCTCCTACCACGGGCAGCCTCGCTATAGGTATCCTTTCGCTCTCTCTTTCTCTCGCTCTCTCTGTGTCTTAAGGTGCTCTGGTCCTATTAATAGCAAATCACCTTCGCTCCATGTTGGTTGGTTTGGCTCTCACAGTGGGGCTTTTACGCGCACTTTTGTTCACAGCTCATGCTAAAGCTTTTTGTGTACGGTGACACAACATACTGAGCCTGGTTCTTATTCCATCCCACATAAACACACTTTTGACATGTTGTAGACACAATAGTGTCTGCTCTATCTCATTTACGGTTTATAGGCGCCTAAAAAATGAGATTTTCGTTTGAGGAAACCACAACAATTGCTCTCTTTTGGGGGAGTTTCCGTGCGTAGGGTGAGGGTAATATTATTCTTCTTCAAATTTTCCTGTATGTATATAGCTGCCATTTTCAATTTAGATTGTTTTATAAGTTATTGTTTACAATAATTAAATTTGAAAAGAGAAACAGATATAGATGGGCGTGGGACTTACCTTGCTCTGAATACACCAACAGCAACTGGGTGTAGATTTTTGGCAATTGAGATTCTTATTGGAATGCTGAGTGTTTGTTTGTATGTGCTCCACTTCACGCAGAGATTTGCAATTTGAAAAGTTTTTTGCAGCTATTTGAATTCGTGTCGGGATGCTTTCTTTAAGTTTCCACTATTTTTATTTGCGTGTATAAGGTTCCTTAGCGTTGCTTTTTGGCCTTTTCTGGTGTATATTCAAAGAGCGTGTGTCTAAAAAACGTTTGCTTTACGGAACTGATAGGATGCAGTCGATGTGTATTGAGGTTTTGCCAATTGAGAATACTCAAAAAAAGACAAAATTCTTTCACTAGGACTTTATTGCGAGCTCTTTTCCACTAATAAATTCTAATAAATTCGTTTGTTTATTTGTTGGCTGAAGTGTCTCACTGGCCTCCTGCACAATAAATGGTCGGACTTTCGGAGTTTCTTTGAACAGAAAACTTTCAGTGGCGAAATTTTAATAAAACGATTGATTTATTATTTGATTTTCTATACTTAAACAATTTGAATTGGTTTAAATGCAACAGAATTCTACGCGTACGTAAACGAACGACGTCCGCCCGGTAACGAATTTTCAAAACGAATGAGAGCAAACCAGCCAGCAAGCGGCGACTTCCAATCAGAGACTATGCGCTTCCAGTTGCCATGGCACTTCCAATTGGAAGAACTGTGTGGCAGCAAAAGAAATGCCAGGAATAAGGGCGCTTTCGGGCGGTATGTGTTGTTGTTGGTATTGGCTTGGTTGCTGCTACTGCTGCTTTGCTTCTGCTGTAAGTATTTGTTGTCGTTTTGTTGTTGCTGCTGTTGAAACATAACAACAAAGAGCAAGCAAAGCCCTCGCTAAAACTGAAAACTGCCTGCCAAGGAATAACAGTGAGCGCAGATTTGCATTTTCTTGTTTTTGTTTTTGTTTTGCCGGCTTTTCTCTCTATTTTTTATTGCGTTTGATTTCTCAGCATTGAAATGTATTTGGTACTTGAACATGTAAGTACTGACATCGGTGTATTTGAAGTACTTACGACGACAATGACACGTTGCCTGCAATTACCCTCGAAAATGGCATTGACTATCAAATCAATAAAATTGATCTAAGTATGAAAATTCTCACATCATCTTTAATTATGATTGCACCAAAACTTAATACTCCTCCCATATGTGATCTGCTGCGACTGTATCCTAGATGCCCTCATTGAATGACAAAATCGAATAAAATGAGGTGATGTAAATTCGTTGATGATTGTGCGAGACTATCTTAAGATGACTGTAAATTTCAGCCTTTTTGTAATGTAGTTAGAGCAGGGATGGGCAGCTAGAAGTTCTCGCCTTTCATTTTGCTCTTTAACAACAACAAAAAAAGTTGTACTAGAAAACTAGCCGCAAGAATCCTACTACTTATGTAACATGGTAATGTTGTTGTTATTCTGCCGACTACTTGTCCGACTTTTCTTTTTCTTCACTATATTTTTTGTTAGTCAGTTCTTTTTTCTGATTTACTCGTATTTATTGCAAGTTTTGATATTGATGTAAGTGTTCTCGTTCCCCCACTTTTAAAATATGTTTAGAGCCACCCCTAATGATAAATTAATAAGTAGACATCCAAACCAAGTATACGAAACAATTTACCAAGATTTTGAAAGAAATACATTGCCATAATGAATGAGACTGAAGCTATTTGAGACATCAGTTAACTCTCTATGATATGGGGCATATACCAGATACGTAGTCCTTAATGCAATAAGAGCATATTGGGGTAAGACGGACGGACAGTCGTCACGATTAGTCCATAAGTTATTTGTCACCGCAATAGTGAATTCATCTATGATCCTAAACAGTTCACATATCGGGATTTGTATTGAGAGATCTGCTTCGTTAATGTCCATTTCAGAGCCCCTTCTAGCCACATCGTCCGGTAATTCATTCCCTTCTATATTGCTATGTCCGGGAAACCAGCAAAGTGAGACCTTGTGGGGTCCAATGTTCAGTAGTGAGGTACGACATTTCATTACTAACTTTGACTGTCTTGGATTCTATTGCCTTAAGCGCTGTCTGACTCACACAGATAGTGAGAGTCGAGGCTCGAATTGTACTACTTTGTATCAGCCTGGCCGCTTTCCAAACTGCATAGATTTCGGCCTGAAAGTCTTGAGAATTTAGACCAGTCAGTCTTTTTTGGGTTCCTAAAAGGCGGTGGAGTTTCTACCTCTTAGTAGAGTGAGAAGCGTATCCGACTATGATCCGAAAAGGAGAAAGCGTCATATACTCTCCAATTGTCGACTCTTATGGTATTAAGTCCAGTGCCCAGAGTGATGTCAATAACTTCTTCCCTAGCCCTATTTTGAAAAGTTGGCTGAGTTGGCTTTTATAATAGTCCAGCACTAGTCGTCTTCGTAACTTACTCACATCTTGGAAACCTTGTTAATTTTCTTCCATATTTTCCATATCTTGATGAAGTCCCTCACCAATCATGACAACCACATTTTCACTTTAAAAATCTTAATTAGAAACAAAGAGTTAATGGGGGATATTCGACCACCGATCCGCTACAATTTTCAATCAGTATTGACTTCTTATGAAAGATCCTCCAGCCACGACTTCTTCTTACGATATATATTGGGAAGTTGGTCGCAGCAATAAATTCCTTCATTTTCGACTAGACACAACATTTCCTCTATAATTTGATACGTTTGATATAAGGAACACAATCGTTAAGTATTGTAAATAAGATCCGTTCCAATCGACAAAGCTTTCTGTGTATGAAATTGTGTTCGGTCCAAGTCGTTTGTTTGAAACTACGACCATCTGATTATCTCACCAATCAAGTTTTTATATTATATTGATGGATTATAGTAAGACTATGATGTTTGGATATTACTTTTTGTGCCCGCCTTCAATGTAAATCTCTATTCAAGATTCAGTTCAAGAGCCTCACGAGGACCGATATGAAATTTGTGTCTTTTGTCAAGTGATGTCAAGTTCACTTTCTACAAATGAGTACAGAATGATTTACATATGATGATTTATTTATACATATAAATGTGTATGTAATATGTTTCATTTCTATATACCCTTACTTTATATACGAGTACTTCAACTTATATTTCTCATATACTTCTCATATACTCGCCTTATTAATCTTGCTAGTACTGTAATTAGAAGATGGAACCTTGTTTTTTTTTCAACACATGAATAAAGTCTCCTGATTTGCTCGAGGACATACTATGAAAGTATATATGTACAGACGTAAATGCACATACGATGGAGACTAATGGAATCTTGTTTGTCTATCAACAATATTTTTTCTTCCCTTTGGTGTCCTTTGTTTGCTATTCTCCTACAGGCATTACACTAATGGATATTCCACAAAAAATTACAGAAATTGTACCGACCTGGGTTAAGTGCTTGGCACACCTGAAGGAATCGTATTTAAACATTTTCCAATCTCTTCGAAAGGGCGCAAATGATGCCTCCAGCCCAATCGATCACACTTCATTTTGTCCTCACTTAGGAAGCACGAACATTATGCAACAATCTGATTGTAAGTAAACGAAAGTGGGTTTAATACGAGTGTAGATGCACACAACACGACGACGCTCACGCTTGTGTCATGCATTTTTCTTATAGTGAGTTAATTAGAATTTCCCTATTTATGTTTCATTATCATCATCACTACTAATCCCGTTGTAGTGGCTGCTCTATGCGTTTCAGCACTTGCAATTTTGTTCCATGGCAGTGGGCGATGGTGGAGATTTCTCATCAGTTTTAAACTTTTATCAACTCCCACTCCCATGTGCTGGGTAACGTGACACTGTGCCATTATTTCTCACCTGAAATTCTTGTTGTGCGTGGGTTGTTGGCTGTTTACTGTGTTCACGTTCTTACTACGTGATAAGGATTATTCCCTTGAAGCAAGGAACGCTTATATCTTGAGAGTTCCTCGAAGAATATTTTTGTGCGTTTATAATGCAGTTCTGTTCTTCCACTTTGCTTACGCGTTTCCTAGCAATTCTCTTAATTGTGCAATTTCGCCCAGCAACAACTTTCCAATAATGGTATTGTTCCATAGAATCGACATTAATAGAAAAGCACTTACACTTCATATTAAGGATGTTCCAGAGTGCGTATTCGGATTTCCATTATTCGGGTATTCGGTACTTCATTTAATCGAATTTGTAATAATGGGTATATTTACATTAAAGAATATATTAATTTGTTCAATGCATTCTAGTCGAGTACGAGAACTTATCAACCCAACCAGCTTCGTGTTCCTTTCACCAGCTCGGAGTCTGTTGATTGCAGCTTTCCAGGAAAGACGTTTTTGTATGGTTCCTTTTTTGTTTGTTCTACTCGTATTTTCCGTATTGTTTTTGAAATTCTTTTCCTCGTTATTTTCTCTTCATTTGTTAATTATATTTTTCTGTCAAATACGCAGTTATTTGCAAATATGTTCGCACATATTTGTATCTATGGCATTCTTGCCTTATTAATATTTCCATTTTTTTGCATATTTAAAATGTCATTTACATTTATATATAAAAATCACATTTCTCCGCTTCAATAATAAGTCATAATCTACAAATTTGTGAATAAAAATGTAGACAAATGCGTGTAATTCCTGTTTGTCAACTGCCATTTATTACCTCACAATAATTCTCACAATGTCAGGTTTTTGCGACTGAATGGCAAAACTCCCAACGGCCAGGTTACAGTTGTGTGCTGTTTGGCTAATCAGCATAATGCGGACACCCAAAAGAACACTTATCCCACTCAAGTCAAACCCAGAAACCACCCAGCAGGAAATATGTTAAGAAGAGCAATAGTTACGATCAAATCATACGAACAAAACACATTCCGAGCAGTGGGACCAATATAAAAAATAAGCAATAAAGAAAACTAAAATCGGATTACACTGATTTCGAGATACGATGTACACAAGTGTGCACAAATGAAACCATGATATATTGTTTCCATATGAGACAATACTAAATATTCTCTTGTAGGCATGTTCTTCATACTGGTGGGTAGGTGTGGGGTGTGATCCACTGCGATCACAAAGGTCCATAATCAAATTTTGTGCCTGTATATCAAATTATTTACATAAATATTGTATTCTTCTAGATTTCGAGCGTAGATAGATAGATATATTTAAGGGTGTTATACACTGCGACCTGAAAGATCTATTGTGATGCCCCTATTTATTTGAAAGATGAGGATAGTCTCATCTATAAATCTTCTGTCAGGTTTATTTCCGACAGGAATTCATATATTTTGGAGGAATCAAGATGAGGGATCTTGCTCATATCTAAGATATATTGTCCAAAGCATCTGAGTCTATTATGGGCCAATGGTCCGCAGTCTGTGATCAGGTGCAGTGAGCTTTCGTCACTTACTTCACAGAATCGACAGATGGCATCTGAAGATATACCCAACTTGTTCAAATGGTAGTGGAGTCTACAATGTCTGCTTAAAATGCCTGTGATGATTCTTAATTTACTCCGAGGAATATTTATTAACTCCTTAACTCTTTTAGGATTAAAATCTCCCAGAAGAGCTTCGGACTGTCTTAATCCCGGAAGAGTTTTCCAGGTTTGACTTCTTTTTGCATCTGTACACTTCTTCAGCAGACCTCCAACGGAATTGGATGATAGTCCACAGAAGGGTTCAGGGCCGTTGAAGTGAGAGGCCGCAGCCATCCTAGCTAAGCTATCAACCTTCTCATTTCCCTCTACTCCTATGTGGCCTGGTATCCACATTAGAGATAGCTTGTTCATACTGCCTAGGGAGTTTCGTTTCCCAATACAGTCCCACACAAGTTTAGACCTCACCAAGGGTGAGCTCAAACTCTTGAGTGCTGCTTGACTATCAGATAGTATCACGATGTTTTTCCCCCGATACTTCTTGTCAATGTTGATGTGGGCACATCTTTTAATAGCGTGAATTTCCGCTTGAAAAATGCTTGGAAAAGAACCCATTGGTTCCCAGTAGTTGGTTCTATGCCCAAATACTGCTGCCCCAGTTCCGTCCGTTGTCTTAGAACCGTCAGTATACCATAAGAGGGAATTTTCTCTAATTTTATAAGTCTCAGTTAGGCCTTTCCATTCTTTTTTGCAACCCATCATTGTACAGTATTTGCGTGCAAAATTTAATTTTCTTGGCATAAAATCCTTGTAAGATTTTAGTATACCGTATTCTTGAGTAGAATTTTTACCACATATATTTTGGGGTATAATTTGATTCTCTCGAGAAAATTCCTTGTATTCTGGGAAGAAATTTCCAGCAGAGTCTTGGTGTTAGATCTAGTATAACTTACATTGCAGCCGTTGGACAGGTGCGCATAACTCCAGTGATAACAAGGCAGGCAAGACGTTGTACTTTACTTAATGCAGATTTCGCAGCCTTAAGTCTAACTCTATTTGACCAGGCTACAGAACCATAGGTGATGATTGGTCTCACCATCATGGTATACATCCAGCGAACGATTTTTGGGTTACATCCCCAAGATTTACCAGCAAGCCGTCTACATATCATTAAGGAAGCTGTAGCCCTCTTGGTGGTTGCTGTCAGGTGAGCCTTCCACAATAACTTTTTGTCGAAAATGACTCCGAGGTATTTGGTCTCAGAGCTAATATCGACCTGTGTACCATTTAGAAGAATAGGTTTCATATATGGTAGAGATCTTTTTCTAGTGAACGCCACAATGGTGGTCAGTGGGGCATTGATTTTCAATCCTGTTCCCCTGCACCTTTCAATAGCTGCTAATAAGCCCCTGTGGATAATATCACAAAGAGTGGATTCAGATTTTCCTCTAGCTATTATCACAATATCGTCCGCATATCCTTGACATGATACTCGTATCCCTAGATTTGTGAGTAGATTTCGAGCATTGCATTCACATTAAAAGTGGGGGTGGTCCACTTTTGTTTGATGTTTTTTATTAGCACTGTAAACACAGGGGTTAAAATATCGTTGATGAATATTGAATAAGGACCCAGTGATGAATATTGGTTAATTGGGGCGTGAATGTAGAAGCATGCTGCCTATATTCTGTACGTAGTAGTATAGAGCCGATGTTCCCCACTACCAAATTTTATTCATATATGTTGAAATTAGGAGCCTTGCTAGGGTAATGTTAAGTGGTGGTTGTGAGGCGAGGCCGTTTTGTGATCGACCAAATTTGTTGCATATGGATTAATGATGTCAACATGATAAGTCACACAAAATTTCTTATAGATCTTGACTAATGAACATATGTTAATTTCCTCTGAATTGACGACTACTGACTTACTCACATTTAAAGATATTAACTTTATAATATAGCTCGGTAATTCTCTTCAAAAAATTTAGTTTTGCTATTTTGGCGCTCGTATAAGCTAACTACCCAACAATAATGCAAAAATCGATTTTGTATACGCATTTAGTTGGATCTTTTAATGTATGATTTTGAGTTGGAACCTTTCGCGGTGACGGTACACACATAGGAAAGTTGATGAGGTCCCCGTGCTATTTGGGCCTACGAATGCCAGCGACTGATCTAATATGGCATTATTATGAGAAAAACTTTGTGTCAATTTAAATCTTCTTTGCCGATATTAGTTTAATTAAGACCAACTGCACGCAAACTCTAAAACTAAACGGTATTTGCGAATAGTGAAAATAATTATTCGGCTCTTTATTGATGCATCCTGGGTATGCTAACATGTACATATGTGAGTGCTTAGATGATATATGAGAATAAATAACACTGATTGACTGCCATTTTATGCAGTGGAACAGTACCAGCGACTACAAAAACAACAGCGACAACAACAACAGCAGCATCAACAACAACAATAACAACAAACAGAACCACACATAAACTTGTTCTTCTTGCATTGACATCCTGCACTGTGCCAACTCTTTAGCTGAGCAACGGCGTCATCCTGCGAGGCACACATTTTCCAAAGCTCACAGCATTTCAGAGGAATATGCACGCTTTCGTAAAGCGGATTATCGACTGCAATCCAACTGATGCACGCACACACGGACACACGCCTGCGAAACGGTTGAGGACTCATTGACAAAGGCGACAAACGGGTGGTAGTTAGGCTGCTTTTTGGCTATAGCGGTGGTGGATTGCATTGAAATTGCCCGGCTGGCTTAGGTTTCTTTCCTTGTTGTGGTGGTTAATAATGCACAAGCATATATGAAGGCAGCAAAACAGCATGGCATGGCATGGCACGGTATGACAGGGCACGGGATGGGATGCGTTGAGTTCAGAGATGGCTGGATGTAAGAGGAGGGGTTCATCCCTGCCGAAATTGACATTGTACCAGTTTGCATATCTGTGTAATGCCAGCCAAACAAAGCCCACTTTTGTTTTCTACAAACGATGCACATGAAGTGCAACAAAACTGAAAATAAAAGAATAAAAATAACAACTAGAAATAAAAAAAATATATTACTGAGAAAAAAAACGACGACAAGAAAGCCAGGACAGAGAATTTCTCATGACTTGCACAGTGTGAAAGTGGAAAGTTTGCTAGCCTAACAAGGAGGGAGTCCTGCTCGAAAATCTTCCTCAGATCACAAGAAAAACACACAAACGTTGTAGTCTATGTATTTAAGCTTCCTATTACTTGATGTGTAATAAAAGAGATTGGACCTAAGTAAGCCCATGTCAAGCAATGGAGCAGTATTTAACGCTGACAGCACTCAATGATGTTAGAAGCGCGTTTGGGCTGCTCATCTTACTGCTAATGATGATGCTGATGACACCACAATGGCTCACATTAGGCCGCTGCTCTTTCTTAAATAAACATTTCGCTTTCAATGCGACATAATGGCATTTCATCTCAGCCGCAACCAGAAGAAGAGACAGCGCGGTGTAGTAATTATCCCTCGGACCGAAGCAAACTATTGCAAGGACTACGACAGCGCATTTTATGATGCACATATTACGAATATTCTGTGCATTGGCAATATGCAGCAGCAGAAAGGTGATTGTATAGGGTAGAATAGGGCAGAAAGTGTTGTGAGCCGCAACGTGTTCAAAGTCAAAGTCATAGCGTCATTTCTGCCAATGCACTGTCATCGCAAACAGGAACAAATCCTAACTCAAACCCAAAACGAAAAGAACAAAAAAAAAATAATAAATATACTCGTATATATTATGAAGAGAACATTTGAAAAGAAGTCACGTGCAAGGCAATACCACTCTTGAAGAACCGATTGAACTGGCATTTCCACATACACAAACACCAGTACCAGGCCAGACCAGACCTATACTTCAGCTGCCATTGTTACAGCTGCTGCCGCCGGTAATGCGGCTTCTAGCGCTGCCACTGCTAATAAGGAGCAAATAATTACGGTATGCGGCCAAGCACTTACTTGAGACTAGCTCAACTTGGGCGTACGGTGGAATGATACCCCTTTAAAGCCTTTCGTGTGCCTTTCACATACATACATATATTTAATATTCATATCAGCTGCCCTGCCGCCTGCCGCCTGCTGCCTGATTCCTCCCTGCCGAAGACGTTGCAACTCCTGTGCATAGCAGAAAATCAATAATTTATTGCCGACTGTTCTGTGTGCTGTTCGCTTAGTGAACACATTGAGGAGGGTGACTTATCTCACCCACTGGGAGGAACGCTGAGAGCAGGACTGGGACTGAGATTGTGTGCCTGTATGCTCGAAAATGGCTGACATTTTGTTTGGAATTGCAACTGCAGGCGTTATCATGACAACTTCCAGACTGTGCCATAGTGAAGTTGCGAATTTGCATGCAACCCCATTTTATGCTAAATGGAATTGCAGCGCCATTTTCCAGGGTCCACTACACAAGCTCCTTTCCGAGTAATATTTGGAAAAATAAAAACCAGAACAAACTCCACACTGGCAGCGAGTTCTGTGTTACCACCACACCGAATTGTGGCCAGGATATGCTTGTCGATGTATTTTAAATCAGGCTATGTCCGCACGCAAAGTAAACAATGTTCAAATGCTTTTCCAAAATTCCACATTCAGCGCACCAATTGGATCGATAACGCCTGCAACGTGCAGCGCACAGTTTGGCCAAATATTTGCTCACCGAACATGCACAAAAACGAGAATTTGGCTGAGCGAGTCCATATATTTGCATAAATGGCTGCTTTTTACCCCTTCTGGCAGTGTCCATACTCGGTTTGTTTGCTGTTGCCGCCCGGACAGTGACAGAAAGGAGAGCGAGAGAGAAATAGGAGAGAGAAAGAGACAAAAAAGTGTGTCTGGAAGAGAGAGAGAGAAATAGTGGTGCAGCTGCAGCGTTCGCTGCTCCATGTCGGCGCACCAACTGCTCTGCAGTTTACTTGAGACTGCAGCATGAAACCTCATTCCCTGCGCTGCCGTGACCAACCATTTGTAAATGCCCACCCAAATCCACGAGTATGCTTCAGGAATTAAACATCATTAAATATTCAATCGTCATAAATATTCAGTTGGATATTCTTTTGTTCTTCTGCCAGCGAAAGCCAACGCCAAACCCAAACCCAGCCCATCAAGTTTTCGGGTTTCCCCGTTTCGACAGGAAATCACATTAAAAATGAAAATAGTAATAATAATAAACGAAAAGAATACGTTGGCGCTACATTTAACACTCCATATTTCCAGCAAATCGACGAAAATCGTATGCAACAAACGCGCCAGCAACAAATCAAAGGCAGCTGCAGCTGCGGGCCAACTACAGCAGTCGGCAAACAGCGCGGTAAACCCTTTTCAGCATAAACAACCGCATAAAGTGGTACAAAATGCGCAGCAACAACAAATGTAAAACTACGAGTACAACAACAACAAAGTTTAAATTTCCGGAAAATAATGAGAGTAATAAACCTAAGAGAAAACTAGCAATGATAGCGCAACAAAATATGAACCCCAAAGAAAGTGACTTGAGTCCAGCACTGCAGCCTAAAGCCGGGTTTACATGAGTGACAGAGGAAACAGACAATCTGATACCATGAATTGCTGTCAGAACCCGCAGACGATGCTGTCTACTTCTGACTGCTGTCATTTCTGGCGAACTTGTACCTCATGTAAGGCAGGTGCATAACGTTGCTAAAACAGTGATCTAAGTGGAGATCCTTGCTGTCAAAATAACATGTGCCGAAAAAACTCAAAACTTTGAGTCAAGAGAGAATTGATACACCTTGTTAGCTGTGTGAAAATATTAGACAGAAAGAGGTTGATTTTGAGTGAAAGATGCTTATAGTTGAATTCTGAATTCTTTTTCTGGTTGATGATCACTTGGGTCTGAGGTGTGTTCTATGTCAATAACTTCTTTGAAATTTTGCACATTTTGCAGCCCTTACAAGACACAATTTAGTAAAGTTACTCGCTCATTCTCTCAAGCAATGAGTTGAGCTGTGAGGTGGAGCAACAACATTTTGCAGATGTTGATTCACCACTAAAGCCCTAAACCCTCGTGACTTCTAACTTAATCTTGGCCTTAACTTAAACCATAGAGTAAAGAAAAAAGGGTCACATTCTCGAACAACAAATTTTTTGTGTAGTGGCACTATTAATAGCGCCAATTACTCAATAGCTCTCATTTTCATATCGCAGCGCCACTCTGGTCACTACCCCCGACCGATCTCTTCTATGTCGAAAAATTATTGACATTTCAGATTGTAACTCTTATTTCTTTACTCTATGCTTAAACTTTTGTGTTCATTGAGCGAGTACTCATGACTTTGATTTATTGAGCAGAATTCATGAGAGACGACAGCTGTTTTCCAACTTTCGTACTCATGACTTTCTTGAACAAATTAATGAACTGTTTTCGAACTTTCGTTGACTTTCCGTAGAGAATCTAATTTGAATAGGTTGGCAAGTCACGAAAGGCCTAAATACTCGCAAACACTGAGCTTCAAATGTTTGGTCGTAACATCTGATTGCTGAAAGTCAAAGTTTTAAGTCAAAAGTCATGAGTGTTTGTGGCTTTAGAAATCCAGTCCGATCTACCTGCATGTTAATTTTGCAATTTGCTCAATGAGCACCCTCAAAATCATTCATTCTTTGAGCGGCGCTTTCGCTGAGGTATTGATTTTGCGAAGCTGTTGAATGAGTTTTGTGGTAACAAGGACTGATTGCGACTGGAGTATATATATTTTGAGCGAAGAGAGCGACTAGATACGACTGGAGTGAAGAGATAATTGATACAACTTGTCTTTTAGTTAATGCATGGAATTATACAAAGTCTATTCCCAGAGCGGTGTTCTTTAAGAATCCAAAATATAGGTGTATATATGATACATTTTACTTTATTTTATATGTATTTATTTTATTTCCTTACTTCTTCCAATGTTGGCAATGCAACAACATTAAAAAAAATGCTATCCTAAGTTAACATCAGTTATAATGTTCCACAATACATCTAACCACTATGCAGAAAGGGAGACGGAAATTGTTAGCAAAAGCCGGCTATCTCTGGAATCATAGAAGCGTGTCAAAGGTTCATGCCAACTGCAGTAAACAAATTTGGTGTGCACATTTTGAAGAGACCACAAATTATGTGAACCAATTCCATTCCGTGGTTGGCGTGAAAATTTGTGATAAGCATCGCTCCCACCTTTAATGACAGTCTACAAACAAACACTCCACAATCGATAATTATGTTTAGGCAGTTATATTTGATTGTACTCTGGACAGACATGGAAGCGCGTTGGAATTGTGTGCCACATGGGTTTGACAATTAATTTGTGCAACGATGTGCGACTAATAATGCGAGTGAATGCTACTTGCAACTGCAAGAACTACAACGACAACGACAACGACAACAATAATAACAACAAAAGCAACTGCAACAATACACATTGGTGATCAGTGCAAGCTATGATGGATGTTTGGCTGGCTCATTTCAACGGTTACGCAAGTGACCATGGGAAGCAGAAACATCTAGAAACAGATTCTTACAAGCTATCCGCGTGCTGCGTGTGCTATTCAAGTTCGTCTCAGAGAAGGGCGTGGAGCGGGAGTGGTGCGTAAGCGGCAGACAGCTAGGTGCAATTGTGTCAATCAAACGCTATTTAACACTCCGACTGACGGCGCACTGTCGCTGGTACGCTCTTGCACAAAGCATATAAATTAAGTGTCCGCGTGCTGGATCGTTGGTCCGCCTCTGCACCGGTCTGCCGAAGTGAAATTGAAATTAAAATTGCATTTGCTCTCATAATTACAATTACAACAACATTAATAACCACAGCAGCAACTTATCCACCGCACCAATGAATACAATACAATCATACCATATACATATACCGTATACATATACATATACCGTATACATATACATGATGAGATATACATATGTATATATGATATATATAGGGAAATAATTTTATAAAATATTCTTATATCCGAAATAGTAAATTTTCTACTTTTATATAAAATTCATAAACTTTAATCTACAAAAAAATTTATTTTTCTGCAACTACTCGTCTGCAGTGAATATAACATTAATCCCTCCTCACCCACATAGGAGTAGAGGGAATTGAGAAGGCTGATAGCTTAGCTAGGAAGGCTGCGGCCTCTCACTTCAACTGCCCTGAACCCTTCTGTGGACTATCATCCAATTCCATTGGAGGTCTGCTGAAGAAGTGTACAGATGCAAAAAGAAGTCAAACCTGAAAAACTCTTCCGGGATTAAGACAGTCCAAAGCTCTTCTGGGAGATTTTAATCCTAAAAGAGCTAAGGTGTTAATAAATATGCCTCGGAGTAAATTAAGAATCATCACAGGCATTTCAACTGGACATTGTAGACTCAACTACCATTTGAACAAGTTGGGTATATCTTCAGATGCCATCTGACGATTCTGTGGAGTAAATGACGAAAGCTCACTGCACCTGATCACAGACTGCGGACCATTAGCACACAATAGACTCAGGTGTTTTGGAGATTATATCTTAGATATGAGCAAGATCCCTCATCTTCATTTCTCCAAAATATATGAATTCCTGTCGGAAATAAACCTGACAGAAGATTTATAGATGAGACTATCCTCATCTTTCAAATAAATAGGGGCATCACAATAGATCTTTCAGGTCGCAGTGTATAACACCCTTAAATATATCTATCTATCTCTCCTCACCCTTGCACCAGAATTGTTCTATGCATTGTTTCCGTCCTCTCCGATTTTAATGCAAATTTTATTTAATACATAGGATTCAAACAATTCACAATTATAGGCGTGGTGGCTTTGAAAATTGTGCATCCATCCAGAGGCACTTGGATAAACGAAGATTCAATATTTAGTGAGGTTACGCAACTGGGTAAAAGATTTAGAGAGGAAGATAATGAGGTCTTTCCAATGAGAGCCTTCTTATAAATATAGCGCCTCGGTAGTCAGATTAGTGGAGTCTTTTCCAGGCACAAGTTAAAGAGTTTCACAGGACGCTGACTTGACTGATCCGGCATCATCAAAGTATGTATGAACTATCAGTACCCGTCAAACACTGTGACTGTCCCATTCGTCCATCGTAACATGTTGCACTATCGTGCATCTCTAACGATCTCTTGTCGTACGCCACAGAAAAAAGAATGGAACCAGAGACAGGAACAGGAACAGACGCCTCTTTTGTGTTGCTAAATATACTATTTTCTTATGCATTTTTTGTAGTATGCAAGACCAGTTCCTCACTGGATATAAAGGGTTTTCCAACAAGAGGTGTTATTTTGAATCACCCGGTATTTCGGTAGCTGTCACTTTTGAAGCTTTTATTCTTTGACATTTGACAAGTAGAAACTACGCCATTACTAAAAATGGAACGATACACGCTTAAACAATGCACTGAATTTATTAAAATTCACTACAAAAATGGTGAAAATCTTGCAGTCACAGTTCGCAAAACTAAAGCATTTTTGGGTCGTCGTGAAGCACCTTGGTCGTCGTGAAGCACCTTGTACAGAAATTGGTGGAAAAATTGGAGCTGTTGGGACAAGTTAGTGATGTGAAGAATAAAACCCGTGCACGTCGCTCAAGAACAACTGAGAATATTGCTGCTGTAGCTCAAAGTGTTGAAGAAAACCCAGGTTTGACCATTCCTCGTCGTTCTTTGGAATTGGGCATTCCACAAACGTCATTACACCGTATTTTGCATAAAGACTTGGGTCTTAAGGCTTATAAAGTTCAGTTAACACAAGAACTCAAGCCGGCCGATCATCAACAACGTCGTGTCTTTGCTGATTGGGTCCTTGAAATGCATGAAAATGATCCGGAATTCCATCGAAAAATCATCTTGACTGATGAGGCCCATTTCCACCTCGGTGGCTACGTCAATAAGCTAAATTGTCGCATCTGGGGCTCGGAAAACTCAAGAGTTATTGTTGAGAAGCCTCTCCATCCTCAACGTGTGACTGTTTGGTGCGGTTTATGGTCCGGCGGGGTCATTGGACCTTACTTTTTCGAAAATGAGGTTGGATCAACAGTTACGGTGAATGGATTGCGCTATCGAGAGATGATTAATGATTTTTTATAGTCGGAGTTGGATGGTATTGATCTGGACAACGTTTACTTTCAACAAGACGGCACTACGTGCCACACAAGCAACGAAACCATTGCTCTTTTAACGGGAAAAGTTTCCGGACCATGTTATCTCTCGAAGAGGTGATCACAATTGGCCACCGAGATCTTGTGATTTAACACCTTGCGACTTCTTCCTTTGGGGCCACGTGAAAGATAAGGTCTACGCCAACAGCCCAGCGTCGATTCAAGACCTCAAAGATAGAATTCGTGAGGCTATCGAGGACATAGGGCAGCCACTTTGCGATTTGGTTATGGAAAATTTCATGAAAAGGATATGGTCCTGTAAGCGTGGTCGTGGTGGCCATTTGGCTGATGTTGTTTTTTATTATTAACGGCATACCTTCCTCTTTATTATGAAATAAACATCCGATTATTTATCTAAAAAAAATGGCATTTTTCTTTGAATACCAAAATAACACCCTTTAGAATAACAGCACATTCGCAGGTTTTAGCACGAAACAGCATCGCTAAGCAATGTTGCTGCAAAATTGAAACCAAACCGACGCGAAAACTTTGCTCCATTAAAAATGGACCGACGCGAAAACTTTTCTCAATTAAAAATGGGCCGATGGTGATATGTGTGAGATGTCGATGTAGATATGGTCTAACTGGTTCATCACTAACCACAAGTATACCGCCATTAAGAACATTGATGTAGTCACAGGTACGAAAAGAAGCGTGCGTTGACATCTTCGCTCATGAGGTCTGCAGTAGCTGCAGGGATATAGATTCGGCGAAGACAAGAATTTCCCGTCTCTGCACATATCGGAGAAGATCTTTTACGGTTCAAGGTTCCATACAATCCGGTATTGGATCGAACATCTGGAATAATCACAAATTCGTCTATATCTTGGGCGCGGCAAATATGCATGAATTGAACATATTAAATTCAATAATTCTTAGCATAGGTAGGAATTGTCAAATATTTGTTCTGCTTCAGTCAGGAAAGAAGAAAAATTGTATTTATTTAGCGTTTTGTATGCGACAGGAAACTGTGCTTCATCAAAGATAAGCACGTAAAAATATTTCCTTCATTCAATTCCAATTCATGACAACTTTTGTGGAATTTCCTCCTGATGCCTGATAAATAGTTTCTCTCAGTATTACAGATGCTGTCCGTGTATTCAGCATTGGGATGAAGAGGAAGCAGCACAAAATCGAAAATCAATTGCCATGGATATGTGGATGCGTGTAGCTTGTTACCCAGAGCCATGTACTGGAACTGCATTCATTCACAACAGTGGCAACAATGGATGCGCTTACAAAAGGCAGCGGCATCATTGTGTCAGTGTTGCATGCAACATGCAACTATAGCCGAGTATGTGACAATTTCAATGCTTTGTTTGTTTGTCTGTCTAATTGTGTGTTTGTGTGCGAGTGTGTGTGTTTTATGTGTTTGGCTGAATGTGTATGTATGTGTATGTTTATACGTCAATCAATGCAAAGTTGACTATGCACTGCAAACGCTCCGGAATCATTGAACTTGAATATACGAGTACGAGTGTTAATAAAAAGAAAAATACATGCGAGTATAATAATACAAGCGTATAAAACTGCAGGGCAGGAGTTGTATGCAATGGCATAAGGGATGCTCCTGTTATTGTACTTGCATTGCCTTCGATGGCGTAGTGTGCACGTAGTGCAATATATCATATCACCACGGCAACCCCGTAGCACGGAAGCCCACCTCGCAACAACTGGAATTGCAACCCCTATGCTTGTAGGTACATAAACGCAATCAATACAAATCAGAAATGCAGTCACATACGCCAGGGATATCCAAACAAACCAAAAAGTTAGCCACTATCACGATTAAGGCGCATGATCAGGCTCGCTGCCTATCCGAAGCTGGGACCGTGAGCGTTGTGTCGTATACAAAACTGTGTCAACGCTGCCACCGTCTCTAAGGACTCCTTCTATCTAATAAGGCCACCACTTCATTGCGGCGCTGCAACTGAGCTGCAACTGTGCTGCAACTGCGCTGCACATGCACATCTGCAACACCTTCTCTCATCCAATTACAATAGTGCTGCTCGGCGTTTGGCAAGCGCCAAGTCCACACTCAAACAAACAATTGGCTAGTTTCCCAATATCAAACCTCACGGCTGGCGGTGTTGACTGCCTGCCACTACCACCTTCGATGCATTGGCAGCAGGAGTAGGTAGGCAGCTACAGCAACAGCAACAGCAACAGCAACAGCAACAGCAGCAGCCGTGAGCATGGTTTCAGGTACAGTACCCCGTACCCCTATCACAAGTTGTATGCAAAAACAATGGAAAACAGGACACGCTGCGAAGAGAACTCTCTTTTGTTTGGTTGATGGCATATAAAGCATAAAATATACAACACTATGACGCACATTGCGAACACGCACATACACGCACAGAAGAGCTACTCTGCTGTTGTTGTTTGCCAATTTGTTGTGTTGAAATGGAAAACCCTGTTCTAAACTTGAACGCGCACTTCAATGGGGAACGCAATTTTTATGAGTCTCTTTGACTTCGTCTTGTAGTTAAGAAGTAATTACGTTCTTTAATTCCTATTGCCAACCACTGCGGCTGGATGAAAATCGTTGCGCAATAGTTATTAATTCCTCAAATCCAATCAGTTAAGGGAGCAAGGTTTTGGAACTGAGTGCCAGCTGGTGGGATATAATGACATGCTAATGCTTCAGCACTTATGTCTAAACTCATATCCAGACATATATAGTGGATAAGTGTAAGTGATATGTTCGAATAAGAAAATCACAATTACTTGCATACTGCAATAGGCATCTTCCAATCCGCACATAGTACATACGAGTATGTTCTTCAAATAAACACGATGGTTCGTTTTCGCCCAGTTTTATTGGAGAACCCAACGTTGCTCTCGCCTCATAGGGGTATTTCTAGAGGACAAACCCCATTTCTCACCGTTGTACGTTTGGCAGCAGTGCTTCAAACTGAAAAACATAGAATAATCGTGGCACTTCTTTTATATGTAGTCTCCGGCCCCGAGGTCATTGTAGCGAAATAGTTAAAATTGAAAATGTGCAGCGATCGTTGAAATTAGGTTTTTATCCATTTTGCTGTCAATAGAAGCTTCCTCAACAATTAACTGCTCAAATGAAACGTTAACTGGGCATATGTGGGCGTTGGTATTGTGCGTACAGTACGTCTACGCATATGCGCCGCACGCTTTTCCAGTTACAATTTGTTTGTTAAATCTACACTCAACATTTAGCTCGATTTTTTATAATCTTTTGTAATCCATTTCCTTTCTAACCGTACCAGGTGTGCTCTGCTCCACGCTCCACGCGCATCAGTTTAAACAGCCTGCGCACGCGTGTGTTCGTGGTTTTTTTCGTTTTTGCATCCGTTTGATTCGCTACCTTTCGATGCGAGATTGTTATAACACTCATAGTTTACTGTCTATCTTGTTATCCTGTCCTCAGTATTCTCAATTCATATCCCTTTCAGGAGCGCGTAGCCGCACATATGCTTCCTGCCAAGTTGCTTTGTCATTGACGTCGATTTGTGTCATGTAAGTGTAATGAACCTTTCTGAAAATGAGCCCTTGCGGACTCAAACGTTGCGGCTTTGTGTTCGTGTGTGTGTACGTGTGCGAGTACATGTCTAGGACGAGGATATTGGAATATGGGCAAGGAAGTTAGTTGACTACTCGTTCGGAGCAGAAATAAATTGCTTTTGATGAAATGATCATCAACTTTTTTGTTGAATTAATTCCCGTTTCTTGTTGTATGGAGGTGCAGTTCTTCCGTTTAAGCCGGCTGCAAATTTGTGTGAGAACTTCGGCATCTCTACTTTATATTTTTGATCCAGACACGGCACCCACTCTCCCCTTCTTATATTCACCGCATAAGAAATGTGCGTATTGACGTTTCTTTCCTAGGGTTTGAGACCAGTCAGACTACGATCATACTAAGGTAAGTTTAATTTGCACGTATACAATTTTCCTTATCATATGTATAATTCCATGTGAAATTGCCTGACTTCCTCAAATCGTTGCAACAGTTGGGAATATGGGCGAATAACGTCCAAATTATTGGGGAGTTAATTGTTAGAAGTAGTTAGGATATGCCGGTTCTGGCTCAAAGGAGCAGGAGAACGAGTATCCGAACTACTGCTAAATTATTTCGACCCCTTCTGTTAATGAACAAATGATAAAAATAGCCTGTCAAGTACAATGAAGTTGGCCTCATAGAATCTTATGCAGAGGAGGTGTGAGAGGTTCCCATTAGTCTGAACTGCTTTTACGTTCATTTTTAACAAATCCCTTCTATCAGACACTGGAAAGTTGCACATATTTTCAATATTGCTAAAATCTGTGTTATAAGAAATACACAATCGTAAATAGTCCTTCACAGATGCGAAAAACACGTCTAAACGGTTTGCCGTGAGATCTACCTTCAGATCTTTACCTATGTATGTTTGTAGATTATGCATTGTGGTGGTTTCGAGACGTTGTTTAAAGCAAGTTAACACATATAAATTCACGACACTTGACACGAAAGCTTCTTCAGCTGAATACAGTAGTCCTCAAATGTAGAAGGTTTATTCCATATCCATATCGAAGGATTGAAGCAAAGTGAATTCTTTTATCTATTTTGCTTATAAATAATCACATCACTTTACTAGATCCAGATCACCTCCAATTGTTCTCGAGTATGGAAACTATCTATGATCGTGTTGAATACCAGGGAGGCATAAATTCCTTTATTTCGTCGTGTCGCAATAATGGAATAGTCTTACATTTTGTGAATGAATTGCCCTCGTCAATTTGTTGCCAGTTATATCAAATGATTCTTCCCAGAGTCAAATTTAGCATTTTGACTTCAGATAATACGAGTATATTCTAGTTCACAGCGATTATGCGATACCCAGGGGTTACTCGGAATTTGTACTTGTTGAATGGAACTCAAAAGAGTTCATAGATCCACACACCTTAACAATAGTTCTTTGTGAGTTTAAAGTTTAAAAAATAACCTTTTCGTTTTGAAATTTAAAAAGAAGCATTTCAGTCGTTCTTTCTCCTCTGAAACTGTACCAACATACTCGCACAATGATAGCTGCTTACAAGGCTTGGAACAAAGACGATATAAAAATGTATGAAATATTTTGTGGCTGGTGTCATGAAAATGTGGTTGCACGAATCAAAAAACAGTTTCCTACTAACTCGAGTCAGACGTCTTAAAACCCCAGTGGAAGGATACTTGAAAGACTAAGAAGCACCCATTACCTTCCCACTACGAGTTATATATCAGTTAATTTCCTTATGTCGCCGAGACTATACAAGATTGTGACTAGTTAGCTGGGTACATTCCCGTTGAAAGTAATGGCTACTGCGAAACACCAGAGCCTGAGCCAAGTACCAATCATCATGCATACAGTGCGGTGACGCATCTGCTCCATTGTACAATGATATCAAAGAAGAAAATGCATGCCCAGCAACCAAGGCGAACAATGGAAATCCCAAATGGAACAAAATTAAATAAAAAATAAAAGAAAAATAAATTAAATTGATTTGGACAATCACCAGAACAACATGGAGACACTCATTGCTTCACATGCGAATGGTGGCAATTTACTTCTTTGTGAATGAGGGGGGGTGAGGTTATGGACACACTTTGTATCTGATGCTCATATTGGGCCTGATAGACACAAAAGCGCAACTACGCAAAGATATGCGTATGCGACTTCCCAATGGGGCGGAAATGTTGAAGTAAGTGAGCGAAGGGACTGGCCACTTGGGGTGAGTTACGAGTGAACGGCAGTCCAATGAGTGCTAATACAATGCATATATTTCTCTGGCACTTTGTTGAATTTAAATGATTTCCATTCGGTTACTGTGCAACTATTGTAACCACAATTAATTGCCGAACAGTTGCACAAGCAATGGGGGCATCTGACAGAACAACAAACAAACAAACGTTTCAATCAGCGCCAACGCCAAGTCATGATGCTGTCCAAATTGTGGCAAAACCGCATTAATTGCGTAGTAATTAAATGCTGAAAGCTGAGGAAAGCAAGGGTTAATGGCATTCCATGAACTACCATTTTGTGGCACGTACCAGCATCTTCATTGCAGCTAATATTGAATACTGATTGCCGTGCATTGATTGGACGATAATTGCTAATCAAATTAGTTGCACCACTATCATTCGGGCTGCGACGTAGAGCGAGAGAGAAGTGTTCTTCTTTTTTCTAGTTTTTGCTGTTTAATAGGAAACACAATTTCCTTCATCATTTATAAAGATATTGAAACTGATTTGTGCGAGTGACAGAGTGACAGACAGTGAGAGAAATGATAAATCCGTGGCGAGGAAGTGGATGGAATGCAAAAATTGAACAGTGATGGAAGAGCCACATAAATCCGAACATTTGCCTGACTTTATGGGGCTGTCTTTTGAAAATTCCAATATTTATAAGACATTTAATAATTACATTCATAAAGTCAATTGCCAGAAAGTAGTTCTTATTGAGCTGTAATAATCCTTCCCGACTCAATGTTGCAGCATGGAATAATATGATTGTAGTCGTCGAAAATAAAATAGTGACGATTGTAAATTTTCCCCTTGCTTTACGAATGACCATACTCACAATTGATTACCAAAAAGAAATAAAAAATATCCCTATTATATATAGAGGTTTGATCAAAAAATAACCGTTATTTTCAATTCTTTCAAAAAGTATTTATTTATTCATCAACAACTATCTTGTCCCCTTCAAAGTAATTCCCCTCAGATATAATACACTTATGCCAGCGTTTTTTCCAATCCTCGAAACACTTCTGAAACGCTTTTTTTGGTATCGCCAACAGCTCCTGTTTCGATTTTTCTTTTATCTCCTCAATCGTAGCAAAACGCTTTCCTTTCATCGGTGTCTTCAGTTTTGGAAAGAGGAAAAAGTCAGCGGGGGCCAAGTCCGGTGAATACGGTGGTTGAGGCATGATGACGGTTTTGTTTTTGGCCAAAAACAGCTCCTGAGCGATGTCCATGCGACGTTGTTTTTGCTCAAAATTTAGCAATTTTGGAACAATCTTCGCTGCCGCACGTTTCATGCCTAAAACATCCGCAAAAATTGCTTGGCATGAGAAGAACGATATGCCAACATCATCAGCAACCTCTCTGATAGTGCTTCGACGATTATCCAAAATCATTTTCTTCACTGCGTCAATGTTTTCATCGGTTGTTGACGTGCTCGGGCGACCAGGACGAGCATCGTCATTGACATCTTCTCGGCCTTCCTTAAACCGGTTATACCACAATTGAACTTGTGTTTTGCTCATAGTAGACTCACCAAAGGCCACAGTCAGCATTTCAAATGCCCTTGCGCATTTAATTTCATTTTTTACACAAAACTGAATACAGTTTCTTTGATCCATTTTTTCGAATAGTACAAAATCGAAGAGCACACCAAAACACGACTAACCTTTTTATCTGTCAAAAACAAACTGACAATCCAAAATGGTTGGTATTGCCAACATATATAACAGACATGTGTACCATCAAAAAAAAAAAAAATGCGAACATCGAACATACGTAACTCACGAAATTTGAAAATAACCGTTATTTTTTGATCACAGCTCGAATATATAATTTTTTTGTTGTGTCCTATTATTTTACTATAAGAAATGTTAATATAATTCAATGCTTTAAATTTAAATAAATTTTTATTTATTTTATATTAACTTCTATCCGCGTATATCAATACCTGCCAATCGCTTTTATGCACTTGCTTTCAATTAGTACGCAGAGACACCTTTCTAATCAACAATACAACCAGAAGTACTTTTGAAAGTAGTAAAACACAATAAAGTACTGGTCAAAAGCCTTAAACGTACCATTCGGTGCCATTCCCTTTCCAAAGTACTTTCATTCATTTCTTATCGCGCTCCATATCCACACGTAAATGCTCTGAACTTGTTTAAACTGGCATTAAAGTTCAACTGAAATTAGCTTGAAAAAATGTGAAAATGAGAATATTTGTAATGTGTTGAATAGTGATATAATTTTCAATCATCATAGCAGCAGTTTAGTTCAGTTGACACTGCATTTGTCAGGCACACTATAGGAGTCGATAATAGTTAAATACGGTTGGCGTAAGTTGAGAATGTTAGTGCCAAATACTTCGAATCTGATTCTAGTGAAAACGGGGCATACTCACAAAAAGTGGTCAACCGGCTCATCTTCCTCTCCACAAGTCTGACAAAGTACACTGTCTGCAATGCCTATCTTTTGCATATGCTTAGCCAATGCAAAATGACCTGTCATCAGTGCTGCCAGAAGTCTGCAGTCTCTCCTACCACGTGACAGAAGAAACCTTGACGTTCTATCTGAAATAACAGCCAGCATAATCTTTGCCCATCTGCCACCTCTTACAACCCCCGTAAGGCGTTTTTTGCACAAGCAACCCAATCAATAATAGTGGCCTTAATGGTAGCAAAAGGTATGGAAAGACTGTTCTGCCCTGAACCTGTGGGCCAGTAAAACAGGTCTCAGATCCGTTATTGGCAAATTTAGCCCCGACTTCATTTTCCCATAAACGCCCATGTGTCCTGGAACCCATTTTAGCATCAGACTATTATGATTTCCAACATAATTGATTCTGGATTTGCACAACAGCACCAACTTGGAAGTGACAAGTGCAGCCTGACTGTGACTGCAGACAAAAATACTGCTGCCACGCCATCTGCTTTCCACCAGGTAGTCCATCGCCCTTAGGATCGCATAAACTTCCGCCTGAAAGGCAGAAGCATGACAACGGGACAAATTGCGTAATGTAGATAGACAACGCTGTGTACCACGAAAACTCCAGAACTCGATTCAATATCTATTTTGGAGCCATCTGTGCAAATTCGACAGTACTGCCTACCGGGGTCAGTCGTACGATCAAACCATAAGTTAGCCCCTGGAATTTGTATGCTGCAGTATCGCCTTTCTGTAAACATTGAATCAATCAACTAATGTTCATTTTTGATGAAAGCACCTACCTAACTACCAGGTTGTGTTTATAAAAAAGAACACACAGCCACGGAATGAGTACATTACCACGAAGTCATTAGGAAAGCTTTTGAAAATAAAATGTATTGTACTGCTGCGATATCACTCAGGTTTGATAAAGTCTGCCACCATGTTTTACTTTACAAAGAACGAGCGATGTATTTTAATCATCACTGTATCCTGAAACTCTATCTTGAAGATAGACATTGCACGATTAGTTTCAACGACGAAGTTAAAGAAATTATATCCAGCAAATCCGGCGTCCCACAAGGAAGCGCTCTGTACTCTAAACATCATTTACAGCTGACTTGTCAACAACAAAGGCTGGTGATACCGTGATTTTGGCAATTCATTATAGCCATTTGACAATATCGGCTGTCCTACAATCAATCCTCTCCCATGAGGAAGTATGGCTACAAAAATGTAGAATGAGAACAAATGCGAAAAAGTCTATCCAAGTGAATTTCACAGTCAGAAAGAACACGTGTCCTCCGGTACTTTTTAATAAAAATGAATTACAACAATCTCGGTATTTAGTCTAACAACCTGGCAGAAGAGTACCTTCACTGAAGAAAAACAATTGGGTTTAAAACTAACTTCCTTAAACTGGAAACCTACATTGACCTATGGTATTGAGTTATTGGTGGGATCCGCGTCAAACTACAACATTGCTATTGTGCACAAAGGATTCACCACTGAAATCAAATGCCCCTCAGTACATCACAAACGAACTTCGACATCGGGACATTGTGATAGCGAATTATAGGAAAAAATTACGATTGAACTCTAGATATAGCGAACCTCTTACAAGTCACCCTAACATCCTTGATCCAGCCCTCTGGATAACTCTCCAACCAAAAAGATGATTTTATTTAGAATCAGCTCCGACCAACTCTACATTAAAATATTCACTCAGTTTTGCGACGGTGCACAATCGGTGCCTGTGGCTTGGGGGCTGCTACCCATTTCCTATTCCATATTGGCACAATTGTCCCATACTCGTACTGTTAGTTATTCTGGTATACGAGTACTTGCTCGCATACATTTTGCTGTGGCCTGCGCTTTGTGTTTTGCTCCCATTTGGGTTTCTGATGTGTCTGGAGAACGTCATATATATCCTGAATAAGCGACTGCAGAGATCAAAGTTTAGTGGCACTGACTTAGAAGGAAACCAAATACAATCAACCCCCAATAATACGCCCGAATCAGAAATAACGGGTTAATTCGCAAACTAGTCGTCTCTCTTCCCGTGCTCTACAGCAAGTATTCATATTTATATGAACATTGCAATTGAAATGCTTTCTGTAAAGCATCCACGGTTGGTGGTGCACAAGCAATAGAGGCACACATCTGCGACGCACTGGAGCAAGTTGAACACAGTGGACCTCATTTCATGCTTCGTCCTGTTATTGATTTCCACATTACACGTCCGCTGTCACTATTGCACCACTGCACTTACGTAACTTTATTTACTGAGCGTTTTAATTAAACTGCATAAATTACAAGTACGTGGAAAAAATGTCACATTCTAGTAAAATAAAACAGCATCAGCACAAAAGAATGGAACACGTTCGATGTGTGTTCATGTATGCAGATATGGCACATCCCAGCAAAAATGACCAACAACGTAAAATGACGCAAATTACAAAGTTTTAATAATGTCCTTGTACTTTTTGTTTGATGAACGCCTACGCTCAAGTGTTGTATAAACACTGCTCCACTCCAGCTGGACCCGCCTGACCACCAACGAAACTTTTTTATCTCATTTAATTATACACTTTTGACATTATTAAAAGCTAATTCCGAATGTGCTGCAAGCGGTAAGCGGCAAGTGGGACTAACAGAGTCCATTCGAGCCACATGCCACAGTCAAACCCATGCATATCATATTTTTGATTGGCTCATTGCTGATGCTGTTGCCATTACCGATTCTTCGTTTATATCCTTTACACTTAAAAGGGGGAAGAAGAAAAAAAGGATTTAATATTAATTAAAATAATTTAATATTAAATAAAATAATTTTATATGGATTAAGAATGTCGTGTGGAACACATCAACTCCTGCAACAACTTGTACACTACTCTCTCGTTTTAGCATACTTTATCTGCCTTTATTAAGTCGTCGTATGCTTTAGCAAAGCCCGTGATATGTGTCGTACCTAAGTTCGTACATTTGGCCCACATATAAATGTACCTATAAATATAATTGAGCAGAAACATTCTGAGTAATATTGATTTTGTCCGTCCGTCTGTCCGCTTGTGACCACTTTCTACCAGACCATGGAGATGTCTTAGTGAAACTTTTCGAAAGTGTAGTCTGGACCAAGGTAGAGAAACAGATTGCTATGAGCCCATTTCGACAAAATCTATCCCAAAATTTCATATTACCAACTGTAGGTACTTTTTTTTAAATTTCTGTATCGTCGGTCCAATTAGTGGTATAGTGATCGTGATATAATATAAATGTGGGTCTTGGTAGAGGCAATGCAAGATGTGGGTGGAATATATTTACTGGCACTCCCACTATTAAGACATATTCATAACTTAAGATCTATAGGAGATTTAAGGACGAAAATTTGTTCGAAGCAGCATGTGGGCATTATGAAACCATCTGTAACAAATGGGGTTGATCACATGAAGGACACACCTCCCTCCCATAGAATCAGCATTGGGTGCCCACTTAAAATTACCATAGCTATGCTCCTAATGATGATATGCGAGTATGAACAAAATTTGGTAGTAATATACATCGCCTTGGTTGAAATCAAATGCACATGTAAGGATAAAAGGTATGTCGAAGTCAGCCTTATCCGACTTTGCTGGATTTCATTACTCCTTTTGGGCTTTTCTTACAGTCTTTTTATGATTTCCAATTTTCAATAATCAGCAACTCTCTTTTACTGCGGTGTTAATTTTTTTATCGTCTTAAAGATTAACGTCTAACTTGCATTTCTCTATTATCTCCGCTTACTACGCTCAATATAAAGAGATTCCGACACAGCTTTTTTTATAATCCTTTAAGAATACTTGCACAATGTTATTCTGAAGCTTATGTACGCAAACAATCCTTGTAGAAAGTTTTTATACAGCTTACAGGAAACTGTGAGAGGAAATACTTATACTGTTTTTCTTTGTGATCTTATTTTCTAGCCTCTTACCGCCCACACCCACCAGAATTTTGTCTGAAATGATGGATGTTGGTAGTGAATTCATCACATTCACTCCAAGTCTAATGCATTTTAAAGCATTGGTCTTAAAACGTAAGCCTTAAAGTAGCCTCATAATTTACCACTTGTGTCGTCTTCAAATAAGTCGTCCTATAAAAATGTCTTTTCTGCAAATTGCGATATTTACGTGAGGAATAAATCAATAACTAGTTTACTCATTCGAACCCCGGTGCGCATTAATACAATTATCCGACCATCGTTCCATCTTATTAGTGCAGCAATTAGCACACCCACCATCTCGTGAGTATGAGAAGGCTTTATTGGCACCATACTCTATCCATTACAAGTCACCCCTGGATTGGCATGGTTACATTTATGAGTACAATACATCATTTTATCAGGACATTTCTTGTGCTCTCTTTCGCCGGCTACTTGCATCTCAATGCATTTACCAGTTAGTTGTTTTAAATAAGCATCGACTCCCACTGCAGCGGCCACTGGCCACCACCCCAATCGCCCACCGACTTCTTGTCTTGCACCATCCGGCAGGAGTCAGATGTTTGATAGAAATTTTCTCCAGACGTATATACTCTCCATTGGAAATGCGTTTAACGTCATTGGCTGCGAAATTATGGAAATCTGCATTAAATTTCCATTGGAGCAAGAAGTCAACGCCTACAGCTGGTTACCTTGACGACATCCACTCATAGATGCAATCACGTGTCACTGTTTCTCTATTAATTTGCGTTTGTTTCCTGTGCACATTCGAACTGATAAAATTATTTGCGCTGTTATTGCTGTTATTGCTGTTGTAGTTGTTGCCGTTGTTGGTATTGCTAGCATTGTTGTTGGTGTTGTTGCTGTTTTTGTTGCTTTTGCCATAGTAACACATAATTGGAGTTGGTTGTTTTTGCTTTTTGTTGTAGCTGCTGTGATTATTGCTACTACAAGTTATGTTTGGCATTTATGTTATATAATCCTCACCGCCGCAATGCTGAGGGCAGATGTGCAAAGTGTGTGCAAATTGAATACTGCCAGGATTAAAGGTGACTTGCGGCAGGAATATTGTAGTGTGGGATAGTCCTTTATGCGAATTGTGCATGCATGACGGTTTGCATATAAAATATCCACACAAATAAATTAATTTTAATTTCACTCTCGGAGTTGGTCAAAACATTTAATTTAATATAAAAATTGGTTCTCATATTGGAGTTTGGATGATTCTCAACTTTCAGAATTTCTGTAATTGGGAATTTCGGCTTTTGTGGACATTGTTTCAATAGACACACATGCACACTCCATTCATTCACTCAATCATTTTTAAGGCGAACACAGTTCAGTATGCAATGAAAATTTCCTCTTATAAATTGCCTAAAAGTCTGCAACAAAATCATGGCACTTCTCTCCACTTGACGCACATTTCGTAGATAATGATGGGGCATTTAAATGAGCCAAATAGCAGCCTTGCAGAGCTTAGCTTTAGAGAAAAAACGTCGTTAGGCCTTTTGATTTTTGTTTACAGTATTTATAAAGTATTAAACACTGTCCTGCTAACAATGGAGTACTGTAATTTAATAATTAACCACTAAGAGAGTTATAAATAAATGTCGTCAACTTCGAATCACAGAAGCTTGTAGAGTGCTGCCCGACATTCGTATGCCCTGAGGGCTTTAACATTGTTTTGTTTGTTTGTTGATTATCTTGTTTTTTTTCGGAAACTAATGTGAAAAAAGAACTTAACTAACATTAATATCATTATTATCATCCCAAGCCACTGTCCTCCCGCATACCGAGCGAGTCCGTTTCCATTTTCACCGAGCATGGGGACAGTTTCGGGCTGCAAGTCATGTCGGCATTTTATTGTTATATGTTTATATGTTTATGTCAATGTTAGGGAGTTTTTATTAATTTAAGAATCTAATTGCTGTGTTACAAGTAAGTGCATTATAATTATCATTATTATAATTATCATTATTATTATTATCATTATTATTATTATCATTATTATTATACCTTACACCCGAATGACAAGTAATTATACATGCAATGATTTGGGGGGTAACTACGAGCAATTTACACTTTCGACTCGAAGAGAGAAATATTTAAAAAGAAGCATATGCTGGACGGGATTCGAACACCTCGACTGTGTGAGACTAGAATGCTTCCCACTAGACCACAGAGGTCGGCCTTAACTAACATTATTTCTTTATCGGAAAATTTTACAGCATCGGATTCGGAATCGACCAAAATCTTCCAGCTACGACGCCATCAAAAACAATCGATTGCGTAAATTTGCGACATTGTACCCAGACTTTTCTCTATCACACTATATTGTACTTGTATCTGACTCGAAATCCACAACTCTGGAACATACGAGTAATTCATGTCCAAAGGGTCGTCGGGTATATGTACAAATCGTGAATGCGACGCTGTGAGCGAGAATCATGGCGCAACCTGCCAATTAAATTGCATCAGAAATTTTGTTTTTGTTGTGTTTTTTCGCTTTTCTTTATATCTTTTTTATATTAAATTCTTTTGGCACTGCACCAGGCACTGCAAGTGTCCCAACCGTGCGGTACCGTTCCACCGCGTCCCATCCCGCCCACTGCTGACACGATAAATAAGCATAATAAAACGCTCCAAACAAGCGACCACTTAAAAATGGTATAAACAAATTGCACGGAGCATTTGCATATGCTCCAGACACGCGGCGTTGTAATTACAAAGCAGGGGCATTAGTAAGCCAAACAGCCAGCCACCTCCGACTGTCCTGCTGCCTCTGCCACTGCCTCTGCCGCTGTTACTACGACTGTCGCTGCAGCTACTGATTTAGCACTCGTGTTGGCAACTCTCAAGTGAATGCTTTTTCTCTCCCCTTGTTTTTAGGCTGTTTCGAGTCGTTGCAGTCAACGCTTCCAACTGCAGCCCACGTTTGCGATTGCAAATCTTGCATCACTGTGGGTAGGTGGGAACTCTTTCCACCAGACAACAGGTGAACTTAATGATGTTGTGTTTGTTCAGCTAGCCAGATGTTCAACTGCGATCGATAGACAAAAATTACGAAGTTATCTAACAAATTCACGAACTTATTTAAAATTTAATAGCACTAACGAGTTTATAAACAGCTCCATACCAGTGAACCATCCAGAAGGCGGTCAGCAAACAATCACCGAACTACTCGTACGGCTACCGGTGCTACCTGTCGCTCAAGCCGAATACTGACGGGCAGAACAGCAACTACGATTGCTATCGGTCGGACGAGACGGTGACTGGAGGCTGCGGCGCAATAGCACTGATGGCACACAACGGGTGAGCATGTAAAGCGCTCTCCAGTATGGGAAAGACTCTGGGCACACTTACGTACAACTCTGCCATTACATCCCACCTAACTTAGCTGGTCCCCGCAGTGGTCTGAAGATGAAAGCGCGCCTGAATGTTTGCTGAAAAAGTTTTTATTAATTCATTACAAAATTGAAAGCACCGCACGAACTCACAACGGTTTTAGCTGTATATGCATGCATGTGTGTGCGTGTGTGTTTGTGTGGATGTGTGTGTGTTTGCGACTGTGCATGTGTTTGTGTGAGTGTATACACACATATTTATTAAAAAATTATTAGTTCCTAATTACAGTTCAATTTCGAAAGCAGCTTTGAATCGACATTGATTTTACAATGTAACTAACAAGCAAACAAACCGACTCATAAATCAATCGATTTTGAAAGAACCTCGTACATAATTATCGAGCCGGACATACCAAACGGAACCACACAATTACAAATTAAATTAGACACACAATTACAATACCACATCTATCCACAAATACAGACTTTAACGAGCAAGAAGAAATGCAATCACAATTCGCCACTATGTTCTCAGGCATTGCGCCACTGCCATCAGTGCTGACTGAGAATATACCCAACTATGCAGACTGTCCAGTGGCGGATATACGGGGCTGGTGTAGGGGATGCAGCTGGGCGCCTAACGGTTTGGCTATGTTTTTTTTACTTACGAGCATTGTAGTCGGGGAGAAAAGCAAGCTCTGAATTTCGGTTATAGGAGTAACTACTAAAAAATCCGTATATTCGGAATAACGGTTTAGTGTATTGGTCTCAAACTATATACTTACGATTTTTGGTAGATTCCTCAGAGTATACACGAAACAAGAGGCCCAAAAGACATCAAAGCAAGTCCAAGGCCGCGAATTCATAAAAAATACTAAAATTATTGAGAGTAAATGAAGTATGAAAATGAACTCAAGCAAGAACACAGAAATGGTGGAGAGCCTACCCACTGGCATCACACATTCAAGAACAAGAGGGATTGAGATACCTTCCTTTCTTCCGAACAGAGGTACTCGTAATCTAAGAACCGTATGTGGTGCAATTACGGGACACTGTAACTGCAACTACCAGTCAAACAAAATAAATAGCAGCAACGAAGACCGAATTCGGATTGGACCGACTGCAATGTACAATTAACCCTCAAATAATTTATAGAACTACCTCCTTACAAATAAAGTGGGAGTCCATAGTTAAATCATGATGATTTTTAGCTCATGTATCTTAATACTAAACACGATATTTTCGATATGATTTTATATTATTATTTTAAAGTGGGCATGGCAGTTGAATTATTACAACCGTAGTTTTCACCAAGTTTCATACTCTAATTTGGTACCATTATAGCAAATTTTGTAGATATATCTCGTATAGATCTCGATGCAGATACGTCAAGCGTGGGCGTGGTACTGAAGTTAATCTGAAGTTGGCTTAGTGCTTTATACCGGCACTGAGATATCTATTATGTAAAAATTCATAGAAAAATCATATACGATATGGCCCCAGCTATAAGTATGTGTAAATTGTGTGGGGGGCAAGGGAAGTATGTACCGTTTTGTGCACGTACAATTTTATCAAATTGATCTTTTATATCATCATTTAGGGTCTTTTGAAATGAGGTATGGATAGTTGCATACGAGTATATGGGAGGTAGGCGTCGCAATTTGGTTCAATCTGATGGTCGTGCACAGAAAACCTATGTCAAGTTTCATTGATATGTCGCTGATCAAGAGTATTCAGATATATACATATGTGACCTTCTCCGAGAAAAGGGACCTAGTGTGTGAAAATGAAGTTTTGAGAAAAACGCATTTAAAGTTTCATAACGCACTATCACTGTGAACACACCTTCAGTTGGGAGATATATATATCCATTCTTCTTGTGCCTTCTTTTGTGCGTTACTAACACAGCTCCCTCACTACTTAGTGTACCATTTCATCCCTTACTTTGGTAAAGGTTATAGGAAACGTGACTTGAAAGTATCCTAATCATTTTTTTTTCTTCCACATGTAAATATAAAAGTTCACAGACCCTTTTGGAGATACACGAGATCCGCCACTGACTAAATCTGATAATTTCTCTCAATAAAATCGTTTTTACCCCTCACCCGTACAATGAAGCATTTTCAATTTGAATTCCATTCTGTACAGACAGTTATACTCGTATATACAAGTATTTGCATAATCTTCCCCCCAATTGCGCGCACGAATCGAATACAAGTGTAATAAAATAGTTTGTCGAACGTGAGTTCGTTCTATTATACTCGTATCTGCTAATTAATTATTATTTCAATTTAGATACATACTCGTATATATGTCTATATGGATGTGTGCTGGTTGTCACACTACGTTGAGGAGTCAATGTTCGTCCACGCGAAGACGAACGGGCGTTCATACACAGCTATGTCAGTAAAGAAACGGAATTTTCTTGTGGTTTGCTGGTAAAGGTGTTGGCAGTAGTGAAGCACTTTTCGAGAAAAATCCATTCGAAAAACTCTGAGAATACTTGGTACGATCGATTTAGAGAAAAATACATTTAAAATATTGAGCGATTTGCAGCGATTGCATTGCAATAATCTCATTATAGCCACGATAACCACGAAACTATTTTCAATCGATTCAGCATATATTTTTTAATAGAAACAATGATGTGTGAGAAGTTAAAATCATACTTGGATCTAGTGACTGAGCTGTTGGTCTTATGAGCAGCTACCTTGGTGGTAGAATGCAAATGGTTCGAGTTGGTGACAACTTTTCTAGTCTCAGAGTCATTGATATGGGAGTGCTGCAAGGTTATGTCCTTGGACTTCTTCTGTTCTCCATGTTCATTAACGATATCTTCACAATTTGTGACAACTGTTCATGCATATGCTGATGATATTCAAATTTATGCTGCATATGCTGATGATATTCAACAGTCTCATTTCAAGTAGATTGTTGGCTAACTTATCAATCTCTATTTTCTTTAATTAGATTCCTATCCATTTTCAATATGTTGCCTCAATTTTCACAGCGATGAGAGAGCAGAAATACACTTTGAAGAAAACTGAAGAAATAAATTCAAAAATAAATGCATCGGGGAAAACTGGCGAGTGAATTGGACGAATCTTGTATTTAAACTTGACAAATATGCAATGGAGTGAAATGAGAAGTATTAAGAAAGTTTACGCCATTTATTAATAATGTCAGGAAATCTCTATATTTGCATTAATTTAAAGTCAATACAAAGGAATTATTGGAAAATGTAAGAACATCAGAACACGCCTATTCGTTCGAGATGCGGCACCGTGTGACTACTCTCAGTAGCCCAGTAGTTAAGTAGTGCTCATATATGGTGTATACAGTTGTCCGCGTTTTGGAGGACTGTGGTCTTTACAATAAAGACGAAAGGCTGGCTTAATACTGGTATTTCATTCATATTTTTCTCCCTCACTCAATCCTCAATTGCGTCGCTGCCCATTGTTACAAAATGAATACAAGTCAAATATCCATCAAGTGCCCACGCTGAATCCTTTGTCCCCTGGATCAGACATTGGAACTGACTGTGTAAGAAGATAAGGAAAGAAAAGAGCATACAACCAATGCGACAACATGATTACTAACAGCAATAAAAACAACAACAATAATAAAGCCAATTAAATTTCTCAAAAATCAGGTAAACTTTATCTTTATATGGCCATTGTCCAAAGCGACAGTCTCTCAGAAGCTTCAAATCGACCCAAGAAGTGACTGGAAGCAAAAAAAGAACTCATGGGCGGTTGACACCTGTTATGATTTCATCGAGCCGCCACCATGGTGCACATACAAATATATACATGTTGAGACCTTGTTGTGGATAAGCAATATAAGCGTTTAATTCAGCGAGAGACATTAAATATATACGTATATATATATAAGATAACGCTTGTAAAATTATTTAAAAGTTATCATTTCGTTCATTGCAAAAAATTCTTGCTTACCTACAGAAGCGATAATACATTTATTATTGTGGGCTTTGCATTGTGTTGAAATGCTGAAATAATTTTTATTTTATGCACATATAAAAAACCATGCAAACTCCCACCTCGGAATTTACCTCATGTATATATAAAATTGTGTGTTAGCTTTTATTTTTTCTAAATAATGTTGTAGTAATTTCTTAAATATAATGTCCAACAATGAACACATAACGATGGAGATCTGCTGCCAACATCTGTCAGCCAAATCGAATGTCCGACCAAGCTCATCCTAACAAGGAATGATGTAAATAGTTTGTGACACATTCTGTGCTGATTCGAATTGTCATTCTATTTGCATTATTTCTCATTGCTATCCGGGACTAGTTATATCTCTGCTGTGTAATTCCTTGCAAGTGCAATTCCTTGCCTGTCCAGCTGTGGCAAATAATTCTAGTCCTGCTTCTGAGCATGTTTCAAGAATGTTCAAATGCGGAAATTTATTATTAAATTGTGAGGTAAATTTTATTTTATCACAAAACTTTATTTAAAATATTTTTCTTAACAAACAAGAAAAAATAAAAAAGAAACAAAAAAAGTACGAAAAAGTCAGCAAATCCAACATCTTAAACCGCTGATTCAGCAAATTCAATCAAGAACGCTGCGTTCAGCGGCGGAATACTTCAATTACGGCAGCTAACACAAGCAGCAAACAAGTTTGCTGCCACCATAAGCCGCTCTCAGGCAGGCCAGCCGCATTCCGTGGCTCTTCCGGCAGACGTGCCATCACCGTTATTTGCCCATCGTCCAACTCCGGTCGATAATTCCAGTCGATGGTGTTCGTTTTGCAAATATTCGCATAGACACGGGCCGATATTTTGGGAGTACGAGTGCGGGCTGGATGTGTGAAGTCGACGTGATAGAGACCGAACTTCTCGCTGTAGGAGAAAAAGAATATACGTCTTAACATGGAGAACGAGATCTGAGCACTACGAACAAAAAATGCAGTCGAAAAGTTGGCGGCAGCTAAAATGGCAGCAGAGCCGCATGCGGCAAGGTGTGGCTGGGAGAATTTCTGGGGAAAATGCACAATTAACATTTTGCATGCAGACCGAATCGTAAAGCAAGTTAAATAATGTGTGCAGCTGTGTGTGTTTTGTGTGTGTTTGTATGACACTCCTTCAAATTCTCGCAGCAGCACCCTACAGAAGTGCATAAGTCCCTGAATCCGCAAGTAGTAATGCAGCATGATTTACATTTAATTTAAAACAACTCACGTGAAACCCGCCTTCCATTCGTAGCTATCCATCAGACTCCACGCAATGTAACCCTGAACGTTGGCCCCATCTTCAATAGCGTCCAGCACCGCAGAGAGATACAAATTAAAATAATCCACCCGAGCGTAATCCTCCAGGCCGCCTCTATCGCTAACACCGTTCTCGGTGACAATTATCGTTGGATTGTTGTACTCCTTTTTAATCCACATAAGCAAATTGTACATACCCTTCGGCACCACCTGTTGAAGAGAATTTGACAGTTGCGGCAGACAGCAAAAATTCAAATTAGTTTTTTTTGTGTATTTTGTTGATTTGGTGAATGATGTCTATGCTAAAAACAACTCTCTGGAACACTAGCTCGGCCGAGGGCGTTGACCTCTACTTCGACTCATCAACTTGCACAAGACTATGCCTAGCATCAGCTGAATGCGAATAGCGTGCATCCACAGCCAGCATTCCTGCCATTAATTCACACAATTGCCTCTGTTTCACCGTCAGTCATTCCACCCTCCTACAACCGACCCATCATCAGAAGTGTTTCGTATCTATACGCGAGGCTGTTGCTTTATCATCCCCAAAAGTTGTTCATCTCCCACGAGTGCGGCGCATCTTAAATTGAATTAATTTTTTGTAAGCCACTTCTCGACTTTTACACTCCCACTACCGCACCCACACCCCAGCCAATTGCTCAGCAGAGCGGATACGAAATTTCATTCCACCGCCATTACAAGCGAATTACAACTGCTGCTAAATACACATGTACCTGCACTGTGCTTACATCTCTGCGTGCTACAAAAAGCTTCTGGGAGAGCTCGAATAAATCCTTAATGGTGGTAGCCATAGTGATATGCTGGGAGTTTTAATGCCAGCTGCCTTAAGGTAGAACAGCTTCCAAGGCCAGTGTATGGAGGTGTATGGTTGCTACACGAACGAGTATAACTAGCAGGGTTGGGGAGGTTGCACCTTCTTATGAGCAATTTCAGTGGTTAATTGGGGGCGAACGCTCCCAATTACTATTATACAGATACGAAATAACAGCAACTTTCCAATGCCGAAATATTCATAAATATACATTAGTATGAGTGAGAATAGGAAAACAATGAGTAAATGACTAATGACTAATATATTGTTGGTTAATTGCGTGACGAGGCTGATTTCTTGTATCAAGTAACACCCGCAAAATCTTCATAATAGCCAATTTATATTTAATTGATGTATCCGAAGACACAAATATTTTAGGTACAAGTGACAATTCAATTTGTCGGTCAGATGGCGATATATACCCTGGTTAAAGATAGTAAAATTGTAAACCATACGCCAGACCAGAAGGTAGACACTCCGTCCTTATCGACTGCAAATCCAACCCGATATGAAAAAAATTTTATATTCATTCCATTCCTGAGTATTTTTGTTTAGAAATGAGCTTTGCTTTGGGTTCAAATAAAAATATGTGAATTGTGTTTTTTACCGAAACAAAAAGATCGCCCAATTGCATAAATACGGCCCCCTTCACTATTGAGTATTTTTTTCCGGATGTGAATTGTGGATGGATAATTTGACCTAAGCCTCAAAACAAATATACAAATTTCGTTCATATCAAGTATACTTAACTTCAGCCACACTGAACCGGAGCCCGTCCAGTCAGGATCCTGTGACTCCACTACGCCCAAATCATGGCCGAAGGACGGCACTGGAAATTTAGCGGTGTTGTTGTGGTCGTTTTTCGTCACCAAATTCGAGGTGTACGTGTTGATGCCAAAGAAATCGGAAGTGCCCCTTATGCGATGTATTTCCTCGTTAGTGAATTGCGGCAGGCGTGATCTGGTGAAGCCTTGCTCCTTGCTCAGGTTGCGTATACGCTCAATCATCACTTGTGGATAATTTCCATGCTTTGAAAAGATCGGATGACCGAACCAGCCAACCTGATAAGTATTTAAAGTTTTTGTATTAAAAAAAATTTTTTTTTATTTTTATTTAAAGCGTTGAGTCGTCAACCTACATAAAATTGAAGGGCACGTTCCGAAGCTTCGTGATCGTCCGCTACATTTCTTTTCGGCTCTGGCCAGGAAACATCCAATGTAATACCGATTTTGCCTTTCTGTGTTTTCTTGTATTGATCGCGATACAAATGAACCACCTCGGCATGAGCCTTCAGCAAATTGTGACCGCATAGATAACTGGGTATGCCGGGATAGTTATAGGACGGTGCCATATAATCCACGCCGTAACCATGCTCACACACGTGCCATGGCTCGTTAATGGTGGTCCAAATTTTAACACGATCCCCGTACATTTCGAACAGAAGGCGTGCATAATCTTTGAACACCGGTATGATTTCTGGGTTTGTCCAGCCGCCCAGTTCCTGAAGACGCTGTGGCAAGTCCCAGTGATAAATGGTGACCATGGGTGTTATGTTGTAGGACAATAGCTCATTGATCAGATTGCTGTAATACTTAATGCCAGCGACGCTGATCTGATTCATGTAGCCGCCGGGCATTATGCGTGGCCACGATATCGAGAAACGATAAACGCCCACATGGAGTTCGCGCAGCATTTGCACATCACGGCGCCACTGAAACATTGTTAATACATAAAAACAAGACAAATAAACATAAATTATGAGCTGTACGAGAACGATATTGATTGCCAATGGGTGAGCTGGACACAGCCGCGCCCACAGCACGTGCCAGTAAATAGAGTAGCTATCAAGTGACCATGGCTGTCAAGTGGAACTAAGACAAGCCGCTTTGGGAGGCACACTTACGTGACTCACATCGGCAGACTCACATGGTTAAACAAATAGCAGCTTAGCAAGCAGCTCGACAGCTCTGGTGTGAATATAATCTCGTGTATTTGAAATGAGAATTGCACCTAACACTTCAGCGGAATGTCAACCACTTCCCAAATATTATGGCACAAGCAGATAGCAGAGCAAGGTTAATTAAGCGCACAAACAGAGTGCAGTGGAGCGACATTCTTAAAACTGCCTAGAAGCCAACTTGCAAATAATTGGTGACGAAATTCTAGAATCCATTCTCAACACCTGCCACTGCCACGGAACAGCCTTCCTTAGAACAACCTACTCGCAGTGGCATACGCCTTGTATGTTGCGGAAAGCCACAAATCATTAAAATCGCCACAGAGGTGAATTCAACTGACTTCGTGAGCGACCTGAGTAAATAATAGAAATCAAATTCCAATGTTAAAATGTATTATATCATTTTTGAAATTGCCCTGTGACCAGTGGGCAAGTGTTCATATGGACGCCCAAGTAGATTACCTCGAAAATCCGCCACTGAACTGTCATTTAGACGAGCTGAGTGGCGGAATACATTACAACTTACTCCAATAAGATTAATCGTGAATGTCAACGGCGGCTTGAAAAATGTGTGGCAAAAACTATAGTCACTCCGTCTTAATCGATCGTATGCAACTGCTTGTGGGATGTGTGTGAGTCTGTGTGAAAACGATTTTTCTTGCTACTCGGCGGTAATTACTTAATTGATTTGAAGTGCTACCGAGTATGTTTATACTTAAAAACTTGTTGACAAAATTGCCACCGAAATGGGAAAAAATCAGCTAAAGTCAATACGAAAAGTAATTTGACTGCTTTGATTGATCGTTGGGTCTTTATCAGATCGGCCTAATTGAATGGTTTCTCTTGTTTCGTTTTGGAAGTGACCGCCAAGCTGAGCACGATCAAAGGGCTGAAAGCTCACATGACAGGTGCTGAACAATTGTATAAGTTTAAAGCTGACCTTTCTGTCTTTGGCCGTGAACGAAGCGTGCCCACCCCTAAACGTATCACCAGATCAGTCCTCCAAATGCACGTTTTTGTATTTCGTTACATACTTTCTAAATCAATTATACCAATTTTCACTTTCATTTATTTGCAAATTCGAATCGTTCACTGTGTCGTGGCGCTGGTGCCTCACGTTTCCGGTTGCCATAGTAAGGAGACACGATCACGTTCGAACACCTGTTCGTTCCATTGTCAACACAGCCAAGTAATTTACGACCGACACTGATTTAATCAACAAATTAAATTGTTAATGAACTGCAAATGTGCAACCAAAACAACAACACCAACAACCACAAAAAGGGGAACAAGACAATGACAGTGTGTCTGAAATAGTGCTGACTGCCAGCACATCTGGTTCTGTGCCCCATTTGCATGAAGTCACTATTAAAAATTGTATCACATTAAATTGTGAATAAACATCCATCTATCTATCAAGTGTAAAGAGCATAGTACGAGTAATTTCAGTCAAGAATGGAGAAAAAATTATTATGAATTACAATAATTAAATCAACAACGCTTGCTAAATGAAACAATTAAGCCACCAGTAAATACACACTGCAAACAGACACCCATAATCAAAAACTTTAACGACTGTGAGATCTACAGCGACAGCGATAGTACCTAATTTGTGGGACTAGAAGTGAACTCTTGACGAACAAAGCTCGAAAAACTTTATTACTATAATCTAGCAAGGAGGGTAGATACTAAATACAAATAGAATACAGTCTGTACAGGTAAGTATGATTAAATATGTCGCTCTAGATCCCACTGTCACTAAAGTTCTTGGTTATGACCCACATATGCAAATTCTCGACTGCATTTATTGAGATTGAAGAGGTACTAAAAAGGGAATAGAATCGCAGAGACCAACACAGCCCGACTTGCTAATCAGACTACTTCTGACTACCCATTGGCTGAAGCTGGTAACATGTGCCTTTGTGATCATTCGAAGTTGAAAATGCCACTGGAGTTGTGAGAGAAAATATTGCAATTTTAAGGGCAAAATACCCTCCAATTGATTCCCTTAGTTTGATTAGAAATAAAATAGATTTCCTATAGAAACATTCGCTTTCCGCTGAAGTTGTGAGTGCGAGAAAAGTGTTATAAAATATACGACCCAATCCAGAACATTCTTTCGAATTTGAATTGAATTGGCATTCCGCTGAAGTTCTGAGTGCGAAAAAATGTTCGGAATGTTCGTTCGAATTTGTATAGAATTAAAATAGATATCTAATTGGAACATTCACATTCAGCTGAAATTGTGAGAGAAAAGGGTCACAAACCATGCACATCTGTATGGAACAATCCACACAATTATTTTCCACGCATCAATGGAACAATGACATTCCGTAGAAATTGTGTGAGAGACAAGTCTTTAAAAGTATACAATTCATAGAGTGTTAGTATTACTCTATGATACAAATCAATCGGGAATATTCTGCAGAATTATTTCCCACGAAGGTAATAGAATTGTTATAGATTGCACATGTCCAAAAGAATCATATTCAGTTCAGAGCGAATTTTCGCAATAAAGCTGACTACATATTTATGTTTTGGAAAAATTCTAGAATATTTTGGACTGCAATCATATCTCGTGACTGTGTGCAATCAAGCATTTTGGTATGACCAACCCACAGTTATCAATTTCTTCCCACTCACCTGATGATAACTGTCTGACGAAACATCTCCATTCGATTGATCGGCAATTTTCTCAGGATGATTATGCGTTAAAAAGTCCCAAATGGATTCGCCTTTATCTTCAGCATTCCAGCCACCTTCAATTTGGTAGGATGACGAGCCAACGCCCCATATAAAGTCACCTGGAAAGCGTCTATGCAGCGAGTCACCTGATTTGCTATAAAAGCCAAAAATAGAAAAAAAATCATAAAAATAACAATAATAAAATAATACAATTAAATAAACTAATAAAACAAAATAATAAAATCCATAAAAATCATAAAATTCAGACAGGTGCTGCTTGTCTTCCAGCTCCAATTAAGTGTTGGTATGCCAGCCACCGCAATTTCGAACTAGATCCAATTAAATCTAAACTCCAATAAAAAGTAAACAACCATGTCTGTGTTTTAAATTTAAATGATATAATTTGTATTATCTCATACTTTAGATTTCAAATAATTATATTGTACTTGCGAGAGCATTTTGGCTAATCGCCAGCTTAGCAAACAGGTTTAAAAATGAAAGTAGAGAGGTATTAAGAACGATTTATTGGAGCATTTAAATATTAAAAAAAAAAACATTCGAGTAAAGCCCCAAACCGCAATCGCAAATAGTAACAGGTAGCATGCTTGGCATGAGCGCTTCACACGCACGCAAACTCACACACACAGGCACACATATACACGCATTTAAAGGCACACTCAGTTGTAGAATGAAACTGCCCACAAAGCCACAGCCCCAACCAAAGCAAATGACGCACAAGCGAATAAAGTGAACAGAACAAACAAATCCTTTTATCCTTGGAACTTGTTTTTTTCGCGAAATTTCTGTGAACGTAATCCGACTACTAGGAATAGAAAGACTGCGCAGCAGGTGAGCAATATTAATGCACTTACACAGTAAAGCAATTACTACAATTTCCATGTTCCATTTGAAACTTGTGTCTCGGAAAGCTCATTTCTTGCCAATTTGTGTCTTCAATGGACTTTCTGTACAGCAAATGGAGATGCAGTTCTGCTGCTCCCCAATACAATTTACACAAAACGACTGGAAAAATATCTGACACTGCTAACTAAAGGACTCAGCTGGCATTAAGGTAAAAACTATTAGTTTTAGGTCATTAGTTCTCGCCCTATACTCGTACGTCAGCTGAGTTGCACATAAGATTGTGAGCACAAGTCAGGACATAAGCGGATAGAAGTAATTTCATCAAAATATTATTAATTTGTTCGAGGCCAATTCTCTTTCACACGTACTTCCAGAGGCAAACCTACCAGTCTGTCAAAGCAAAGGCTTTGAATTCGTATCCCAAGCAGCCATTCGCTCCGCCGCTTGCTTCTATTATATTTTATCTTCGAGTTGAAGGTCAAAGACCAACTATTATAAATAGATTGCGGTTACAGGTAACCAATGTTAGCTCACCATCGTTGACCTTTCAATCAACAATTCAATAATAATGGCTTCAAAGAGAGTGACAGGAAATTACAAAGGAATGAATGCATATTTAAGGAAGTATATTCTATCAACAATTATTACAATTGCTTTACCTACTAAATAGCCTGGCGTACATTACGTTTAATGCCCATACATAGCCTTAAATGCAACCTGGCGCACTGCAGCGTTACATTTTTAAACGTGTACTCTGTTCGAGTTTCAGAAAAAAATCCCCCCATGCATTCGTATACTAATTTTCCTTGTAATTATGCACGCGGATTTATAGCAATATTGGATATCGGTCAAGTACGTCCTGCACCCACGTATACACACATAGACAGTAGCGTCAGCCACAGGTTATAGCTACTAAATATATACTTTAGGCTATAATTTTAATTATTAGCTAAATAAATCTACATAATAATAATAAATAGAAACAAAAACTATGCACGGAGATGCAAAGTGCATTCCACAGACTCATGCTACCTGGATTTTGGTCCAGCTAAATTCATGTGCACTGCTTTAAAGAAAATTGAGCGCACGAACTGTATTTGTTCCGCTGCATTTAAATCATGGTGCTCTGTTTAACTTTCAAAAAATCCCCCGCCCGTACGTTATTGCTCTAAACAACAGACGATCTAGAAGCATCTTTTGATGCGCGAATTGACGCAACTACAAGCGTCAATCTGATAAACATATTGCGAAAACTATCTGGTATTTTGAGTGCATTGCAAAGTGTGAGAAGTGCGTATTGTTCCATTAGCTGGACGCAGTTGTTCTAAAACACCGTATACATGGGGCCATATGCACATTTCCTACGCCAACAAGTACCGCTTCGATAATTGGAAATATGTAGTGCGACCAATAACGAAGCCGTAGCGTATAGCAAATCGTAATGCCCGGCTTACAGTGACGACAATTTAGTTACAAATTATTGTCACAAATGATCAGAGGTATATCAAGTGTGTGATTTTTTCTGCTTTTTTGAATTTTTATATTCGTATTATTTTTTAAACTCATTTCTTGACTCATAACATTTATGCTTGAATAACTCCCCACTTAAAACGCTGTTTTTACTGCACCAAATGTGTAGGACGAGACCACTTCTACCATCACGATCTTCACCATTCACTCTACTGGATCGAATATTATTTTTTCTTCGTACAAAAAGTTGTTCAAATACGTTGAACCAAAGAACATCAACGTAATGTAGTGTCGCCCATTTAACTCGTAACGTGAAAGAGAAAATCAAATATTTTGTTCTTCTTCTTGATGCGACTTCTTATTACGTTGATATTCTTTGGTTGAACATGGAGCTGTTAAGTTTATTATTACTCAAGCGCGAATGACACAATTGAATCGCAGACTTGAATCTGACGAATTTCTTACTCTTAATTTTAGTCGTGAATCGCAGAATTTCTGACGAATTTCTTACTCTTACTTTTAGTCGTGTGTTGTCCGCATCATTGTGTATATAGGTGCATTACTTCGGAACTTTAAAGTTTAAACATTTACATTAAAGTGGGAGTGTTTTCTGTGGGTCACCTATTTACAATTTCAGTATACACCAATTGCGTTTCAGCTGTAGAATTGTCGAGAATGAGTTCAAACACTCAAAAACACACATTTATGCGCGCACCCACACACACATACATACACTAATATAATTGCTTCTTTCGCAGCTGGTGCTCGCCTGTCTGTCCACCGTCCAAAACAAACAAATAGCAGCAATTTATTAGACAAAAGAAAGCGTCCTTATCAAAAACTTTTCCCGCCGTATATAAAACTGCTACATAGTACATATTTATGTTTATTTTGTATTTGTTTTGTTTGCACAAAATTTCAGTCAATCGCAAGCATCCATTTCCAGTTTTTTTCTCACTTGAGTAAAAACCCATGTCACTACAAGCTGAGCAATAATTCGGAGCTGAAGAAGAGATTTAATGTCTGTGTTTGTTGTATTTGCTTTATTTGTATGGCGAGGGGCTCGAAACTTGGGCCGTGGCACTACATAATATGGGATTACTGGCAACGTGCCATTAAAGGGAGCTGTCACATGGTGAATACCAGTACAGTGGGTCATTATACACCTGCTCAGAGATGCACTCTTTTACATACCATAAAGAATAGAGCAAATTTCGTTGATAAGTTTGACAAAATTGTTAACAAACCCAACTGGCTACGACACTGGTGGCTGCAAACATATCGATTTGATTTGATTTGCTTAGATTTGGTTAGATTAGATAGACATGTATATATGAATATATGTATGTATGTATATGTATCTCTCGTTCTGATTCTTTACAAACTGAAAACCCGTAAGAATTTAAATGCTTTTGGCTCCGACCGGCTTTCGTTGGATTTTACCCTCAGCGCTTTCATGACGACCTCAATCATAATTGGAAATACTGGATTTCAGCAACTTTGGAGTAACAGATTCTGGAATAAAAATTGTCACCTTAGCATAAGCGGAGATCAATGAACTTAAGCTGTGAAGCGCAATAGAACTTTTCCACGAAAATCTGCTGGAAATCCCAATTTAATATATTCAGTTTCAGTTCTTCACAGGATAACAAAAGTGACAATATTTTTGGACGAACAACTGAAATAATTGTATGCATTTTTTTTTTGTTTAGTTATTTATGCTGCCACAAAATTATGTAAAAACTAAAATACGAAAAACACACAAATTTCCTCGTTGAAGTTAAAGCGATCAACTTACACAAAATTTACGCAGCTGCAACACAAAATAAGGAACAATATTCCTGCCGTCGAGTTAAATAATTTTATAATTTTATTATTCTCTTTCATTTTGACTTTCTTTTATCGTATTATTTTCTTATTTTATTATCCGTTTTGTTTTCGCTGAGGTCCTTTTTGTCGCTTATTACAATTACTTATATTCTATACGATTTCACACGCCCACGTAATTATAGTCGGCGAGCCAATAAACACTATTCAAAATTTTAGCGCGCTTGCTTCCGTCTCCTTTACGTTCTGTGAGGTTACGTTGCGTTACGACGTTCTAAAACTTTTGCAGTTTCAACGTTTTTCACGCTAGACAAAATATTCGCAAGTGAGTTGAAACGCTTTTATATCCTCATATTTAACTGTGTGGATCAGTGGATCGTTCGAAATGATTACAAACAAGTAAACAAACGAGTGAGTGAACCGCGGGCCCGCTCTACAGAATCTTACACACTTGTTTTAAAGCGTGCGTCGAGCTGAGGTAGTTCTCGTTCTAAAAATAGTCAATTCAGAAAAACCCCGTCCCGTTCGTCCGTAGCTGCGTCGAGCGAATACACCGCTACAGAGAGTAGCATATTTAATGCCGGTCGGTTACTTAACCCAGCATTTGTTTAGCATGTTCTCGCTGCGCTCTTAGCCAGTCACAAGTCTTGACAACTTCAATACCGCCGACATCATACATTTCACTACCGCTACTCACCAGCAAATTATATTCAGATGTTCGGCCAGCGACACAAGGGTACAAACTGCTCTGTAAACAGAGAAACGAAAGTATTTCTGGAACCATAATAAGTAAATGTATCCTGAGGAACCTCTAGCAGCCACGTACAATTCGCTTCCTTGGCACATTCTACTTCCTCGCCTTCTCGAAGTTTTGATGACATATCAACGTTTGTTTATATTTAAACCTTTGCGTCACGAATGCGAGAGTTCCGAAAGATACGCATTTACACACGTACTCGTGAGAGTACCACATCAAGACGACTAAATAAAACATATACAATTATAATACAGTAGTACCTCTATAACTCGAATCAATATTACTAGTAGTTATACTTCTACTTGTACTTGTACTTAAATCTACAGGTCTGATAACAACCAAGATACCTTCTATTAGAAAACTATTCCCGCTTATTGTTCATTCCCGTCTGGTCAACTCTTAAAACCATACAATTCTAATTATAAACTTCCTGTAAATATAAATATTTTCCAATATTTTTACCTTCCTAACTTAATACCCTACAAAATCAGACTCCATAAAGCGAAACCCGATATAAATTATATTAGATTATATAAATCGTGTTATACACAGCGACGTAAAATATCTATTGTGATATTCGTCAATGGAATATTTTCTAGGTCATTCAATAATGCCCACATCATTGGCTCCACTTTCATAATACCCTTTATCGTCCTCTCACTTCAAGTATAGAAGATATCTTTATCGAACAACACTGGCAACTTTCGCTATTATTCTCTCCAATTTCCTTTATAATTGTGTCCAGCAAAATTATCTTTTATCATCACTGGAGTGGTTCTACACTGCATATCTCTCGATATCTACTAGGTTCTTGTAATCAGAGATACATCTATAACTCAGATCTATTTCAGACAGGAACTTATCTATTTTGGAAGGATCAAGTTGAGGAATTTTATTTATATCGAAGATTGGCAGTCTGTGATCAGGATTTATCACTAGTAGTGAGGTAGTGAGGTTTCATCGCTTTCTCCACAGAATTAACAGATGGCATCTGCTCCTAGGCCCACCTTATTCAAATGGTAGTTGAGTCCAAAGTGTCTGCTCCAAACGCCAGTGATAACTCTTAATTTGCTCCTATGGCATGCTTATCAGCTTTTTGTCTTTTTTTTGGACTAGAGTCTCCCAGGCTTTGGATTGTTTTATTTTATTTATTTATTTCGTTATATTAAGCTTACTTATAATTACAAATTATAAGCTACAGAAGGGGCCAGCACCAGCATCAATGGCCCTAGGCTGCCTCACGGTAGAGGATTAAGATTAATGTACTTATTCTCAATCTGAAGCTTAGTATATGAAATATAGTTATATATATATATATATAGTTATAAATATGTGAAATATACATTCATACTTAAATCAGGTGGTATAAATTCATATTTCTTAAAAATTGTGAAATCCAGGAACATTCTTCCTGGACTGTCTTTTTTGTGCATTTCTTCAGCAGCCTTCAATAGAATGGAATGATAGCCCACAGAAGGGTTCAGGGCCTTTAAAAAGAGTACTTAACTTTGATCTGTATTTGTGGACACAGTTGACTTGCCGTGGCATGAAATCTTTATGCGATTTTAGCTTCCATGTACTTTTGAGTTAAATTACCCAATATATTTTGTCGCGTGGTTGGATTCCACCCGAATATTTTCTTATATACTGCCAAGAGATTTTCTAGCAGAGTCTTCTAGATGCAAAGGTGTTGGATCTGGTATAAATTCCATTGCTGCCGTTAGACGGATAAAATCATTATAAGACCCCTACTTCAATCCTGAAAACATCTACAATTCTAATTTGCAATCACCTGCAAATTAAATGATTTGCTCGTGTTAACCTCAACAACCTAAAATCGTCTATAATAGGCCTCTATAGAAAGTATATACATTTGAGTGCGCACTACGGACTGCGCTATGTTGGTAATTTAGCTTAGAGTATGGGCATGTGGTCCATAACGAGCAGTCCCCGATCCAAGTGGCGTTGCGAAAACAAATCAACCAGAAGAAACGGCGCATCATATAGAGAGTCGATGTGTTGTGCGATATGAGTTGCTTGATTTGCTTTCAGACAACGATTTGCTTTCTACTTTGCCTATCATTGGAATGTGTGGAACTCTTATGTCTGCAATATAATAAAAAATTGCTTCCAACTCAGAACTTGAGTTTTGTATATTTGATCAAATCAAGGCTAAATTGAAAATGGAAACCCCGATCGAGCAGGTCAATTGGTACAGTTTTTGGTTTTCCACATCACAATAATCAGAGAATACAGAGAAATAACTCTTGTTTTGCGAACTCTTCCACATGTGCAAAACTGTAGTAGTGTGGTTGATTTTCTTCAGAGTTCTGGTTAACCAATGATAAACAAACCTATCCATATAGGCAACTAATGATAAACAAAGACAGTTTTTTTTAAACGGCAGAAAATTTGGCGTTTAAGTGTCCCGTCTCTATGGTCTCTGACAATAATTCTACAACTCCATAAAACAAAAGATGGGTTTTTCAATGACTTGAAACTCTTTATTCGCGATTCGTATTGTCGGGGTTCTACTGCTGCGCTCTATTATAATTATTTTAGCATACGCTATTCGGCGAATTTGTGTGTTAAGTACCCTGTACTTCACAGGCCGTTAAGAACCAGTTTAGAGAAATTATAATACTTCATGTTTGTTTGCTATCATAGAAATGCAGTGAGACCGCTACTCGATAATAGATTTATGGACGGGGGTCAGCGGTAAGTGCAGGGGTTGGGTATTTATGAATTTGGTAGTTGTGACGCATTTCAGTACCTACTAAAAATAATATGAGTGAGGTTGTTTAAGTGGTCTGGCTGAGTCCAAGCAGAGCTTTAAAAAGTTTCCCATTCACAAAACCAGTTGACCACAAAAAATCTATTTGGATCACGGGTATTTAACTTTGGAATACGTCAGTGAAGAGGAATTGTATTTACCTGTACATGAAATGAACATACAATATAGTTCATGTGATATAAACCGTTAATGACGTCATATACATGTACATATGTACATAAATTCTTTGTGAAAATAATGAAACCTGATTTATTATTTTTATTTAAAATTCAGAGAAACTAGAGAACGAATTGTTGATCTGCGTAACGAATATGTACATACATAGATATCTGGTCCTCTAGAAGGAATCTACTTTTATTGCATTCCGCAGAGTAGTTGCATATGTGGTAGTAGTATGCATATGTGTGCTAAGGAGGTTGCAGAGTATTCCACATATACATACGTAAATTGTATAAATCAGATGGCACGAACTATGGAAGTGGGTTTTTAATAGTCGATAGCACTGACAGAGAAATAAAGCCAAACAAACTGACCTATGTTTTTGTATTTGGATTTGCTCCTCCGTCGTTCTTTCTAGTATCTGAGTCGTCCGTCCACATTTCATACCATGCAATTTCCAACTTGTACCTGTAAACCTCCTTATTGCGAATATTGTTAATATTGAAATGTTTTGCCTAAGGTAGATAAGTCTTATCCGAAGCCCTCTAAAGATACATATGATATATGTATGTATACTCTTATATGATGCCATTTCCTCATACATTCCCTCATGAGCCTTATGGCATTTTGCTGATGTAGAGTATCTACATATATAGAAAACCTAGATATACAGTACACACATAAATATGTATATGGTACGTATGTATATAAATAATACGTACATAAATTATTAAGCAACAATTCCTCCTCATTTTAACTCGAATCGTGTGTCAATTGCCTTAAAATTCATCACTAAATTATCCAAAATGTGGACAACAAAACTTAAACGTACATTCAGGCAGACCTACATACCTACACAAATATCAACTAATAAACACAAAAAATAATCAACAAACGCCACAAATGAACAAACACCGCATTTCAATCAGCTCATACGGCACCACTTTAGAAAAAATAATACTACGAGTGCTACAAAAACAAATAACAATTCTCCACGGTAGGCAAAGAAACAAAATTTGCAACACCACCACCACCACCGTCGGCACATAATAAAAACAACTCCCAGCAACACTCACCGCCACCGTCACCTTCACAATCTAATGAAGGCCACTCTCCTTTAGCCAGAAAAAAACAAAACTTTGATATTAAAAAGCAATTCCCATTCGCCTCACCTGCCCATATTTCAGTCAAACAAAAATATTCTCACAACCAAAAGTTCGTAATTAGCGAAGAACAAAAAACCAACCTCATAACATATTTATTTGAACAATATGAATACTAATACCAAAAAAGAAACTTGATCATAGAAAGCACCTGCTCTCAAAGTTATACGATGACAACTAGAAACTTAAAGGTTCTCCATCTCGAGTCCTATTATGGTAAGAATCCTGAGATGGAATAAAGCGCAGCAATTGTGGATGATGTGCAGATCTCTTCCGTAAGAGAATCAAGGATGTTAAGTGGGTAGATCATATTTTTTTATAGGATAAACCAAGATGGACCTTTAAAAGTAGACGCCGTCTCGGAGAGCCGCTGTTTTCCTGCAGAATAACTAACTTCAAATCCTAAAGAAGAAATTCAAAAGAACTTAATTGTATTAAAGGTGCCTTTTTGTAAGTGGTTTGGTGGCCTCGCTACGTCAACCTCGTTATTGTAACACGGTCTTAACTCTTTGCAGTCTCTAAAGTGAATGTACCTTTTATAATTCAACCATGGGAGAAACTAAGTAACAAATTTGCACACTCTCACTACCACTTTTACAATTAGCAGCAGTTTTCTAGAATTCAACCTTCCGCTTCACCCGTCGTCCCATCAATTCGATGAAGAACGCATAAACACGTCGCACAGTGGAACACTTTCCCACGACAGTGTCGCGAAAATAAACGGTGCATTTTGGAAACTTGGAACTTGGTTTCTATGTAACTGCATATTTCGGAACTCCGCCTACACACGCAAGGGTGTGTACAAATGTATTTAGCATGCCAACAAGAACAACAAATGTGTGGAAGGAAAAGATCGGTGTTTTGTGTTTCTCAACGAATTTATAGACAGACTAGTGCACACTGTCGGTGCAAATGTGGTTATGCCACCGTAATAATTGCCAGAAAGAGAATTATTGAAAACATTTTGGAAGATCTTATAGCTATTTCGGACACGCCACTTCTCCTCATCAGAGAACTTTCATGAGAGACAATTTTTCCCCAAGTAGATATTATGTCTCAGAAATCAACAGCACTCCAACTGTGGACTCTTCCTATACATAATTATAGAAGTTAGAAAATAATTATGAACAGTAGTAATGAAGTTAGAAAATAATATTGGAGAAGCTTGAGACGAATACAGATACAGTTAAGTTTTGAAAGGCGTCTGGCCTGATATTCACAATTAGCGAATATCGGAATTATTCGTTATGAGAAAACTCACTACCTTAAGAATGCAGAATGCAGACTCTATGCAGTCACTTTAAAATTAAAGTAAATTTGCCCTTACCCCAGAAAATTCCAACAAGTTGATAGATTTATACTCAGAAGTAGTCTTTTCACCATGAAATAATATCAAAATCTGCTAACAAATGGGTAATAAAGATGACTTCTAGCCGCCCTCTGTGGTCTAGTGGTAAGCTTGCTAGAACCACACTTAGAGGGTCACAGGTTTGAATCCTACCCCGAGCTTGGTCTCAAAAATGTTTCTTTCTAATTTTGTTTCTCTTTGAGTTGAAGGCCTTGGTTGCTAGTGGTTGCTAGTACTCATTCCCCAACCCCTTGCAGTCATAATTATTTATGGTGTAAGATATAATAATAATATTAAAGATGACTTCTTTTCCATAATTGTATCAAGCTTTTAGAGAAGCTTTATTTGCAATAACTATGGTAACTTTTGCAGGGTTAGTTTCCCAAATTTGGGAAGCTCCATAAATTAATTGAACTATTGCAGTGGTTCGATTTGATCAGGATGATTGCAGTTCCCAACAATGTTCCTAAACTTTTCACACATTTAAAGCGGCCGTCTGCTTCAGCACAACTGGAGCGTAGGGGTAATTTTAAGTATTTTTAGTGATTCATAAAAGTTTCACAGATTTCCCTCATTGTATATTCAATTATTTAAAATATAAGATTTTGTTCAGTTTCGATTTTTATTTATTTTTGTCAGCGCCATCTCAATGTCATATTTGGTACTTTTGCAGTAGCATGTAAAATTGCCCGGTAGATGGTGTTAGACAACTCCACGTGCTACAAAGTAGCTTTATTTACAATTTCTATCCAAAAATTTGTTTGAAGTGATGGAGCTATTCTCTGTGCAGCGGTGAGCATATTTGAATTAAATTTGTAGTAATTTGTACAAGTCTTAATATGCATATTCATTAACAGGTACGAAGAGAAACAGATCGAAGCTAAAGATGCTTTGGCCCCTACTGATGCCGATCAAATTTTGAAGAAGTTGCTGCGGAAAGCTGAGAAAAATGCCAAAAGAAAACGAAGTGGAGCGGCACAAGAAAACGTTGTTGAACCAGCAGATGAAACACAGACCTCAAAGAAAAGTAAACATAAAAAAGTTGTGGAACAAACGGAAGATAGCGCTGAAACTGGTGACTTAACTGCCGAATTTACGCCGGTACCATCGCTTCTGGAGTCTCCGAATATAGATTCCACGCAAACACATGATGAGGTCTTCAAAGTGCTCGGTGAGGACGTCGATCTTAACAAGCGTCAGAAAGTGGATGTGGTGCTGCCACACTGGTTGGCGCATCCTACAGTAATATCCACAAATATTATAACGACCAAAGACACAGAGTCCATTGGGGATATACCTTTTCTGGCACCCCATATACGTCATTCACTTAAGGAAATTAATATTACTCGCCTCTTCCCAGTACAAGCGGTCGTGATTCCATGGATTCTTGAGGCTCATACTAAATCGCCCCCATTCCGACCTCGAGACATTTGTGTTTCCGCGCCCACAGGCAGTGGAAAAACACTGGCATTTGCCGTGCCCGTTGTACAACTGTTGGCCAACCGTGTCCAACGGAAAATACGCGCTCTTGTCGTCCTGCCAGTAGCAGAATTAGCTTTGCAAATATTTAAAGTGTTTAAGAAGCTCTGCGAGAAAACCGACCTGACGGTTTGCTTGTTGTCGAACCAATGCCCATTTCCTTTAGAGCAGAAAAAACTAGTGGAATTGAATAAAGGCGAACGGCACTCTAAAGTTGACATAGTAGTGACCACACCAGGTAAGTCAGAGACATTTTCCCTTCGACTTTCATTCATGATTACAATTTAGGTCGTTTGGTGGATCATTTGCACGCGACCAAGGGGTTTTGCTTAAAGTCGCTTAAATTTCTAATCATCGATGAAGCAGATCGCATAATGGACGCTGTTTTTCAAAATTGGCTTTATCATCTGGACGCACATGTGCGCACTACATCCGACCAGTTACTCTCTGGCCGCTCAGCACCGCTTTGCTATAACGAACTGCAGTTATCCAGCGAGTCTCTGCCGCACAAATTACTATTCTCCGCTACACTATCACAAGATCCAGAAAAATTGCAGAATTTGCATCTTTTTCAGCCGAAACTATTTACTTCGGTTTTAACAAATTTAAATGAACTGCGCGAAAACTTTACCACTGCAATTGCATCCGACAGAGACAAGTTGGAAGCGGAAGCGCGCGGCGGCGAGTTCATTGGCAAATATACCACCCCTGCAGAGCTCACCGAAAAATACTGCATAACGGAGACTCAGCTGAAACCATTAACGCTCTACTCGTTAATTGTAGAGAATAACTGGCGGAAATTCTTATGTTTTACCAACAGTACAGAATCGTCGGGAAGGTAAATACATTATCCAATACAGCCATTAAGTGTCATCTGCATCGGAATATTGAATTGCTCCGAGCAGATTTCTTGCAATTCATTTACAACAGTTGCATATTTAAACGCAGTTTTGATTGGCTGATTTTTAACAGCACACATCAGAAATATTAACAAAAATTAAATTCTCTTTCCTGACTAGATTGGCATTTGTCTTGGCTCGATTATGCAATAACAACTTGGTTGTGAATGAGCTTTCTGCTTCCTTGGGACCGAAGGAACGTACTTCAGTATTGAGTCGATTTTCAAGAGGCACAATAAACGGGTAATTTACAAAAATGTTCAATATTGTTAATTTATAATATCGATAATTGTATTTGATAGTTTGATATGTTCCGATGCTTTGGCACGTGGTATTGACATACCAGATGTGGATATTGTTATATCATACGAACCCTCCCGTCATATCAAAACTTACATACATCGCATAGGGCGAACGGCGCGTGCTGGACGCTTGGGCACAGCAATCACACTCCTTACCGAAAATGAACTTGAGAAATTCAATGTAAGTATAACAGAAAAAATGAAATTATTAACCATAACTGACTACTTTCGCTCTCGGCGTATTTGTATGTAGCACACACTTGCCGAGGTCGGTAAAGTCATTACCGAAGAGATCACAATATCCTCTAGCATCGAAGCGGAGAAATCGAACGATTATTCACAAGCGCTTCAAGCATTGCGTCTTAAACTGCAACATGATAAACGCCGCAAAATATTAGTCAAGGAACGTATAAAAAAGAACAGCACACAGACGCACAAAGACCCCGCTAAGATGACTTTGATGGAGAAGTTGCAAGCGCAAGCAAGCGAAGTCTTGATCGAAAAGCCAGTAGAAAAGAAGAAAAAAGTAAGCGGCAAAACTTACAAACCCAAAAAGTTTAACGCAAGCGCCGCAAAATTAAACAAAATTAAGGAGTGAATTTTTAGAAGAATAATGGACCGTGTGACAAGGCCCATGAAGAGCTCTTTTCTGAATTTCAATGGAAAATCCATATAAACTCGTATAAATACCGGCATGAGACCAACTTATTTACATTTTATTTTCGCTTATAATTCAGAACAGGGCTCTTAATGACATGAGATTACATTGCATATAATAAAATGTAAATAGTACTAAATATATAAAGTTCTTTCCCTCCAAAACTATTGCCAAGTTATTGTTCTGACAATACCAAAGTCCGTCGAAATAAAGAGATTGTATACATGTGGAAATAGAGTATATATCAACAGCATTGCAGTGTTGCCCCACAAACCTATTATGAGAACTTCTTAATTGCATCTACACGACGGACGCATCATTGTATTTCTAGCGATGTTGGGAACGAATAGAGCAGCGATGTTGGGAACGAATAGAGCAGCGATGTTGGGAACGAATAGAGCAGCGATGTTGGGAACGAATAGAGCAGCGATGGTGGGAACGAATAGAGCAGCGATGGTGGGAACGAATAGAGCAGCGATGTTGGGAACGAATAGAGCAGCGATGTTGGGAACGAATAGAGCAGCGATGTTGGGAACGAATAGAGCAGCGATGTTGGGAACGAATAGAGCAGCGATGTTGGGAACGAATAGAGCAGCGATGTTGGGAACGAATAGAGCAGCGATGTTGGGAACGAATAGAGCAGCGATGTTGGGAACGAATAGAGCAGCGATGTTGGGAACGAATAGAGCAGCGATGTTGGGAACGAATAGAGCAGCGAAAGGAGCGTAGTACATTTAATGACGGCGTCAGCATGTCTGCCAACCGCATCCGTACAAGCAGCAGGGGAAGTAGTTAGTACATACATGTGAATGTACATCAATACCCAAAATACATTTACCAGGTATTATTAATAGAAGACAGCTCTCCAAATGTAATTTTCTCTCAGTCATAATAAGTGTCAAAATGAATAAGCAATGTTGCTTCTTTGCTAAATTTTGGCCGCTAATTTTGGGCTTTGCAGTTTTTTTCGTAGTAAGTAAAAACTCAACTGCCTTCATTTTTTTGTGTTTTTTTCATTTATTATTATTTAAAAACAAAAATATACATACACACATATAACAACTAATACAACTTAAAATAATACTTTTAATAATTTACTATTACCTATCATTCTCTGTTTTTTTGAGTTGCTAATTTTTTATTTAAAAATTTAATTCTAAAATACATTCGACATTTAAAAAAAAATTGTTTTGCCGCATTTGGTAAATAACCTTTAGTGCTTAATTCCCTTAACTTTTCACCGAAACTCTTGCAGTGCACAATTTTATTTCCGTTGAACTCTATAAAAATGATTTCTAATGATTTGATGGGACACAAAAACATTTCTAAAGGCTTTTTAAGACCTCCTTTTGAGACTTGGTCCACCCATGTCCAGGTGGTGCCTTCAAATTCATGCTCATTAAGCTTAAGTCTTCGAAGAATATTCCAAGCACAATAATTTATTTATTTCCCTTTTTTAGTTTGTTTTCGTATACAACATTCGTTAAGAGAGCAGGTTTGACACATATTATGACTGTTTTCCTCTCACTCTCTCAATTAATAATACCTGGTAAATATATTTTGGTCAATGCCACAATATGAATATCGTTAATGTGCGCTCATTCAGTATTGAAGGACAACTAGAACCGGGTAGTCCGGTAGGGTTTAATTCAACTATGATATCAGCGATCCAAAAATGATGCCATAATTCGCTTAACTATTTGCAATATGGGTCAAAATGATAATATTGCCATAGTAACCCTTCAAAGTAGGAGAAATCGATAAACCGCGGCACTGTTGTGACAAATGATGAACTTCTCGTCTTATTTTGACTTTTGTCAGCAAAACTCCATTCGTTTTCATCTCTTGAAATTATTCTCCAGAGACGTTTTATTTGCACTTGTTAAAAGATTCTTCAAGGCTGATGTGAGGATTTTCCTTGAGAAACAGGCCGATGCAATAAAACTCCCCATGGCACTCGTAGTAATAATAGTGCAAAAGCAAACAAGCCACGTAAGAGTGAACGGCAGCACGAGAAGAGAGAATAAGCGCGATTTCGTTCGTTACTTTTGCAAACTTAAATGAATTTGAATCTGGTAAATGGGCCGTTATGGAAAGCTACTTATTTTTTTTTTTGTAATCTAAAATCGTTCGTAATTTATACACACACATTTTTTACATTTAAGTTGCTTTATTGATAATTTAAGTATTCTTCTACAAGTTATACCACATACAGGCTGAGCCAATTGAACACCTTAAATATACTACATAAAAAAAAACTTCAAATCATGCAATCAATTGCTTGCGGGACTCCAATATTTGAGCCGCCAATGGTGTGTGTGTGTGTGTTGAGTGAGCTGGACGATTTTGACTCATATTCTTTGAGTTTAGGTAAATCTCATTTACTGCGTGCCGCACAGCTTTCGTCATATATAGAACACTGCAAAGCACATGGGCAGGCAGTTTAATTGGCTCACCCTGTATATATAAATACATATGAAATTTGTAAATGTAAATCATTAATCAATAAACTATATAAAAAAACTTTTTTTTCACTTCAATTTTTTTCCATTGATAATAAACACATTTTATTCTTACAACATTTAAAGATGGAATCAAAATATTTATTTAATTTCATTTATCGAAAATAAAAAAGGATAAAAATATACATAACAAACATCGACAAAACACTAAAACGAATTATACGGAAAGTGTCTAGACTCACAATAGAAAATACTGTACTCAACTCCAATGTGTAGCATCGCAGTCCGGTGTGATGAAACATTGGACAAGAGTTGGAAAAGCAATTCAATTGCAATTGTAATTCATTCGAGTTTTGTTGGGATGGCTGCAGTTTGGTTTTTTCCAAGAGCAGCAATTTTAAGCTTGTTTATGTGATGTTGTGTTTAGATTTATATTTTTTTTCACTTTGTTTTTTTTTCGTTTTCATTTTTGAATATTCAGCACAACTTGACACCGTATATCACAGCTTTGAAGAATATGGTTTGACGTCTTTCCTGATGAAAGAGGCAAAAATATTGTGTAGCGCTTCGCAAAACAAGTAACTGAGAGATTGTTGGAGAAGAAATGGGGAATATAGTTTCTCCGTGCATATCTTAAATATACAAACTAGTGAGTCTAATTAGTTGCCCAACGGGATTGTTGATAACAGTATATCGAAAATTCGTTTTTGCAGTTGCATTCCTCAATTGCTTATTTCGTAGCACATTTCGTAATTGAAACGAACAGAAGGACGTTGTGGCGATGTGGGTTTCGGGGGCGGGCGGCTGTGTCAATTTGCAGAATTGCTACTAACTAAATTATAAAGGATTGTGTCAACTTAAAAGAATGCGCGCAGTCTTTAACATAAAAAATATGGAAATGAGAAACTAATGCGAGAAGTTATTTTCTACGAGAAGAAAATGTATAGTTTCTGTGCTTGGGCGCTTTCTGCTGCTCAGCACTGCATTTATAGTTCACTTAAAAATGAATTAATTTCTGGTGTGGCACTTGCCACGACATTATATCTGTCTGGATAAGTTTCGCGAATTTGCTTGACCAAGCTGGTGGCCATTTCATAGGTATCCTGACCGCTGTACTGCTTCTGGTAGAGCACATGGACAATGATGGCCAATATCTGATCCAATGTAGCACAAACGAATTCGCGTGCTCGAATGTACAAAATTGTCAAGCATTTCATAACGGAGCTATTTTCGTCGAAATCCTCACGCAACGGCAAATTTTTAAGAAAAACTGGCATCACTTGCGGCAAGGGCACCAGGGAGAGGTTCGTGATGATAAGACGTGCAATTGCGCCGCAAATGTTGTCTAAAGCACTAGGTTTAGTTTCAGTGGCGACCGCTGCCGACAATGCTTGCAAAACTTGAGGGAAAGATCTGAAAAGATTAATTCAAATAAATATATTATCCGTAATTTGATCCGAACGTTCCATATAACATTGGCATATGTGATTCCCCTCCTAGGAAGGAGAAACATACGACATATTGAAAGTTCGGGGCAATCACTTACTCGTAGGAGACTTCCTGAGAGTGCAAAACAAGTTCACCCAAACCGAAGATGGCATTTTGACGTGCCTGCTCATAGGTATCGGATAGGCCCGCAATATAAATGGGGCAGAAAAGTTTGAAGTAATTGGCAGTGTAATTCTGCAATGGGGCAAAGCATTCAGCTAGCACGCCATATGAAAATGAACGTTGTGAATCGAGGTCTTCTGACTTCATTGCCTTCTCCTGCAATTTTACATTGTAATTGTTATTAATTATTTTATGCGTGAATAGTGTGTAGCTTCAAATATTTGTAGGAACAATACTTACCAGTTTCTGTAGAAACAATCGATAAATACGTTCGAAATACATTGCATACTTTTCGGGTTGCATGGCATGGCCTAACAGGGGCAAAAGGTTTCCGGCTCCTTCGACAATGGCCTCATCGTATTCACTCTCCTCATCGTCCTCCTCATCACCACCGGGGTCATCAAACTGGCATGCAACCTTGCGCGTCAAAACGTCATTAATGCATGTGAATATGGTGTCGCAAAGCTCATCTGTGGGCAAAGCATAGTGCTTCAGCTCCTTTAACATTTCTGATACACTCTCTAGAGCGGCAAGCACAACGGCAAACTCTTCGTCGTTGTGTATTATCTGACTCATTTTTGGAATAAGAATAATTGTGGCGTTGGTCACTCCTTGTATGTCGTTTTGTTTCTGCAGAGCAATAACAAATGTGCCTAAGGCATCGATAGCCACTTTGCGAATGTCCTCTTGTGGATGATCAATCATTTTGTAGACGTTCTGATACGATTGTTCCAAGTACGGCATAAAAGCACTGTAAGTGTGTAGAGCGAATTCTTTCAATGCCAAAATAGCCTCTTCTTTTTCATCCAAAAATGAATTCTCAACAGAGTAACCAGCAATGTTGTTATACTCATCATCGTCCTCATTATCAGTGCTCTGAATATCGATTTCATCTTCATTTTCATCATTCTCATGCTCTGTTTCATCCTCGGCGTCACCGCCCCCACGTCTAAATTCCGGGATCACTTCATCGGTTGACAAAATGGACTCAAAAATACGGCTTATAATCTTTGGATATACAGCGGCCATATCTTCGTTAACGACCTCCGCCAATGATGCAATCAAATTGTAAATAGAACGACGCATATCCGGATCATGAGCCTCGTCAAGCAGTTCGAGAGCAAATTTCATCGTGTCATCGGCCAAAGGCATAAAGTTCTCCTTGCCAATGGTGCGTGCTAAAGCAGCCAAAGTATCGATTGCCTGAGGACGCAAGCCTATTATATCTTCGTCATTAGTCTTCACCAAATATGTGCGTAGCATGGTGATCAGATGATCAAAGTATGGCAACATGTTCTCCTTTGCGGCATTTGCAGCAGCCGAAATGGCGCTAAGTGCAAACTCACGCAAGTGCACAGAATAGTTGGGATTCATAGCTTCAAAGAGTCTAGACAAAAAGAGAGGAGAGAGAATATATAAAATTAGATATATACAATTTAACCATATGAGAATATTTAAAATGTAATCAACCGGATAATGTTCGATCGCTCCACATTCCAAGTACAGGGAGATAAAACAGGAGTTTATCGATTTAAATATCTTGAATTTACCTTTCCATTAATAGTGGCAAATGTGGTACCAAAGAGCTTTCCAAGTTCTCGCAGAAAGTCTCCAAAGCGTAGAACATACGATGAATGTGTTTGGGCTCACTGCCACCACTCTGTATGAAAGTTTAAGGAGAATAAAAAAAGGAAAACATCAATTAAAATGGAATAAAGCAGTGGATAAAATACAGCAAGCCACAAATATATCGTGCAAAAAAGTGCGCATGAACAACAAAAAATGTTTAATAATATAATAAGCTAAGACGTTTTGTATTAACCACAAATTTGGTTAAAAGCGATTTTCTCTTGATTTGCAGTCGGTTGAGATAAAGAATTGAATCAGTTTTAGTTGGCTCGGTGACATCATTCGGCCAAAAAGCCTTTTGTAAGCGTCAGTAGGAAAAACAAAGAAAGTCAAAATTGTACATTTTACAATGTAAGCATACGATGAGATAAAGCTTAGAAAGAAAAGACAAAAATAGATGAATGGAAAGTGGCTGGACCTACCCTAAGTTCGGTGCACAGTTGCTGCAAGAAGTCAAACAATATGGGCAAAATTTGTGGTGCATATTTTGTGATGTCGGGCTGCAAGTGCTCGGAAAATTGACCCAAAGCAAAGAAAGCCGCATTCCGCACGATTGGCTTCGGATCGAGAATGCCCATTTTGACAATGTTCAACATTGTTTCCAAGTGCTTATTGCATATGGCCTCGGAACAACCCTCAGCTATGACAGCCATACTTAAGTAAGCTGCTCGTCGAGCCAAAGGATCGTCGCCCTGTAAAGCTGGATCCAACAGCGCCAGAAGTGGTGGAATTAATTTCTCTGGTGGGATATTTAAAGCAAGCAAGTCCATAGTTTGTGTGGCGGTGGTCATAGGACTGGTGGTGTCATCACCAAGATAATAATCCTCATCTAAAATTTCAACACACATTATATATAAAAAATACCTACTACTATAAACTTGTTGTTTTTTTATTAAGAACAACACGCACCATCTTCATCATCGCCATGAGATTCAGCAGCCATCAGCTTGAAAACAACCATCACGATTGGTTCTATCAATTTCTGTTTGATTATGACCTTCTTCTTGAGGCGCACCAACCAACCTATATAAGAGACCGCTTTTACACGAGCAGCACAATCTATTTGTGTGTTGTTGGCCAGCTCTAAGCAGAATTCTAATAATGCCCGAATATTGGTGGTTAGGAGTTTGGGAGTGTAATCAGCCATGCTCTCCAAAATGTCAAATGCTTGCACAAACTTTGAAACGTCGGGATGTACAGCAAATACCCGCAGCGTCCTGATTATCAAAGGGATCGACTTCTGATAGGTTTGCTCGGCTGCGTTATGACCCAAAATAAATGGTACCAAGTAAGTCATGCCCGCCAGAATGTTCAGAACCACTGGGGAGGCCAAATTGCCAGCCCCTTCCGAAGTTATCATAGCCGCTGTAAACATTTCGCAAACAAACTCCATATGGGGGACAAATTGATCAGGAGCAGCATCAGTTAGTGTGGCAAAAATCGATGAGCCCAATTCGCTTTGCGCTGCGTCCGCTGAGACGCAAAAATTGTAAACGAACTGCAGAACTTCATGCATCCATTGGTCGTTCTTTTCGGCTTCGTGACGCACGACAACACCCACTAATTGGGCAAGCGCGTTACGCACAGATTTTTCGGGCTCCTGCATCATGGCGTTTAGCATGCCTTGCTTAATCCTGTATCAATGAAATTTTATTAAATTTATTGTATACAATTATTTTTAATGTGCAATATTTGCACAAAACTTACATATGCTGTTGTTCCGGCGGCAGCATTTGCCAATAGCGCAGCTTGCTCAGGCGCTTCTTCATCAACACTGCTGCGTACTGGCGAATTTGCGGCGCCTGCGACGAAACGACTATATTGCATAGCGCTGGAATAGTGTCTGGCCGCTTGTAGGCTTCTTGCAATTCGGCAGTACCCTTTTTTAAATAAATAATTTAAATTGAAAATTAAATAAACATGTATGTATATATACTTTTGTAACTTTGGAAGGTAGCAAGCAATTCATTTCCAAATAATTCTTAATTACATATTTTCTAAATTGTACTTAATATTGGGAATAATAATTATAATCATAAATAAATATAATAGTATATTTAAATATTATATTAAATATATACTCGTATATGCATATTTTTCCCATTTACAGAGTTTGTAACTTGACCCCGAGACAGGCCACCCCATAGAAACCACATATCACAATCAAAAGGAAAATTAGTTTCAATAATTAATTCCTCGCCAAAGAATTGTATCCGTTGGCCTTATGTAAAATTGGTCGACGATCGGTCAGAAGGCTGCCCACGTGACAAGCCGTTAACCAAGCATATGCAATTTATGTGATTATAATAATTGTACCTCGGCTAATTTACGCGTTCTATATCCATCAATACGCAATTACAGGCATTATTATCATCTACCAAGCCACCCATCATGTTATGCGGCGTACAAGAAATTTACGCGTGAAGGAGCGCCAGACAATCAATACAATCTTAGCAAGAATAAATATATACTTAACCAAGTTGATACCTTTATATAAGGTGAGAATTGAGGAAAATAATTGCATTTAGAAGGAATGTGGGCACGTAGCAGTGAACAAAGGACTCTAAGCTTATACGATTTAAATGTGAAATGAAATTATTCTTCCGAGATGCAGCTGAACGAAATAGTACATTCGACGTATTTTGTTATCCGTATAATGCACAATAATAATAATAATAGTAATAAAAAAAGAGGTTTCATATATGGAGTACGCATTTAAAAAAAAACGCATTTCCTTGTGGACTCCCTGGTTTGGGGGACTAGAATATGTTTCAATCTTGGGAATGGCCCCCCCTAATAACGCTAGTTAAGACCGTCTCCCAACTGAATGAGCTTTAATTCCGCGAGTCCTAAATGGACACTCATCTTATATCACTAAGTACCTAACAGTTCTATGCGTGACCCATAGTCAGCCAGTCTTACCTAACCTAGATGCCAATGCGAGTCTAAATGAACTGTGTGTGGGTTGTATGTCTTCCTGCAATACTTGAATGTGTAGGAGTATGGTCGAATTGAGGTTTCCGTACCATGACGGCGTACACCACATAAATTACGTAATTTACACCGGATAATCACAAACACACTTAATCTACCATTTGTATTCACAAAAGAGTTCTACACACACTTCTTGATTTTTCGCCGTGATTTCAGTAGGAATGTAAATTTTACCTTGTTTTGAAAATTCCAAATATTCACGATATGATTTGCTATGTATGCGTCAGTATCAACTGCATTTTTTTAAATTTTAATTTAATTTTTTAAAAACATTTGTTTTTAATTTTATACGTCATATTATTATATGAAGTACGGGGGGTTTGTGTGTGAGCATTTAGTGAACATGTGGCATTCAAGTTATCATCTGCCTTTTATAGAAAACGAATGTGATGATAAATAATGAAGAAATATTTTTAGAATTTATATGTACATTCCTATGGAAATTTAGAAAATTATTGTTTATAGTATCAAGTGACTAAAATAAAGCGCAGCAAAGCCCACCGGCAAACCATCGCGTTCTTAAAGATTCATACCGTTCGCAGCAGAATCTCAACGTTTTATCAGAATGCTCTCAGCGTTCGAGAAGAAAATGTGCGCAACGATACCAACAAAGTACACAGGATAATTGCAAAAATATTCGATTAATTAATTTTATTACTATCAAAAATGTTGTTGCGACCCCACCCCCTAACTGATGATGAGGCACAGCATAGTAACAGAGCGGCAGACGCGATATGAATACGAAATTAATAAGTGTGAATAATATCTGCAAAGTTGTGAGATCGTTAGGCAGGCGGAGAGACACGCGCATAACATGGCGCTGCAGCACGCTGATTATAAACAGTGTTGTCAACTCTCGACGGAAGAACTAAGATTTCGAGAAAAAGCCACCGTATAGATAAGTCTATTCGAAACAGAATCAATAACTAACAAAAAAAAATACAGATCCGAACACAAATTCACATTTAGGGTTTGCCAAATAGTTCCCATTAGAAAAAATCACTCGCATCCAGATGGGAGTGTGCTGCATACATATTGCAACATTTTATCAAATGACCAGGTAAAAAAAACCAAAATAAAATGTAAGAAAAAAGGAATACATTTTCCTGCCAGCTACCTGAATTTAACCATGGTAGCAAAATTTGTATTCCATGCGAAATATAACATAATTCAAGATACATATGTGCATATGTATATAGAGGGTTGTCATTTCTCATATCGATATTGTGGTAGATCTGAATGTGGTAACTATGAAAAAAGGTTGGAGATTTTCAACATTTAAATCCCTCTTTCTCGACTTAGAATTGATCAGCCTTTAAACTTTTTTTTATCGTTTCTGAGTGGACCTGATGGGTATTCAAAGTTTTTCAGTTTACAAAATGACACGTGACATATGTATTTCCGAGAAAATTCGCTTCTCAAGTTTATCAGTCTCCAAATTATCTTTATTGAGTATTTATGGTCGATAATTGAAAATTTTTCAAATATTATGGTAAAAAAAAAAAATACCGATAAAAATATCCTAGAAGATATTCGATCATGTCTTTTAGTCGTTATTTTTAAACATAAAAATGTATACCTTCCATTCGAAATTCGAGTTTTTTTCTGTTATAAATATGTACAAATTTTTTTAGCACTATCTTCGTGCCATCTCAAAATAAATTTTTAAAAAAACGTGTGTCGGCATCCACGGTAAAAGCAAGTTATTATCGCAGTTTTGCGGTCACAGGTTCGAATCCCGCCCAGGGAATGGTCTCGAAATACTTCATTATAAATATTATTTTATCGAGGCATACGTTTCTAGTCTTCATTCTCCCAAATTCTTACCGACATACATAATTCATTATGGTGTAAGATATAACAAATATAAATCAATATCTTGTGATTAACTCCCACAAAATCAATTGCTTTATCTACATATTGTTGTTGGTATAAGGTTGAACAATTTAAGAATAAGGGCAGACGATTTTACTGAAAATATTTCTCGTATCAGTTGTAGCTAATTTATATTTCAACATTTTTTTTATTTTCCTGTATTATGGCAACTACTGAGTTAATTCCACGTTAAACTACAATGCAATGTGTATACTAAATATAACGGAATGAAATGATTGGAGGCTTACTGCATTTCAAAATCCATTGCGATACAATTCATTTTTTTTTTTCTTTTTATTATTGCATTTTTATCACACAGTATACACAAAATCATCCGAAGCATAGGCACTCCTCTACCTTCTTATTTTCACCATGTGCTAAAACACGTTTAGGAAGTATGAACAAAAAATTGCAAATGGAAGCATGCATATATAGAACCAAATTAACATACATATACTTAGTACATACATATGTATGTATTGCAGTTCTGCTAGGTATCGAATGTGTTAAATTCCAGTTGCTTTTAAAACTATTAAGAAATCGAAGCATAAGTAGACTCTGTCTCCATCCACGTGTTTATTTCTTCGCAGCGAAAATATACAATTGCTTATTAATAAAGTGCAAATTTTGTAGATATCTGCACACATCGTACCGGCAATTCCAGAGGGCGAATCCGCCATATTTTTATTTTTGCAAACCACAAAAATTTAACCAACCATTTTCTGCATCGAACAACAAATACACAAATAAACCAAACACCACCCCACCCGATAATTTTCACATACCTTTTTGATTTCATTACTGTCAGGCGACAACAGTTTCGTAATAATTTGATCCATTGTAACCTGTGCTTAATCTTTTGGCAAATGTAGACAGAAGCACTTTAATACCAAATTATTCACTTTTAATATTACCACTGTACCGATTGTTTGTTTCTTCTAGTGCGAATTGAATCCTACGAACTCAGCCGCCCGAATTACTTTGCCAGCGAAAAACCAACGCCTTCGACGCAAATACAAAAGCAAAAACAAAATCACTAATCTAAAACACTAACGTGGGAAAAACACCAACACACTGAGCAGCCACCGCAAGAATGAAGATGAGAATGATGTGTGAAATTCTGATATTCGAAAAAAACATGGCAAAATCAATACAAGGTAGAGACAACCTAAGGCGAATTTGTTGGAGGTAGAAGCCAACCGAACAGTTGAGCGCAAGGTTAATTCTCCGTTAAAATATGACCCTTGATAAACGAAATTAGTCGAAGTTTTTAAAAGGAAATATAAATATTAGGACAAACGTAATAAGTAATAAGCCGAATTTTATAAAACGAAACATAAATAATAGGACAAATAAAATAAATAAGATGGGAATTTTTAGATATCTTTACGAAAAGACATTTTATACATATATGTAGATATAGTTTTACAAAGTACAGACTCTGACCATGTTCAGAGAGCCGACTCATTTTGTCGTCTACGGCAAAGAGGGAAGTGGGGAGGAGAAAAGTTACGTGAGGCGAGATTTGACGTTTCCTAATGTGCAATTTTCGAATTTCACATTTGCTGGTGTGATATTTGTATCAACACGCAAAAATAAAATTTATTTTTAGATAATGAATTGGAACCGAACACAAACAATGGAGCTCATATCGCTTTATGAGCAAAATCCATTGCTTTATAATACGAAGTCCGAAGAATACGTCCTTCTATGGAAGTCTCCCTATCTTTTAATACCTGCAAAGTAGCAGCGTTAGCATTATTTAAAACACAAATACTTTCTTCCTCACTATCACTCATTTTTAACTGAATTATTAATTTTCTTCTGCTGTAGATTTATGTTGCTAAAAGGAAAAAGAATATTCAGACAACATTTTCGAATGAACATGAGAGTGCGGACTAATGTCAAAATGAGTCGGCTGTCTGAAGCTACTGTGAACATGGTCTTTGTGTTATGAATATGTAGATCTTGGATAAATATGCATAAGAGTATACTATAAAATAAATGAGCTGTAATTCCTGGCAACTACTGCTCTTTTTCTTTTGTATAATGGTAATGGTAATGGTTGTACGGGCTAGGCTAAGACATTTATGCACTGCGACCAACTTGATCTATTGTGCGCCCCTTCGTACTTAATTATTTAGTATACTTAGTATATCAAGGAATCGAACCAACTCCTTTGGAGAGAGCATTTGAAGGTCTTCATCTTCTAGTATATAGGAACCTAAGATCCTGTGTCTCCTGTGGCCTAATGCATCACAGTTGGTGATTAAGTGTCCCATAGACTCCTCTTCATCACAGCAGAATCTGCAAATGCTCGTGCTAGATACTCCTATTTTGTGTAGGTGTTTGTTGCAGGCGAAGTGGCCTGTTAATGCTCCAGAGAGTAATCTAAGGCATTTTTTGTTAAGGTAAGAGCGATGTTTGCTCTATTAGCGTCAAAGCTCAGGAATTTTTTGGAGTGATTGAGGCCGTCAATGCCATTCCAATATTCACTGATTTTATGTTGGATCCATTTTTTGGTCTCTTGTTTTATGTTGTTTTTATTAAAGCCAAAGAAGGGGGTGGGTCCAATAAATGATCCTTCAGCCCCTTTTTTGGCATAAAGGTCTGCTTTTTCGTTACCTTCGTGTCCTTCGTGTCCTGGCACCCAAATCAGAGAGACCTGCTTGTGGATGGCCAGTTCGTTGAGTGCGTTGTTACACTCAATAAGAACTTTTGATGTAAATGTGTAGCTTTTAAGAGCTTTGAGGACTGATTGACTGTCTGAGAGTATTTTAATTTTCACTCCTTTAAGTCCTCTTTTAGATAAGATTTCCACTGTTTCCATTATAGCATAGAGCTCCGCATGGAAAATCGTGGTATCTGCACTTAGGGTTATTGATTTGTGTGCTCTAGGTCCCACTATTCCTGCTCCTACCCCCTGGAGCGTTTTGGATCCATCTGTATACCATTTTTGCGAATCATCGTGTAGCCATGTTGGGCTATCGTTCCACTCCTCCCTTGATGGGAATATGACATTGTACCTCTTGGTGAAATTGAGTACTAAGTCTGTGTGGTCACTTGCCTGGGTCATGTGCGTAGCATCTTTGACCAAATTTAGAATTTCTAATTTTGTATAATAATAATTGTATTATAATTTTTCACTTATAAGTAAATAAAAAGAAAATTAGTGAATGAAAATGTGCTATTTGTAAAAGATTTATATGTATATATATATATATATATATATATATATATATATATATATATATATATATATATATATATATATATATATATATATATATATATATATATATATATATATATATATATATATTGAGATAAACAATTTCGAAACAGTAATTTTGTTTACCAGAAGCATGTTATTCTACTTAAAAACAAAATAAGAAGACTACAAGAATACTTAGGATAATATGAAGGTTAATAAGTCCAATTTTTGTACTGTTTCTCTTTTTGGAAAAATCAATCAGAAATTTATAGTTAGCATATATGTCATACATAATTAATGCATATATTCCATTTTAATATATAATGTAATCGGATTCAATCCAGTCCAATGCAAAACACCAACAAACTGGAGCTGGTTTAATTTCTAGTTCCACTTGTTCCACTTTGTTGGTCCAAAAAGTGTTGGAAGCGTAAATTAAATAAATGTTCGGAGAAGAACATTTCCCAGTATTGGAAAAAGTTGAAAATCGATGAGCTGTTTAGTGAGAAAGATTTGAACTATTTTAATAAACAAATATGAATATTAGTAGAAAGGACATTTTATTAGACTTGAAGCATAAAAATAACAGAAGGAGAATCGGAGATGCTTCTTGTGTTACTTCCTTTGCAGGATATAAAATATTGCAAATATGTTTGCCATTCCAATCAATTTATTTTTTAGCAATGACGTAATATTATAATTAATATTTTTAAATTTTTTTCTTAACGGATTTGTTAACAGACAAGTGCCACACTGTAGGTGAAAATGTAATGATTCCACCCTAATAAATGTCAGAAGGAGAATTATTGAAAATATTTTTGGCAGATTTTATAGCTATTTTGGACACGACATTTGTCCTCATCAAAGATCTTTCAATGAAAGGCAATTTTTCCCCAAGTAGATATTATGTCTTAGAAATGAACGGCACTCCAACTGTGAACCCTCCCAGGAATTGGCCTTCAGCTGTTAATTTTGTCCAACCAGACAATTACGTTAACTGTCCATGTACTGTCTCAGTCCGCATTTTATATAATAAAATATTAAATTAAGGTATAATAACGAATTATATATTATTGCAATGCCATATCAGGTTCAATTACAGTGTCCTGCTGTATGATTTTTTTTATATATATATTTAAAATATATATAAATATATTTTTATGTAAAATGGAGCCGAATACAATTATGTTGATTTTATGACGCAAATGCATATGTTCTGTAAAATGTAAATGTTTTCTGAGCCTTGCGTTTAAAAATATGTAAATTTTAATTGATTTGTGGATGGTGCTTAAGTATTTTTTAATAAAATGCATTTATGTGCCAGCATTAACAATTAATTTAATAATAGTTGTTTCTGTTCTGTCGCCAAACACTCATTACTTTTCTTAAATTTTGTAGTTAATCTATTACAATTTAATTTGTTAATTTTGTTTCTGTTGCAAATGTACTGGATTCTATTTTTGTTGCCGTTTCTGCTCTATGCCACTCTTCACCTGACTGCATTGACAGCACCGGTACCGCCCAATTCTGAGACATTACTGAACCGCTTAATTCATATAAAATGTGTTACTTTTGTTAGTCTGCTACCATAAAAAGTTATTGTTACTGCTTTAGTTTATATAGCTTTCATTATATAATCAAATATTGCCGCTTGTTAGGCTCAAACTCAAAGGGTTGCAGGTTCAAATCCTGACCCGGGTAGATCTCAAAAATGCTTCCTTCTAAAAAATGTTTTCTCTTCGAGTCAAAAGCTAGTACTGATTCCCTAACCCCTTGCGGATATAATAATTTATGGTATAAGATATAAAAATAATAATCAAATATATTTTGTCTTAAGATATGCAATTTCCTTTTGCACATACCCAGTTATAATTTTTGTTGCCTGGAAGGAACAGCAGGGTTGGAAAAATATAAACGGTTCATGTGCTTGAAGCATAGGCAAATTACATTAGTGTCAATGTAATATGCCATATTCTTGTTATTAATTTGTGTCTCCACTAATATTTTGTGTGAATAATTTGACTATGTGTTATATTCTAATTACTTTTGTGAAAGGTCTTAAAATTTGGGAGGATTTATTTATAATCAAGTTGTAGATGGCGCTCACGTTAGTTGTTATTAATATTAATAGTTCTTATTCGAATTCGAAGATAATTGGTATTTTTTGAAACAGGGATTATCTCCGGTTTGAATTGTAAATGTCAGCTGTCAGTTCAATTTTGCCGCCATTTTCGGGATTTGTTTTGAATGCAATAAAACAAATTTTAGTAAAGTGCAGCATAATTTGTTTTGTTTTTGTGTGTATTTTTGTATTTATTTGAAGGGCTCCGTTTGCTTTGTTGTAAGCATTGCGCGAGATGAGCACGAAATCGTGCAATAACGTTAGCAATGATGCAAAGCAAATTGACACTATGAGCTTGGAAAATATTGAAGGTAAACTGTTATAAAAAGAAATTTCCAGAAAAATCAAGAATTTCTTTCCTTTGCATTTTTTTTTCTAGTTTTTGGAGAAATTAAAGAAGATGCCTCCACATTTAATTCTAGTACCAGAGTGAGCGATCGTTTGAATGTTGGTTAAAGAAATGCAACATTTTTGATTATTATTGGAAATTATAATTTTATTCAATTTTTGAAGGTGGAGCGTTTAAAGGCTTTTAAGACTTTGGAGAAGGCACAAAAAGTCGACTTCAAAAAGTCTCAAAATGTTTCAAATAAAGAGAATATAAAAACAGCTTCGACTTTTAATAGCATGTCTCGTGAGTTAACCATCTGATCTAGTTTTATACCAAATCACCAAAGTAATTCTATTTCAGAATTGGATCGCACAGATTATGTCCGCTTCAATCAGCCCAGTACTATTAACATTTCCGACCTGATCACGGATGAAACCGTTAACCTTGAGAGCAGCTCATCATGTCCTCCATCCGCTATTAAGGATGAGAAAATTTCCTTCGAACCCGCAGAAATGACTGGCCGATCTACACTGTATAAGAAGGATCTCAGAAGGGAACGGTCTGTAAACTCTGCGTCGCGATTTTCCGTGAACGAAATATTAGCCACTTCGTTTGCCCCGAAAGCGCGTAATCTCTGTGAAACATTACGCACCGATGGCACCACGATAGAAATGGTTGAAGGTCCCGAAGCTTTTCCGTTAAATCGCATTTCAACCGGAGCCAGTAGTTCTAGCTTTAGTTTTAGTGCATCGCACAGTCTGCCACGTACTGCTGACATGTCCCTCTCGAAAACGTCACATTCCTTTGATGTGTCTTATAATACTGGAGGCACATTTTCCTTCACAAATGGACAGTGTGCTGGTGTGGATAAGAACGACTACAACGCAGAAAGTTTTGTACCCGTTGAGTTAATGCATTCGCAGTTCCTGATGGATGAAATTTCGTGGGCTCAAGAGTACGCAGCTATACCAACAGCTGCGCTTAGCAAAGAAGCGAAGACCAAGGCTAAAGACTCGTTGGTGGCTGCGTCGAATGCAACTAGTTCCGATATATCGCCAAGGAATACAGGAAAGTAAGTTCCGTTTCCATTCATTTACAAAAACAAAAAATTACATTGAAATTTCGTTTTCTTTTAGCTCAATGGTCGTATCCGATCCCAACTTTTCTGTTGGCACTTTTTTCAGGATGCGTTCCGAAAATCTTTGGAATATAGTGGAGCCAAGAAGTCCGGAAAAGTGTCATACACCCTTTCCACTTGTGGATGAGGATGATATGACCACAACTAACTCGGAACTGAATTCGGAATCCAATATTTCTCTGACACCCAAAATTGATAACAAAACCTACAGTAAAATAAGCAGTAAGAGAAACACTTTAGATTGTAAAACATCGAATCGATTCTCCGTGCAGCAAGAAGCGAATAAGTCTCGAAATGCAGAAGACAATTCGTATTTGTTGAGCATATCGGCTATAGACAGGGCTTTATGTAGGTTCAATAATTTAAACAAAAATTGATATATTGTTATTTAATAGCTTTCCTAAAACTATGTTTAATTCTTAGGTAATCTCGATTTGCACACGGATGTCTCCGAGATGGGCGTTGTAAATGAAATACTGTTGCGAGCTAAGAAATCGCGAAAGTACGACAAACGCAAACACCTGTACGCCGAAGTGGATTCTGTCCGCTCTGGAAAAGACCGACACGATGCTGAAATCACACAAAATGTGAGTCAAGCAATTGCCTCAGTTACTGAACAAATTTTAGAAAATAAAGAAAATTGCGATCCGGACGAAATGCATAGAGCACAATTTTCAGATACAGTGAGCTTTACAGAGTCTATGTTGGATTCCACAGACATGAAGCAGCTGGAAAGTAGTATATGCCAAGACCGTTCGCTTTTAGGCGCAATTGAAATCGCTCTTCCGAGAATTGAGATATCAGGTCTTTAAACATCAATAAATTTGCTATCTGCTATTATCATAATTCATTTAAATATTTTAGAACTAGGCCATGAAGCAGACATCGACGAATTTCCATCGACCCCTGTTAAATCACCCAATCGGCGCGTCCGGCGTACCAAATCTCCAAGGGACATTGGCCCAATTACAAATCACGATACTTTGGAAAAACCACATCCAGCGGAGGAGGAAAGGACACCAATCAAAAAACAACCCTCTCAACCCGTTTTCAACCAGGCTACTCAAACTCAATCCAAAACCCTTTCGTCCACTCGCCTCGAAAGCGATAAAAGTTCGGTTGTCGAACGCGATTTTGGTATATCACCGAATATTTCTAAATCTGTACCACACTTGTCAGACAACACGGGAGTTAATAGTAACACCAGCAGCGGGAGTCCAGCAGCTTTTGACTGCTCACCGATGTCGTCGCCAGGAGGCACCTGTTTATCATCATATGCCTCATCACCTATAGGCGGTTACCACCTTTCACCAAATTGGGGCAGCGCAACCTCGGAGCAGCGTTACAAGACGGTTGCAGGTGCAGGAGCCGTACGCAAGGCCATTTCATCGCCAATAATTAGCGAATCGGGTGTCAGTAAGTATAGAGCTGCCAGTATTACCGTAAATGGAGCTGCTTCATCAAGCAACTGCTCACCCAATTCGGTGAAAAGTGGCGCATATGCTGGTGGTAGAAGTGCTTCACGGTGTTCCAATTCAAGTGAATTTAGTCATCGTGATGGCAAAGCTATTCCTTTGAAGGTAGGTGGAAAACGACTGCTCATAAATTTGTAACAATTTTCATGTGATGTTTGTATGCCACCAAAGGTCACCACATTGGAACTCTCTTGGGCCAGCACGAAATTACGCACCGATGCACGGAAATCCATGCAGGTAAAAAATATTTCCAATAAACGCCTGGTGGTACGTATTGAAATATGTGGCCCGGGATTCCAACTAGTTAACTCGCAGAGCAATACACTAACTCTACAGTCACAAGAGTGCCGCTCCATCGTTGTAAGCTTCTACCCGACTGTTACAGGAATTGCCGTTGGTGTACTCTCCTTTTTTTCACCTTATGGGACTACTGGCGGTAATGTCTCATTTCTGGACATACCTCTTTATGGCTATGGTGGGCATGCTGTCATCATACCGCATGGCATACTTAAAGGGCCTATAGGCTCGGCTTTTTTGCCTATGGGTGATTTGTGTGAATTATCACACCCACTTGAGCGCACATTCAAAATTCAGAATAAAGGCCCTTTGCTTGGCTTCGCAATTGTTTGCATCGACTCGATCGGTTTGAATTTGCCCCGTCTTTGCGATAGTTTCGAAATCATTCCACGAAGTATGTTAATACCACCGGGGCACATGGTTACAATACGCGTAAAATTTCGCCCTAAAAGGGATGACATCAGGAAGATCATGAAAAAAATTACGAACGTTTTGACGTTGGCGAACATGCGCATCATTTGTGGTGACGATGCAAATCGACAACGCATGCGTAGGCTAGTGCGAAGCATGACGCGCGAGGATCGCGCCAAAATCGCCTCAAATTCGCTGGATCAGTTGTGGACCGAATTTATGGGGGAAGTCAAAATGGTGGAATTGGAACGATTAAAAGAGAAATCGGATGTTACTTTTGATTTGCTTGCGACTATGCGAATACATGAGATTGCATTTACGCTTAATAATGATACTTTGGATGATAGCGCTGAGTCCACATCGTTGTTCTTCCCGGATGTAGATGAGACTGTGCTCTTCCGCACAGTATGTGTTTCCTCGCCACAAAATATGTTGGATCCTGTTGATGAAATGCACGAGGACAGCACCATCACAGCCGATGTCAAAGATGATCATGTTGTCAGCTCCATAGGCGATGGTTCATGGTCGGTAACTCCCAATTGCATCGAGCTGTATATCGATAGCAACGACCGCATGAAGCGTGCGTCTCTTTTGATACGTAACTCATTCAAATCGCGTCAATATTTCGAAGTGGTCTGTAATCAAAAGGGATTGTTAAGTTTCAGTCCGGCAGAGGGATATATCGAGCCGGACAGTGGGCAAGTTCAAGTCGAGGTATACTCGTCGCTTGAGCTGCTACCGGCCGAATGGCGAAACCAGCAAATAATGATATTTGTAAGAACTAATGTAGCTATAAGGGTCGCACATACTTAACAATTTATTATGCTCTCTTATTTCAGGTGCACATGGAAAATGAGCGGATTACGGTCCCAGTGAGCATAATAAACGATAACTGAAAAATTTATAAAATATTTTAGTAATGGCTTATAACGAAGTATACGCTCCGATATGTTTTACACAAACGTTTTTATCTAATTTGAATTGAAATAAAAATATATATATATAATATAAAGGTTTTATTAAAACATAATTTATGGACAGAGATCAAGAAACAATTAATTACGTCATATTATATAAGCAAGCAAACTACTTGTCGCACAAATGGCACCTTCAATATCTTCCACTTCACCATCGAATAATGGAAGTCCATTTTGGAAATCTGTTTATAAAATGAAGTTTTCAAAAATAAATTTGAAAGGATTATGACCCAAGTTGCACACAGATCTTAAAAGCTCAGTGTTTATTGAATTGGCCGCCTTTCCAGCGAGTCGTACATCCATTCAGTTTCGTTGATGTAATCCAGTTCTTTCCGCAAATCCTGCAAGCGTTTCAAATAGTTCTCTGATGTCGTGATTTTTAACCCGCATTCAGTGAGCACCAACGCGCGGTATTGGTCGACCGCCTCTTCTGAAAAGCCCACTGGTTGCTTACACTATAAGTATATAATACAATATCATTTATTACTGAATTAGGAGTAAGAAGAGAGGTAACTAGCGTCTGCCATCACTGCAGTTATTGGTTGGTTTCTAGTTAACACAAATAATGAATAAACATATTGTAGTCAATCTGCGACCAAATAGTGCTGTGCTCTGGACAAATGTATGTACCAGGGAAAGCCATCATGGCTTTAGAATTAGCTGCCAACTAGGCAATTCATAGATTTGGACTTGATTGATTTAGTATTGCTACAAACGATGTTGGGTGTCATACTCACTTCTATCACGTGATCCGAAGTGCACGGCTCCCCAACAACTATTGCCTCTTCAGTTGGCATTAAAGCCATTTCGGTTGGCATTAAAGCCATTTCGCTTGGCATTAAAGATATTTCGGTTGGAATCAAAGACATTTCGGCTGGCAATATTGATATATCAGATGGCATTATCGGTATTTCTGTTGGCACTATAGATATTTCTGTTGGCATTATAGATATTTCGTTTGGCATTCTTGATATATCTGCTGGAACTATAGACATTATACTGGTTTGTTTCTCGCCTTTCTACTGACAACACTAGAATCATTTAAACAAAAATTTACAGGTAACAGTTTTACAAAAAGAATGCAATGAAAAACTTTCATCTTTTACCTGACTTCTCGAATTATTTAATGGGAATTGTTTGAGTTTCAATAATATTCTTATTTATAAACAATGGTTCATTCACTTTAAAACTTTACTGGCAGTTTAATACAAGCTAGAACTGAATGTTGTGTAAAACAATAGCAAAGGGCAGTGTTGCACTTTCGTACCATATAAAAAGGTACCCTACATTTATTTTGATACCAGTACTTTTTAATTTTTTTCAAATTATTGTTTAGTATTTTCTTTTTAGAACCAAAATTTACTACTCTTACATTACAACCAAAATTTTTCTCATATTTTATTTAAATAACAATTGTAGTTGGGGTTTTTGTTTTTTTTTAATACAAGAATACGATTTTATTTTTCTTTCGTGCAACACTGACAAAGGACTTACAAAATTCTCTACTCTTCATGTATACATCTGACAAGCTATAATTACGCTGGTGTCACACCTTCCAACAAAATATATTGCTGTCAATCAGCGAAATGAATCAATAATGAGAGGTTTGTTCGCGTTGCATCATGAAGAGCGAGTTCTCTTCAGTTCAGTAATGTGACGTTTTGCGACGAGAACATGAAAGTTTAAGTGAATTAATGAAAGGGAAGAAAATAATAAATAACACAGTGATACAAAAAAGAATGAAGTAGAAACTCCTCGGAAGTGATATTATTTTTCTGATAGGTATTATTGAGTACAACAAGAATCTGTATTTGAAATTTGCCAGTCACATCAGAATTTTGAGATACGGATAAAAAACCGGTTTTTCGTACCTCTATGCACTTATAAGCCAGTAACTTACTTGTTTATTAACCGATTTAAGCTATTTATCAAATAAAATAAAATTCTTTCAGAATATTGCTGGGCACTTCGGAGAGAAACCGATGATGCTGAATTTAAAAAAAAAAACGGTCAAGCAAATATTTTTGACTGAAATAGCTAAAAGTTTTATTTTTGCAAAAATTTAGGTTTGAATAACCAAGTCAATTTTTAACGGATTTTTTTAAACAAAGTAGCGTTTTACTCACAAATTAATATATTTTTTGAATAAATTAAAAAATTTTACGGTTCCTTTATAAAATAATGCGTAAAATATCGCCAAAGTTGAAAAATGTCTAAAAAAGTGGGGAAAAAATGTGTTTGGTGGAGAAATACACAAAGAGCTTTTAAGCCAACTATAACAATATATTTGGTTTACGCTCGGGTGTAGCGTATCCAATAATATAAGAGAAAGAATGGAGATTAAATTCTTATTTTAATTTATTAAATTTAAATTATACTATGATGTATTTGTTGTATCGTATACATAATATAAAATTCGTTTCTGCAAATTTCTAGGAATTTTGTTAAGTCCAGCATTTAATATAAACTTTAATTTCACAAAACGCTCTATAAAACTCCACACTAGCTTCAGCACAGAAAATGAGAACGTGCGCACGGCTCCGGCGCTGCGAACGGAAAAGAACGAATCGAAAAGCCGGAAACACGAAGTGTGTTGCTCCGCAGCCAACACAGGCTAGTTCCAGTTTACCCATAAACACGCTGTGCGACAGCGACAGCGTGTTAATAGGTGGCGCGCGGAACTAACGCCTGCTTGCGTCGGCGTACCCGACAACTAGGTGGGGGTAGTGGTGTCGCCACATATATACACTATTCTAAAGGTACTAGTTTGTTCCTTCCAAATCCTTTGAAAAACTGAAAATCGGATAATAAACAAGTAAGTTACTGGCTTATAAGTGCATAGAGGTACGAAAAACCGGTTTTTTAACCGTATCTCAAAATTCTGATGTGACTGGCAAATTTCAAATACAGATTCTTGTTGTACTCGACAATACCTATCAGAAAAATAGTATCACTGCCCGGGAATTTTTTTTGTCGCACTTTTGCAATTTCGTTGAAAAAGATTAATAGGAATTACGTTTTTACAATGGAAATGATAATTATTAATTATTATAAATTCAAAAAGAGTGTATTTTATATATAATTCAATTTAGAATTATGGTAGTAAAGGAAAAAAATTCAAAAATGTGCGTTAGTTTTGAATACAGAATATCAACTGAGTTGCACTATAAAAATTTAAAGTGCAGCCAGTTTATGAACTGAAAGTCAACTTTCTGCGACGCGAACAGGAAAGAACAGAAAGTGCAGCCAGTTCATGCGTTGCGAACACACTTATGATGAATGTATTAAACAATTTTTGTTTATAAAGTGCGGTACAAATTATCGAACATGGTAGACAGGCAAAAATTCATCAATTTTGAATGAGAGTTCGTAGCGGCCGAACCATCAAGCAAGTTTGTGAAATTTAACTAATAAACATGGAAAATAATAAAATTGGATACGCATTATTAATTATCGCGCTAGCTGAAGAAAAGAATTAACGTAAAAAAGGAGCAAATGGGTAAAGATGATCGAATTCACTTGAACTTTACATAGTGTCTCGACTAGCTATAATTAATGGCAATGTTCCTGTCTTACCATCAAAATGTTAAGTGGAGACCCCATATGTTAATGTCATACCAAAAAAATTTAACATTATGTCAAGACAGCACTGCTGCTAGCAACCCTCACATATTTATTTATTTATTTATTTACAAAAGAAAGATAAGAATCAATTCTTATCATACGATATTTAGGAGCACTAGCTGCCAGGGCTTTCAGCTCACATAAATATGAATTCACTCGTTTTTAACGTTTTTATATTTAAAAATGGCGCAAATTACATATAATAGAAGCGAAACAATTAATTTAGTAAATATTTATCGAGAATTTGAGTGTTTTTGGAATTACAAACTCTTCAATTTCTGATTGCAGTATTTTTAACTCTCTTAAAGCATTCAATGGGAGAACGCATCTCTGTTGTTTACTGTTCAAAACTATTTTATAAAATGAAATGCGTTAATATAATTTGCCCACTTCATATTTTGACAGCTATCAGCTGCTCTGACATGAACATGAAAATTGCCATGAATTATAGCTAGTCGAGACACCATGTTACAGAGTTTAATTGTAAACAAATCTTGTTATTATGAACTGGTACAGCATTTTCCTGTTCGCGACCCAAATCTTCAAATTACTGAATTGAAGCGAACTAAAGCTATGCACGAGTTCATGCGATGCGAACACAATTATAGTTCGTGCGAGTGTTATTTCTGTTAAGCGGGCCTTACATAGTGTCTCGACTAGCTATAATTCATGGCAATGTTCATGTCTTAACATCAAAATGTTGAGTGGAGACTCCATATGTTAATGTTATACCAAAAAAGTTAAACATTATGTCAAGACAGCAGTTCTGCCAGAAACCCTGACATAAATTTGAAGTTTCATTCGATTTTAACGCTTGTCTTTTTAAAAATGGCACAAATTAAATTTAATAGAACCGAATTAATTAATTTAACAATTATTTATTGAAAATATGAGTGTTTGTGCCAGTACAAACTATTCAATTTCTGATTGCAGTTTTTTTAATTCTCTTAAAGCATTCAATGCGAGAACGCATCTCTGTTGTTTACTGCTCAATGTTTTAACATAATTTGTCCACTTCATATTCTGATAGCCATGTGCTACTCTGACATGAACATGAACATTGCCATGAATTATAGCTAGTCGAGACACTATGTTAGATGATCAATCATTTGACGTTAATTATGTAGATGTGTTAGAGAGAAATGCTTGTATGCGTCACATGGATTTGTCAAACCACTTTAGTTTCGTAAGTGTGTCGGGTACTCACGAATCGTTGTAATTTTATAATTAATAAAATAAAAACTTCCATTAATTTGGGTTAACATACTGAAAGTTACACTTACTAAAACAGCTAATTATATGACAAAACCTACGAAAATATCCATGAGGTTTATCATATATACATATGTATGCATACATTTTTCATGAGAATTATAGTACTCGTATCTAAAATCACAACTTTAATCATAATTCATTTCATGTTATTTAAAGTCATTTCAGTAATTAACCAGAAATGACTTTTCATGTGTGCTTACTCAAACAGTTTTATAAAATTGAAGAACTGTCCAAACTAAGAAGATATCACCAAAAGGCAATATATCTTTACGTTGAAGTGAATCAGAATATTCTCAGTCAAAATATAAAATTGTTCCAAGCCAGTAAATAAAGTTTACAACTATTACAAAATATTTCGACAATTTTCGGATAGTGCTGAAGTCAAATTACAACTGAACCGTTCTGATATTGATTATACTTGATATGTGCTTTGCGACCATACTGGACCTGAACCAACACATCATAATTTGCTACAATAATTTTCATTAGAGAAAAAGACACAGGAACAATATTGAGAGAGATACTTGATAGTGGCTCCAAATTTGATGATGACTCATTATGTATGACTAAACATCTAACGACTCTGACTTACAACTTCTTAGTATATAATGTATCGCTTATTCGCATTTTGTCACGAATTATTTCGATGAATTTGAATACTGAAGTGAAATTGCAATTGAACTTAACCGTCGTTCCCAAAATACATTTACCAGGTAGTATTAATTGAGAGAGTGAGAGGAAATCAGTCATACTATGTGTCAAATCTGCTCTCTTAGCTAATGTTGTATACGGAAAGAAACTAAAAAAGGGAAATAGTAAATTATTGTGATTGGAAACAAGTAAATTATTCTCGTCAGCTTCCAAAGTGTAGTGAAATCAATTAAAAATATATATAAACAATAATAAATAGAAAAATGGTGTATTATCGTTGCGTTATTTGCAATAATACATGGATAAATGAAAAAGTTGGATTTTTCAGCGTTCCTACAGACACAATCATTAGAGATCTTTTTATAGAGTTCAACGGAAATAAAATTGTGCGTGAAAAGTTAATGGAATTAAGCAATAAAGTTAATTCACCAAATGCGGTAAAACAATTTTTTTTTAAATGTCGAATGTATTTTAGAATTAAATTTTTATATAAAAAATTAGCAATTAAAAAAAAAACAGAATAATAGGCAATAGTAAATTATTTAAAATATTATTTTAAGTTGTATTACTTGTTATATGTGTGTATGTATAATTCTGTTTTTAAATAATAATAAATGAAAAAAACCCAAAAAATAAAGGGCATTTGAGTTTTTACTTATTACGAAAAAAAGCAAAGCCCGAAAATAGCGGCCAAAATTTACAAAAGAAGCAACATTGTTTATTAATTTTGACACTTATTATGACTGAGAGAAAATGACATTTGGAGAGCGGTCTTCTATTAATAATACCTGGTAAATGTATTTTGCGTCGTTCCGATATCGATTATAAGTGATATCTGCTTTCACCATCATATCAGAGAATAGCACCACTTTCTGCAATCAGTTTCATTGGCTCTAGAGAGACTGGATCATTATTGGTTTCTATGTGCCAGAGAGAGATAGATGATGGTAGGTACAAATTTAAGGAGTATAAATATTTTATGACCCATTGTTATCGACTAATTCACGATTCATTATTAACGACTCATAAAATCCCCTCATATAAGTGAACTTCAGTGATGACTTATAGCATCAGAGACACCAACATAGCAGCAGCAGATCATTTGATATAATTTGAATATCATGAATATAATATGAATCATTTATTCATGTGTTATCATGAATGTTGACATGAACTATGTCTGTTTGTGTAGATAAAAACCAGCATAAGCTAATAACATAATGAACATATTATTTATGCGAAGCTCTCGTATGGGATCATCTTATTTAAAATTTTTAGAAAATTTATCTTATATAAAAATCTGCCAGTAGTTTACAGAAAATTGTGTATATACATATACAGTACGGAAAATATTCCATATGAAATATAAAATTTGTCGTTCTTATACTATTACTTCTATATTCACTACACTTTTTCGCTGTATGGATTGGGTTTACAATTTAATTCCACTATTTTGGCCAGTAACAGTATATGCTTATATTAAATCTACTTTTTTATCCAGGGAACACGAATAGGTTGGCCACAAGGCTATAACAACATTCCATTAAACTGGATTGTCAGTTCAATTATCAATTAGGTAAAAACTGTTGATTGCTAAAAACATAAGTATATTAACGAATATGAAAAACGATCAAGAAGAAGGTGATTTCCCCTTGCGATCACCTAATAAGTTTGCCCTGGTTTTATGTACCCATTCACTAAATCTGTAAACTGTTTTACACACTGGTCTCATTCGCTCAAAAACATGACTTCTGCAAAAATAGTCTTAAATAAATATAAAATAGAGATCCAACTTATATTTCTGAGTAAAATAAACTTAAAAACAAAGACTTGTTTATCACTTTAAATTACAGTATTTTAATAACAAAAGAATAAGAAGGGCAATAAAAGATAATAAATGAAGAGAGGCATTGAAAATTTATTACGACATTAAAAGAGAATTACGTCAAAAAATGAAAAATCTGTTTTCTAACACTGTTTACGATAGAATTGTTTCATATTGAAAGTAAATATTTGTTTCTAGAATAATTTAGCTGCAGTAGTTAGAGATAGTAAACTATACAAAATATTAATATTAATAATAACGAGAAGTTAGTCAAGGTGTCGATATTTGTTAATAGAGGAAATTAGCTTCATCGTTGTTGCCGTTGCCGTTTACCTGATTATTGATAATGGCCGAATCGATAGTTCAAGACTGGCTTTCGGACTACCAGCGCGTTGAAGGTCAACCCGCCGAGGTTACAGCCTTCGCTGTGGGGCACGAAATGGACGCTGAAATAGCAGAGGCCATTTATACAATTTTCAGTGAGCGGCAACGGCATGAAACTCTTGTACACGCGATATGCCAGCAGCTGTTAGCATTTTATCGAGCGCCGGAGGAAACGCTACGAAAGTTTCCGTTGCAGTTTATTCCGGTACTAATCTACACGTATCTGCATGCTGTAGCTGCTGGCGACAAAAAGGGCGCACGTAGTGTAGAGACTATGCTTATTTGCATTTACAACACAGAGGTGTCGAACGACGATGGAGTTCAACGAGTCGTGGCGTTTCGCATGCCTATACTTGCGCAAACTTCTGTATATCATGAAGAGAAGAATCTACCCATAACGGACTTACGGCGTTGGGAAGAGAACTGTAATCGGGAAGTAAAGTGGGGTCCACATACTCAGATTGAATCAATCACGGCGCAGAATCGCCTTCGAATTATGACTGCGTTACTTTTTTGCTATAATCAGCAAGTCAGTCTGACACAGAAAGCGGCATTAATACACTTGTGTCGTGTAGCCTCGCAGCTGGTGAATCAGGGTTTCTCAAAGCAACCTGGGCATTTGCATCGGATTTCCTATGGGTAAGTTGATGAAATGATGTAATGTTCAAAATGCAGCAATCTTGGTAATTCCTTGATCGTTATATATGACCAGCTCCGATTCATCGTCCGGATCATTGCTCCCGAAATCCATGGCACCCCGTATTCCGCTTTCCTCAGCATTCCTGGTGGAACTTGTCCACGCAATTTACTTTGCTATGTTTAATGGCTTTGGAACGGTGGCTATACAAACATTGGAGGACATACATCATCGGGCCTGCTTTGAAATGTTCACAGAGTTAATTTTAGTTACAAGTGCCGTACGCAATTCGTTGCATGCCAATCCTTCTGGCCAACCTAGCGATGGTCCAATGGGCCTTAGTGTAGCGCTCACACCAGCCACCAATACTGTGACTACATCTGTTTCCAAATCGATGATTACAAATGCATCATTCCGAACGAAGAAGCTGCCCGACGATATTCCGATCCAAGTGCAAGATTTGACCATGCCCCAAGCGCCTCAGCAATTGGCTAGTGTCATGGAGGAGACTGATCAAGGCGGTAAGGAGCAATCACAGCAGCAGCATTCACGAAATTCCATTATTCGTCCCAGTATGGAAGGCATTAAAGCTCAGGCCCATAAAGCCCTCATTGCTGGGTTTAAAAAATCCAAGGACAAGGAGCGGGAGAAGGAAAAGGATAGTAAAATGGGAAACAGCTTCATAATGGAACCGCCAAAACCACCGGTACGAAAGCTCGACAAGCACAATCAACGAAATTCCTTGCTACAGTTGCAGATGGATGGCTCTAATTCCGACTATGAAAAGACCCACTCTTCGACGGGTCTGAGAAGCAAAATCTACGACAACATGGATGCTGTGGAATTGCTACCAATGCAGACATTATTGATTAATGAGAGTGGAAGCGGTAGTTTTAGCATTGACAGTGAGCTAAATGGCGGCGGAAATATTGTTAACAACAATAGTATTACAAGCAATACCAACTCAATAACCAGCAGCGATCTAATAACAAAGAGTTTTGATTCCAGCATCGAGCTGCCACCAATTGGAGGCCTTTGCAAGACAGGAGACGGGATTGCTGATTAGTACATTGCCTTTTTATGCTTCCAATATATATCAATACTATTTATTTACGAAACGGATTCAGGACACATTTACTAAATCAATGCAATGCACATATAAGTAAAATTGGAATGGTATTGTGCCCAACATGATTACAGTTACGATAAGGGTGCATTTGTTTGAAAAGGTTTGTACAATTCGCTGAATATTACTTTGAATTTTTTTTTATATGACGTGGAATTGTTAGCATTATTTGTAGCTTTAATTAAGCAATTACTAGGAAAACAATTAATAACGGAAAACATAAATTTAAATATAAAACAACTTCAAATTTAATCATTATGACAAATAACCAAAAGCAATATTAATGACAGTGTTAATTCATAGAAGTATTATACAGAAAGTTAATTATTAATTATACATATAACGATTCGAAAAGGAAATATATCATACATATATATGTATGTACCTTTTATTGACTTCCACTAATCGCGTGCTGTATTGTACTTACTGGGTAGTTGGACGGGGAAAACAACCAGCACATAATCAATCAGGAAAGGAAACAAAAATGTTGCAATATAGTTTTAAGACCTTCACAAGAGTTTAAGTATATACACAATTACAATATTTATTACATGTTATTCAATAATGTTAGTTACTTTACATATTTAAAAAATAAAAAAATTTAATTTTCACAACCGTTTTTTAAATTTTCCTTGTAAAAAGATACGCGGTACATTGATGCCTTCTTTAAGGTTGAGCGTACGCCTATATACGTATGCGCTCGTGATCTCATCGAATCCGTTGTTTAAAAATAAATCTGCAAGTTCGCGCTCATCAAAGTAATAACTGCGTGTGCCATCCTGTCGCATATACAGATTTTCTGAGATTTTGTGTCCTGGTTTAAAGCGCAGTTGTGCCATGTCGTATAGACCGTAGTCTCGAAAGAGCACTACACCGTTCGGCTTTAGTAGATTCCACATATTCTGTACTACTTTTGCAAACTTATTTGGGTGTATAGCGGATAGTACAAATATCATGGTGACGATGTCTAGTGATGCAGCTGGTACATGTTCGTGTAACTGCTTCGTTGTGATATCGCACTGAAAGGCGTTGATGAGCTGCTCATCGTACAGCGGATGTGAACGCACGAGTTGTATAGCCCGAGGAGAGAAGTCACATGCGTAGTAGAAGTATTTGGTGTTCAGTCCTTGTTCCTCTATAAGCGGAAAAATAAAGTTGCCTACACCGCACCCCACTTCGAGTAGATGGCGCTGCTCTGGAGATGTGCTAGTTTTGTGTTGATCTGCTAAAAGTTCTTGAAATTCGCGTGTTGTCCATCGTCTGTCCTTAAAGAAACGGTTCTCGTTGCGCTTATAGAATAAATCCCAATTGCGTTGTGCGTGTGCTTCCAATTGAAGTGCCTTGAAGTCTGATATCCGACGCTTGTCTTGTTCATGCAGTCTTACCTTTTCCTCATCTGAGAGGCATTTTTTGTTCCATGTTAAATTACTATTGTCTTCCAAGGAACAAGTTGGACTTTCTTCGGCGTCAGTCATGTTAAAATAATAGTAGTATGATTTTATTATGGACTTCAATCATTTTCAACAAGTATTCTCAAATTATTTATTTGCTTTGCTAAAACCGTGAAGTTGGTTGCGTTGAAAAGTACTTCCAAAAAGTGATACCAAGTTTTATTGGCAGCATTTTCTCGATATTTTTGGAAAATTTTGAATTTTATTGACTTTTTCCATTTGTTTTATGCTGTCACCCCCTTAGAAGCAATGGGGTGGGACATTAATACACCTATTTTCACGAATACGTTGGTGAGAGGGGTTCTTCTCGGATATGCTGGCTGAGGTAATACACACAAACTATTACGTGGGTATATTTTATCGAGTATATAGAATACAAATTCAAAATTTACAATTATAACTATCATTAACTCAATAGGACTCTAATTTAGGAGCGAATCATTAATTATCATTTAAATTTTACCTACATGATTATAAAATAATCAATGGAAAAGCGTAGTGCAACTGCTAGTTACATAATCATTTTATTACATTTAAATGCCTTTTTCTAGTAGGTACATAGCTATAGTTTACCAATTAGCGTCTAATTGTTTGACCACCTGTTCCACAATATCAACATGATTTGCATGTAGTTCCATCTCCTTATTAATATCCAACCACTTCACGTTTGCTGCATCACTGCCTGCCGAAAACTGTAGTTTTCCCACTTGCCTGCCAGTTTCATCGTGAAAATTAAATGCGACTGTTTCCATCCATGCATTATCAGTATTACGAAAATCATCCACATATCCCCTGTAGATTTCAATGCCTTCCTCAAAGAATTCTTCAACCATGTCTGGATTATCTAAAATACAAGTTTTTAACATTCAGGACATGAAGTAGCTTTGCCCAAACACACAAACCACTATTATCTAAAGCTTCTTCCATAAACTCCCTTTTAAGTGTTGTGCTCACTTTTTCTCCAGGATCCACCATTCCACCTGGTATGGCCCACATTTGGTTATCTCGCCGTTGTATGGCTACCATTTGTAATATGTTTCTGAAAGGGAATCAATGGATAAGTTAATCTAGTTTTCACAATGTTTATGTTTTATCACTTATTGGTAATTTCATGTTGCACCACATTTCCAATAGAATCTCTTTTCCAGCGTGTGACAACTGGATCCGCAGCGTGATTTGGCCCCCAACGTCCGAGTAAACCACGCCCACGCATACCAGTTCTTCCAATAGGATTCATTGGATAGCCGTGTTGAATATCGTACTTTCCGTTACACGACACTCGATTAACATCTCCGTCCAACTGATTCCAAAGTGGCTTGAATTGAGTGCACTCTATTTCAGGATCGGCCCAAGACTGTCCACATACTTGTGCTGCGGTATAAACAAGAGGTAAGTATTCATTGAATGGCACCGACCAGAATATGAGTTCGTCCGGCACTGGGAAACGTTTCACCCTACTACTCGGATAGACACTGTTGCGGCAGTTGATATGCTTGAAGACACCCGATTTCAACATGACCTCAAAGATGTTGATACAAACAATACGTAATCCTTTTTAAAACTATTTTTTAAATTAAATATGTTCCGCAAGTATATGCATAGTGGTTGCAAGGAGCAAAAACTTCAAAATATATGTACATACATATGAAATTCTTCTATACTACGACGGATAATTTACATTTATGGCAAATGTCAGAAAGTGCTGCCAATTTTGTTTGTAATTGTGATCTGGCAGCAATGGCATGCAGGTAGCGATAGATACGTTTAGAAATTTTTTGTTTGCAGAAGTGTCTAAATCGTACGTACTCGAATATCAGGAAGGTCTATTTACTTGGAAAGGAATGGTTCCCTGCACAATACGTTAATGAAGTTTCATCCTGCTGTTCTTGTGAACACCAGTTCAGAGGCAATTGGTTGTGATAAGGACAAAAAATCGCGGCAACCAATTTGTTTCCGAGTGACTACTCTAAATTAATTTACAATGGCAATGCTTGATTGGAGGAAATCAGCGCTGTAGCGTGTGCAAGCGATTGTTGAGCGTTGCTGTGGAGCGGATGGGCTGCCAGAAGTTGCTTCTTCCCCTTTCAATGCTTGATGTTGGAATGCTATAAGGCTTTTACGTGGTTTCGCATTTCGTTTTTGTTTATTCTATGTAAATATACAAAACGAAAACGAGTGCGAGAGTTAAAAATAACAACAACAAAGAGTATGCTCGAAAAGGAGACATCAACAAATTGAAATTCGTGATTTCAGATCCGTCCGTCTGTTTTTTGGCTTAAGACTAAATTTCCGAAATGAGATTCTCGAGACATTGATATTGACGCAACCCAGCGGATCAGTCACGTCCGCAGTCTCCAAGTGGTTCAAGCTTTTCATATTGAACGCCGCTAAGCAGACTGGACTAAAGCATGTTTTTTTGTATCCCGACTGTTCATGGGGTGTCTAACAGATTTGGATTTCTAAAATTAGTGCTTGGAATTTTGATAACTGTGCAGTTGCAGTATGTGAATTCGGCGCGTAATGCTACCCGCTACAATGTCGTCATGGTGATATTCGATGATATGCGTCCGGTGCTGGGTGGCTATGGAGACCTTTTGGCGCGGACGCCGCATCTGGATGCTTTCATGAATGAAAGCTACTTTTTTATGCGTGCATACAGTCAGGTAAGAGTGGAGTAAGGTAATGGGTACTTAGGTACAAGTATGCACACGGACTATTTGCTGAGTTGAAAAGCTTTTTCAATGGCATATTCACAAAACGCCGATGTTTTGAAATTTTTCAACTAATTATTTGACTAATACTTACTTATTAATTTTTAAATTCACAGCAGGCACTTTGTGCGCCAAGCCGTAATTCGCTGTTGACAAGTCGCCGTCCTGACACACTACATCTGTACGATTTCTATAGTTATTGGCGCAGTTTTGCTGGAAATTTCACAACTCTGCCGCAGTACTTTAAGCAACATGGCTATTACACTTATGGTGCTGGCAAAATTTTTCACCCTGGTGTCTCGTCCAACAACACAGATGATTTCCCTTTAAGTTGGTCAGCACGTCCATTTCGTCCTAAGACTGAGAAATTTATGAACTCGCCTGTCTGCCCAGATACTAGCGGAGTACTTAAGAAAAATCTCATATGTCCTGTTCACTTACAGACACAACCTTTCAAGACGCTGCCGGACATTGAATCGGTGTCAGAAGCAATACGTTTTGTGCAGTCGAGGGAGACAAATCGAAAGCCATACTTTTTGGCTTTAGGCTTTCACAAACCCCATATCAATTTCCGCTTTCCTAAACAGTTCTTGCATTATTTTCGTCTCCGTAATTTCTACAATTATACCGATGACACATACAAGCCGCATGCTATGCCAAATGTGGCCTGGAATCCTTACACCGATGTGCGCTCCAGAGACGATTTTAAGTATATGAACATTTCATTCCCGTACGGACCCATATCCGCATTACAAAGCGCGCAAATTCGCCAGGCGTATTATGCCTCTGTTGCTTACGTAGATGACCTCTTTGGCAAGTTTATGGAACACATCGACAAGGAGAATACAGTTGTTTTGGTCACAAGTGATCATGGATGGTCGCTTGGCGAGCACGCCGAGTGGGCGAAATACAGTAATTTCGAAGTAGCTCTCCGCGTGCCGCTTATTATTAGAAGTCCCGAATTTCATTTGACTGAGCCTAAAAGAATTCACACACTCACAGAATTATTGGATATTTTCCCAACTTTAGTGGATTTGGCGCATTTGCCGCAGCTCCAAAGTTGCAAAGCAAGTTTACAAAGTGAGTTGGCGTGCACCGAGGGTAAAAGCCTGTATCCTCAGCTGGGTGGTATCGGGCTCGGTGACGAATACATTGCTTTGAGTCAATACCCGCGTCCGGGTATGGAACCAACTAAGCATCCGAACAGCGATAAACCGAAATTGAAAAACATCAAAGTTATGGGCTATTCGATACGTACAGAGAATTTTCGCTATACGCTCTGGGTGCGCTTTTACGCTCAGAATTTTACGAAAGGTGTGTTTGTTTGTGGGTCCTAGTGCGAGTATTACCCATATTTCACTGTCCTTACATTTTTCTATCTAGATTGGTTTGATATCTATGGAGAGGAAATGTATGACCATCGACTAGATGCTGGTGAGGAGATGAATCTGGTGGAGCTACCTGAATTCGACAGCATACGCACGCTGTTGAAACATAAATTAATAGTTTCATTTAGTAAATAAATGGAAATCGAAATAATATACACACCACCCTGTATTATGATGTACTAATTGCAGTAACTTCCACTCAACTTCATGGATTCCGGGCAGGCGAGTAGTGTGACGAAGTTTGCGATTTTTGTGAATGAAATTTCATAGCAAGTAAGAAAATTAAAAAAAAAAAATTATAATTGAGCGGTATTGAGCAGGTTTCGCTGAAATGCCTAAATAAGCAGTAGATGCTCGGCAGAGCGGATGAGATTGAAAGTGCTTGTAGCGTCTGGTTCATTACTGGCTGTATGCTGTTGTTGTCGCTGTTTCCGAACCGAATTGAAAGCGCTATGTAGAGAAAAGACTTCGAATTATGGCAGTAATTGCATTTAATACCTACGCAGCATGAACATTTCGTCTGTTTCCGCGCGCTGCAGTGTACTGCACTCAACTAAACTACACTATGCCACTCATTTTTAAGTACTTCCTGTTAAAGTTTATTTACACACGTCCCACACATGCCTTTCGCTCGATGTGCGGATTTGGTCAATCATATCATTCCATTTTCTGTCAGGATTTTCCACGAAGTCCGTCGTTAATAACACTTCTGCAAGAAGAGAAATACTTGCAAATAATGGTTTAAGTTGGTAGTACCGACAGTAAATGCTGTATATATATATATATGTGCATATACAGTCATCCTACCTGCCTACTGTTAAAAATGGTTTTTTGAAATGAGACAGCTTTTAACCCTCCGACGGTTGAGTCATCCGTTGCCCTTATACGAAGTACAAGGTCCACAGGGACCTATTTCTATTTGTATGGAATTTTATATGAAAAGCATTTTTTTTACATTTTTTTGTTTTGATTTATCCATTGTATCATTGTATCAACGCCCGATTTGTTGGCGTTGTAATCCAAAATAGCAAACGGCTTCTTCTTTTCAGTTTGCATGTCCACACCGCAAGTATAATGTTGTGTCGACAGCAAAATTACCGCTTTGTTCTTCTTGGGCACATATGAACATAGTGCTATATCACCTTCGTTGAAGACCAAACTATTGGTCTGAACGATTCTAGATAAAATTTCCTTGGAATACATGTGGGGGTCGGGTATACTTCCCATGGACCATCAAGGAGTAATTTCAGTTTGAAAATGGAAAAGGTCCCCAGGGACCTTTTCACACATTCCCGTACTAATCACATTTAAATCTCAATAGAAACTAAACTATTGGTCGGATCGCTTTGAAACCATCAAGGAGTAATTTCAGTTTGAAAATGAAAAAGGTCCCCAGGGACCTTCTCACCCGCCGGAGGGTTAAGTAAACGAAAGGCTTTTGATAAAATTTTAATTCCCTTTTTTTGCTTAAAAATAACTTTACTTTAAGAGTTATTCTATCATGGATGAGATAAATTGGCTTAAGCCTTTTAAAACCAAATAAACTTATAGAAATTGATTCTATTTTAGTGGACCGATTTGTATGTAAAGTGTAAAATATTGGTATCACACGACTCTCATATAAATAATGTGCTTGTTCATCAAACAATTTGGTGCACTCTGCATTTCTATATGAAAATGTGGATGTAGTTCAATTTAGTTCTCTTAACTAAGGAAATTTTGCGTAAAAGAAATCTTATTTGGATCTCGTCTTATATAGATACATATGTATGAGTATTAGGGTGGATCGAATCAAACACTGATATGTTATATTTTTTATTAGAAATGTAATGTAATGTAAAGGATTGGTAAGTAAACAATTGTGATAATTCGTGTATGCTCCGACCGGGACAAGTATAGTTGATTTCCTCGCAAACGAACCGCACCTACGTTTGAAATAAACCAAATACTGATTTTGATAAATACGTAACTTGAAAAGCACTGTCATAATGATTATTATTTATTCCAGTTCACACGACGGTTTTAACGTGCTCGCAGAATAGCTTTTAAAATATATTATTGTAGTTATTTTTATACATATGTATTTTGTTAAGCTAAGTTTACATGGTAACTTCTACGTAAATCTAATATAATACATATGTATGCTACTTTTAATTTTTGTTTATTTAAAGTTTGGCTTTTATTTGGGACATCGCCAATGCACGGAATGATTGAGATCAATTGTATAATTATACAAAATTCACTCTTTACATATAAAATAATGAATGCAGTAGAGGCTTATAAGGTAAATACTAACCCAAGAAAGGGGTAGGCAATGACCGAATTAGAGTGAACATATTTTGGAAGTGACCACCAAGTGGATACAGTAAACTAGAATAGTGCAAAGGACTTTTTTGTCACTTATTAAATACAGTATTTTTATTTTGTCGGAAAACTCTCATCCTCTCTCATTTTTACTTCTTTATTTATTTATTATCCATTGCACCATAATGAATTATATTTGCAAGGCTGTGGGGAAATGAGTACTAGAAACCAAGACCTAACCTAAAATACTTTCCTAATACGGGTCGGGGTTTTCAAGTTTTTTTTTAACTATTTATAATTATTCTCCTGTTTATAATATATTGCAAATATATAAGAATTGCAAAGTTTCAATTTTTCATGTTTTGGTTTGGAAGAAAGAAAGCACATAATATATATACATATGTACGAGTACATATATCTGCCTCGTAAAGCTTCCCATTCCTCGGAACTTCGTATTTGTTGTTGTGATTTGTTAATCAAGTTTTTATATAAGTTATTTTTCCGATATGATCCAGATAAAAGAAAATCACACATGCTCACTTATGATTTTTTTTTCGCTTTATTATTTGGAGAATTTTGTGCAGTGGTTTAACTCAAATTTTATTGGAAAGAATAATTTTTTTATTTACTAAAAATCTAACAAATTATAATTGAACAAATGCGCTTCTCGGCACTTATTTAATTTCAAAAACTGTTACGCCCACAACTAAAACAACCGATTTAAGTGAGGCAGGTGTATGCATGCATAGTATGTATGTGCCAAGTAAGCTCGCATTTATTAAGTTCGCTTTCTTGAAAAGCCAATGTCAGAAGCGCGTTAGCGAAGACATCAACCCGTATTTATAAGTGAAGTGTGCCCCGTATGCCAGATAAGTGCGCATTATCGCTAGTTCGGGGTAACTAACCGTAGTAATAGTTATATTAAATTTAACCTTTGCTTCCAGTTCCATTAGCACAGCCATGACAATTTTTTTACAGGCGTGAGCGAAATGAACATGAATGTAATTCTCTTTGTAAAGGGTATACTAAATCTGTGCTGTTGAGGTGTTTTGTAGTTTGTAACTACCATAAGGAAGCTTGGCAGGCATATACATATGTATGTACATACATTACCTAATATTGACAAGAAATCTTCAATATTTTCTAGCTCTCTCGTAATTGGTCACTATACTTCTGCTAAGCATATGTGATACTATACATTTATCAGTTTCGAATTTATTACTAATGTCTGGCAGATGAGGACACAGCTTTGCACTTCCTTAGTAACCGTCCAACGTTTTCTAGACTTAGGCTACTGGTACTGTACTATGATGTGGCGAAAACTAGTGCCATTACTTCTCTGAAAATATCTGGAATATATTCTTCTTTGCGAAGAAGTTGGGGACGATTTCTATAAATTAACGTGGAACGTTAATAACTCTTTACAAGACGCTCATCCCATCTGTGGTTCTTTACGGCATATAAGCTTAGGTCACAATGCAGTCAGATGTAACCACTCTTGGAGTGTTCCAGAGAAAAGTACTGCGTAAGATCTTCGGACTTTTGCGCGTTGGAGGCAACCTTCGCAACAGAATTAACCATGAGCTGTCTGAGCTCTTCAATGACATCGGTGTGGTTACGCCAGTTAGTTTTGTGGAACTCCAATGGCTGCGATATATCGTTAGAATGGACGAAAATGCTCCAGGTATGCGACGCGAGAGTTGAAGGTGGACGACGAAGAGGACGACTGAAACTCCGATAGAAGGGCTAAGGCTAGCTGGATGCACAGCTATCAAGACTTGGTGTCACAAATTGGCGACAGCGTGTGCTTAGCAGAGGCACTTGGGGGTCTTTGATGGGCGTGGCCGTAATCCAGTAAAGGTTGAAGAAGAACTTGGAAGAGTTTTGCTATTAATTGCAATGGACAAATAAGTGTGAGAGCTTGGCGAAAACAATAAAAAGATACGAGTACACTAATTGGATAAAATGGAAAAAATAACTAGAAACACAGATAAGCTCTCGAAGTAGGAAGTATAATGTGTACATTTGGATTTGTACCAACAACATTTGCGTACATTGTGTATCATTGGGTGGCGTGCTAACATGCTTCGCAAGTGGTTGCCATAATCGACAATTCCAGCAAAAGCAACAACAATAAAATAATCATTAAATCATGCTCATACTGCATAAAGCTTAGAAATTGCATCACGTCGCGTCCAATCTACGAGTGGGGCATTTGTCGTCTCTCACGGCACTTTTTCCGAAGCGCAACTGAGCTGAAAGGAAGTAAAGAGCGGAAACGGACCAAAGGTGATAAGCTGCCAATACGAGCAGCGCTCGTTGCCATTACACTTGAGTTGTTATTTGTTATAGTGATGTTATTTCTGCTGTTGCCGGTGCTGCATGCAGTCGCTCTTTGATTTTACAAGTGGTGCGCACGGGTTGAGTTCTGAGACACTTCTTGCTGGAGTTAATTGTATTTTTAATACTCGTCTGTATGTATGTATGTATGTATGTATGTATGTATTTGTGAATTTATGTGTAAATGTACCGGGTATGTGTAGATAAGTGCATATCTACGCTGCGACACATTTTCGATATTTCGTGTTTCACATGGAAGTACATACAAATCCTGTGCACCCTGTCCGTCTGTGTTAAATACAGCGCTATTTCAGAAAGAAGAACACAACTGAAAATATCATTCCACTTGGTTGGACACATCGTTCGCGGATATTTTGTCACCGGGTATGGCGCTGGGAGCCTTGGCATGCTAGTTTTAAAATTCTGAGGCGTGTTTTCCAATCGGCCACCGTATTATACCGCTATTTAAATCTGCATATTCCTCTTAATATGCGCAATAGAAGGACCCAACTCAGTAGTAACATGCTACACCTACGTACACTCGTCATATAAACATTCATATATGTACATATGTATGTACTTTATACGTTTTATTGGAGAGCTCCTGCTCCCCTCCCTTCCGGTTTATGATAATGTGGCATGTGCTTTTGTGCTTAATTTTCATAGCACACGGTACGCTGGAATTATCTTCTTTCGCTGCTGGTTAAGACGAAGGCAGTGCCGCTGCTGCAGTTGCTGCCAGTATTGACGCTGGTGCTGTCCGCCGCTAATGTGGACACGAATCTTTACAGCGCCATTTTCGCCGCCATTGTAGGCAATGTTGCTGAGTTGCGGTGCGCTCAAATTGCATGGGTGCTTGCTAGTGTTGTCGCTCGCTTTCCTTGCATTGTGGCCATTGTCATTGATGTTGCTGTTGGTGTTGTCGCTGTGTGGTGTTGAAGTCGTTCGCTTGTCTACGTTGTAACACGTAGAGCGAGCGTCGTGTAGCACACACACAACATTTGATGTGTCAGCGATTGTGACATGTTGTTTCCGGTGGAGATTTCCTTTTATAATCATCTCAAATTTCTTTTATTACTCGTACTTTTATATATGAATATATCCAATCGTACTTTTTTGTTGTTTATTTTTTTTTTTAAGAATTTTTCATGTGGTTAACATATTAATCGCCTTTTAAATAATTTGATTTGGCATGATGCCGAGTGACTTGCGTTCGATATTAGCTAAACTCATGCAAATATGCGAATGTTATGGCTTTTGTTTTATATGCGTTTGTGCGCGTGTGTTTTTGTTTTTTTCTAAATGGAGGTGAAAATCTTCTAAAAACACTGTCCAATACGACACCTGTAGTGTGGGGTTCCTATCCAATAAAACTAGCACTTTTGTGGTCTCCCTCTGGTACCACCAAAAGGTATGATTCCGAGGGAGGTAGGATGGTCACCGTACCTCTTCTAATGATTTCCTAATGAGCGTTTTCGCCACTCCTGTTGAAGGAGGTATTTCATGATATGGGAAGTGACCGCAATTTTTTCCGGTCTCTCCATCATATACTGCTTTAGATTATCCGGCGTCACGGGCTTTCCGCACCCTATTTGAAGTACCTCTCTAACACTTGTATATCGTGGCCAACAGAAGAAGATCTGTGATGAGCAATTGTGTGATGTGGTAATTCAACACACCATATGCACTGCTGAGGGTATCAATGGTAATGAAAATGCGCATGAAAGGGGAAAATGAGTCACGAAACAACCTTTGTACCTCGCACATACTATAGAAGAGAAAGACACACTTAGAGAAAAAGATATTTATCTAAAGAGATTAACATGGACAAATGGCGACAACAATATGAACACTGATGGTTTGAAGCCCCTTTACTCTCTGAATACTCGCTGTGGTACAACCGCCTTCGAATCAGAAACACCAAACTCATACACGGACATTTACTAAAAGCCTTTGGAATACAATTGTAAGACCCTATTGCCATTCAACCCATTTGATTAACAGTAACCCCACCTTCTCGCCAGCTGCACACACTTTTCAACAATACGATTGCAGATTTTTCAACACCAATCCCCATCGTACTTCCCAAAATCAATCAGCAATGTAAACATGGTAAAAATTAATTAATTATTTCAGTCAAACATATAAAACACTTAAAATAATTAATCATCATTTCAGCTATTTTTCGCTCCTTTTTATTTTTAGGCGAGTATTTTATATTTGGTAAAACAGTAGAGAATAGGACTATATGCACCATAGAGTCGAACACTTTGGCAGCTAGTGTTCTTCTTCATTTGTATTAATTAGTGAAATGGTTGAAAGATGAAGACTCACTGCAGGAATATCTCCGTCATCCATTTGGCGGAGGTCATTCATGACTGCAGCCGCATTATCACACACCGCAGTCCACTTCTCCTGACATTCGAGCATGTGTTTTACTATATTGTCCTTTATTACTGGCTCTCCGCACACTTCCTGTAGTGCATGTCTAGCACTGGTCCCCTCGGTCCAAAAAATAACGCGTGTCCTGCGTCCGCTGGTACTGTCCATGTACCGTTTGTACATATGGGAGATTCCTCGAGTTGGGACGTGTACAGGTATACCCGGAAAAACTCCATGTCCGGTCAGCAGTTGTGTGATGTAGTAATTCACATTACCATAAGACTTGTCGGCCATAGGCCTTTTGCGGATGTATCCCATCGGGTTTGCCACTCCTAGATTTTATGGCGCTTTATGGTTGCCAGATGCTCTCCCTCACTAGCTTCCTGCGTACTCCCTCCGTAGTGCAGTTCCCTTGCCTATTTCGCCAGCAGATCTACTGGGATTATGCCGGCTATTGGCAGTATGGCATCCGCAGATGTGGTGCGGTATACACTGCAAACCGTTATATATATGCAGCCGTTATATATGTTGCCTCAATATTACAGATGCTCTCGTATCCGTGATATCAGCCCATATGGGTGCACGTTGTCTCTTCCACTCTTTTGGTCCGCCTATACTTGCCATTATGCGGCAGAGTTCAGAGCATATCATTTCCGCATATCGTCGTGTGCCTTAAGTGCTCCGTTTTATGCTCAGATACTTCTAATCCGCCGTTCGACAGCCGACGTTAATCAGCATATGGTTGGCATCTGTAATGATCTCCTCCAGATATTTGGCAGTAATAACTAATGCAATGTTGAGGACGAAGAAAAGACCCTCTAGTTATATTCTGCCACCGATTTCTTTCGTCCGTATCATATTGCAGGAGGCTGTCGCTAAAATATCTGAAATACCATTGGTCTAAGGAAGATAGGAACCTTGAATTCTGCTAGCGCTGCGGTATCCGCTTCAGGACCTTTCCCCACGTGTCTAGCATGCAGAGTGGGGGAAAAGCAGAAATATTTTCACGACTTAATGCCCTGCTAGCCCATTCTTGACCCATGACATGCCGTGCGAAGTTCAGCTCTGTTATCCGTCCAAAAATATACTGTTTTGTGATTTCCACCATAGCCTTTCCTAGACATTGTTGCATTAAATGCGTTTTCCATCTATTTTGCGGACTGGTTTGCCATTTCCACCGCCGTGTCTTTTTGGGTTCGTTCATCAAGCATAATTGTTAGGATATCACAATCGAATGTGTCTGTCATCCTTGCTTCTTCCGGGTGGCCCTTCTTAGGTCACAAATTATGGCCACTGTATGTGTGGTAGTTGCTAACTTGTCCTTTGGTTCCTTTATCCAATCTGTCGTTCAGAAACGTGAGATCGAACTCGCACCTCACTTCATGTACATAGGTACTCTCCATACCCGAGTTGAGACACGTTTAAAACTGCAAGAGCGTCCATAAGGGATTTTTCCTTCGGTAAGGTTTGGCTGCATCTCCACCGAGTTGTCGATGCATTGAAATTTGCAGCTATTACCACCGTTTCAAGAGGTAGTAAGTGAATTGCAGTACTCCGAGATGCTCACACAGCAAGTGAGAAAATCATTTGATCGACTCTCAAGTTGGGAGTCACAATGGTTAGTATTTCCGGTACACAAATCATAAGAGCAATAGGTGTCATTACCACGGGATCTAAAGATTATGTTGGAGTGTTGTAGCATATTGCGATGGTCACGCAAGCGGCATCAAATCAGTGATATGTGATAGAAAATGAGTTGGTTTCAAAGGGAGTTGGAAATCCCATATGAGACTTAAAGAGATATCGTCTCCTTTGCGCAAGAAACAACAAATATGATAATCACACTGACACTCACACTCCCAAGCATGACGCACACGCAAACGAAGGAGCATATTTATTTAGAGTATTTTCTCTTCCCAGCAGGAAAAATAGGACTTCTGGTTATGATTGAAATCACAAAATCTGGCACACATTTCTTACATTAGGTCAGACACATAGAATCGTTCCACATCGTGCATCTGCCTATGTTCAAATAATGCCTTCCTTTCGTAAACGATAAGCGTTAAAAGGAGTGCTTCAGGGCACTTGTGCGCTTCTTTGGTAGCAAATTTTTCTGCTGGGCAGCTCTCGGTGGGTTTGGGTGTGTGTTTTTGTGTTCAACAAAATTCAGCCTACAAATTATCATCAAAACACACAGCAACAGCAACAGCGGCAATGGCAACGGCAACGGCAACGGCAACGGCAACGACAACGGCAATGGCAACAGCAACAGCAACAGCAACGGAACGGCAACATTTCTCTACGTATGCAAATTATACGTGTTAAGCCGCTAAACGTCTTAAAAATTATTAACGAAAACTACCAAAATAAAAAAGATCAAATTTGAATTTGAATATGTTTCTAACCGCAGCGTGGGTGTTGGTGAATTGCGAAAGATGTGTAGGAAGTGTGTTCGTGTGTTAGACACGGCATGTGCCTGGCCTGTGCCTAAAGCCAGCAGCCAGCAGACAGCAGTCAGCAGCCAGCATACCGGCTGACTGGCGGCTAAGCACATTGGCTATGGCGCATCATCCAAATTCAATAGGATACAATGAGCGTATAGGGGTGTGTGTGTGTATGTGTCCATATATGTAAACGCATGCACAGACGCTCATACAAACATGTCTACATGCGTTTGCTCCGTATCGGGCAAGGTGAGGCACGGTGGGACAAGGTGAGGTAGAAGGTAGACGAGAACGTTCACATATTACGTTCAGTTGACATTCAGCGCTTAGAAAACGGTTTTCGCAGCGTTTGAAGTCGCGCTTGCTTACAATTAGCCAAGTCCGATGTAAGTTGTGGTTATATACTAAAATGTTCATAGTAGAAAAAATGCTAATTTCCGCTGACATGCCTTAGTTGGCTAATTACAAAGGTTGGCTCACTAGCTATCTGGCTGGCGAACTGGTAAACTGAAACTGGTATTTATGTCGTTGTCGTAATGGAATTGTAAAGAATTTAATTTCTGTTGTAGCTGCTGCTGCTGCTAATGCTCATATTACTAAGACACTGCCACCAAAGATTGACAAGGCATAGCAGGCTTGTCATGTTTCTAAATATTTATTATATTGATGCCCAACTGTGTTGGACTGTCTTCTCCTCTTCCATCCGTTTTAGCATGTTCGTTACAGAAAACTTTGCAGACAGAAATTATCAATTGTTTGAAGAGTCAGTGGACCATCCTGATAATATTCGTACATAAGTATGGGCATACATATGTACATACATGTGTATGTAAGAATGTATATACACACATTATTTATATACATACATATGCACATATGTACATACATAACCCATATGTATTTATTTTCAAACTAAACGGACTGTAGGGCATTGGACTATCCCCAGTAATTAAAAATTCAAGGGAATTTAGGTAGCTGTGGACAGCTGTGGACATCCATGATGGAAATTTCTCTCTATATCTAGGAAAAGCCTTCTCTCCCTCTCTCACTTTTCACTTTTTTCAGCTACTATTGCTTTTGTTTTCTTTAGTTTTAAGCTAAGTAAGTAAATATTGGTTTATCTGAATGAAATGTTAAATAAAATAATGATTGTTAAATCACAGGTATTTCCTCTATGGGTAATGGACAAGGAGGTTAGAGAAGAGCAGTCAAAAATCCCCTTATTTCCCATACAATTTGCACAAATTGAATGATTAAAAATATGGCATTTGATAATGACGATGCCGGTAGCCCAAGCTTGCCATTCTTCCATCCGGAAAAATTTTTCTAAACAGTATAATAAATAACTACGATTGTGCTTTTGCTCTACTCTTTAAGTAGTGTCTATATTTCACTCTACAATGTATATGTATATACCGGTAACCAAGTGTCGAATCACATCATCCGTGTCCAGATGATTCGCCAGAGAAATTGGCTATTTACATGTCATACTATTCAATGACGGATAATAAGATTCCTTCCAATTACCATTTCTGAAAAATACTTCTCTTAACTGTTGCCTGAATCTGGATTGTACTTTATTTCTTTTTAATTGTCTTGCTTTTACTCACATATACACTTCCCCTAGAGTAGTCCTTTCAAGCTACATAATATACATACGAGTATGCAATTAAAAAAATGCCAGATGCCATGAAAAAATTGGCAAATCGTTTAAAATTCATTGAGAAGACAATGAACGGATCTCTCCTGAAGAGAGAAATACGATTGTATTAATATGTAAATGTATCAATTATGATATAAAATTCAATATGTATCCTTGCCCACATGGAGACTATAGTCATATGCACTGAAGGCTGTTTAACCAGCTGCGTGCGGACGAGTAAGCAAAGAGTATTTACGTATAGAGTTTCCGTCACTCTCTTTGGCAAAAGAGAGGAATCGAATTGTAAGGAAATCGCCTTGGAACCGTTAACAGATGTTAAACATAACATTAATCTGCTAAAAACGATTCATAATATATTCAAAGTAAATTTTATATGAGTCTAAGAAGGAATGGTTTTTATTGTCATAATAGGAAAATTAAGAAATGCAGATTTAATAGTCTTATTATTTATTAATTATTAGTATATGGATAACATAAAAATTAATACAATTTAGATTAATAATACATTAATATCAAATCTAAGCAATATTATTTGTTCATGGCTATCGCTAGTCGGTTAAAAAATGTTAGAGTGAACATTTCCACTGCTAAAACGAAGCATATTCATAGTAAATTTAATTTGAAATTTCTAAGAATTTAATTTCAAACAAAAATTTGTGAAAATTACAAAAATATTTTAATTGATATTAAAATTAATGCACTTTACAATATATATATATATTTTTAAAATTTCTTTGTAAATATTAATACTACTATATGTAAGTTAATTGCATTTCAATAATTTCATTTACGTAGGTAGGCATGTATATTTCTATAACTAAATTAGTAAAAAAAAGAAAAAATTGGTGTATAAAATTAATAAACAATAATATGTATTTAATTATTTTTTTTCTTTATCCCCAAAAAAGCCACCATCGAATTGCACAGCAAAACTTCATGGCTGCACCAACAGAAGTAGGGTTGCCAGACGTACTGTTTTTCGCAGTACACGTACTGTTTTTTTTCAAATGTACTGTTTTCTGCATAGCACCTAAAACAGTACCAAAAAGTACTGTTTTTTACTCTTTGTACTGTTTTTTGTACTGTTTTTTGTACTAATGTCAACTTCGGCTGCAAAAAAAGCGTCTTTGTTGAGCTTAAAAAATGTAACCCAGATATCATAGGTGTTGGATGTTTGTGTCACAACGAGATGGCTTAGTTTAAACCCTGCAGTGGAACGATTATTGAAAAACTATGCACCCATAAAAACATATTTTCTTTCCAAAGATGATTGTTCAGCCGTTTTAAGGGAATTTTTTGAGTCTGAAAGTTCCGAAGCTTATTTAGGATTTATACACAATATTGGAGTTGCATTATCATCGTCTATAAAAAAATTGGAGGAGGATACCCTTGTTATCGTAGATATGTTCAAAATAGTTATACAGCTTCGCGACAAATTTGAGCAACAAAAGAGCGAGAAGTTTTATGGTTACTTAGCTGAAACCGTCTGCAGAAATTGTGATGATCCACAGGAAATATCATTGTTTAAAAGACAAGCCGAAGCAGTTCTCTCATACATAATAACATACATGTATGTAATTTCTTATGTTTAAATATGTTTACTGGAATAAAATGTTATGTTTTTATTAAAAGAAAATGTACTGTTTTTTTTTTAATTGTACTGTTTTTTTTTTGTTGATGTACTGTTTTACCAAATTTTAATTCTGGCAACCCTAAACAGAAGACTAAAAGTTATTTTTTGCGGAATGTTGTGTACAGAATTATAGAAATTTTAGTTAATTCAGAATTGCACCAGAAATTTTATAAATTTTTGGTTTGAAATTAAATATTTTCAAATTTCTTATTAAATTCTTTGTAAATATGCCGCTGTTATAATCATTTTTAGCAGAAAAATGTTACATTTTGACAGCAGGTCCACGGCGATGCCATGCGTTGCTTGTCCCCTGTTTTCTAAAGAGCGATTTTCACAGTCTTGTTGTATATTGTCTTTGGAGTAAGTTCCCAGGAAAAATTTTGAGAGATTTCCGCTGGGGAGTGCAAAGAGATTATTGATATTGATTGATATTGTCATAGATATTTGATTGTAAAACTCTTTTGCTCTCACCAGCAATTGCGTACTGCTTTTGACATCAAGCTTCTTGTGCATGGAAGCTACATTCCTTCTCTTCTGCTCTCACTGTATAATTGAAAATTGAACGTTTCTATTTGCTCAGTGGTAGCAAAGAATATCTAGTAAACCAAGGTCGGCAGAATGCTTGTTCTATAGCGACAGAGTGCGCCTACTTATTATGGATATACTTTGGCGGTAGTCAGTGCTGGAAGGGGCCTGAAAATTGAGTTTTCATTGGAGTAATCTATTTGGATTCTCATGTCAGTTGAGAAGGCGCACTCCCAAAAGATGTTAAAGAGAGTACTCCTCTGCCAATGGCATACATACGTAAAAAGAGGCCAAAAGGCGTATTCCCTTTGTGCTCCGCAAGAAAATTAAAAGGATTTCTCTCAGACAAAACAGCTTTTTCTCTCAGGAAAAAACAACTTTTTCGCTTTGTACTCCCATCCAATTACTTGGCTATGTAATAATGAGGCCAAAAGGAGTACTCTAGGGAGCAATGAAATCTCCCCTTGGAGACTACGCGCACAACTCCGAAGGACGATCCCCATTTCTGCTGGGTTGGGTCGATTTTGGGCTACATACATATGTACATACAAAAAGTATGAAAATACAGAGCAGGATTCCAGAATGAACCCACGCACGCAGTACCATGTGTGAGTGTGTGTGAGCGTGTGTTTCGTGTGTGACTAACCATAACTTGACAAAGAGTGAGGAAGATACGTAGGCACAGATTCGAATCAAAGCAAATCAAATCAAATCATTCCAAAGACCATCATCGACAAACAGAGGCAGCGTTTAGACGGACGCACATACAGCCTGCCGAATGGAAAGAGCGGCTGACGGATAGATGCAGTACTTGTTGTTCTGTTCAAAAATAAAATGTAAGATGCTCATGCATAAAACTTAAGATGTAAACGATTATGTTGGCGTGGTTGACGACGGGGACTGTGGTACACACACTAACACACAAGCACATAGCCACATAGCAACCTAGCCACATAGCCTCACCAACAACCTATGGAAGCAGCATGGCAAGGCAGGCAGCAATAGCAGAAGCAGCAGCAGAAACCAACATAACAAAGTATGTAAGTAGAATGAGCATGAAAACCGCATTAAAGATCAGCGTCATAATCTAAGCAACCAGCCACAGAGCCAGCACGCCAGTGAGCCAGCCAGTGAAGCAACCAAGAGTAGCAAAGCAAAAGAAACTGACTGAACGAACAGACTTAATATGGCGAACCAGTTGTGGGGATGCCAAAAAAGAAAAATACAGCAGCAGCTGTAACGCGTGCTAAACAAGTCCAAACACAACAGGCCAATACAAATGATAGATGACGGACATTTTAGACATTGGGCACTTAACTCACTCGGATTGTTGGTGTTGGCTGTTGTTCGGTTCAGTTGGTTCGATCGAGTGGCTTGCTAGTTGCTGAATGCTGGCTGCTGGAAGATCCGAGTATAATCTTCGTACACACCAGCACACCACACCACACCACACCACACCATACCACACCATACCACACCATGTCATACCATACCATACCACACCATACCATACCATATCATACCATGCCACACCACACCACACCACACCACACCACACCACACAACACCACACAAACACGGCAACACATTCACACACACACACACACACACACACACACACACGTGCTCTCATACAGTCAGACCGGCAGCCGAACTGAAAGCAGGCTGAAAAGTTGCGATTGCGATGTTCTGCAGATATAAAAGACATTGAGAAATCGTTTTTCTTTTCAGTGGATTTTTATTTGATGATAATAAATATATTTTTTTTCTGCTTTTGAAGAGCGGACTCATACACATACCCGAATTGGAACCAGAACACGAACCCAAGCCCCAAGCCCAAAGCCCAAGCACTCACTCACTTACACAAACAAACAAACACACATACGCACACACGCACGCACAGTGCTTTCAAAATAAAAATTCAAATTTTTTCTTCAGTTTAAGAGAAGAGGAAGCAGGAATTCAGTGTGCGATGGCTGGCTGGTTGCCTTATTGAATGTTATTTACGGCGAAATAATTCAAATTAAGCGCGCTGTGCGCATGCGTACGCGGCTGGATAACGCATTCAAGCCGAGCCAAACGAAACCAAACCAAGCCAAGCGAGCAGTTTTGTGGTTTTGCTTTATTTGCTTTTTGTTTTGTTTTGTTGCTTTGTTTTTGGGCTTTTGTTAAACGTTTGTTTGCTGTTGGCAGTAACAGAAAAAGGTGGGTTGAGGTCGAGTTACTACAATTTTTTTTTTGGTTTTTTTATTATGTATTATTATTATTTTTTATATTATGTTTTATTCTAAGTTTAGTACCTTTTTTCTTTTTTTTCTTAATTTGGCTCGGTTTGCTTAATGATGCTCTTCAAATTTTTTGTTCGGGACACTTACAAACATGCAGACACGTTCGTTCATACTAGGTATCGATTGTAATTCATTTCTGTTGCTGCCTGCTTCTGTTGTTGTTTGTGTTGTTGTTATCGTTGGCTGTGCTTTTCTTTAAATTTGATGTATTGTCTCCTCTGACATAAAATAAGATAATGGTACATACTCGTACTTTGAGTAGTCGTTGTTTAATACCTCTGATGCTGATACTGCTGCTGTTGCTGGTACTGCGTAGATGGGGCACATTTTCTTGTGGTAGTGATATGCCTGATTGGAAGTGCTCCAGTTTCGTCAGCAACGCGCGGGTATTTCATGTATAGCGTACGAGCGTGGTTGTTTGACAAGTTGTGTTTTGTTAGTCAACCAGGCAGCGAATCCGTCAGTCGATATGATTTGGAGCAACGTGTCGTATCCAACAGAGATTTTATAAGTCATCCACGTGCCATGAAACCTCCCTTCAATATACTCGTTACGCATGTATAATTGCGCTTGAAAACCAAACCAATATGCTTAACAGTATGGCTTTAGGAAAATATGAAATTTTATATTGAATTTAATGAAAATTTTCGGAGAGAAAGTAATTTTGAACTAATTTCAGTAAATTGTAATTTCCAACATATTCTCTCAAGTACATACATAAGTACTCGTAGACACTTGTACAGGCTCAGTTGATTGAGAGGCAACAGTACCAACAGAACCACATCACATAAAGGGACAGATTGTGTTAGTGGGATGAACCGAACAACATGTTGGTGGATGTAGTGTGCAGCATGTACCATAGATATAAGCTTCATCGATGCACAAATAACCAGAAGCGACAGACAGAAAAGCCAAGGTGACCGCCGGTGTCGCATCCGAAAGAAGACAGAATGCTAAGGAAGGCGCTTCAAAATCAGAAATACCGCCACAGGAGTGGTTTGTTTAAAGTACGCGGAGTTGGGCAATTGCAGTCAGTTCAATTCCAAATCCAACCCAATTCCAAGTAATGGTAACTGCAATTTGATATTTTCAAATCCTTCTGCATGGACTTAATCAATCGTTTCTATTTTCCTACAAAGAAGCCCACGAGCAAATCCTGCGCACGGCCCTGCAAAGAATTGTACTTTTAAAAATCATAAAAATATATGCCAGTTGCAAGAAATTAAAAAAAAAAACATTTTGTATAGAATTGATATTTTTATGAAATTTTCCATTACCAATTGTAATTGAATTGCCTTTTTTCCTCAATTATCTTATCTAGTTTGAGAATGTTAATAGGAAATTACAATTCCTTGTAATAGAAAGGAACATTGTATACAATTCCATTATGAATTGTAATTCATTCTATGGAATTTGTTTCCTCTTCCATTACTAATTACAACTCCTGGCCATTTTTAATCAATTCCTAAATTTTTGTAGAAAATTGTAATTCCTTTCTATAGAATTAAAGTTGTATGACTTTAATTAGTAATTGCAATTTCTCTTAATGGAATTAAAATATTTTCTAATTTCAAATCCATTTCCCATAATTACTTGGAAATGTAATTATTGTTGGATTTAATTTCATCAATCATTTAGTTTCCGCTCTAAAAGTGCGGCAAAAAAATGTACATCGCAAAGAAATACGTTAAAGCAAGGATCGCCTGTTGAGGCAGATAGACGCATTATCCAATCGGTTACCACTCACATCCGCAACACACGCACATTTGCGACCACTATGTAAATTTAGAAATTCCTAATTAAATCCTTCAAGGCTTGGCGTATGTTAACTCAACTTGCCAAAGAATAAAAGTGGGAGAAATGGATAAAAATTCTTACACTATATTTGCATTTAAAAGATCCTCATGCTCTTTTAATGAACAAGAACAGCGTAGTACGACGCCAATTGTTTGCAAACGTCATCGCCTTACGTAAAACTTCCTTCATTATGAACGGATGGACCCCTTCGGCCTCAGTTGCATGAGCATATTTTCGGTGCCTTTAGCTTCGGCTGGAGCCCCATGCCCTATGTATATGAAGACGTCATTAGGAAAATGGTGTACAACATTATTGGTACCAGCAGCAGAAGCGGACGCTGACGCAGAAACAGAAGCACCACCATCGCAACGCTGCTGCCACCGCACACTCTAACGCTCGTATGTCTTCATTTTGCAAGTAAGAAATTATTTATGGAAATTTTTCATAAGTGTGTAGATAGATACACACACACACACTCACACACAGATATACTCCCATGCCCAGTTGGAAATGGATGGATCCGTCTTCGAAGATGGCCTCAAAAATAACTGTCTTGCAAGACGGCGGGACATATTTCAATAGTGGCTGTTGAAGACCATTTCATATAAATTAATCGACTTGCAAGGCAATTGGCTGAAAAGTCTTCATCGGAATGTTGAATTTGTCTTGTTGACCGCATGTATGTATTATGTTTCTCATGCCTAGCAAATTGCTGGGCGCGAGTTGTTCATATTTATATTGTCTCCTCAATCTCTCTTTTTCACCCTAATTAGCTTCCCCTCTTTGATTTGTGTCAATTTAAAGTCAGAGGTAAATAATTACAATTTGACTATTCCGTAAGTGCGTATAAATATCTGTTCCAGTTGCGCAATATTTGAAGAGCGAAAGTACCCACAAATTTCCTTCACCTGTTGTAGGAAATTTTGTTGGACTTTGCTTTCGCCGATCCTACTTGCTTTTTTCATACGGAGTGGCCAAAATGTACTTATTTATCTATGAGTTAAGCGAAGCACTTAATACTTATTTCTATAGTACATACTTATATATGTATACTGAATATATGTTATATATTTGTGTATATCTAGCAATATAATCAACGACTTCAAAGTAGACACTGAAAGTGATTTATAATAATTCCGACTCATGCCGGGTGCATAGTATAAACAGAGAATACAGAGAAATGACTCTTGTTTTGCGCACAATAACACATGCGCAAAATTGTAGTAGTGTGGCTGATTTTTTTCGGAACCAATGATAAACAAACCTATCCATATAGCCAACTAATGATAAGCAAAGACATTTTTTTCCAAACGTCACAAAATTTGACGTTTATGTCGGTTCTCTGTGTTCTCTGGTATAAGCTCTCTCTTTTCTTTTTGTTTCTATATACTTGGTTTTAATATCGGAACGGGACTTGTGAAGCGTTAGCGTCGACGTTAGTGCCTCGTGGCAACGATTTTAATAAGAGTTTATTATGATATATTTAATCTCTCGGCTGTACAGCAGTGCGTTTATTCTATGGTCACAGCCAAGAGTGCGAATATTGCAGGGAGTTGCTATTCATATGAGTAATTGGTGTTCGAATCCGTCTTGGAAAATCCTGTCTTTGAAGTCGAAGTTTCCAACTGGGCGCAAATGTTTGTGTATTCATACACGTATGTAAATAAGCAGCAATTTTTTGTTTTAATGGTTTACACCTGTTTGAGTAAAAGTATTTTTAGCTGTGTTGCTGTCGCTCTTTGACTGTTTGACTGCTTCGCCGTTCGGTTCGTTAAGTGAACAAATTGAGAAGTGAAACCAATTTCACAAAACGGCACCGCTATTCTCTTGGAAGAGACGTATTTAATAGAAAATACTATTTAATAGAAGGCCTAAACCAACCCCACCCTATCCGCCCCTAGTCAAACGCACCATTCCTTGCTGACCGCTTCGGCGAGTGCGCGAAATGTAGCGCTTTGTTAATCCCAAAATTTCCCACTAACTAAATAAGCCATGGTAAAGTTGCGACTGCGATACAAATAAGTTGTATTTCGATCCACTTACTCGTAGAATTATGGTCAGCTCGAGCATAGAATTCTCAAGGTAATTTAATGATGCTCGGTGCACTTAACAAAGCCTTCTGTGCCTTTGTTGGTAGTTACGCGTTACTTTGGATTAATTTAGCGAGACTATGCAGAGTGGGGCAACGGATTATGTTGGAAGCACACAACCAGACACACAGTAATTATTGAGAAGCGTATGAACATAATTATGATTGTCAATCGGTATTAAATTCTACTGAGTAGGAGGAGCCATCAAGAATATCGTCGCATTTTAGGTATGTATGTGATTGTGTGCCTGTCTGTTGTCCTCACACCCAAGTAGGAAATGCTAACGTAAAGTTATTCATTACTCAAGGCTGACTAAGGAAGCTTTCGCTGCCCAATATGTGATATTACACGGATCAAGACCGGTAGACACATGAAGATGAAACCCTTTTACTTCCTTATGTTTCACAATGGCGCGGTTGGCTAATTCTGTGATTCAGCATATTTACTTATTTGAATTTCTCTTTCTAGTCTGCTGTGATATTAGCGGATTAGCCTAATTACCACCGCCATCTGGTCGTGGATCCATATTTTCTATCGTTCACTGCATTCTCGATATTTTTTTTTGTCACAAAGCTCCTTGGTGCGAACAGTTACATTTACGAGCCGATCTTTGGGTTTACATACACACATATTCCACCATAGGGAAGTACAGATGATTGCGTTTTCTCTGGTCACATATTCTTTTCCCTTTTATTGCTTTGATTGGTTTTTCTCTGATGTAGTTGCAATTTCTCTCAAATTGGCAAGTCAAGTACATGAGTGGCTCTTGAAGTCCACCCCTTCCACTGGCACCATGATAAGCGCTTTTGAGCCGTTATCCTTAAGTATAGGAAACCAATGACACATCTCTTGACATGTCATCTAATGCGTCAACATCGATGGCAACGTCTGTGTGGATATTTCCAGATCTGATATGTTTCTCAACCTACGTACATATTTATTTATCGTTAACATTTTCATTTTACACCGTGTCACAATAGAAACACATAGACTCGCATTTTCTACTATTCGCCAGCATGTGCCGCAGCGTTCAACTGAGAACCGTGCGACGTAGCGGCTGCTTCTATGCTCACACTCGCACATACACTCGTACTAGTCGCTATGGAGCCATGTCGATTGACAGAGGAAGTGCTTCCGGTCTCGTAAATGAAAACATTTTTTTTATTTGTGAATAGATTGCGTTACGCATATTAAGTGGGAGAGCGCTCACAGCAACAACGGAGCTAAAAAAAATTGAATTTATGAAAAAATAATAAATATAATATTACTATGTGTTAATAAGTTGCCTATGCACGAGCGAACGCGTATGTGTGCGTGAGCGTGTGCGTGTGCGTGTGCATGTGCGTGTGTGGGTGTGTTCGTATGTGGTACATACGAGTATTATTAGATTAATGCGATTTGTATTTAGTTTTACAAATTAATTGTATTCGATGATCTTATTTGGTATTCATTGAGCATATGTGCGCGCCGGCACTGAGGGCTTCGGCGTAACTTGACTTGGCAACTGTGCAAACACTCACATCCCCAACCACATCCAAACGAGCAACTATCAGCCACGTCCATTGTGAATGCGCGCCGTTTGCATTTGATTATAAATTTGCGTATTTACATACATATTTATAATTGCTGTTTTTTTATTTTTTCATATCGAGATTCCAATTTCCTACTGAAAGAAGTAACTAAAATAAAAATTGAGTGAGGTTATTAAAATAATGTAAATGAAAATATAAACTAAATTACAAAAATGTATTTTTTAAAGTAAATAACGCAACTATTACACATCTTATTGCCGCTAAGATGTGCCTTCACAAGTGGCAAAACGACCTCTTTCCCCAATTTGAATGGCCCTGACAGTTTTCTATTAAAACGCTCAAGCACTTATAAGAATCACTTGAAACTCTTATAAAGCTTCGTTGCAGTTTGCGCAAATTTATAAAGTTATGTCAGGCATTCCAGTATCCAGCATTGAATATGCTTGTCTACCCCTTCTTCAGGATATGTATGAACTCAACTGAGTTACACAATTACTCCTACAAAGGCAATCTGACTGTAAGTGCAATATTTTCCCATGCATAATATTAATATGCTTATTACCCAGCGCCTTCGCACATTTGCATCTGGTGGCTCCTTAACCATACGAGTATTTATGTGGCTATTATGGATAAAATGTGAAGTGAGCGCGGTGGTGTATGTGCCAAAATCTCGCACCTAATCTTATTATAACTACATACTGATTTTACATTGCGTTATGCAAACATATTAAATTCGCTACCAAGGAAGACGCGCCACATTAGAGGAATTAATGAAGGAGCAAATTGCTCAAGGAAACACATGCTGATCAAAACAGGATGACAGATATCAAAGGAATGAATATTCACAATTAATTTCCCAACAATTGAATTGGTGATATTCTTGAGTGCATCCTATGCAACTGCAGAGCGAAGCTGCTGCACAGGCGTTCACCGTCTAAGCGGTAACTATACTCGGTTTGGATGGTCAGTGGGTGTGCAGTGCTCCATCCGTGGTATCACAATGGGCCACTATTAGTGCCTAAGTGTGCTTCTCGCTGCCACTCCAAGCTAATCTAACCTAACAAAGCGAAGCTTCCCAAAACAGAGTGTTCAGCAACTTCCTACAGTCATCTGGTTTTTAATTAATTAGTTCAATTTCGGCAAAAGTCGATACTTGTCCAAGGCAAATGGAAAAGTAGCACACAAGAATATTTACGTGCGAAGATAGAGCATATCAAGCCTTACTAGCAAAATAATCGGGACATACTTACACATGTAAGCCCGTATATTGAATGGCCACTCGTGTCTAGACGAATATGCTCAGTCCGAGCAGCAAATTTAGGTACTGAAAAATAACAGGTCATCGTTTTAAGTAGTGTTTAGGGGAAAAACATATATAATACTTGTAATTTCAACAGAACTGGCACAATGAGTATCATGGAGGAAGTTCAACTAGTATCGTGGGAACAGTTCTCGCCTAGTCCGAAACCTATTAATAATTATATAAACCTTCACACTAAGACTTGTTTCTTAACTTCATCAACTAATACGAGTATGTAATGTAGGAATTTTGAGTTCAGTCAAAATTGTTGTATAAAGGGTGTATTCGACACGGCTGAAGGTATCTCACCATTTAATCGTTAGTTCGAGCCATTGAAAATTGTTTGACAAATAAGGCTGTTATGTTAGTTCCGCACAGGGTGAGTTGTGTAGACAAGCAAACTGAGTGCCCTTCATATATTCACTGATGTTATTAAGCATTCTTCTTGTCGATTGATGACATCTCCTCCAGATAGAGTTGTAAGTCAATTCTAAAGTATTTCCGTGATTCAATTCGACAATTTGCGATCTCTCCACAACCAACCGCCACTTAATCACCACGAAATGCATCAGACAAAATAAACGCAGTTGGAAAAACAAAATCAAAAAGGAACGACAGAAACAATCTCAACGTTTAATGACCTTAAAGGACGAAGCAAAAGCAAAAGTGGAAGCAGAAGCCGAAGCTTTAGTTGAAGCAGAGATTTATTAAAAGACATGTGGCAAAAGGCAGCACAGCTAATTTATCCAAGAATTCGTGTCATAAAAATTGCACTCTGTTTGGGTGTTGTCGTAGTCACATGCACAGGCAAGCACAGGCAGAGCCAGAACTACACTCAGAACCAGAGGTAGAGGAACAGATACAGTCACAGTCACAACACATGGTGGCAGTAAACCCCTGCTGCCGGTAGTGGTCCATTCCAGCAACGGCTGTGTCCGAGGCTGAAGGTAACTCTGGCTATGCAAGACTGATATGACATTCCAATCATATCGCTTGGGCGATGTGTTTTTGACAAATAAACTAACTGTACAGAGTAAAGGCCTTGGTAAGGTGACCACTTTTCGCTGTTCGGCAAGCATAGAAGTAAATCGGCGAGAAAACTGCGGGGCATGGTACGAGTAACACGATTTGCTGTTTCGCACTTGAATGACCAAATTTACTACTTTATGCCGTTATTCTTAGCCCCATTAAATACATACATATATTGTTCTTGCATTGTCCTTTTCGAAGAGGACATTAAACAAGTATGTACGTGCAATTCTAACGAAATTTTAAAATATTAGAACGCAAATGAGTTCGGTTGTTTTAGTTGTAGTTACTCTTTGAAGGCATCCAGATAAACACTTCTTTACTCTTCAAGCGAGTGTTGCATCTGGAATGAAAGTTTATATTCTATATTGTGTAAGGAGTCTAACACAGTGGATTAAAGTTAATGGAACTTTATTACAAATTATCATCTTGCCATTATTTTATCTACATACTTACTAATGGCTGAAAGCAATGGCCACACCGTTTAAACTTTAAAGAATAACGCGACTGACTCTCATCCAATAGTGAACACACTCTCCCACCTCTGAAGAGCATAGATTTTCGCTCCATTTTAAAACTCAGGCTGCGAATATAATTATATAAACTTTGTGCTTGCAGCTACATTCCTTCAAGCGCTCTTCCATATCTGTTGGTTTCCTCTGGCTTTATTCGGTGACGTCATCGTTTTGAACGTTTGCTTTATTTCTTGCTAATAAAGGGTTTTCCAATATGGACGGGTAGATTTTGACAGTTCATGGCGGGCATGTTGTTTTATTTGTTGTTAATTTTTCTGTTTTTTATTTTTCAATCAGTAAAGACAATTCACCACGGCAAGTGACAGCGTCGAGCAGCACGTGCAAACGATAAAACGGATCAACGGATACAAATTGGAAGCGGAAACCGATTTCAGCGAAAAAATCATCTTCAGCGAAGAGGAACATTCTTGGATGAACGGGTACGTCAACAAGTAAAATTGCCAGATTTGGGACGATGCCAATCCTCACGGGGTCACCAAATGACAATACATCCACAGAAAGTCACTGTTTGGTGTGGATTGTGGGTCGGCGGCATCATCGGTCCGTACTTCGAAAACGATGGCATTGCCATCAACATCAACCGAGAGCACTACCGATTGATGATAACCAATTTCGTTTGACCCAAATTGGATAATATGGATGTGACCGACACAGCTGATGCCACAATTGAATTCTGCACGAGCGATTTGAGGTCGTGGTTATCTCACGCAGAGGCGACTTCAACTGGCCACCGAGAACCATTACCAACTTATTGAAAATACCGACTTCACTAAGTTTTCTCGATGTGATGCCATACAAGTTTTCAAATTCTTGAATGAGTTTAGGGCAGGGAACTTAACTCGTTAGTTATGTATGTATACAAACATATGTATGTATATCTATATAGTTCCCCTTCTCACTAGATACTAGAGGAGGGTGTTTATTTACCAAAACAGAATGATAGGTATCAAAGGTATTCAAGCAATATTCACAACTAATTTCCCACTAATTGAATTTGAGATACTCTTGAGTTCATCCTATGCCATTGCACATTAAATGAACTACAGAGCAAAGTTTCCCAAAACAGAAAGTGCAGCAAACTTCCTACAGTCATCTTCTTTTCAAATAATTCAATTTGGTCATGAGACAATACCAAGGCAATACCATCCAAGGCAAATTGAAAGGTAGCACACAAGTATATTTACGTGCGTAGATAGAGCATATCAAGCCTTACTAGCAAAATAATCGGGACATACTTACACATTGATTGAGGTGCTATAGAATAATAAGTGAACGTCTTAGGAGTCTTTATCAGGGAACATGTTATATAATACTTGTATTCCAACAGAACTGGTACTGAAGTATTTAGTTACGAGTACATTCTCGTCTATTCCCAAAATATACCAGAGGAGGGTCTTGTGGCATAATCAGCAACTGAACCCGGTAACCAATCACCAACTAAAAACTTACTAACGTATTCGCTTTGTGCGCGGGTATCCATTGTTCAACTCAATTGGAATGATCTACACTGGCTCCATTGTTGTCTTCAACGTAGTCGATGTCGTCGTCGTTCGTTAGTGTGCATGTGCTACTGGCTTTGTGTGCATTGGGCTACCGTGCTACGCACGCGTCGTCGCAGCAATCGCGCACATTTCAATTGAAAATAAAAAAGAAATCCAACCCAACAGAACTAACAAAACACAAACTTGTTTTTCGTTCTTCTCACACCCTACACAAATAACTGCTGGCGGGCCGCTTGGTCACACTTTGTCCTTCGTCCAGTGTTTTTTAATGTGGTCTCAATCAGAATACCCAAATCTCAAAGATATTCTACGGTGTGATAAAGTGTCCTTAAGGTTAAAAGACATTATTTTTTTGATTACTCCCTGGAATGGAACAATTGCTTCAGATCACACAATCCAAACTTTAGATTCTATAGGAGAGATACATATATGAAATTATTTGTAGCATTTATGATTTTGTTGTTAAGATTAAGTTTGTAATGAAGACGGGAACCAGTCACTAAGCCACTGCGGCCAAATAGACCTATTGTGATACATTCTATATTTACAAATACTCCCCAAGTCTAGTATTCATTACGAATTCAGAGATTTCTTTAGGAGATTTGTCCGCAATATCTGACGGTTCTAGGAAATGGTTATCTAAGTAACGAAGCCGGGTCCATATGAGACCATTACTGTGACAAAGCAGATGCTCAGCTGTTTCCTCTTCTTTGTTATATAATCTACAGAGGTAATATTCCTTATATTGTATAGGTGTTTCATTACTATATAGTGCCCAGGCAAAAGTCCCGTGACAATGCGAATACCTGACCGAGACAAGCTCAGTATTTCAGTGGTTCTCTTGAAAGAATGGAATGGCATGAAAGTTTTAGGTACACTAATATCTTTTGTTCCCATCCCATATTGGTGCGATTTTTTTCCTAGCCATTCCTTAATTTCGTATTTTGTGGAGCTCCAAAGTAAGCCACAGTAAAGGTACTGGCTGCCGCTTTTCTAGCGAGCTTATCTGGCTCTTCGTTCCCCACGCGCCCACTATGCCCTGGCACCCGTATCAGATGTACTCTGATTTTGGTATTCTAGTCTCTTCAATAGAAGTAGGCAATCCCAAACTTGTTTGTGCTTGCACCGCATCCTCACTGTCTGAGTGAATATAGATGTGAAAATTTGTGGTATCACTTTCTAGTTCTTCTCTTAAACAAAGGTCTATTGCACACATTTCAGCTTGAAACAGTGAGTTCTCTTGTCCCATTGCATAATGCATCTTCTAGGTCGTTCGCCAAATACTCCTTACACCTTCATCCATTTTAGAGCCGTCTGTGTACCATACATGAGGCATACATAGTTGCAGGTTCTGTTCCCAACTAACTCTATCAGGGAATGTGACCTTGAAGTCACGTTGGAAGTTATATCTGCTTTTGGTGAAATCGTTTAGGGTCGAAAAGTAGTTGCTCGGTCTTCTCTCTTCTCTAAATAGAGACCGGAAAATATGAGTCGAACCTTCTTCAGTTTCTATGATGAGCTTTGCCGCAAATTGTAAATCTTCTTTCTTAATAAAAAAATGAATCGGAGGAAGAATTATAAAGACCTCAAAGGCGGCAGACCTAGTAGACTTCGTAGCCGCTGTTACGTAGATACAGGCTAGTCTTTCTACTCTGTTAATCTTGGCCCGAGTTGTAACTTTGTCTAGCTTCTTGCACCAAACCGGTGCCGCATAGGCAATTATTGGTCTTATAAACACTGTGTACATTTTCGGATTTAGTGCCCAATTCCCCACAAAACTTTTGCTGGTCCACATTGTGGCCCTAGCCTTATTTATGGTTCTATTCCAGTGACTATTCCAAAGCAGCTTCTCTTCAAGTGTTATACCAAAATATTTAACTTCTCTCGAGAAAGCAATTTTTTCACCAGAAATGGAACGTTCTCTGAAGCTGTCCGTAAGCCTTTTCCTAGTGAAAATAACAATGCAGGTTTCTTTGGAGTTTACATTAAACCCCACCCCCTGCAGCAATTTGATACCAGATAAGTGCCCTCTAGAGTAGATCTGAAGTGGTGTCTTCAAATTTCCCATTGATAAGTACGACTATGTCGTCAGGATATACCTATACATCAAGCCTATTATTACTTAGTAACTGACGTAGTTCGTCAGCAACAATAGAGCATAAAAGTGGAGATAACATCCCACCCTGAGGACACCCCTTTATTTTTGTTGTTACTGCTAAGTTGGACACTACCGAGATCTGCAATTTTGTGACGGGAGATTGTCAAGTTAATTTAAGTTAATTGAAATTTCCGATCAACTAATTTACTGCAGTTCGGGAAGAAGGAGTTCAGGGGCATCTTTCCAATCGCCCGCATCGGAAGAATATACCAATATTACTGCTTGGGTTGAAATAACACATAAACTCCGATGGTGGGGTTCTGGGTTCTGAAAACTAAATTTATTGAATATGTCCGGGAAGACGAAAATGTATTTAGAGATCTTATAGGGATTCTCAAAAAAGTCATTCGCAAGGCTCATGAAACTTATTTAACTTAACGAAGTTGATCGAACCATTGAGTAATATCTCTGGGAGTGCCCGACCCCTGAGGACTAATGTATATATGATGACAGGCATTTTGGTGGAGATATGATTACAATGGTAGCAGCCACACTCCAAATGAATGCTTACCATAATTCCATGGACTGCCCATACTCTATTCGCTTGGAAGCGTGGAAGTGATCTGCAGTGCAGTTCGGGAGTGACCGAATTTAGCTGGTATGGGTATACTTGTTTGTTTGTTTTCTTGCTTCTTCAATTTCGGTTTGGTTATTCATTCTCCTGGACTTTTTGCTCCGTCTGCAAAAAGTTGCGCACAGATTCAATTCGTGCATGCGTTGAATGATTGCTGGTTCCTTCGTGCCTTCGTTCCTTCTGGTTTCTGGTGCTGTGAGTGGATGGAGCACTGGAGTGCTGTAGTTCTATAGTGCTGCAGTTACTTTTAGTTTTTCCTTTTTGTTGTTGTCGCTGTCGTTGTTGTCGTTGGTTTCTGTATAGCTTTGCTTTTTTTCATGGCGCGGTTTCTTACTAATTTTGACGTTTCTGCTTGTTTGCTGTTATCTGCTGGCATACAAACTGAAGTTGACTGCTCCTCATCAAACTCAACGCACGAACAGCAAACGAGCGAGCGCTTCAGCTGAAGTGTGCTTTTGCATTTATCAGCTTATTTTACGTTTACCCCATGTGGCAGATTCGATTCTAGAGGCTTCTGCTACAGACGTACATATGTACATGCGTGTGTTTGTGCGTCTATCCGTCTGTCTGTCTGCCTTCCTGTTAGATTGTCTTTTTGTATGTGTGTTTGTTTGTTTGTTTGTTTGTTTGTTAGCTTTCTTTTTTCATAAAAAAACTGGAGATATGAGTTTGCGACTTCTCACTTCTCGCCGTTAAATTGAAGACCAAGTTTATCATCTGCGGCTCAGAGCGCAGTGTATTGTTCTCTGCATGTTAAAAATTTGAATAAATAACGTTGTTGTTGGAGTACTGGCGAAGTGGCTGAATGACTGGCATGGTTGCCTCTTGCTTTTTATTTGCCGTGCCATTTGTTGGTATTTAACTACAAGCTGAAAGTGTAAACATTGTGACCTTGTGAAGGACATAAACTTGTTTCTCTTATCAGAGTAGAAGTGGAGTTGTTCTTTATTTTGTAGAATTTTCTTCTTGCTTCTCTTTAGTTGCTGCCAGGAGCAATTCATACCGTCCATTTCGAAGATCCATCCATATATTCATACATACACATATATACGAAATATGCCATCAGCATCCAACATCATTTAGGTTGGTCGATCTTACCCAAATGATTCGCACCAAAGATTGCTCTTCAATTTATAACACATTCATGAATGTGTTGTAAGATCTTCACAAACATTTGGGCATTTGTACATAAATATGTACATATGTATGTAATTATTGTAGTTTTTGGTATAGAACGTTCCGCTTCACTTGGCGGGCAGCAACCGTGCATGCTATCGGTTAAAATGTCGTCTTGAACACATGAGCGCTTGTCAGTTTATTTCAAGGTTCAAATTTGTGTGTATTTTCTACTTTCAAGTTCTCACTTCTTCAAATAACAAAAACATAAACAACATCACTATCAAGAGCAACAACAACATCATCATCTGCAACAACGTCAGCGCACAACTTCCACACATTAATATCACAAAATATCAGAACAACCAGTTTCCAATGTCTTTACTTATTATCGCAACTTTACTTTATTATCCCAAAAGTTATTATTATAATTTTGTGTTCATTGCGCTTATTTGCTGCTGTTGCAGTCATTTTCGTTGTTGCTGCTTTCTTAAATAGGATTTTTCTGTGATCTTGTTTATAGTGAGTAAAGAATTCTTTGGCTCCTTGATTCCACACCGGCAATAATGCTAGGAGTCTCCAAAACAGGACTTGAAATTGTATTGCTTTTGCAGCTGCATTTGCTCTTCTTTTATTGTTCTACCATATCACTAACAAAAAATAATATGTATCCACAAACTATCTGTTTGAACAACAATCTGGAGCCAACAAAAAAAAAATGTCTGTGGAAGTCAGCCAGTCAGCCAATTCAGGAAAGACATGTAAAGAAAGCTGAAGTGCAGTTAGACCTTTACCCTAAGGTAATTTTTCAACCTAGGTCCATACAAATAATTTGGGCGTCTGAATTAGAGCATAGTATTGTGTCCATATAACACAATAATAAACATTATTTTTGTACTCACGTTTGTCATACTGATGAATTCTATGTATGTATATGTAGGTTGGGGTGGAGGCTGAAATGTTATGCTTATTATGAGCACTAAGATTCAATATATAACTTTGAGCCGTTACAGCAAACGTTATTCCTAAATCTCTCGAATTATGCTTGCACATTAACGATGGCGTGGCATTCGAGTTAACTCGACCATTTTTGGTTTGCCATTTTATACTGGTGCTCTGATCCATCTTGTGAAATCTAGTCAATGATTCTTATATAGGGACCCGTGAATTGTGGGCGTTGGAATACCAGTATCCCATTTTGTGTACAGAGCCAATATTTATTACTACCACATTTTATTCATACGAGTATGTATAACAACATTAAGAGCATAGCTAGAGTAGTTTTCAGTGGGACCCCCAGACATGATAGTATAAGAGGGAGACGTGCCCTTTATCGTATCGACACAATTCTTGCGTATAGCTTTATAGCGTCAATGTTCTTATTCACAACAAATTACGTCCACAGATGTATAGGTTGTAAGTTTCAAATTCCGTATACCTTTCTAGTTATTCTCGCCTGGCGCTTGAAGCACAGTTATAATTGAAATCTGGTAAAAAAGTTTCGTTGTGGTCAGTTGCGTCCAGTAGGAGTGGATCAGTGGTTATACAACACCTGAGCGTATGCGTTCATCAAACAAAAAGTACAAGGACATTATTAAAACTTCCCAATTTGCGTCCTTTTTATATGGTAGGTCATGTTTTTTGTGATGAGCCTTATCTACATAAATAAAGTGATTTCGTTGTTGACTCACACACCGAAAGTGTTGCATTCGTTTCTGCTGATGCTGATTTATTTTACTAAAATGTGACATTTTTTCCACTTGTAATTTATGCAATTTAATTAAAACGCTCAATAAACAAGGTTACTTAAGCGCACTGGTGCAACAATGATTCGGGCAGGACGTCCCCCACCTGATGTGGAAGTCAATAACAGGACGAAGCATGAAATGAGGTCCACTGTTTTCAACTTGCTTCAGTGTGTCGCATTGATTGTGCACCACCAAGTGTGGATACTTTAAAGAAAACATTTAAATTGAAATGTTCATATAAATATGAAAATTTGCTGTTGCTGACAGGAATAAAGGAGCTGCTACCATGTTAAGGTGACTATTTTGCTGACTGAACTGTTGTCACTTACTGTCTAGGGACTTAATATTAATCCTGTTTCTCAGTTTCATATCTGCAGTCGTTTATTCAGGATATTTATGACAGAGACAAAAAAAAAACAACAAATACGTGTGAAACTGGTCAAGTGGGCCACAGCCACTTTGTCTGAGAATGCTTTTATGTTATCCCAGATTAACTAGCAATTAGGCACCTATTGTTCCCCATGTAGAATAAGGCAAGGTTAGCAGCAGTCGTGCCACTTCGTAAAACTGAACATTTCGAAATTACGGCAATTCAAAAGTTATTAAATTTAATTAAAAGTGAAGCAAGCCATGCAAAAATATCATAAATGGAGACGCAGCTACCTACAATTGGCATGAGTATAGACCGATACATATAAGCCAGAGTGTTCCCTTCACTTTGTAATTAAAACATGACAGCTCTGTGCGTATTCTAAGGTGTTGAAAGGTGTGTTGTTATAGTATTTACTTTGGTTAGAATTTCTTCAATAGCAGTCCACATTAGAGGAGGCAGTACGTCCCTTTGAGGGCAACTTTGGTAGCTTTTATGTTCTGAGTTGACCCTCCTATTTCAAAACTTATCACTCGGCGTGTTAGCAAGTAGGAAATTCTCCACAAAGGAATCAACTGACTTATATTCTTCATAATCATTGAGAATTTGATGGCTGTAAAAGATGCGCTCATGATAGGTTAGGCCAGGGATATATCAAAATGGGGGGAGTCTTTGAGTCTTCTAATATAACTCTTAAGTTAACCGATTCGCTTGCGTGGAGCGATTCCTGGGATTTCCACTCAACAAAACCTCAATTGCACTTGTGAGTGTTCATAGTTGACGAATTTGTACAATATCCATATCTACGGGTATGTTTCGATTAATTGAGTAATATGCAGCTGTGGGGAATTTCCGCTGGCCAATGGGCTCGTAACGGTTGTGGCAATTCTCGCGTTTGGCTTTGGCAGTTATGTGCGTGGATGAATGTATAAGTTTATATGGATGGATCTCAGTATTTTGGTTCGTTTCTCACTATAGTTACTATTGTTATTGCTTTTGTTCAGAGTTTTCAGAGTTTTTATGGCTTTGCTGATTAAATCCAGTGTCCTTAAGCATTGCTAATGAGCACACTTGCCATGTATTCTTGCCACATTTGATTTTGAATTTTGCAAATTCTTTCTTTGCTTCGGTTGCCTCTCCCTTTTAACATTTTGCATTTTTCGTTTTTTTTCGTCATGTATGAATTCATATCTTTTTTCCGAAAATGTGATGTTTTTGGGTTTGATCCTGTTTTTGTTTTGTTCTTCTTTTTTCATTCTTGACTAATGCCCGCCTCTGAAGGAGATTTGCATGTTAAAAGAAATAAATAAACAGTTGCAAAACGATTATTTATAACCTTCAGATTAGGACGTCAGAATGGCTTCCAGTGACCATGTGTAATAATTTATGTTCCTGTTTAATTCTTTGTTGGTAGCTCCCTCCTTTCTCATTTCGCAAAGCTTGGTGTTCAGTGGGCTGAGTAGTTAATGGCACAAGTATTTGTTTGAAATTTGTCAGAAATGAAGCAGCGTATTGTGAAAAGTTTTACAGGATTCAGTGCAGAAATAATCAACAAAAGGATCCTGCTTCATTCCCACGTTTGAAGGCACGTACAGGAACTAGAATATTCACTGCGAGTGTGTTATGTCCTGAACTATGCATGTGCTATACAAATTACCCTGCTTAGGCTGGTGTTACACACGGCACATTCCTGAAACATTGTTGATCCTTTATATTGGAATTGAATCAGATTGGAGCTGACCTACAATCCAAACTATTCTCGTGTGACAACTCGTTGGCGCATATGGTGGACTCGCATTGTAAAAAATTCGGAATTTCGAAAAGCGTGTCTGACGCGTGAATACTTAACACTACCACCGAGCAATTCTTTTAACGAAATTTGTTGCACGAGTACTCATTTTGCAAACACTAAATTGTATGCCTCATTACATTACTAGATTAAGGCTCTCAAAGAACCATAGAACAGATGTCCATGGAGTAACATCGACCTTATATCCTTCTGTGAATTTCAATCTGCTCGCTGGGGGAAACAGATGTCAGCGCTTACTTGCTCACATTCGTGCAAGTGCATCGCTCGCACTTAAGTCTCTCACCTCTTCACCTCGTCACCACCAACAATATGCATTTGCATTTAGTGGCACATCCGTTAAGCAGCATTTAAGTGGTGCTGTGCGACAAGGGCTCGTCACACATACTCACTCGTCTGCATGCTTCGGTTGCACATACAACACATGCAGCAACCAGAGCAACAAAAACAAAAAAAAAAGCAAAATCAAAAACAACAACAATAAACTTGTATGCTTGGGAGTGGGTACCCTACATGCGCTAGTGTGCTCGAAGCAGGCCTGTGTAATATTTGGTTTAGGCACACTGTGCATAAGTACAGCACTTGAAGAAACTCATCTGCATCTTGGTCTTCCGTCGGCGATCAATCAATGCGAGCAGTATCCCTCCCTGTCTCTCTCTACCTTATCCATTCTTTTGGCAGTCTCTTTCTGTCTGTCTTTTTGACAAAGTGTATTAACCACCACTTGGAATTTGAGTGCATTTCCATGAATTAAACAAGTGCGGTTGGCTGGAGACGCGTGCGCACATAGCTTCAAGACGGCTACAAATTGGGCGTTGCCAGGGCGGACAGCACTGAAATTCACTGGAATCATTATTTGGCCAGTTTGGATGTTTCCGAGGCTACAGCACAATTCTCCCATTTTGAGAGAGAGATTTGCGATTGATTTTAGTTCCCCAGATACATTGATTGATTCTAGTTCCCTAGGCACAATATCAAATGGTCTCCGATGATCCATTAACGCGCACGAGCAAAATAGTTAACCGAACAATAACTTTCGTTCGCCACCTTTTTAGCCAGCTTTTCAAACCATCCTCTCTGAGCGTACATGATGGAGGGAATATTGTGAATCTTTGGATGTAAGGTCACATAAATTTGTACGCTATATTCACGTAAAAGATGTGATTGCATCGACGCGCCGGCTGAGGTTAGTTCCAAGTTCAAAAATGAGTCTATACAACGGTTCAATTAATAAAAATTATCTATCGCATAAAGAAAGAGGAGTGTAAAGAATAATTTTATTTGGGATGAACAACCAACAACCACAGAACACTTTCTAATCAAATATAATTGCAACTTAATGCGGAACTTTCCGTGTCACACTGATACTCTCACACATGTATTCAGCGTTTGCTTTTAAGATTTCCGTTTCCTTTTTTAATTTAAAACGTCAACATGCAATAAAATAAATAGCGGCATGCCACACATCTGATTAAAAGAGGCAACAGTAACATTAAGTGTAACAAAACAACTAAAGAAAGCTGGAGTCGGGTTAGACCGACTTCGAGATACCCTTTATCCTTACATGTGAATGCGAGCCAAACCATGGCGATGTACATTACTACCAAAATGATTTCATATATCATCAATAGAAGCATAACCAGGCTAATTTTAGGTTTAGTCCTGAAAGTTCCCTAAATGGAAAGTGGGTCTGTGCTTTATCTGATCTACCCCATTTCTAGTAATGTCCTTATATATTGCTTCACTTACAAACTCGGCCATAAATATCTTATAAATCTTAAGCTTTGAATAAGTGTTAGTAGTGGGCGTAGCAGTCAATATACCGCCCGCCTTGTCCGTGCTGCTAGTAGGGCACACATCGACATAACTGCCAAATTGCGACCGAACTTATAGTTATTTTAAAAAAGGTGCCTACAGTTGCGTATATGGAGGTAGGCGTGGGCTTTTTCGAAATGGGCTCATATGACTATCTGGTACTGTATTTTCGTCCGGATTATAGTTTTGTAAAATTTCATTGAGATATCTCTAGCAGCGTGGAAAAAGAGTAGACACAAGCGGAAAGACGATGGACTGATGGACTGACAAAATCAAAATTGCTCAGAAGGAAAAGATTCTGAATATTTGTGTATATAAATGTTAATACCTGGCACGCCCCCTTCTGCACAAACTTAGCACACCCTTTTTGCCCTTTTTACGGCCAAGGGATATAAATACCTCATTTGCGTAACCGGATTAATGTTCCCAGAGGAGGAATCTCATTGCATCAACTTCTTCAAGTTAAATTATTTGGCGAGCAAGTTTTATATACGAATATGATGGCATTATAATTATTTTCTTCTACATATATATATTCCTTTATTTGATCAAAAAGAGAGAGAGGAATGGCGTGAGTCAGTAGTAAAACATTTCTTAATAAATAAACCGCATATCCTGGGGCCAAAACTGTTAATTAAAAAAATCGACTATAAAATTTCGTAAATTAATTGTGTTTGGTTATTTGAGAGGCTACTTCCAAAGTCATTTACCATGATATTCTGACACTTTAAAACATATATATTTTGGTATTTTTCACGGAAATTGGATTTTGGGTTCAATGCAATACTCGTAGGGGTGAATTTCACTTTGTTTTTGTTCCACAAAAAATTACCTACTCACACTGAACCCCTCTGAGTCGTTTTCAGGAATGCACCAGCATCTGGCCTGAGACATATGAAAATTTTCCTCTAATTATCTCATCAAGAATCTACAATGTGAGGGTATTAATGTTGTGATTTGAGATAAGGATATGAAATTCTGCTTCTTCTTATTTCATACAGATTGCACAAATGATATGGCATAAAGGGCGCTTGGATAACTTGAGGCATGTGGTGTACATATATACCTTTACCCTTAAAAAGGGGAAAAAGGGGTATATTATTTATATGATGGTCACAATCACTCTGTGACTAATTTTGTTTTTGTCCGCACTTCGGTCCGTCGGTGACCAGCTTTTTTCCACACTGCTAAAGATATCTTAATGAAACTTTGTAAGAGTATACGCTGGACTTTAAGAGAGAACCAGATTGTTATAGGAACCAATTTGGACAAAGATCCATACTTCCCTTATATGCAATTGCAGGCATCTTCCTAAAATGAGTATATCTAGGGTCCAATTGATGGTGTAGTGATGCAATTTGGAAGTTATGTAGATGTGGATCCTACTAGACACTATGCAATGAAAGCGGTATATATTTACTCCCATCCCCGATATTAACATATATTCCAAATTTAAGATCTATAAGAAATTTATTGACGAAATTTTATATGAAGAATTGTTTATGGATATTTAAAGAGATTTGCAGGAAATGGGGTTCATCGGAGAGAAGACACGCCCACTTTCCAAAGATGAGTTGCCCTAGCTATGTTCGTATTTATGATATTTGGCAGTATTGTCCATAGTAGTGAGTGGGCAACATACTATTAGTGCCACGCCCACAATTGTCTAGAAGAATCAGCAACAAAATTTTTAACGATGGTTCCGAGCACTGACATAAAACACCAAACAAAATGTAGGGAGGATTTTGATGGCCTCGCTAACATTGGATATTTTGTTTATAAGGATCTTAAGACCTCAATACACAAATTAGGAGGATTAATTTGATATGAATACGTATATTGGCGCCAGAAAACCATACTGACGATATGGGGACGATCAGATACGGGTCACGCTTCCCTCCCATATAATCAACTCTGGGTACAACACTCCAAAATTCCCTAGATATGCTGTTAAATATGATATACTCGTATGAATAAATTTTTGTAGTAATTTACACTGGTTTTATACTATTCTATGTACAGAAAATGGACGGTATTCTGTTAATGACACGCCCACAATTCACACATATTTATTGCTGGGATCCTATAAAAGAGTCATTGACGAAATTATTTAACTCGCACGCACTTGTAAGGGTAAAGGATATCTCGAAGTCGATCTAACCCGACTACAGTTGTCTGTTCTGCTGGTTTTAATTAACGGTAGCGCACGATGGAGACTTTCTGTAGTGTATTTGTCACTATTACTCCTTTATTGGAAATTGTACACTAACAACCTTACCAAATCCTAGTCAAATTTTTGATGTGAATATCTTAATTGTTGTATGTCTAGCAGAACTGATTTTATATTGGGGGCAAAGAGAACGGCTGTGTCGAGCAAATGAAGGAAAGTTAATGATCGCAAGGAAACAATTAATCATTTTGTGTACCCGTGTTCCGACCAAATCAAGTTCTCGGCCTCAGTGTTTCCCTTCTTGTACTAGTGCTAAGTGCATGAGCTCCCTTATTGGATTTTGGTTCACTTATTCTTATCTCTGTTGGGGAGGATTGCCTTACATTGATGCTTTTGTGTGCTTTTGACACTTGCAGTGTAGTGATGTGTAAACGAAAATGGTTGGTTGGGTCAGGCCGTGGGAATTGCCATTATTATTTAGATCCGAGAAGATAAATGAAAACTAGCATTTTTTCTTGGTAACTTCAGTTGTTTTTATATTGTGCTCATAGGAAACTGGAAAATATTCAAGAATGTTTATTTGTTTATTCAGTTATTCGAAGTGTCTGGAGCAAATCCGAGCTTAGTTAGGTTTGTTTATGTGAAAGAACACCCAATTGTCTACAAATTGAATTTGTTAACGTCAGTTGCTCACCTAAAATTTTACCCAGCTAGAGTACCGCCCCTGGTTACAAGTAGTTGTCGTAATAGTATGTACGCACGAGTATGACAACGCCTTCAATACAATAAAATTGTTCGCTTAATTTTTACACACTTCATGCGGGCGACCGACGGCGGCTTGTTAATAATAAAACAGAAGCTATTGTAATTAAAAAAAAAAGACCAGAGAACACAAGTCATAATCTGCGAGCTGCTAACTGCGAGCTGCAAGTTGGCGCAACCCAGCCGCTGGTTTAATTAAGCCAAATTTAAGTGATTGCCATTTAGTTTGAGGTTAATTGTATTAAGGCGAATTTTTTGTATTTGGAGCATGAAGCGGGTGTGCCAATCCACAATTGAGTGGTTGCAAATAATGCGCCACTATACTACGATGCCTCTGCAGCATCGATTTACTTGTGGCTGGCGCACTTATGCATGGGCACATGGCTGAGTGAGTTTTCGTGTGTGGCTGTATGCTAGGTGTGCTTGGGGGAAATCGGCTACATACTCAAAACATAAATTACAAATGAGCAGAGTGTTGTTACGAGTATTTTTAGAAATGCGATAATTTCAGCAGGCCACAACGATAGTAAAGGCAAAACTATAAGGTGTTCATGCCTCCTGTGCATACGTAATGCCCGCCAACATCGAACAGCGAACCGCTTCCTGCCCACCTACCCACCTGCTTGGCTTACTGCCTTCCTGCCACTGTCATTCACAGAATGGGATCGAGCCGCGAGTATGTGCCGGTAGGGGTGGGTGGGCGGTCAGTCCGCGATAGTTGTCAACTGCAATAATACTCGCACTCACCTCCAACCACCAGCCAGCTGAATACGATCTCTCTCTCTCTCTCTCTTGCTCTGTCTTGCTCGATCGATGGGGTTTTCACTCACTGCAACTTAATATTTTGTCAATGCAACACTTTTGTTTGTTGTGTTCAAGTGTGGTTGTTGGTGCTGCTGCGCCCGCTGGCTGCAGTCACTCAGTGTTCTCTTACGTATGTGTGCATTTATTTATGCGCGTCTGTATGTGAGCGGAGAGTATTATTTTTCATTTCTTTGTACAATTCTGAATTCAGAATTCTTTAATTTTTTAATTGTGTCGTGAGACTTGTGACTTGCACTTGTTTGACCCTATGACGAACGACATACGACGGACTCGTCTACAAATGATGCAGCATTTTGTTGCTGTTGCCATTGCTGTTGTTGTTGGCTTGGTTATTGCAGCATGCACGTTGCACCCAATTGACTCTTATGCTGCGGTGAGTGTGTGTGTGTTGTTTGTTCCTAATTTCTATAAATTGATATTCTACTGGTTTGTGATATTTTCTATTTTGCTGTTGTTTATTTGTTTGTTTTTGTTTGCTTCCTCGTCGTTGTTGTCGTTGGTTTTTTTGTCATTTGCAATTGTTTATGCACATTGCATTTTGCATCAGTGTCGCATGTAGTGAATGGTGCTAACATATGCCGACAATGTATGCATGTACTTCAGTACATATGTCCATACGAGTATATATCTGAGTTTGGGTGTATGCAAGCCTGCTTTGGCAATCTGCATTTGTTACCGATGATGCAATACAATTACATATCTTTGCATTACATTGTTATACTTTGATTAAATCAATTGAAACTTTCTCTAAAACGCTAAATATCGCGAATGCATACAAAATTAAGCACATACGTACATATATATATATAGCAATTTATGCATGTGTATGGATACATCTGTACAGACATATGTTTGGAACAACGCACTCCCGCGTAATGGCATTCCAGGCTCTTCGGTTGCACGAGCTATGTCAAAAAAGTGCTTTCCCTTGTGGTTGTTGGTGCGATAATATCGGCGTTTCTGACAATTGTCGTGTAAGTAAGCCCGGTTCCTACCAATTGAAACCATTTCAATTGCCAGTGTCTCCATCCGCGTAGAACCAATCTTAAGCATTCGCTGCTAATCAAACTAATTCGCTACATTCTCCATCGGAATAATCACCTTTCATTCTAGATTACACCAATACTTTTATATATACATACATACGTATGCATGCACATATATAAGGACGCTTGGTTAGACCTTGTTTCGGAACGCTTTAATTACTTTTCTATTTTCTAATTAGCTCGACTTGCGTTTCGCGCTCAATTAATTCGGGCTCTTCCAGTGTAAGTATACAATTGGAGAAGCGCAATCCTCATCTGAATACTTTTGAAACTTTGTCTTCCAAAATTCCACCATAATTCCTGTATATACATATATCAATTTCACGATGTTAGACTAACCATGGGTATAATGGATTGCTAAGCATTTATGGGAGATTTTATCTTAATTTAAGTTTGTTATCTTTACTGCATACAATTATATAAATTAGTTAGTGATTTCCGGGTTGACGATATGCGCCAGATGCCGAATGATGGATTTTTGTTACCGAAAGTTTCACGGTTCAAAACCTATGCCGAACAGCAGGGTGTCGCTGCATCCGAGTGCTAAGTATCGCCTGTTGATCTGGGGATTCCGCGGTATCGGTAGTGATTCTGTGCAATAAAAGTTCGGTCTTGATAATTCAACGATTTTATAAATCACCCAGTCTTTGTTTTTATTATGAAATTGTATTTTAATATACATATGTACATATATAAGACACAATAGAGAAGTTATGGCTACAGAGGCCTTAAGCTAATCTTATATATACCAGTCCTTTATGTTCTTCTTCAAAGTCTGTTTTAGAACTTTTCGCAATATTCTCCGACTTCTTCATATAAACACATATTAAGTATGCATCAATGAAAGAAAGAGAATATACATACATATACTCGTACATACATATCTTTTACGCTTTTTGAGTGAATATATTTCCGATGTATATTTCCGATACACGCATATGGCTACGACGCCTAAGAATATTCGTCTATGTTAACAAGTTAAGAATTGAGGGCGAATGTAGAAATCATGCGGATTTCAAAAACAGTTCATTTCGGTATTTTGGCGGTATTATATCTTCGAATCGCGTCAGACCCCTTTTAATATATTAATTTGAGATGCTGGAACTCCTCCAATAACTACAAACTACATATACAACCAATCTCAGTTTTGGTGAAATAAAACAGTTTTGGAGGCTGAGCAAATTTCCGGATGCGAATTCATAAACTTTATTTAATCAATGCATATAGACATAGATATGTACATACATAGGCTGCATAATTCTCTCGTTCTCAAGCAGAACCGTTAATTATCCCATCTACGAGCCACCCTCTGTGGTCAAGTGGTAAGCATGCTAGACTCAGACCCCGAGGGTCGCAGGTTCAAATCCTGCCACGGGCTTGATCTCCAAAATGCTTCTTTCTATAAAATATTTTCTCCTCGAGTCGAAAGCCTCTGTAGCTAGTACTCATTCCCCCAACACCTTGCACTCATAATTAATTATGGTGTAAGGAATAATATATAATATAAGTTAAGGTGAAATAAACTACATTCACCTAAACAGAGCAAATCTCATATTGCACACTCAACCCGTGTGCAAATAATTCACACGTTTTGTGATGACACCGCGTCTGCTAAAATCCGAACACCTGCAAGCTGCAATTTAGTTCACTCATCCCAATCCAGAATCGTGGGAATGCAAGTTCAGCATCTTCCAGCGACAAACCATCCGGCAGCATACGGTATAATAGGTTTAAACTTAAGAATATTTTGTATTAGATTTTAGTTCGTTTTCAATCCTCAAATAAAGAGGGTGCATAGCACCAATAAAAAATATTTTTTTAACTTTAATAACACCAATACCAGCTTATATAATATATATCCCATCTACGGTGATGCTGTTGTTGTTTCTGCTGCTGAAGTCGATGCTGAGGCACTCCAATATGGTCGTTCGCTGGTTTAAAATAAAATTTAACAAACGGAATAATGAGCGGAAAAGCTTATTAAAAATAAACAAAAAACAAATAAAAATTGAAATTGGAATGAAAATGGAAAAGAAGGAGTAAAAAATATAACCGTGCCGGTGCATTACATTTTCTTGTACACGTATGTATGTATGTAAATACATATGCATGTCTGTACATTAGAGAACTGGGGAGGGGGCTGTGGCAACATGCCTACGCATCATGGTAACAACCTGATATCTGTCTTGAGTACGAAACACCGCAAGTCCACCCCCGCCCGATAGTCCAGAAAGAGTTAAGTAGTGGTTAAAAAGAATAAAAAATACGCTGAAACACACTACAATTCTACGAAAAGACCTGCAACTAACTCCGGTCATGTAGTGTGCAAGTGCGAGGAGACACACGTTTGCATTTGCCCACCGCAAGTACCATCATATCCATGTAGGCACACACACACACCCACCCAAACACACACACACAAATATATGACGCAGTTTGGACGGATACTTGATAGTGAACTCAACTAGCTGCCTGGTTGCCTGGCTGGCATGCATAGAAAGTCTATCGACAAAAATCAACGTCACATTAATTGCGTTGATAGCCGAACGCAACAAACAACAATGTTCGTCCGTGCGCTCATCCGTCCGTCCATCCATCCGTCCATGCACCCAACTCTGTCGACTCGTACATGTACATAGCAGTATATTTGTATGTCTAGCTGTCCGTCTGCGCGTCCGTCCGTCCGTCCGTCCTCCGTTCTTACATGTCCCTACGTAAAAGGTTGTTAGTCGTTAGCTTATGTGGCTGTGTGGTGTGGTTGTTGTTATTGTTGTTGTTGTTGTTGCTTTTGTTGCCAGTGTTTTAGACACAATTTCCGGGTCATTGACTTCTCCATTTCTCCATTGAATTACGTATGGACGGACGCGATTAGTGAACGACGAAACGATAAAAATGTTAAAAAGAAAAGAAAACAAGTCGCTGCGGGTTAGAATCGAGAAAATATAAAAAAAAAATTAAATAAAATAAAAAACGCATACGAAACAGGGAGGAGGTAGGCAACGCTCAAAGAACAGCAACAAAAACAACCAAAATGAATCCACAAATGCAGCAATGCAGCAAAATATCGCGTGGATCGCTTTTGCTGCATGCAGTCACATACTCCAAAGAACGAACACACGCACACGTGCACACACACACATACCTAATCTCTCGCAAACAAGAATTACCCCAGCCGGAAAAAATATGATGACAATGTCGTCTGGTCGACTACAAAGTCTGTATTCAGATTCACAGATGCGCTGCTTTTAAAAATCCCGAAAATCTCTGATCAATCTTGTCTTATTGAGAGGTCTAGGGAGAAATGTTAAATATATTGTACTTTGTGATGTTGTTCAATCATGACTTGAGAACACTTTACAAGAAATGTACGAACATTGTCCTAGAAGATAGACTCGTAAAATACATAAACATTCTGCAAGGACTTAAATTATATATTTACTGATCAGTCACAAAATTCTCTGTTTTTTTTTAGTTTGTCTGCTTTAACTGCATGCAGACTATGCTTGAAACTAGGATGTTTGTTGCTATTATTGGTTGATGCTTTTAGTTTTCGTATTCATAGTCATGTAAAGGGTGTTTTTTTTTAGACCTGTGGTTTTCAATCTGGCAATACTTTTTTCGGAGTTGGTCTTTTTGACAGCTGTCACTTCATTTATGCTCAGTTTGGTTTGCCATTTCATAAGTTTATGGCCGAGCGGCCATCAAGCGCGTCGCACGTTCGGTGAATGGGCCCAAAACGAGATGGCCACAGATCCCGATTTTCACAATAAAATTTTGTTCAGCGATGAAGCTCACTTTTGGTGTAATGTGTACGTTAATAAGCAAAATTGTCGCATTTGGTGTGACGATAATCCACAAGCCATTGTTGAGACGCCGTTACATACTCAAAAATTCACTGTTTGGTGTGCTCTATGGGCAGAGGGAATCATTGGTCCATATTTCTTCAAAAATAAAGCCGGCCATACTGTTACAGTCAATGGGGAACGCTATAGAGCCATGATTAATGACTTTTTCGTGCCTGAAATGGAGGATGTTGATGCGTACGATCTTTGGTTCCAACAAGACGGCGCTACATGCCATACAGCCAACGAAACAGTCAATTTATTGAAAGAAACTTTTGGTGAGCGCATTATCTCGCGTCGTGGGCCTGTGGCGTGGCCTACAAGATCGTGCGATTTAACACAACTGGACTATTTTTTGTGGGGTTATGTGAAGTCGCTTGTCTACGCTTATAAGCCTGAGACGATTGACGCCTTGGAAGAGAATATTCGGCGCGTTATTGCTGACATATGGCCCCAATTGCTGGAAAGATTGGTCAAAAATTGTGTCTCTCGGCTGGAATTTATTTGAGGCAGCCCCGGCGGCCACTTGCCCGAAATTATTTTTAAAACATAATGGCAAACCCTTATCTTTACGAGTATAATAAAGCTAAATTCTTGGCCATAACATAAAATTATATGCATTTTATTTCTGCTTGAAAACCACATGTCTAAAAAAACACCCTTTACTTTGTGAATTATCCATCAATTTTGACCAAACTGTGTCTACTATTTGTGCAGATGTATACTGACTTAGCCACTGCACCATAATCATAAGAAATTCATTCTCACTGAAGCACTGTTGCGAATGAGTGTACTGTTCAGAGAATATTTTGGACGAAGTGGCATGTTAGGATGCATGGCTAAACGTGCTTTCTGTTGAGGCATCTGCCCACCAGCAGATCTTTGGAAAATAGCCAATGCGCCACAATCCTGCCATGTAGTCGGATTGATCCGCTTCCGACGGGGATGTAGGGCTAGCAGTATGTGTTGTGTATATATTGCATGTGGGCATGGATTGAGTGAGTGCAGTCAGTGTTGGCTGCTGACTGCAGATCGCTGGCTATAGCAGTAGCTGCTTTCACGACGTGACGACGTTCCTCTGAGGTAGATAAGAACAAGAATAAGAGCGATCAGCCGCTAGCCGTCAGCTGACTGGCTGCAGTGCACTCACCATGTGGCTTGGTTTGATACGGTTCGGGTTGCTGGGTATTAAACTCGTTGGATTTGATTGCATGGATGATTTTGTTGAACTCGCTGTGCTGTAGATGCTTGCTTGGGATGTAGTCGGTAGTCCGATCAGTGAATGAATTGAAATTAAATTTGTAGTTGTAGTTGTAGTTGTCTTTACTATTGCCATGCGTGTACATAGCCGCCCATTTAAGTTGAACTAAAGCGGGAAATACTATTCGTCTATGCATTGAGTGAGTGAGTGAGTAACCGACCGACCGACTGACTGACTGAGTGTGGTGTGTTGTGTTGTGTGGAAGCGAACAGCAAATGCAGGCGGCAGCATTTAGTACCGATGTTTCCTGCACTTTTGCGGAGTTCCTCCTTAATCCCATGTAATTTAATAATAAACTAGCCTCCGACTAACCAACACATACTCGTACTTAAAGGGGGTGCTCTACTACGCTCTGTTGTTCTCATACAATAAAAAGAAAATTACATGCCGCATCCGTCGCCGCCTGCCCGCATGGTGTCCCGGCCAGGCTAGGCCAGGCCAGTCCAACCGCCCTCCCTCCTGTCTTCCGATTGTCTGTCTTGTCTGCATTTAACGCATTTTAATCAGCGTGTCGCATAATTACCGGATGCACTGCATACGCACAAAGTGGAAAACATTTAAAATCATAACAGAAATGATGGATGAATTGTCGCTGTTTGGCTCCAATAAAAAAGCCAGGGGAATAAGCAAGCAACGCTAGCTAGCCAGCCAGCCAGCCAGTCAGTCAGTCAGCCCAGCAGTGCTAATTTAAAACCATGTCTGCTTTGGGGGACGACAACTGACTGAGTGCATAGCCAACAGTCGCAGTCGCAGCCCCAGTCACAGCCACAGCCGCACCACAGCAATCACAGTTTGCAGTGAAATTCTAGTATTTTCCGTGTTCCAGCCAGCCAGAGAAAGTCGTCGTCATCGTTGCCATCGTCGCTGTTGTCGTCGCTGTTGCCGTCGCTGACGTCGTCGGGATTGACTGATGTTGAAATACGCGAATGGTATTCGCACAAGTAGAAAAACTCATTTTGATCGAAGCGCGATTTGTGTCTGTGTCGTATCATAGAGGAAATGGAAAAAGTCGAATTTTATTTTTAAAATAACATTCAAGGGATTTCACTTCCTATTAGGTTGATACGGCCGCTTGCATCAGTGAAAAACACAGCAAACAAACTCAAATCGAAGGATGCGACGAATTCTATTATCTAATGCAATTGTGGCGCTCGTCTCTTCGCACCTTAACACCGCCAACATTTATGTATACACGAATGATGATCACCACTTCTGCGATAGCCCAAAGCTGGAAGCTAATCCAGGATGCACATTGAAATTATTTTTGTTCAATTAAATTTATAAGGGTGCCAAAGTGTATGCAATCATTTCAGACTTCAGTATGCATACTTCCTGAATGGTATTGCTTTGGCTGGTGGCATAATAGTGGCAATGGCCGTTCGGGGAACTTGGGTGGTACATATTCTCATGTATGATCAAGCATGTTAACATCAATAGCACAATTTCCTTTCATTCACATTCATTCATTGATGGTACCCTGCAAGTTCGCAGCAAATTTTTTTAAGTGTTCATATTGCAATTTGATGCGGTCCTCAGATTCTGGTAATGCTTGAGCTTAGTTTCATGAAAATATCTTCAAACCTCAATACTACAACACAATTTAAGCCGTATAAATTTTGATTGGCTTCAAGACTGGCATACATATTCTTGTTGCTCTCTTCCTTCTACTTATGGATTCAGCTAACCGAAGAGATTAAAACCTACCATCTAATGTGTGTGATTTATCCACCCACCAATAATATCAGCTTCTTTGCAATACCTTTTTCTACGTTTTGATGTCTTCCAATCATGCTGGATTGTATTCCACAGAGCTTCCTAGCTTAGAGCAACTAACTCAGAAAATAAAATATGTCAGTGAGTATATCTTTATTTCTTTGATTCAGAGCTACCAACGCAATCATTTCATCAAACGCATTTGAATCGAAAAAAATGCTCACTTTGATACTGGATTGAAAGTCATTTGATACACTTAATTCTGCTGTTCATTTTGCGACTATTATAAGTTAAAAGATGAAGCAGTTGAAGAATGCAATTCACTGTGATTGCAATTGAGTTTACGAGTTCACTTCGTGCAATGATTAATTCCCAAGTCAAAATATGACTTGATTAAAGAACGCAATTTGTTTTAGCTACCTACAATCATGTTTATTTCCCAGTTTACAGTTATTGCGATTACAACATAAACAAAGTCGTTTGATTCCCGAAGAAAACAGAAAAGAAGGATATTTACAATTCGCAGTTATTGCAATTACAATTTAAACAAACTCTGCTTCACTTTAAAATTTGCGAATTTTCTTTTTGTATTAATACATTTTTTTCATCTAAAACCTTGATTTATCACGTGGGACCAACTTGTCAATAATTCCGGTGATAACGGTGCACACATAGACCAATTAAGAAACAGACTAACACAAGATGTGCTTCTTCTCTGATTGATAGCTATTGCCGCAACATTTTGATTCTTTTTCTATGCTTTATTTTTTTTCTTCTCGAAAATGGTCAACCGGCTTCCTGACTTAACAAATAATCGAATCGCCGATCATGCTGAAGAATCGAATGATGAGAAACGCAAGGTTGCTAAACGTACATACTTTACATTTACCCAGGCCTTTCTCAAGTTCAACAACCACTTCCACACAACTCGTGTTTTCTGGCCCACAAATCTGTCAGCCTAAGAATACATATCCATTAAATATCCAGATCATTCAAATTCGACATAATGCACATTAACGATGATATGCTTCCAAGTTGTATGGTCTTATTAACGTTTGGCCTTTACAATTTAGCCGAAAAATACTCATCGTCGGGAGCAAAATGCAAGACCATATTTTTCCAGTCCTATGCGCTATAAAAAATTGCCTTTAGTTAGACATACGCCCTACAATGCAACACGGCCCCTCAATCCCCACCATCGTGCACACGCACTTACAAACTCTCTGCAGGAAACACACTTCCCCACAAACAAATCGGAAGAAGTCCCATTTACTTTTACAATATACCAACTAATTCCATCTCTAAACTGGGGATCGCGGTATTTATAAAAGATTACAAATCTCATGAACACATTATCGTAAGTTTATAAGCAAACATTGTTAATATAACCCCACTGCGTCAACTACATGACGTCCTTTTAACTTTAGTACTCTATATATTTTCACGGCTTTCTATACTTTTCGCGATATCACGCGAAATGTGCAGTTTTCCTGGACCTTGTTTTCTAATCTTATTGTTTCCTTACCACTACTCTATTTACTTTTTTCTCAGCACCTAACTCTATATTCTCTTTTACCTGATCACGAAACTTTTATTTAATTTTAGCTTCTCCTCTGCGGAAATCTGAGGGGAGTATAGTGCCAAACTCTCTGTGATGAGATCTGAACTAACATTTCTTAGCGCTGGACACCCGTTGACGTACGTTTTCCTTACACAAAGCCAATACCGATATATGGGCGAACCTTTAAGCAGCTGTTGAAAATCTCTTAGCACCGCTGACCAATGTTCCCTCTAAGTTTTTCGCTGACTGCGCGGAACAAAAGTATATGGGAGACAAAATCTTCAAGGCCTTGTGCCTGTTTGGATTTTTGAAAATTTTGTATGCAATTCTATTAAAAGATGATATAAAAAAAAGATGAACGAGCCCATTGTGCGCGGAATATAAAAACGGCTGCGCAACTTCCGAAAAATTATTGCGAGAGAACTTTACAGCTGACCATGGTATTTTATATTGAGCCTGCAAGTGCTCGAATCGAAAATTAAATTTCTTAGGTGGTAGATTTTCCGTTTTTCCATCAAACAAAATTCCCCACTTATTGAGTTTTAGCGCGAGCCTACCCGCATCTCTTCGTTTACACGGATCCTCTCTCCCGTATCTTTCTTCTGACATTTGATTCATTCCCGATTGTTGCTTTGTATAGACCATTTGTCCAATCTCTCCACACCCGTTCGATACAGCGTGGCAGCGTCGAAAGCACCTTCCACGAGCTCTCTAATTTCACGTTCTGGCTCACACAATACCGCTTTTTCTACTGTCTTCAATTGACACGAACTCAATGCTCGTTCTTAGCGTATCATTAATGATCTTCACGAGCTCCAGTTGGCTATTCTGGATTTTAGCTATTGTGATTTTCTATCATCATCATTACAAAATCATCGATTGACAAATTCTCTGTCCTCTCACTTCTATATGCTTGTATTTGCGCTTCGGTCGGATCCACGCCCTTCCCTTGAAACCATACCTCTCCCGACTGGTTGAGAAGTGCCCCTAAGCCAAGACCGAGACCTTCTACATCCTTACATCCTGCAACTATTGTTTAATTTTAGCAAGAAGCACATCCGCGCTTTTCGAAAGAAGATTTCCTTATTCATATCTTAGTTTGCATTCATCTTTAACATTATTGTTTATATATTAAAAATTTGCTCTTCATTACTTTTTAAGTGGACATTCACATTAATTGCAACCGCCGTTGTTTCAGTTCGGCTTCTATTCTTGGGGTTATTTTATATTTTTACGCGATGTGGGATGGCTGTTAGTCTCTTCTTTGAATTTTCCTTTATGGCTTCGATCGACCCAAAACGTGTTCCTCGAAGTGGCAATTTCAGCTTTGGAAGCAGGAAGAAGTCACACGGAGGCAAATATGGGGAACACGCACGTTTTTCGATGATATTCGTTGAGTTTTTTGTGAAAAATTCATTCACATCTTCATTGCATCATTATCGTGATGCAAAAACCCACTATTGTCCTTCCATAAATCTGGCCGCCTAATATGAATAATCTCGCGCAAACGCCTCATAACTGCCAATAATATTCTTCATGCCGCCTCACAGATACCTTCTTTATGGAGGCAATACCTATTTTTGAGTAGTTGACGACAACCACATAGTTTTCTACCTCTTTCATTGCTGAGTCGACAGCAATTCTTCAAGCAGCAAATTACGCCTCCAGACATATTTCATCTGTACGGATGGACTGTGGACAATATATGCACCGATGAACCATGCAAACAACAGCCACCTAATAACAAAGATACACAACATTTTAGATCCCCAAACAACTAAAATAAAAAGCAGTTTGTTAGATCATGAGGGTATCACTGGTAATGAAAATGGTCATGAAAGGGGAAAATGAGTCACGAAACAACCTTTGTACCTCACACATACTATAGAAGAGAAAGACACACTTAGAGAAAAAGATCTTTATCTAAAGGGATTAACATGGACAAAAGGCGACGACAATATGAACCCTGATGGTTTGAAGCCCCTTTACTCTCTGAATACTCGCTGTGGTACAAGTTTCCACCCGCCTTCGAATCGGACACACTAAACTCATACATGAACATTTACTAAAAGCCTCTGGAATACAATTGTAAGACCCTTTTGTCATTCAACCCACCTTCTCGCCAGCTGCACACACTTTTCAACAATACGATTGCAGATTTTTCAACACCAACCCCCATCGTACTTCCTAAAATCAATCAGCAATGTAAACATGTTAAAAATTAATTAATTATTTCAGTCAAACATAAAACTTTTTAAATAATTAATCATAATTTTAGCTGTTTTTCGCTGCTTTTTATTTTTAGGCGAGTATTTTATATTTGGTGAAACAGTAGAGGATATGACTATATGCACCAGAGAGTCGAACACTTTGGCAGCTAGTGTCCTTCTTCAGTTATGTTAATTATCTATAATTAATTTACATATAAATAAAGAAGGGAGATTAAGTAGTGAAATGGTTGAAAGACGAAGACTCACTGCAGGAATATCTTGTCAGAGGACGTTTCAAATCTCTAGATCGTTACAAAGGTGCATGAAACTAATCTGCAGTTTCCTCTGTACAAAAATTGTTGGAAAATTTTTATAAAATTAGTTGTTTCATTTTCCAGCATTTGTCCTGCGGTTACATATACGAGTGTATATATTTCTTTGTATGTACTCATATGGTCCTAAATCGAAATGGCAGGATATGTCCTGGCCGAGGAAATAACAATCATACTGTAGACACCTGTTGCATGCGCAAACAAAGCAACGCAAATAACAAAAGTCGATAAAGTCGCATACGCTAACCGACCAATCAACCACAAACAACTTCCGCTCGTCCAAACATACGCCGACAGGACATGATGGTGGCAGTGCAACTGAAGCGTTTATAAAAACAATTTAAGTGGCTCTGAGTGACTGAGAAGAAGCGTGTGTGTGTGTGTGCGTGTGTATGTTTTTGAGTGAGCGAGAGTGCCATTGTAAGTATTTGTGTGCAGGAAGAAATCTTCGAAACATTTTAAATTCACTTTGCATGTTGCTTGTTGAGGAACGCCTTCATCCTCTCTGTCACGCACTAGCCAAAGGAAGTGAAAAATTACAGGAAGTTGTGTAATTTTGCCCTTCCTGTTGCAGAAAGCAGAGCAAGAAAAAGAAACAGAATCAGAAATGAACAACAAAAAAATAAAAATTTAAATTAAAGCAAAATTGTGTGTGTTCTAAGCGACTGCCTCACTTCCTTTGCACACAGAACCGTACCGCGCACTCACTCACACACTCATGCACTCCACATACGACTGCAACATGCTCCGCGCCCCACGGACGTCGTCGAAGCGCTCTTTTTTCATTATTTAGCAGTGACACTGACCACTCCGTTTATGCGGCGCTCCCCTCCATAACGAAGCATCAGAACCGTGTGCATAAATTCTGCGCTGAAAACTCGATGCGGGGACCTTCAACTTTTATTCCGGTTTCTGCAACGCAGCTTCACTTAATTTTCATTTTCTTTTCTCTCTTATTTTCACTGCACACACTTTTATAGTTCTCCTTTTTCTAGCAGATTGGGTCGTTGGTGTTGAAGTAATCTCGCATTTCTTCGCGTTGTTTATGACGCTTTATTCGGCTTTTGATTTTGTTTTCCCTTCTGCTAATTAAGCTCTTCACCGCATGACCTAACTACTCCTCCGCTCAGGCCTTTGGTGGCATTGCCATTATTGAGTCGTTTCCCGTTGATGTTGTTGCTGCCGTAAACTTGGCCACACGGCTACTCCTCTGCCAGCATGTACCTCTTCAGATAATAGCATTAAAAGCGTTTACACGAGGAGAACAGAATTCAGATGAAATGCAAAAGTTGTCGGATGCTAAGAATTGACGATAAGACCTGAGTGAAGGCAGGGGAATTGACGCGAACAGTGTTGCACATTACCACATGTAGTGGTATGTTGTCAGGAGTATAGCAGAGTTAAGCAGCTATAATTTAATATGTAAAAACATTTTAAGCCCACTCAGGAGTTAAGAACGAAAAGTTTTCATCTGATTACTCAAACTTTCGCTAAAGAGCTTAAAAATTGTTAAGCTAAAGCTTCTTTCGTATTGCATAAAAGCAAATACGTACGTACAAACAGACACAGCCCTACGCGTTCTTACCTATCCACCCAAAGCCATTGGTGCACAGTTATTTTGTGCTTCATTGATAGCGACGGCATGTGTCCTCCTACCACCTTGCAATACCGTTCCGTGCTTGCCTAACTGGGTATTATACAATCTTGCCTGCGCTGCTGCGGCATTTTAAGTCATCTGCTCGAATAGATCCGTGATAACCTCCCATTTGGCGTGGGTCAATATGAAAATAATAAATATCAAAAACAAATAATAGCAACAATTGCAAAATATTCAGTCTACTTACGATCGCTCGCATACGAGAAAGCCCCCATGAATGGAGCTGGCCAGCACGTCAGCCAGAGAGTAGATAGCTGCACAGCCGATTATCACCCAATACGTCAACGTTTCCTAATTGAAGGTGAACTTTCTGTATTTTACGTTTGCATGTGCATTTCATGTCTTTACATGCATATTTAGATGAGTGTTTGTGCCATTCATTTATTGCGGCTCAAAACATTTCATGTTCTGTCTGAAAATTGCTCTGACATCCGGTGACTTGTTAGTAAAATTATTATTATTATTACTATATCTTACACCATATCTTTATTAAGACTGCAATGATTTTTGAGGAATGAGTACTAGCTAATGAGGCCTTCCACTCGAAGAGAAACGATTTTTTTTAGAAAGAAGAATTTTTGAGACCAAGTCCGGGGCAGGATTTGAACCTGCGACCCTCTGAGTGTGAGTCTAGAATGCTTACCACTAGACCACAGAGGGCAGCTTAGTAAAATAAATATGCCCTATAACTAGTAAAGAGAGCTGAAGTCCCAGTATTGAATATGTGTAAAACCTGGGGGTTGCAGTATAAGAATACAGCCAATTTTATGTACATAGACTAGTATAAAACCAAAACACATTACTACCAAATTATATATAAATTTTCAATTTGATGAATCTTTAAACTAGAATTTAACTGTCGTGATGTGCTATTTTTTGGCGCTCCTGTAAATCAACAGTGCCTAGTACATGACACTTCCCGCCCGTGATGTGTTTCATTCATGTTTATAATGAAGATACCTAAAAGAAAACAATTCATAAAAATTTCAATTCAAAAACATGTGAGCTTCCACATCTTACCCGGATGTGTGTCCTCTTCACTTAGTCAGATAGCACAAAATCGTCCTCACGCAAAGATTGTAATTTTTATCGCATATTTCTCAAATTCTGAATGGTTTCCCTTCGCCACGCAATTAGCACACTCCTAAAAATCACATTTTAGATTTAAAAGCAAACCAATCACAACATATGACACATGGTACACAATATGCCTTCCAGCATATCGACTCAGTATGTGTGTTTGTGCCTGTGAAAGTATTGAATAACTACTTCTGTGCATATGTATGTACATACTGTGAAATTTATGGCGTTCCATTTTGTTAGATATGTTGGTAGATATGATTTGCCTACACATCTTTGCTAAGCGCAAAACATATCCATCCCGACAGAGTACTAAATACATTTATCTAAAAGGAAGCTCAACGGAAATTCAATATGAATATTATTATACCTTGCACCATAATTAATTATGTCCGCAAGAGGTTGGGGGAATGTGTACTAGCAGCTAAGGCCTTCGACTCAAAGAGAAACAAAAATAGAAGGAAGCATTTTTGAGACCATTGCTGGGGCACTATTTGAACTCACAGCCCCCTCCCCCAATGTGACCCTAGCACGCTCTTTGAGACTGACACTCGGCTGACTGTTTTAAAAGTAAGTTGTTCTGGAGATTGCTCAAACGATGGTATTGGTTGGCGATATGATTAAATGCAATCCAATAAGAACATTTTGTTTACGTCTAATTAACTTCAATAATCCTTCAAAAAAGCACAATGAATCTATGTCGATAAGACGGCTGGGAACAGAAGTTTGCATACGATTATTTCTGTTTCCTGTGTATTTCAAGAAATTATCAGGTTCTTTGGAATATGAAAAATAATGTAGAAAGAGAGCGTACTTTATCGCACAGAATGTGATTTTTTTGTCAATCATTATTGCGCACACAGCTTCAAATGTGACGTGGCGGAACTTTCCTTTAAATTTGTGTCCCTGAGTTGTGGTGTGAGTACAAAAGTACTAAATTCTATTGTACTCTAACACACTATTTTCCTGCATTCGCTGCATATAAAATATATGTAAATATATGTATATATATATAAATTAACTTATTTCATTATTTTTTTGATTTTTTAAAAAATAAACATCAGAGAGAAACTCTGATGTTAAACTTTATTTATTGAATTCAAAACAAGAACTGACTTACAATTTTTTGATAACTTAACTTAAATTCAAATAGCGGCAGCGTTGAAGCAGTGCAGCGGTTAGCGACAGCGTTGGAGCAGTGCAGCGGTTGGCTCGTGCAGGAAGTATTGCAGACACAGCGTCAGCAATTTAGCTTTTGTTGATTAGCTTGAATTGAAGTTGGACTTAATAAAGACCAAGAAAAAAATATAATTATTGTTAACTTAATTATCGTTAACTCCTCCCCTCTTAAATTCAAGCGTCCGCGCTTGAAGTGCATGGGAGAAGTTTTGGCTGGATTATGTTTTGCTGTATTTTTGGTTGGATTTCTATAGTTCTTCTTCCAAACCTTGAGGCAAATATTTTTGCTAATATTACTACGACGATAATAATTAATGCGATTATTGACACGCTTATTATGCTTATTCGTCCTCTTGTCTCTAAGAATTCTATTGCCCTTGTGTTATTCGTATGAAGTTCCTTGATGAGTTCCATAGTAAGTCCTTCCTCATATTTACCGGGTAAAACAGAAGATCTTAGAATAGCTGGTAGGGGTTCTATTGAAAAGCTTTCATTAAATTCATAAATTTGGTTGTTGGCAGTGATTGTTGCATTTCGAAATTTTATGACATAGGAGCCTGTTAGGTTCAATTGGTTGTCATCTACAAATATTGAGCCATTGAATTGATTGAGGAGAATAATTCCGGGTTGGATATCTTCTATTGGAGCAATGTGTAGATTATTTACTCTAGTACAGGATGCTGGTTTGCTATGTAATATTTGTGGAATGCAGGAGCTTTTACTTATATCTACGATATCTTTATAATTACATATTTTAAGGTTTTTATAAGTTTTGCAAGAATTTTTAATTGCGTAAATTTTATCTTTACAAATTATATAGTTTTCATAAGAGATTTTTATAATTTCATTGCCTCTTTTAATAGGCTTTAACAATATCTCTTCACATGTTTCTTTATTGGTAGTTGGTATGCTTATAATATATAGTATGATAGTCTTATTTGATGCTATCGAAACATCTGCGATTTGAAAAGATTCTTCTATATTTGAAAAACTGATGTTATCTTTTTGTAACATTTGTCTGAATAACTCCACTTCATTATTTGAAAGCATAAATGAATTTATTAATCCAATTTTTGCCCAATTTATGGCATGATCTATATTAATTACTTCTTGTTTTAATATATCTAAATAATTTTTAATATTAAGACTAATAGTACTTTGGACATTTGTGCTGTCAAAATTTTTCATAATTAATTCATTTGTAGCATTTACAACATTATTCAATTTTTCAATTATTAATCTGTTAATTACCATTTGTCTCTCATTATTTTTAAGTATATTATTTGTCTTATCACTAAGTATTTTAAAATCATCGTGGTCGGGACTTCCCGCTATCCACTTCCATGTTGTTCCAATGAAATTTAAAGATCTTTTACTTATACTATTAGGCTTTAACCTATCTATATGGTTTTGTATTTGGGATATTTCATGTTGAAGGAATGGGAGAAGGGCGTTGGTTTTATTAACTTGTTTTATTATTGTCTTATTTAGTCGATCGACTGCGTCCTGGTACTCATTTATGTCAATCGTATGTATCAGTTTATAAGAGCCTGTTTGGATTTTAGCTGATCCCATGGTGAACGTGACAACTTCTGAATTTGAATAGTCTAGAACTTGTATCTCGCTGTGGCATGATGCAATGAGTAATCTGTAAAGAGGTTTTAATTAGTTTTAATAAGACTTTTGTGAACTACTAATCCTGATTCCGTAATAACAGTGCTGTTTTTATTTTCTTTGACTATTTCCTTTTTATACCTAGAGCACAATTTATTTCCAATACGCTTATTTTTCTTTACATATATAATGTCGCCTGTATTAAAAGACTTCAGATTGGTTCTATTTTGATTGTGATAACGTAAGTCCTTGTCCTGTTTTGTTTCGAGTTTTACAATATTTTCTAACCTATGTTTGTCTAATTGTTCCGGGCTTGTGCTGACAATACGTCCAAAAAATACTTCGATTGGTTTTCTGTTGGTGGTCGAATGAATTGAATAATTATACTTACAAATTGACATGTCTAGCAAGTCTGAAAATGAACGATGTGTATTTTCGGCTTTTGTACAACGCATTATCTCTGATAACGTTGAATGGAACCTTTCTATTTGTCCATTAACCGTGCTAGTGTAGGGCGGGGCTTTGAAAATGTCTATTCCTAATTGATCTTGCAACATAAATGTAATGGAAGCTGAACTAAGCGCTTTTTCATTATCGATAACTATTTTTTCAGGTATGCCAAAAGAAATAAGGATTTGTCTTAATGGTTCTTTTATGTCTTCGGTGGCTCTAGACTTTATAATTTTCGCTTGAGCATATTTGGAGAATTTGTCTATGGCAGTCAGAATGGTACGATTGTTTGTATGATATATGTCGAGATGTACAATATTACCTGGATATTGGGGTATGGGGGTTGACTGTAATATGTGTTTAGCTGGGTGCCGATCGTATTTATTCTCGCGGCATATTTTACAAAGTTTTACTATTTTTTCAATTTTAGCCTGCATTTGTGGAAAATAATATTTAGTCAAAAGCTGTGATTTATTTTCTCGAGAATTCCTGTGAGCTCTATTGTGTTCTGTTATAATTTTTGACTCTTGTTCTACTTCGGAAGTAATATCTTCAATCATTGTTTGAGTGTATCTGATTTTGTATGTTGAGAAGTGTAAAGGATATAGTTCTTGTATCTTACCCATGATTTCTTCTGATGTGAACAAACCGTTTACTACGCTTGGATTTAAATATCTCTTAAATATTTGTATAATGTCATCTGTAGAGTAATTTCTTTGTATTACGATATGTCTGTGATATGTGGGAAAAGGAATTTGGAATTGATGTCTATTTTCTTCACCTATTTTCAAAAACAATTGATTCTTAAAAACATTGATTGGTGCTTCTGTAGCAGGTATCAAATTTTGTGATGAACTGTCTTCGCTATGTATTGTACCTGTCAACGAGTTGATATCGTCGTTATTGGTGTTTGGTAAGAGATTAATTTGGGGTGGTCTTGAGAGGGCATCTGCAACTATGTTTGATTTCCCGGGTTTATAGAGAAGCTCATAGTTGTACTCCTCTAAAATTGCTTTCCATCTCTTCATTTTATTGTTATTGTTCTTATTGCTGAGAGCGTACGTAAGGGGTTGGTGGTCTGTGTAAATTTTTACTTTGGCGGATCCGTAGAGATAGTTTCGCAAGTTATTCAGTGACCAAATAATTGCTAGCATCTCTTTTTCATTGGTAGCGTAGTGTTCTTCTGCGCTACTTAATGTACGAGATATAAACATGATAGGTCTATCGTCTTGAGCTAGGACTGCTCCAATCGCATAATTGGATGCGTCCGTCGTGAGTTGAAATTCTTTTGAATAATCGGGGTATGAGAGCAGAACTTCTTCTGAGCTAAGGGAATTTTTTAGTTTTTGAAATGCTTCTAGTGCTTCTTTATTTAAATTTATTTTTATGTTTTTTGATATATTTTTGGATATTCGTCCTTCCTCCCCTCTTAAAAGGACTGTAAGGGGTTTCGCCAGTTTTGCGTAGTCCCTTATAAAACGGCGATAATAACCTGAAAGTCCTAAAAATGAACGTAGGTCTTTCAGAGTTTTTGGTTCAGGGAAATTATTGATTGATTCAATTTTTTTTGGATTGGTTTTGAGGCCATTTTCAGACACTATGTATCCTAAAAATTCTACTTCGGTTTTTAGGAATTCACATTTATCGAGTTGTATTTTGAGGTTTGCTGATTCTAGTGTATCAAATACTAATTTTATGTCATTAAAATGATCTTCCTGATTTTTACTGAATATAATGATGTCGTCAATATAGACAAAACATCTTTTTCCTATGTGATCTCTTAAGATGTCGTCAAGAGCTCTCTGAAAAATAGAAGGAGCATTCTTGAGACCAAAAGGGAGACGAGTGAATTCATATTTCCCGTTATTAACTGAGAAAGCTGTCTTCTCCGTATCTGATTCTTTTAGAAGAATCTGATGGAAACCACTTTTCAGATCGAGTACTGAAAATATTTTGTTTTTTCCAAGTTGAGATAGAACTTCGCTTATTTCGGGAATAGGGTATCTGTCTGGTATTGTAATTGAATTTAACTTCCTATAGTCTATGACCATACGGTATTTTTTCTCTCCTGACGCATCTAATTTTTTTGGGACCACCCATACAGGTGAATTATATGGTGATCTAGATGGTCGTATTATACCGTCACGTAAGTATTCGTTAATTTGCTGTTCTACATGGTTTTTGAGGCACATTGGGTACGGATAACATTTGGTATAAACAGGATTGTCTGATGTCGTACGAATTGTACCTTTAACTGTTGTAGTAAAAGTAAGTTTTTCGTCTGGATCACAAAAAAGTGATTTATAATCGGATGTGAGTTTTATTAGACATTCTTTTTGATATTGAGTTAAGTGTTCCGATCGGATGTGAATTTGGTTAACGCTTTGCGAAATTTGTTGTTTCAATTTTATACAAAATTTGTTTTTTATTGTCATGTAATTTTCGTTGGTGTGTATTATGGCATTTAGTTCTTTAAGTGAATCATTACCTATGATGGCATGAAAAGATTTTAAGGTGGGAAGCAAGAAAAATTTTATTTTTGTGTCGTCTATGCCGAAAATATTAGCAAAAGTATGATGGGTTATTTTGATTTGTCCTCCGACTGAACTAGCATAGAATATTTTTTCATTTATAATAGGTGTTTTTACTAGATGCGGCTGTACATAGTTTTTATTTGATCCGGTATCAATTAAAACTTTAATGATCTCTCCACTACTTAGCTTACATTCGATATAAGGTAATGAAGAGCTGTTCATTCTAAAAAATGAATATCAAGGCAATCTATTTTATCTAAAGAGTCTGAATTAAAACTTTGTTGTTCATTAGTTTCATAGTTTTTTATACAATCGGTATAAACTGATAAGGGTTGGTCAAAGTCATGGTCGTTATTATTTATTGCGTCTTCATATTGCTGAACTTCAATGTTAAAGTTTCTTTGTCGTTTATCTATATTTTGTGGTGGTGGACTTGGTCTTTTGCCATAGTGTGCATCGTTATGGGTAGGGCGATTCATGTAATTTATTCTCTTTGTTTGCATGCTTTGGTCTACATCCATAGCTTCAGGTCTAGGTAATGGCTTAGGGCCAAATGGTCGAGGTGGTGGACGTTGTTGGTATTGATACAAATTTTGAGAACGGTTTTGCTGTGGATTAAATATCGGAAATTGTCGTGTTGGATAAGTAGGGTGATTTCTTTGTGGGTATTGTTCCCAATTAACTAGATGAGGATAAAATGGTTGTTGATTTTGTGGTTGTAGTCTATCTTTCCGTGGAGGAATTGGTGGTTGAATATTAGGAAATTCTCGTTGTTTCCTTTGAAAATTCTGACCAAGCGCATAGTTTGATCTGAAATTTTGGTTTTCCAGTTTCATACATAATTGTAATGCCTGGGGTAGGTCAATGGGCTCTCTCATACCAAGCAATCTTGGCAGATCGCCTCTCAGTCCGCGTACGAACGTATCCAGTGCTTTGTCCCTGTATGTTTTTGTTAATAGGCCAACGGCTTCCTGTCCTATATCCATACATCCTATTTTATTCAATATTAATGAAAGGTGTGAATAAACTTTTTGGTAATACTCTTGCGTGCTAAGGTTTCCTTGTATTAGAGTTGACATTTGGTATTCTAGAGTGCCAATGTCTCGCTTATCTGCATAATGCGTTGTAAGACAGCGAGATATAGCGTTCCAATTTAATGGCGTATTGTATGATTCTAAAACGTTGTCTGCATTCCCTATTACTTTGCTACGTATAACGTTCAAAATTCCAAAATATTTCGGTGTATTTTTTATGGTTTCATAGACACTTAAAACTCTGTCAACACTTTTTCTCCATGAACTAAAATCTGCTTCATTTCCAGAAAATTCTCGTAAATTTTTTACTATGTCTGGTATTCTTTCTAGTTCGTTCAAATTTTCCCTAGTACTAATACCAAACGGTTGATCAACTTCTATTTGGTTAGTGCTACACTGAATAGTTAGGTCCCTTACTAACTGTGGTAATGTACCTTCTAGAATTCTTAATACCGAAGATTGTATTATTTCGTTTAATTCTTCCTGTCCAAGTGGTCTAACTGGTTGGTCGGGATTAGGATTAGGAGCGTTTAATAGAGGTGGTCTAATGAGGTTGTTAGGATTTGCCATGTTACTTTATAAATTTTAATTAATTTATTTTAGAATATTCCACGAAAATCAGTAAGTATTGTACGCCTTTATTAAATAAATTTTTTCTTTCTTAATTTATCTTTTTTCTCCGATTTCGTTTACTAGGATTTATTTTTAGAGAGTAGATTTAAATAGTTAGTCGAGCTACAGTTTTCAGAAAAAATTTTATTTATTGTTATCTCTATATTTTGTGATACTCTAGAGGGTCCGGCTTTTTGGGCTACGGAATCGCAGAGTGGTTTTGCAATGTATTATTATTTTGTTGTTATAGTTTAGTTTTATAGGCTTTTATTCCGTTATAAACTGGAGGGTCCGGCTTTATGGGCTACGGAATCGCAGTTTCAAAAATATTTAGTTATTTCTTTACGTTATTTTATTTAAAAATTTTTTTCTTTCTTTTTTTTTTCCACTTTTAAATTTTGTTTGTTGAAAATTTCTTAAAATTGTTTTACTTCTTATCTAGTCTTAAAGGTTAATTCTTTTTCTAAAAACACTTTCTTTGTTTACTTTTAACTTATTATTTTCTCAAAATTCTATTTTATTTCTTAATTTATCTTAAACTAGCTTACAATATTCCGCACAGGTTCTCCATGATTTTTCCTTTTTGTCCGCTATCCGGTGACTCGGGATCTCTGATAGAACACAAATCGTGTGGTTGCGTTTTTATTCCAACGAATTCTAACGCTTAATTAGTTGTGGTTTCTATTCGGGCTACACAATTAATTTATCGAACTTCTTGAGGACACTTTATAAATTAACCGTGATGAGTACTGCTTAAGGACTTCTTTCCCGAATACCACGACGTTGGGCGCCAATTAACTTATTTCATTATTTTTTTGATTTTTTAAAAAATAAACATCAGAGAGAAACTCTGATGTTAAACTTTATTTATTGAATTCAAAACAAGAACTGACTTACAATTTTTTGATAACTTAACTTAAATTCAAATAGCGGCAGCGTTGAAGCAGTGCAGCGGTTAGCGACAGCGTTGGAGCAGTGCAGCGGTTGGCTCGTGCAGGAAGTATTGCAGACACAGCGTCAGCAATTTAGCTTTTGTTGATTAGCTTGAATTGAAGTTGGACTTAATAAAGACCAAGAAAAAAATATAATTATTGTTAACTTAATTATCGTTAACTTATATATATATATATATATATATATATATATATATATATATATATATATATATATATATATATATATATATATATATATATATATATATATATATATATATATATATATATATATATATCCATACATATATACATATACAAATATATAAGTACAAAAAGGTTTTTTACAGTGTGAGAAAAATTATGACCATAATTTAATTGGAAAATTGTAGAGACTTTTAATTCTGTATAAGATTCATAGTGAAACTAAGAGAAGCGGAACTCACAATGGAAAGGTTCTGAAAAATATATTTTTAATGTATTTTAGCAGCAAATTGTTTCTTCTGTATTTTGTGATCACATCCATAACACCAATAACCCATATCAGAGTCTTTGAGACTCATTCGGTTAATCTACGTAACTAACTTCGGTATCCGGTTCATTTAGTTTTTATATGATTGCGAACAGTTTCACTGTACATTTCAATCAGATTTTGTGTTCAATTCCTACGTTTTCTAAGAATTCGCCCAAATCATTCAAATTGACTTCGGAAAAACGGCAGTTCTTCGTAACGATCATTCGAACGATTCATTAAACGATTGCAAGCAAAATTAATTTTTTTTATTTATAAAATTGTTATATGGTAATGCACATTGCTAAGAAAGTTTTTACTGCCTATGGATTTCATTTTATTTGTTCCCAGAGTACTCGTAGTGTAGGAGCAATGTCATTGTGGCCTGCAGCCTCTTGTTTGCACACGCAACTATTGCAGTTCTTATAAAGTAACGGTCTATGCAGCGGTATAGGCTTCACAAAACCTCGATCGTACGCGAAATATCGGGCATAATATAAGCATAGAAAGGAAATCAATATGAGATAAAATGTAATTGTTGTTTTTATACCAACGCTAATCAAAAAGCGAACGAACGAGTATAAACAAATTTTGTATGAACGTTGGTGCCTCTCACACACATACTTTGCGGATGTGAACTTAGGTTCATACGGGCTCTGGCTTGCAAGACCACAGCATACAGTTAACATTGGTGTTTCTACAATTCGGCTAATATTGAATGACCGCTGCTTTTCTTAAGCGTTACTCTCATCAATCAATTAATTTTGAACGTTCTGGTATACAAAGAAGCAGGTAGTCCCCCATGAAAGGTCTTCTGATGATAGACAATACTCTATATCAGCCTTGTGGAAATATGTACTTTTGCCATCAAGTGGGACGGCACTTATTCATACAACTTGCCTCCTGATCTTCCGGTGGAATTATAGTATACTTATTTGAGTGACGAAAAAGAAAATAATTTCGTAATTCTTTATATTGGAGGTGGAACTTCCTTAACAACAACAAAAAAGTTAGAACAGCAGGTACAACAAACAAGTTAGCCACACGTAGCTAGACAGCCAAACTAAGCAACGCCCCCAGCAACAGCAAGTTCAGAGGAACACTCATGTAAACGGAAATGCGGCCAGACGCAACATTAGCTTAATTTAGTGCATCAAGCATAAACTGCAATTTTTCATTTAATTCTTTCTGTTCATTTCGTTTCATACTTTTGCAATTTCCTTTGACCACTTGCATAATTATAGATACATATGTGTATGTTTCGTGATATGTGGCAATAAATTTTATAAACATCATCATAAGTAAACATCAACAAGTTCTTTTTTCCAACTTTTTATGTACCTGAATACTTAATTCGCTCTCACTTATCAACAATGAGCGTACTGCAATTTTATTTTCGTACGCTGCAGATAAGTCGGCGCATCTCTGTGAAAAGCCATTTAATAAAGCATTCGAAAATCCCATGTTGTCGATGCCACCGATAAGTAAGCGCTTGGTTTTATGTGCCTTGGTTAAAGTGAGTGCTATGATTTTCGAAAAAAAGCAAGACAGAAAACATTTTCTTGTGATTTTACTGTACGATTATACATAGTCAGATTGCGATTGACTACTGTGTAGGTGTGTACAGAATGGCTGTGGACCTAGTTAAATCAATACATCAGGGTATAATATATAGTGACTCCAAAGATCTCCGTTTTTATTACAAGATACTTTGCATTTCGAAATGCGAAATGTTGTTAAACAGCGTCGAGATAGGTATAATATTAGATGACTCTTCTGTTCAGTCTCAGCATGGTTTTGATTTGAACCGAATTGTAATCGACCCACACACACACTGCACTTCAATGCAATTTTTTATTATCTCCATGTTTTCTCACTGTTCAATGTTAGTTATTTCTTTGACACTTGGAAATAGATATGGGACGGGTTTGCAACGTTCGCCACTATTTTAACTTCAATATAATTCTGGGTTCAAATAATACTAGTATAACATCTTTAATATATTATGGCTGGTGGAAGCCTTAAGCAATGTCAGATGTCATGCCCATGTTTTTGTAGAAATTCGCAATATAAGCAACGAGATGAAATACGGACAAGCCTTTCCTCCTACGTGCATGATCCGAACTTTAAAATGCAGTCGTCGGTGGCACATCGCGCCCTGAGAATGACAAGGGTCTAAGTGAATAGAGTATAGTTCATAGCAAAATTCGATTCAGTATTAATAGTGCAATAACTTTTCAAGCTGCGCTTCAAAATAAGTGAAATTGTCTCGAATCTTAAATTAACCATGTTTACAAGATGATTAATTGAAAAAATGGTTTTTGTTCAGCAGTAAAAAGTCACAGCAATCCAAGTTTTACAGTTGGAACATTGAACCTTAAACATAGCGATATATTTTCCATAAACTGGTTCTAAATAATGTTAAAGCCATATTATTTTGATGAAAGAAATAGTTATTTGTGATAAAAATTATTTTTAATAAAGTTTAATACGTAATAAAGAAAGTTCGCCTTCAAAGCTGTCACAAAAATAAATCGTTATCAAAACCAAAAAAATTATAAGACGATAATTTGTTGATTTGATTAAAAATGAATTCATTATTGTGGAGACCTTTATATACGAATATGTATATGCACATATATTTATATGTAGAGAAAGGTGTAAAGCCAAAAACATAACGGAGACCGTTTGTCCGTTTTTGAATGACACTCGGCATTCTAGTCCTGCTTTAATTTTTGGACAACAGGTTTAAATCTTTCAGGTTCTTTGCAGATAATATTGGTTTTATGGTAAAAACTTTGGACTTGCTGGTTGTAAAGACTGTAGTTGCTTCTTCTTTGTATTTAAAATTACAACGAACACGTTCAGATACCTTATATTTGATGTTAAAAAGACAGTATCTTGAGGACAAAGGTAGCCGCATTACCAACAAACCAGTGAGGCCACTTAGACCACCAGTTAGGTCCGTTGTGAGACGCGGATGAGAGGCATGCCTACGCTTCCCCCTCCATATTGAGCCAACCTGAGCCTTTTATAAAGCGAAGAACGTTGTTGACCTGACCTGACTGGTATATTATCTATACTTGTTAAGAAGTGGGATCCTAGTAAGCATTCCCTATTTCTAGCGAAAGCTGGACATGTACAGAAAAAGTGCTGGACCGTTTCCAGTTCCTCCTCGTTTCTGCAGCTGCGACAGAAATCATGCGTATAAATGACAAAAGTTGTATTCAGTGTTGCGGAAAACTTTGCGTAAATTTAATGTGCTTACTTTTTTGTTAAATTTTTTATTTCACAAAATGAACAATTGGAATAAATTCATATACAATTTAAAATTGAGGAGCACTGGCTGGCAGGGCTTTCAACTCGCTTAAACAAAATTTAACTAAATATATAGTTAGGAGATGAAAATATAATCTCATTTACGCTATATAAATTTAACAAGTTGAGAGGTACAAAGAAACTGAAATATAGTATGGATGTTTGTGACAGTTGGCTCTTGTCACAAAACTGATGGAAGAGAGTTTGGAAATAATTTCGAACGGATAATGTCGAGATGCGGGCAGAGGTCCAATATGTTGAAAACAGATGCAATTAGGGTGTTGCCTAGTAGGCATATCAATGCGTTGGTGCCGCTGAGTAAATCTCCGGGAGTGAGCAAGGTGTGCCCAAGGAGCAATCCTACAAAGGGTTTGATTTCACTGCACTTGCTAGTAGTAGGGCATGTTGGTGTTATTTTATGAGGGTTAAATCGGGAGTACTGGCTGATTGTATTACGGCTTGACTCAGCAGTTTTGTTCTAACATGAGGTAATATAGGACGGAAGAAGTCGTTGATAAAAAATTTCAATAGTGAGGAGTTATTCCGCTTATAAAAATGTTATTTAGAGCCTTGTCGTGCTAAGATCGCGACATATTGAAATTTCAATTAGAATTGGAGGTTCCAACCGCGAGTCCCGTTCTGTTGCAGATGCAGCTCCTATCCCATAGTCGGTTAAACTGAATAGAAACTACTTTTAATATATGTACATACAAATGTATGTACGTAGTTTTTAAATACGAGTAAATGGGTCAGCATTATTTGCTTAGGCAAAATTTTGAGTATGAAATACCGAATAAATATGAAAAATTTTTCGAAATCTGTCTAAAATATATACGTGTTTGTTTACATGGAAAAGTATGTAAGAGTGGAAATAGCACAGAAAGTAGATTAAATGTATGCACATACTACCTACCGACGCATAGTTGGACAACTAAGTAATATGAACAAAATTTTAAGAAAAGATACGTACATATTTACTATACGCACACACACACACACACACACACATAAATATGACTAGCAACGGCCAGGCACCAACAACCAGAATGAGGAACAGAAAAGACCAATGCAAATACAAACAGAAACACAAATCCAAACAGCCGCAGCCGACGATGACACAGAATAACCAGCTAAAACAGAATCAGAAGCGGCAGCAAAAACAGCAAAAGCAGCGGCCGACGAGCGGAGGAAAAATAAAACTAAAGCAGCTGCTTCCGGTGTTTGATTGATAGTGAACTGGCAGTTTGTTTATCTCTTGAATTCGTTCGCTCGTTCATTCGTAGGACGACGACGACTACGACGATACGTCGTACGATCGTTCGTTGCTTTGTTCGACGCACAGCGTACAGAGTACAGCAGAGTTCTGGCCTCTGTGTGGCTAGCGAAGTCAGTTGCCGCTCGCAAAACCAGACAAGGCAATCGAGCAGGCATCGCTGTGCAGAGCAACACTGCACAGCGCTCGAGTCCATGCACGATGAATGCGATTGCGGATTTTGCCGTTTTCAGCGAGTTCTTATTTTTAAATGCACAGCGCAGCACAGCACAAGTGCAGCATTTGCGGGCGGGCACAGGAAACCAACTGCAACAACGCCAACAACAGCAATATTCATACACACAGCATCGCATCCGACATCGTGCGCGTCATGTTGTAACTGCACACACACCAGCCGGCAACAGCAACAACAACAAGAGAAATATGCGTTCTGAACTAAATTCAGTTCAAATGAGTTGAAAACTAAGAAGGAAATAAAAAAGTGCATGTAAAAAACACAAAGTAAAATTAACTAAAAGAGAATTAGCAATAGACGTTGCGGCTTTTGCGGCGGCCGTTGCGGTTACTGCTGATATATTTTTTATTTACACATGAATTGCATTTTTTTTAACATTTCTTTCAAATACAAACATGAAGTTGTTTTAATTGTCGTTTGTTTATATTGCTTCGCCAATTTTATTTTATATATTTTTTTTATTAAATAAACTGTATTGGGGGAAACTCACGCATTGAATAGCAAATTATTTATTCAAAGTAAAAACATTTCGGTGTGTTTATTCCTCACTGGCACAATTTGCCAGCCAGACAGAGCGCAGCAGCAGGCAATTTAGGGAACAAGACGATCAACCTGGAACACATGCAATAAGGGAGCACTATAGCCAACAATCGACAGTGAGCAGGGCGCACTCCACCCTTCCACATGCCAGCTGTGGGTCCAAGGCCTTGTGTTGAAAAATCGGCCACTACATATGCATGTGAATTTATTTACAACAATGATGTCTGTGAACACAGCGTGCACGTAGAAGCAGGAAGTGGAAATACATAATTCCATCGTTGGGACGGAAAATAGGGAGCATCATTGGGGAGTGTGTTTTGTCCGTTCTTCATTTCCCTAACATTTTTCTTTAAACATAAATAAGACACACTTTAAGATTTACCGTGGGCATTTATTGAAAATTCATTTAGTTGTAGGAATATGCTCCTGGTGCTAATGTGTCCCAGTGTGTGTAAATTTCTGATGGAAATTCGCGCATGGTACACAAAAAACTTAATTCAGAATTGACAAAATGTCATGAAATAGTGGGGCTGAATCCAGAAAACCGTAGCAAACGTGGTCAATTAAATGAGCAGCTCGACAATTTTATACAATAGCGCCAGAGAAAAAATTTATTTTATTTTATTAAAATCGGCCTATGATGTTGAGATTTTATATAATAAAAAAAAGAGAAAATTCAATTGTATTTATATTAGATAGGGAGTGTTGGATGGTTTTAAACTGTGATTGATGAATTGGAATAAAAATATCAGTTACCATAATTCAAGTTGTTCTTTCGAGACCACTCATCATGTTACAGAATTTTAGGCTCTAAGTGAATAGTTCGTTGCACTACTCATTCCAGTCAGTTTGAACTTATGCCTCCTAAGTTCTGGCTCTAAAACGCAGTACTCAATACTTGATGATCACCTATTGAAATTTTTTAATAATTCACGCTACTTCTTACTAATTTAATTTGACGAGTATTTTAAATATAATGGGGTAGAATTTATGAATAGGATATTATTATTATTATTATATCTTACATCATAATTAATTATGACTGCAAGGTGTTGGGGGAACGCGTACTAGCTACAGAAGTGTTCGACTCGAAGAGAAAAGGATTTTTAGAAAGAAGCATTTTGGAGACCAAGTCCGGGGCAGGATGTGAACCTGGGACCCTCGGGGTGTGAGTCTAGCATGCTTACCACTAGACCACAGAGGGCAGCTGAGATGATTAGGATAATTTGTACATGTTACACCCAATTAACTGCAATTGAAGCTGCGATTTCCTATTTGCTTCAGAGCAAATTGTTTCCGATGTGTTAAAAGAATTGGGTATGTGCAAGTTCCTCACTTATGGTATCTCACTATCATTGTGCCATGGTCTATTACGTTAAGTTTAGATTAGGTATTGAATACAAAATAAGTTTTTCATGTACTTTTTTTATGATTTGCTGTTTTAGTGTTTGCGCAAATACCACACCACTCGCCTGAAAACACCGTTTCCATCCTGTATTTGAATTTAAAGTTTTCAGGGTTTTTTTTTTCAAGAAAATAGCCTCCGGTAGAACCTTCGTCAGTATGTCAAAACCAAGTCTCAATGGGAGAGTATACGGTGTTTCTGCTGTCAATGTTTTCGCCAAGAAGGAGAGCACCTACCTTAAATAATATTACTTTTTCAGTGGGCTCTGTACTTACCTTTAGCTTGCGCTTCCATATACGTACTCAAATATTCCTGTACATAAATGAATACAGGAAATGCTTCAAAAACTTTTTTTTTTCGGAGTTTTCTTTATTGAAGAGGGAAGTGATTATCATAGCTCATGCCAGAGTTGATAGTTTTATGGGGCAGAATGAACGTGAAACCTGGTTTAAATGAAACCAATTTGAAGTCAAAAGCGATGAAACCAATTATAATTCAAAATCTTTGTGCATTTGTGCTCTGTTCTTCCCATTGCTATCAACTCTTGGAATGAACCACAAACAATCTTAAAAAATTATTGGATGCAGTTTACGAATGAATACAATTGAAATGAAACTGCTACATTTACTTGAAATATTTACGTTTAGCAATTTGTTTCTGGTTGCTCTTCTGTTCATACAATATTTTAACGTACACATTTATTAGCTTCTCTTTAGAAGGATTTTTAGAATTTTAACATTTTTCTGACTTCGTGCAATATTTTGCAAATGGAATTAGTGGCTGCGCCTCAATAACTGTGTCTGTGCACAATTAGGAACATTTGTTCAAGGATTCTCCGCTCTTTTGCCTGTTTTGTGCTTATGTATATATAATGTAATTAGTAATGCCTCTCTATATATCTAAGCATATACAGATAGTGTAATGTATTTTGCGTTTTTTGCGGAAATGCAACAAGTTTATTTTGTTCAAGTTATTTTCTATAATGAGTAATTATCTGTATAATTATTTGTTATGTTTTCATTGTATTCTCTTTTTGTTGTAGGATACTGGAGACAAAATTGAGCTTTGGCAAGATAGTAGTATATTTGCACCTTAGTGTTGAGTGTTCTGTTGTTGTGCTAACCAAATCATCAACAAAAAAAAAACAAAAAAAAAACAATTAAGAATAAAAGAGGTGAAAATAAAAAAATGTAGAATAGTTTAGTATTTGTGTTTTTTATTTCTTTTCATTAATTTTTTTGTGTTTCAACGGAACATACATTCTAAAGCATTACATAAATTTATTAAAGTAAAATTTACAAATAAAATAAATATTGTGTTTCGGTTGTTTGTTGTCTGTCCTTTGCACAGTGCAGTTTTTGTTCCTTTTTATTACATTCAAAAGTTTAGTGTTTCTATTTGAATTCAATATTTCATGTTCATGTGTTTAATTTTGTTATTGTTTTTATTTTTAGAATAATGCTTACAATAAAATGGGTTTTAATTTATTTGTGTTTAATTTTAATTAATAGTATAATAATTATAATTTACGTTTATCATTTAATATAATTAATTTTTATTTTTTTCTTTTTGATCTTGTGTTTTGATTTATTGACACTACGCTTAATTTGCAAGTTGTGTTGACGAGCGAGTGTGCATCTGTGAGTTTTCATATCTTTATCTGCTAATTTTTGAAACTTTTCAATGCTTTCTTTACTTTAGTTTTAGTATATTTGATAGTTAAATTTTAATAATGTTTCTTTAAATAATATTTAAATATGTTAGATTTTCAACAGTTCATATATATAAATATGCATGTATATATAAATATTTTCTCTAATTTTTGTTTTCTCATCAATTACTTTAAAAACTTCTCTCAAAAGTGTAAATATAATATGTACAAGGTATTTAAATGTAACGGAATTATTATCAAGTCCGATGTAATAAATAGAGATAATTTTATAAAATTTAGATTTACCGAAATGTTTGATGATCTATGATGTCTTGAGTTCATTCCTTTAAATATTTCTTTAGTAGAGAATATTTGTAAATTTTTAACATAAAAAGCACACAAATTTTCAAACAACTTTGAAAGAAGGCCGCAAGGTTGATTTTTGTAATTTGGTCTCTGTAGGAGAGGAAACTGTCAATTATCGTACTAACTTATAGGCAATGGGGTTTGAATGCATCCGGAGAGTTAGAAAAAATTATTAATTTAGTCTTAAAATTAACAGTAAAATTTAAATTCGTTTTGCAGTAATATACAAAGTGGGCCGCAAGTTGCCTATACAAAACTCTAACAATGGTCCGACATGTGGCGGAAACGAGAATACGTGACAAGATTTGGAAGTTGCGAAGCAGTTCCATTGGGGTGCGGCGGCAGTGCAGCAAACAGCTCGTATACGTATGCAGGCTAATAGAAGTCCATGTGCCGGAGTGGCAAATTTCGTGTTGCTCATTGTCTCATTTTGTCTGATCAGGTAAGCCACACTTCTGGGTGCACGAATATATGAGAGTAGTTGAAGAGCCTGCACACATGCCTGGCATTCCTAGAGTTAGGGTCAGCAAATTATTGTCCACTTTGTATAGCGATTAAAATTAATGAAATTGTTTCTAAATGCGCCGGCACTGACTGGAATAAAACATTGTAAAGTGATGCCAGGCGGCGTGCTTAAAATGGATTTAGTTTCTTTGTTTAAATTTTTTTTAAATTTAACAAGAATTAAAAAACATGAATTTTTAATTTTAATTTATACATCTTTAATAAATCTTTTAAATATATATAATTATGTTTAATACCATGTTTTTATTGAATATATTTAACACAGTTCTCTCTCTCCTCTTCGTTAAATGTCACGTTATATATTAATATTTTAATTTAATTACATTTAAAAGTGAAATGTTATTAAATTGTTTTTATATTTTTATTTCATACAGTGGAAATTAAATGGAATTATGTATAAAGTAAAAAAATTAAATGTCAAAATGCTTGAAAATATCGACACTTAAATTTGACTTAGACGATGAACATAACAAAAACAAAATCACATTAAAAAAACAAAAACAAAAACAAACAACACAAAAATTATCTAAAAAAAAACTTTAATTCAAAAAGTTCATTTTAAATTAAATTTTTTAGTCTTTGGTTATTTTCAAATTTTATGAAAAGGAAAAAATATAATTTAATGTTTTAAATTATTATAATTGAATAATTTAAAATTTAATATTTAAATTTAGTTTTATAAGAACAACAGTTTTGTTTGTAACAAAACACAAATATTTTCTTTTTTATGTTTATGCAATTACTGTTTGTTTTTTGTTCTTATATGTTTTCGTTTTTGTTCTTGTCCTTATAAATATTATCTAAATAAGTATATAAAAAACCGGGAGAGAGAGAACTACATCATATATTTTGCATGCAAAAACGAACGATGTTAAATGCAGGAAAGTCCAAGCAAAGAATGTGTTTGCATTCTTTAGTCAAAGTCTGCAGAGCGGTGGTCGAACTGTTTCTCAGTGGTGCTGAAACTCTATCCAAACCGACCGATGCCCGCTGTCCGCGCCACTGAGTTGTGTACTTCATGATCATGATATTGTAAAAAAAAGAAACTAAAAAGGGTCCCAGTTAAGTCCTTGTCACGCGCTCTGCATTTTGCGTACTCCTTCAGTACTCTGGACTTGTGTCGAGCAGCCGTTTTTCTGGTGGAACATCACCTTTCCGCAAATTGCGGTTGGTGCTGCTGCACTCGTTGTGGTGGTGGTGGTGGTTGGCTTTTCCACTGACCCCGGTTGTCTTTGGCATAACATGTGCTCTGCCAATGTTACCGTTGGTTTCTCTTCCACCGTTACTGACAGTGATGTTGTCGTTATCGCTCAAAGGGACGATCGGCATACTGGCAGTGGAGCCAATCTGTTGGCAGCGACAACCGCGACCGGAAAATCTGCCATAGCACTTCTCGCAGAGTATGACACAGCCGCGCATTGGCCAATATAGGCACAAGCACGGCAACACAACGGATAGAGCGCTCAGCCAGCCCCATCGGTGCGTGCGCTTGTAAGGTCCGCATGAGCAGGGGTTGTCCACACAAGATGTCCCAGAGTCGTCGTCGCAATCCATATCATTGTCGCGGGCGCAGTGGTAGAATAGTGCCTTAGCGCAGCAAAGACAGGACGCATAGTCGATGACTGACTCGGCGCTGCAGAGACAGGTCTTGTTGCAGACCCACGTTTCTGGAAGGGAACGGGGACTCTGGCACTGCTCGCAGCGGCACCGGGCACATCGGGGACATGTTATTGGATTTACAGGGTCGCCGCCAATGATGATTGGTGTGCCGATAGGGCTAGCACCGGCAACTGCTGAGACTATACCTTGCGGAGTGGGAATGCCTGTAGCAATATTGTGCAGGTCAAGTAGCTCGTCGAAGGCGGGTATGTCTTTGGCGAACTTGCAGTTGTGGTTCGCTGATGACGAGGCGGGTTGTTTTGTGATCGGGTGCGTAATGGGTTGCATTATGGGTGAAGAGGATAAGCCGGGTGGTACAGTAGCCGGAGTAAGTTTGCCGGTATGCGGACATGTGGTCTGTGTCGCTGCCACCTGTGTTTTGAAGTAAGTTGAATGTCTTAAATTACCATCGGTTCCGTCAGTGCCCGTCGTAACGGTCGCTGAACCAGCAGTTCCCGTTAGGCGGCTCGAATGTTGTTGATGTTGCTGCTGTTGGAGGCGTGTGAGCTCGCGCTGAGGCAGCAACAAAAGATGCCTAGTGGTCGTTTGACCACTATCATGCTGGCCGGCTGGATGTTGTGAGCGCGTCGCATGTTGCAGCTGATGTGTGCTGCGGAGCGGCGTGTCCACATACTCATTGGTGAGCCGTTCGGACTCGGGTCGCGGTTGCGCCAGCGTGACAGGTGAACCGTGTACTGGGTCAGCGCTACCAATATGTGCCGTGTTTGTAATATTGGGTAGTGAAATTGCGGCGCCAGGTATTGATGGCAGCAGCCGTCGGCGCGTGAAAGTATTCGTGACCGAAATTGGTGACAACGATGCGCTGTTCACGTGGCTTCTATTGCGACTTTCGCTATTCGGACGTGGTGGCAAAAGCGTCAAGTGGTGAGTGGGGTACTCGCGTGTGTCGTAATCAGGTTCAGTCGACGTGTAGGCTTCTGTATGGCTCACATTTAAGTTATTTTGTAACTCCAACTCGGCGGCGAGGGTAATACTAGGATTTTGGTGCTGACTCGAACTGTTATTCAGATGTTGCTGATTGCCGTTTGTACATTGTGGTGTGGCTGTCACTGTTATATTTAGTATTGGCTGTGAAGTTGGTTCTATGGTTGCAGTCAATGTTGTCGTATTGTAGTCAGATGTATGGATACGGGTCACTTCTCCTGCAACTGCAATTCTGCTTACCATCGTTGGCTCCGGTGCTCGGGGACGATGGACACGAGGTAAAAGTTTAGGTGGCCGGGGAGGCGCCAAAGGATCGCCGCCATTGTTGCGATCCATGTAGTGTAAAAAGTTAATGAGTTGAAACCTCAATGCCCTCGGTGCTTTAGCCGGGGACTATCAGTTTCCGTCATCCTCTCTCACCAAATTTAAATAGTAGGCGTAAGTATTTGTATGGCCATATGTTGTAACAGATGTGTTACGTATGTATTTTGTGACCGCAAGGATCTATTGATCACCTTCTGAAAAACACAAAACAAATAAAGTGAAATTAGTTAAACTCGATTATATCCGATAAGAATAAGTAAAGTAGGATAAAATTTAAAAAGGAGTTAGTTGCTGGAACCTAAATCAAATAAAAAACTAAAGTGTTAAAACTATCTTCAAAATTGCTAAAGTATTCCAAATATAACTAAGTACACAGGATACGAATGAAGATTACACCGATGTCCTTAGCAGCCTTATGCTGAGTACACACAAAATATCAAAATATTTTGATATATCAGGCAACCGGCATTTCAATGAAAAACAAAGCCACACACGAAGCAGCAGTCGAAGCAACATGCCTTGGTTGCTGCAACGGTTGCGTAGTGTGTATTCAGCATTAGACTGACAAGAAATTCATGACTATTCTTTGGCAAGTAAGGTGTTCGTGGGTTTTCCTACAAACTGGGCAGGTTTTAGTCGCACGCATACGGATACTCCTTTCTCCATAATTTGCTGAGATCTTCGTTGGCAACCAAAATTAATCGCATATGTATTGCTTTTACGTAGTCTACTCTTGTTATTTTTCACTCTTACTACTAACTCTACCTTCTACGACCAGTTCATTTTCTTCCTATTATTCGCAATCTTAAACCGAATTCCTAATTCTAAAAGAAATCTTCCAGCATCCAATTTATATTATTTGGCTTTTGCAGAACCATGTAGTCTTATGGGCTAACAGGCATCAATTGATTTGCCAGATTCACGTAATTCAATACATTCATATTTCGCATAGAAAGAGGCCTGAAGCGGTTTTGGACATTTGTATTTTTAATCTCATTGGAAACACTTGCTTAGGAAGCTGTTCCAAAAGTTCAGACTCAATTTGACCACCAGATCACTAAGAATGAAATATGTTCTATACAAGTATATTCAAGCGTGCCGCCTTCCGTACAAGTATGTCACACCATTCCATCACTCATTCGCAGGAAAATTAGAAAATAATGAATAAAGACAGCCTGTCGCATCTGCTTGGCTTGGTTTTAGTTTTATGGAAGGCGCCAATATTTCAATCTTCTATTCTTATTCTTATTATTATTATCATATCTTCTTAACACTGTTTTAGTGACTTATTTAAATATATATTTATAAGTCACACATTTCGTGGGGTAAAGACGACATTGATTTGATAAATTGTTAATTTTAGTGTGGCGATATGGACATTACATCAAAACCTTGTAAAGGACGTTGAACTCTTTTTCGAGTGATTACTAGCTACCCTACTCTCCGGGAAAGATAAATGCCTCCCAGAGAGTTGGGCGCATGCATCGAACGTTAGGATCATATTTCGAGGGATAACTGAAATATGAGCAAAAATACCGAATAATACGATTTGTTAATTGATATAATTCATATTGCTGATCATGCTACAAATGTCTGTATGAAGATGGGTGTGGCAGTTTATACTTGAGTATATTTATAACCCTCTAATTTTCAGATTCTATTGGGCCAAATGTCAAATTCTGTTGATACAGTCTTTATGGACTTCTGTGAATTTTGAATTTGACTCTTATACGCAAAACGAACCCTGGTATGAACTTAATGCACCTATAGCTATGTTTCTCACAGGTCTATGACCCACAGAGAGACATTTGATGTTAAGGGGGAATTTTGATATGTGCAGATTTTCAATTGTATTTATTGTAGAATATGCGATATTCCTCATTTTAATAGAAAATCTTTAAATGTTGCTTCAGTCTGGGGGAGTCAACAATCTTGGGATTCAAACCACCATTTATGATTTGTATACTTTAGGTGGTATAATTTATTTATCGTATTTGGTATTTGAAGGAAAACCTTTAGTTTATAAGCAGTAGTGGCCAAATAATGGTGAGTCAGGGATATAGTTTATGCTTAGTTTTTAACTTGTCTTATATTTTGCTTGCAAAAAAGGTTGGGGAAACTATAGCCATGGAGATGGACGTGTGGCTTGTCCAAAGAGTTTGCGTAGAGGGCCATCGCCAAATCTACATAAGAATCAGTGCTGCCGAATACGAATGTACATATTTACTTAAGTAGGTATGTCGGTATTTCCACCCCACCTTTTGTGCGTAACAAAGGGCAGTATTAATGCGGCTTTGAAGCTTTCATGGAGTGAGTCGTGTCAAAGAGCGAAACAAGAAAAATTTCAAAAATTCCAATAATCAAATCAACCAGATTTATACTACTTCAATAATTTGGTTGTTTTAATATCGTTACAACAACAACTGCAACAGGCAACGGCCAACAAGCGAAGAGTGCCACTCAACATGAGGAAATGGTGCTTTTATTGTTGTGAATGCGGCCGCTGTTGACGTTGCTCTTTCAATTCCCGCCACATACAGCACGAGCTAAGTTTATATGCAGTTTTATTTATTAATAACATATTTTGAATTATTTCGCATGTTATAAAAATATACATTTTTCGTTTTATTTTACTGCGGGAATAAATTATACCACTATAAACAAAAATGTTCTTGGAAATGGTGCGAAATGCTGCTAATACAATTGCTAAACAATAACAGAAATGAAACTAAAAATATAATTAATAACATCAGTTCATGCTTACAACGCACCCAACTGGTGGTCTAAGTGGCATCACTGGTTTATTGGTGATGCGGCTGCCCAACCTACCTAACATCAGTTCAGTAGGTATAAGCATTAAGTGCATTGTGACTGGATGTGAACATAACTATGCAAATATATTAAACATTATACGCCCTCTCCCTTTCTCCATTTATATCTGTATATAATAACATATCAGTCTCCAGCTTCATCTGCATTTCTGTCTTCACTTCCATATTTATCGCTATTTCTACATCCTATGACTATTTCCTTCCCCATCTATTCCATATCTTAATATCACTATTATCTACTTCACGTAGCATGTCTATCTATACTTCTGTTTCCATATAATTTTTTGTGTCTATTATTCTATCCATGTCGATCTTCTCTATCTACATATTTGTGTATCTATATCTCTGCTCTCTCTATCTCTCTCTATCTCTCTCTATCTCTATCTCACTCTACTTCTCTCCATCTCCATATCACTCTATCTCTCTCTATCTCACTCGATCTCAATTGATCTCACTTGATCTTACTCGATCTCACTTGATCTCACTCGATCTCACTCGATCTCACTTGATCTCACTCGATCTCACTCGATCTCACTCGATCTCACTTGATCTCACTCGATCTCACTTGATCTCACTCGATCTCACTCGATCTCACTCGATCTCACTTGATCTCACTCGATCTCACTCGATCTCACTCGATCTCACTCGATCTCACTCGATCTCACTCGATCTCACTCGATCTCACTCGATCTCACTCGATCTCACTCGATCTCACTCGATCTCAGTCGATCTCACTCGATCTCAGTCGATCTCAGTCGATCTCACTTGATCTCACTTGATCTTACTCGATCTCACTTGATCTCACTCGATCTCACTCGATCTCACTCGATCTCACTCGATCTCACTCGATCTCACTCGATCTCACTCGATCTCACTCGATCTCACTCGATATCACTCCATCTCACTCGATCTCACTCGATCTCACTCGATCTCACTTGATCTCACTTGATATCACTCGATATCACTCGATATCACTCGATATCACTCGATATCACTCGATATCACTCGATATCACTCGATATCACTCGATCTCATTCTACCCCACTGTACCCCACTCTGGGTTACTCTGGCTTACTCTGGCTTACTCTGGCTTACTCTGGCTTACTCTGGCTTACTCTGTCTCACTCTGTTTCATTCTGTCTCACTCTGTCTCACTCTGTCTGACTCTGTCTGACTCTGTCTGACTCTGTACCTCTCCCTCTCTTCAGCTATCCCTCTCTGCAGCTCTCCAGCTCTCGATCTCACTCGATTTCACTCGATCTCACTCGATCTCACTCGATCTCACTCGATCTCACTCGATCTCACTCGATCTCACTCGATCTCACTCGATCTCACTCGATCTCACTCGATCTCACTCGATCTCACTCGATCTCACTCGAACTCACTCGATCTCACTCGATCTCACTCGATCTCACTCGATCTCACTCGATCTCACTCGATCTCACTCGATCTCACTCGATCTCACTCGAACTCACTCGATCTCACTCGATCTCACTTGATCTCACTCGATCTCACTCGATCTCACTCGATCTCACTCGATCTCACTTGATCTCACTCGATCTCACTCGATCTCACTCGATCTCACTCGAACTCACTCGATCTCACTTGATCTTACTCGATCTCACTTGATCTAACTCGATCTCACTCGATCTCACTCGATCTCACTCGATCTCACTCGATCTCACTCGATATCACTCGATCTCACTCGATATCACTCGATCTCATTCTACCCCACTGTACCCCACTCTGGGTTACTCTGGTTTACTCTGGCTTACTCTGGCTTACTCTGTCTCACTCTGTTTCATTCTGTCTCACTCTGTCTCACTCTGTCTGACTCTGTCTGACTCTGTCTGACTCTGTACCTCTCCCTCTCTTCAGCTATCCCTCTCTGCAGCTCTCCAGCTCTCCCGCTCTCCCGCTCTCCCGCTCTCTCCCGCTCTCCCGCTCTCTCCCTCTCGATGTCTCTCTCACTGTGCACGGGAAGGCTACCGTCGTACAAAACAGTCCAGAGTAGCACCGACTCCTGGGGAATGGCTCCAGTTTCTCTCAGGCAGGCCCTGTAGAGGCCCATCAATGTTTCTGAGTGCAGTGTAGCTGCGGTTTTAAGTACACGGTTGAGTATTTCATCTGGACCAAGTTCTTTCTGGACCCCAAATATTCGAACCGACATCACCTCTTCTATCGTCACAATGGGTCATTACTCTTCCACGATTGAGGGTTAGCTGGCATGGAGCATAATTGTACATTAACGTATACTCTAATTTTGATGTTTTAACATTATTCGTGGCACGCCCACTTGCTCTCATCCATTTTAAGTTTATAGATTATTTCTATACGTTTCTCTCCCTCTGTCTTTCCAGTTTCTAATAATTCAATAATTTCACCAAAACATAATCGTGTTGTTAATTACCAACACATTATCTTGAATTTTAGTGGGTGCTAAATAATTCAGCGTCATCCATGGAAAGTTCGCACATTGTTCTCGAAATGGCTTTGTGAATTCCTCATTGGTCAGTGCCTTGGAAGAGGAGGAGCAGCCACCAACACGAACGTCTGAGTGGGCCTTCTTTGCAATTCTGGTATGGTAGTACGATATGCTTGCGCTGGCAGATATATTTATATTTTTGATCTACACTCTTCCATGTGGTGTAAACAAATGAGGCCAATTGCGTTTGCACGGCATAAAAATGTTATTCCAATGGAAAAAGAATGATAAAATCAATTGCTAAAATTTGCTACAAACATCAAAAAGTAAACTAATCGAAACTCAGTTGCAAATTACCCCAGAGTTCCTCAAAAAAGGGTGTCGGACATTAAAACTATTTATAATGTCGGAAGCAGATTACGGACTAACAAAGAGTATACTAAGAGTGTCTCCAGCTGTTGCCGAACTCTAAGCTATGATGTGCTGGGGCCACATAATAAAGAGATACTCGTATATTATGCTCGAGATACCTAAAATAGCCGCATGTATTTAACCTGTAACCCGACACACATGTATATTCATTCGTTTCCTTAAGGTTTACTCCGTACCCACCCACAACGCCTACCACCTCTAACAATCCTGTAGCAGTCTTTCAACATTTGTCTTTTGTGCTCTTCTCGGAACGAATTTTATGAGCCTTCTCAAGCTAATAAAATAAAATCAAGATAGCATAAAATTTAAATAATTTTAATAAACAAAAATCAAAATGAAATAAAAGTATGTACGAGTATACGCGTATATTTACATACATACTCGTACACAAAAAGAATTAAGTACATTTCAAATTCGAGCTGGAGGCAAAATTTTCTTTGAATTTATTTTCCGTTCTGGAATTACATATGGAAGCCCAAAGTTATAAGCTGGGGACACACCAGCTCGACGGAGCTCGCGGTTTATTTTAACAACCTACGGGTATGTTTGGTTCACCTTTTCTATTTGTAATTTGGGGCTACGTTAAGGTGTCCAGTCCATCGAGAAACATTCTTCACAAACATGCTCACGCTTACATCGCTGTGGAACAACAAACAGAAAGAGACTGGATGAAAAATAACATTTCTTTTTATAATTAAGAAATGGTTCACTGTGAAGGACGGAAAAATTGGAGAGGGTAAAAATGGCAGCTGCGGGGAAAGTCGAACAAAATTCTGGAGTACAACCAAATACACAGCGTGTAACAATGTCTATTAGTGGTCTTCAGCGTTTGTCATTAGTCACTCGGAACGATGATCATCGTATTACTCTCGTTTCGAACTGCACCTGCAGACAATGGCGTACAGGGGGTCAGAGCGAAGTAAAGTCTACTTTCAAACTTTGACTGCGACTCCATTGTATGACCTTTTGTCGTTATTGACATCTCCCGCCTGGCAGGTGAACTGAGTTTGAAAGACATACAAACAATTTCAACTAGTCACAGTCGCCTCGGTCTTCTGAAGTCGCTGACTGACGCAAACGTGCCAGCAAGTCATTCAGGGAAAATGCAGAAAAATCGTAGTCGACTACAATTTTGAATCTGTATTAAACAGAATGTTTGCCAGACCGACTAGTTTGCGGAATGAGGTACGAAGTACGAGGCCTTCAGCGAAGCTTATTACCAAAGGTCGACCTGGCAGCTGACCGAGTTATCGATCGCACTACTTCATGCGAGACGACGTCGAAGAATGCATTGAGTATCCTACCTACACGCTGTTGATCCAGTCCATTCTATTCATAAAAGGGTTAAAAAGTTCAATGTACAAGCGTCATGGGATCAAAAATTTACCCATCGTTGTGATAATGGGAAATCAATGAAACATTCTCAGTTACAACTGGTTCGGATCATTGGCGATAACCATACAGGGTATCCCCACCATCGAGAGAGTGGATTCTTTAGAACGCGTATTGTACAAATTGCATCACTTCTTTGTAAAAGAGCTGGACCAGTACACGGGTATATGGTATCACTCGAATTAATGGGGTTCTAAAGCGATTCCTTGGGCATCAGTGCGCCCCCAGAGAAAATCAAAGCGATTCCACAAAGAAACACAGTACGACTTGTAAATATTGCAATAATCAACCGTCATCTTGATCAGATTCGAAGACGCGTTTTAAACTGCCAAATGGCAATTCAATCAAGCGTACCACAGTATTCGGATGAAATCGACATTGACCTGTTAACTTCATCAAGTACTGAATCCGGCTGCAGACCATCGCATAATCAGCCAATGTTGCCACCTACGATTTTTACTCTTTTCTCGTCAATACGCACGAGGAATTCCACTGAGTTCTCTGGTTCTGAAACTGAGCGTTAAGGGTGTATGTATGTTGTAAGCAGTTGATTTCCAGACGGCAACGCAACAAGATGTCTTCGCGCTGCCGTATTTTTCAATTTCGCTATTATATTTTTTACATTATATTTATTTTTTTATACTAGATTTCCATTACACTAAAGCGCACATACTCGTATAACAGAGATTGATAGCGATTATAATAGACTGCGAGATGTGATTAGGTTTAAATACATATTTAGAACTATAGATACCACCCAAAGAACTATCGGGGAAAAGGAAGTAGGAAGGAATGTTAAAAACTTAAATATTTTATATAATATTCTCTATATGTATATTTGAGTAGCTTTAACCCGTGGCGTTACCCCCATTGATATCTTTTTACAAGCGGTTTTACAATGGCACAGTCTCCAAGCAGTTTTCCCTTCGCAGTTTTCCCTTGCAGAGCTCAACAATTGCGAGGCATTTCTCTCCCAATCTCTCCTAATCTCTCTCTATCTATCTCAATCTCTCCCAATATCTCCCAATCTTTCTCTATATATCTCAATCTCTCCTAATCTCTCGCAATCTCTCTCAATCTCTAAATATCTATCTCAATCTCTCAATATCTCTCAATATCTTTCAATATCTTTCAATATCCCTCAATATCTCTCAATATCTCTCAATATTTCTCCCAATCTCTCCCAATCTCCCCCCGATCGCTCCTAAATCTCTATCAATATTTCCCAATTTCTCAAAATCCCTCTCAATCTCCCTCAATCTCTCACATTGTCTCAATCTCTCTCAGTCTTTCTCAATCTCCTTCAATATCCCTCAATCTCTCTCAATATCTCTCAATATCTCTAAATTTCTCTCAATCTCTCACAATCTATCTCAATATCGCTCAATCGCTGTCGATCTCTGTCAATCTCTCTCAATATTTCTCAATATCTCTCAATCTCTTCAAATCTCTCTTATTCTCTCTTAATCTCTCTTAATCTCTCCAATCTCTCTTAATCTCTTCAAATCTCTCAAAATCTGTCTTAAACTCTTTAAATCACTCAAAATCTATCTTAAACTCTTCAAATCACTCAAAATCTCTCTCAATGTCACTCAAACTCTTCAAATCACTCAAAATCTCTCTCAATATCACTCAATCTCTGTCAATATCTCTCAATATCACTCAATCTCTCTCAGTCTGTTTTATTCTCCCCAATCTCCTCAATCTTTTCAGTCTCCCCAATCTCTTCCATATCTCTCAATCTGAATCTTTTTTCTTCCACAATCTCGGTCAATCTCACTGTATCTTACTTATTGTTAGCCACTATATTTCTCTCTATATTTCGCTCTATCTGTCTCTATCTTTCTATATATCTTTCTCTATTTTTCTATATGTCTTTCTATAGATCTATCTATTTATCTCTCTATCTATTTTTCTCTCTATCTATTTTTCTCTCTATCTATTTTTCTCTCTATCTATTTTTTTCTCTCTCTAATTTTCACTTTCTATCTTTCTATCTTACTATCTTTCGCTATTTCAGGGGTAATCTGGGAATACAAATCAGTTTGTATTCGCTAGTTTGCCTTTCTCTTACTCTGGAAGAGTAAATATCCTGCTAGGATCGAGTGGACCACCCGTTCGTTCCTACCGCTCGCTCTGCTATAGCAGCTGTTTGAGTTTTATTAATGACAAACTGCGCTCCTTGCCTTTTCGATTTTATAATGAAATGCTTCTTGTTTGTGCATTTTTTTATGAAAGAAAATTAATTTCCATCAAGTTTAAACAAATTTTCTCATTTTACTTATACAAAATGTATATTAAGCTAAATGCGAATGTTTGAGATAAAAATAAAAATAAAATTCACCATTTGGCAGGTTTGTGTTTTTTCTTTTGGGGCACTTGCTTCTTCAAGAACAACAACAATAACGAAAATAGTAATAACAAAAACTCTTGAATGAATAATTTCAATGTTGTGTTCCGCAGCTCGGCAGTGTTGGTGGTGATGGTGGTGGATTTGGTGGTGTTGTTGTTGTTGCTGCTACTATTGATGCTATTCACAAACACTTATTAATGAAATGATTTAAACGTTTGATACAAAACTTAAAAATAACAACAAGTCCAACTCTCTTTAGCTCTTCCTCTCCCTCACTGACGTTTTCTAAAGACACACACACATACATACACATACACACATACACGCATACACTTACACCGTTCACACTTTTCAACAAAATACCAAAGTAAAAAGAATTTTGGCATCATATTTTCCCCCGCATTGTTTTGTATAATTTTGTGAGATCTTTTTTTTTATTCTATTCTTCTGCTTTAACTCAAAGTTTAGACATCAAGGTCAAAGTTGGCGGCATTCATTCGCGCGCGCACATTTCAAATATGCACATCTCAGTGGAGAGCAATTATTCGTTTACTTATTGGCTGTAAAAGCTCTCCTGGTGCCTTCTACAGCTGTTTCCGATTAAAATTTCTTTTAAGAATGAAATCTGTTTTCCTATTTTACAGCCTTTAAATGTGTACACAAATATATAGTATGCACACAAGTAGGTGTTGTGTATTTTTGTTTGAAATTTTTTCTTTATATGCCCGAAATTTTCAAATCCACACGAGTATATTTCAAGCGGAATCTCAAATAGAAAAATTGACATTAGTAATTAATGTTGCTCTACGCCCAATGAGCAAATTTTTATCCTCGTACGGACACAGTCATTTGGAGAGGGGTTCAACGGTTGTATGTTTCAGTGCGATCTGAAAGTCCAAATCTGATTTTTGCAATTAGTTAGCAACAGGCAACAAGTTACTCATATGTTGCTAATTGGCACACCCTCAGCATCAGACGCCGAAAACCACGGATTATGTACATAGACTTGGGGGCGTATGAGGAACGTGGTTGGTGGTGGGCAAACTGGGTGCACTATTATGTACATCTATCTGCTAGCGCAGTTTTCATTTTCTCATAATGACGTTTCCGCTTCGCTACGCTACGTGTCTTTTTGAGGTACTTTGCTTTTGATTCTGATTTTTCGGTGTGGTTTGCCGTTGCCTCGTTGGGTGCGCAGTATAAAACTGTTGGGTGGTGGTGATGTTGGCGTTGTTGTTGTAGCTTTGGTTGGTGTTTGTGGTATTCTCAATTGTGGTCATTCTCGAAAATTGTTCTCGAGTGCCGGACATGACGTCAATAAGTGGGCGTTTGTGTTAATTTTTTTATTTCTTTCTGCGATAAAGAAATGTGTTTTCAATTATAGAGCATTTAATTAAAAACAATTTCAGTAGTTTAGTGTCTTAAATATTGAGAGATGGTGTAAATTTACAACGTCTGTACTATTTCCTGTCTGATGTATAACTTCTTTGGAGGCTCTTTCAGTTAGAGGACATCTTTCAGTATATTGTACATACAGTGTACAGTATACATGTGTATGTGTGCTTGAGTGTACGCACATATATATGGGTTATTTCTGTACTCTCAGCATCTACGTGAGCAACCAAGTAGCAAATTGGGCTGGTATTAATTTTAATAGATCACTCTTAATTGATCTCTTTTCCTGTACTCAGACGCGCGTGTGCTTTTCTGCGCACGTATGTACGTACATAAGTACTCGAATATCTAGACAAGTAATTGGGTGGACGGCTGCTTATAACTTTTACTGGAATTCTAATTAATATATTATTGATTCACATAAAAATGTTTCATTATTTGATATATATATATATATATATATATATATATATATATATATATATATATATATATATATGATTATATATATATATATATATATATATATATGATTATATATATATATATATATATATATATATATATATATATATATATATATATATATATATATATATGTATATATATATGATTATATATATATATATATATATATATATATATATATATATATATATATATATATATATATATATATATATATAGTTTAAATACGTAAAATAATGTATACTGGAAATGGGAAACATTCCTCCTCAAATATCTGCTTTTCCGTTTTATGTACCAACTGGGTGAGATGGTTTTAGCCCAGCGGTGAAGGCAACATGCTGAGGCTATTCGGTTCGCCTGGTTCACACATCTTCCTTAGTATATTAGGTTTTGAAGACTGAACACCCGGATGGTACATCCCCACATTAAGTAGGTGCAACTTAGTCTACAACACGAGATCTGAATGAACTTTAAGAACTGTTTTTAGATCTTCCAAGTCAATGAACAAACAGTCTCATATGTGAATTTCTCATCGGCAGATGAAGGCACTCATAGAAAAGATGGAAAATTGCTTTCTCTTCCCATAAGTCGGTGCTACTTTTGCAAACATCACGAAATGGAGGACACTGCTTTTCTGCATGTCTTGGACTTAATATTTGGAATTACTCAATGCTGACCCACAATCCTTTTGGATGAGCTAAACAGCCTTTATACGAGACTATCGTAGAAAGCCTCTTTACCTACTGTCATTGATAAGTGATGAACAATAAATATAACGTGATATTGACAAACACACATTGGCATTATGGAATATGCAATCGCAGTTTAATTGCTGATATATAACTCTACCACTTGAGGCTTAAAGGACACCCTTTACAAAAACAGCAACACCAATTATAGAAATAGAAGTAAATGAGAACATTTATAATTGATTCATTTATCTTCAAGTCAGCATCGCTCAGGCATGGCATGTAACAATAAATTAGCTAATTATAGACAACATATTTTAAAGAAGGCACATTACTTCAATTAATCAGCAACACAAAAGGTCAGAGCTCAATTGACAAAGGAATTCAGCATGAAAACACATGCACACACTTAATTAGTAGGCAAGAAAGCAAGAAAGAGCATTAAAAAAAAATAATAACAAACATAAAAATATTTAAATCAAAACTACTTCCAAACTGGACAATTCCGGATTTAAAATATGTTCTTTGTGATTTTTTTGTATATACACTACTATAATATTATGGGTATACTTAGGTTTGTCACATCCAAAAGAAGGAGCGATAAGTAAGGCCATATCCGTATATATATGTACGAATCTATATAGAATATTTGGTAAAATTTGCCTTAAGGTCACGCTGCTATATCACTTAAAAAATAGGTCTAAATGAATATTTTGGAACTATACTTTCGCTCAGAGATAACCTCATTCTTGGGTCTGGGCATACTCGTGGTCTGCAGCCAAACCCTGGGGGATATGCACATGAAATTGTGTAAGCAAATTGTCTGAGCGAAGAACCAGAACCATCACGCCCACCTGCTAGACATATAATAAATTTGGAATATTTGCAATGTTTGGATGTTCAAAAATTTACGTAGGGCATTTTGTGGTCGTTCTTAGATGTGTTCGGCCATCTTAGTTTATTTTTATTTTTATATTAAAATTATGTATTATATATTAAAATAAATGAATGTTATCAGTAACGAGCGGAAACACAAAGAATAAACAGCATGAAAAAAATCATATGAAAAAATATCGGAGTGTGAAGGCAGCCAGATAGTCAGACGCACAGCAAAGCACTTAAGTAAGCGGAATTTATTCCATTAATATTAGTTGGGACGGAGGGGGTAGATCAGTAGCAGATGGAGACGTTCCGTGTTTGTAAGTTCACATTTAATCATGACTAAGACACCATTCCATCATTCCTGCGGAAGAAGATGTCCAAGATTGTCCAATATATTGTCTAATATATTGTATTGACAAACACTAAGACGCCATTCACAATAAGATTTCCTTCCAGTTAGTTCTCTTTCTTCTGTGATATAGCTTTGCTTTATAATTATTTACCAGTTTCTGTTATAATAGAGTCCTTTCACCCCTTCAGCCTGTTCTGAGTCTGTTTTGTTTCAGTTGTCTGGCAAGTAAGTCAGCCTTTCAGAGTCTTAAAGTTTCTGATTGAAAATGAGTCCAAGAAAATTGGTTCAGAATATGGATATATGTTTAATCAAACTTCGCCTGGAAGAATAGAAAATAAACAAAAAGATCAATTATAGCATCGACATTTATTGGGTGGATTAACATTTCTCAACACTATAAATATCCTAAAAATAGAATAGTCTTACTAGATCAAAATGATAGAATATAACTAACAGGAAGAGAGGCTCCACCATTCGGGAAATTCGTGAGATGGACGCCTCAAGGAAAGCTATGCTAGTCACGAAATAAACATCTGGGTATAGTGTAAACTATATTTTGGTGATATGCTTCGTTTAATGATGCAGAAGCGATTTTAGAACTAATTCAAATAAAGTGTAAAATCTGTACTGCAATTCGACAAGTGATCGTCAACAGTGTGACAGTCGTAGCTGACACTTCTGATTCAAGTGAAGCATTCCTATTCAGAATACTCTACAGACACACTGGGCAAGACAAAACGAAACGAAAAACACACAGGTACCTAAGCACTCACATGAATGCTCAAGAGGAAATACTTATAAATGGTCTGTCTATAAATGTGCTCCCTTGCAGTGTTATTAAGTATAGTACAAGCATCCCTTGTCGCCCTGGCTTCTTTTCACAGCCCAACTATGTGAAATACTGCTGGACAACTAGCAGGCTGCAAGTCAAACAAGGCAAACAAAAGAAAGGACAGACGGATAAACTAAAAAAACTGACAAGCAAACAGAAACAAAGGCACAACACATGCTGCACTTCACAAAACTCTAAAAAGGCATTTTTATCTACTGTATTAAGAATAATTGCATTGATAACGAATACTGATAATGATGATGATAATGATAATGATGATAAAGGGGAGACAAAATTAAGAAGTGATAGACCCGAGGAATCATACAATATCACTGTGACTGATGTTACACAATCGCCATTAGATGCAGTGGCTCTTAGCTCTATTTCTTTATTTCGCCCCGGAGTATATCACACAGCAGCTTGACGCGTTCAGCAAATGTTATGCAGCACCGACGATTCAATCACCCAACAAATATTTTTGCCTGGAAGCCGTTTTTACTGCTTTCGTTTTTCATAAAGCGAACTTCCATTTGCCCCAAAACATAATTTCAGCAATATTGCGTGCATAATACGGGCCTAAATATTCAATGTGTGAACTCCACCATGTTCCCGTACCTGAGTATGGGTATTTACCATACAAAAATGGATATGGATGTGTTCGCATGTGAAGCATTGCGCTGTAACGCACTTATAACGCTGCACTATTGGATTAGACAGCATGTGTGTCTGTACGCACCTGCGGATGTGCGTGTCTATGCGACCCTCCCGCACAACTAACGTATGGGGATGGCAGCACAGGTAGACGATATAGAAAAGGGAACTCGGATACTTGGTAAATGGCATTTGAGAAAAGTAGTGCCATCATCACCACAACACTACAGTAACGATGATAGAAGTTATTGCACTCGACAATTATGTGCATGCAAGTGGTAACTAAATCAGTTGAGTGCAGTCAGTTACGGAGCTCCATCACTAAACAAAAAAAAAGGAAGCTGCATAGCAGCACAGTGTCTATTATTATAGCTCTCTTATTGATTACCTTTGTAGGAATGAAGAAGAAAACGGACAGCGTTAGAAGTTCATGGGTGTGTGCATACATGTCGGGGCGTGTGTGTGTGTGTGTGTGTAAGTCATGGGGACGAAAGCCATAAAGAAAAAACTGAAAACTCAGCACCGACATATCGGTTTTTAATGTGAATCCCAACACCGGAATGCGAGAGCGGCCGTAGATCCAACGAAGTACCAGCGGTGGCACAGATGTTTCCTGTTCTGCTATTTAGAAATATGCTTCGGTTTTTGGAAGGCAATTCCTTGTATTACGAGCGTTCAATTTTATTTTGTGTTGTATATTTTTCGTTTTAATTCCATTTATCAATGTTGCAATGATGCTGTAGATTTGTTCAGAATGTTGATGGTTATAGAAATTTATTTATTTATTTTAAAAAGTTTATACACAAGTAAATTTAATGCTAAACTTATTATTATAGACATTATAATAGAAACAGGACATAAGAAATGAAAAGATCTAAATTTTTTAATGTTAATTTTTCCAACAATTTGCTTTGCTGGTGCAGTCTGAAGCATTGAGATTCTTCTTAAGCAGAAGTAAATGTGAATCTTTGTTGCGATTGTCTGGATGCAGGGATGCAACGGCCTCTGCGTAGAATAATGAAAAATTACTCCCTTTTCCCGTTTTATTGAGTTGCAACTGTTTGTTAGCGACAATGGATAAAAAATTGTGACATATTCTTGCTGTGGCCATTTTGTAGATCGTTTTATGGAATATTTAGGAACGCTTGAGATTAATGTGTGCTCTAAATGTTGGGTTCCAACAGGTATTTTATGTCCCACACTAATCGAAATTAGCAAAGAAATGTTTGTCCGGAAACAGTATTTTTAGATACGAGTTGAAAGAAAGAGATATCAAGAACACAGGAAGAAAAGCCACCGTAAATTCCATGAGTTGGAAATGAGGCTGTACATCATTATAATGAAATACTCAGAAAATATCCATACATATTTATGTGCGCACATACATATATGTAGAATCGCAATTGCGTGAATACGGATATGCCAGTAAATAGACAGTAGTCTAATTAACAATGAATAATTTCCGCTGAATTTAATTAACTTTTCTGGCCTTTCCATATTAGCTTCAAAATGTCTGAAATTTATACAGACTTTTTGGCTTGCATCATTCATCGTTGCCAGTTATCAATGTATGAAAGCAATTCTAAGTAAATCCATTCACACACGCACATATGCGAATGTCTAAACGCGACATGGCGCGATTTGGCCGATCTTATAGATATATGTATGTATATGTGAGCGAATTTGCGCCTCCAAATATTGGTGACAAATCATGAAATAAACCTTACAACTTATAAATTCCAACTTCTTTGTTTGACGATATTTATTACGTAAATGACACACATGGACCCGAACTGTTAATTCAAACAATTAAACACATGCTGGAGAGGAAACACTTTTTCAAACTCGTGCAATTTTTACAATTAACGCAGTAAAAAGCATTTTACCCAGATTGGCCTCAGAAACAAAACCACGACCCACCTTAACTTTTAATTGACCGTTGCTTTCATCACCATCACTAACGCCACCACCCAATCTTAGACGGTTGAAATTGCCAATACGCAGTGGCTTTAAACCATAATCATTCCCCCCAAGACACACACACGTGAAAACTTCTCCTTACTACGCCACAAAGGTCAGTCTACCCCACTGCCGGCTCATGGTGGGTGCGAGTGTGCGGGGACTTGGGCATCTTCATAGAAATGTTTTTTGTGCCCTGTTTCGTAGACCCGTCACTCAATGGCTCTTTGATAGACTATACAATTTTGATGATCTTCGTAAACTTCTGCAGCTATTTTTATCCTTGCAGTTAGTGTAATTTTCTGGTTTCTGTGCTGAGAGTTCTCACACTTTTATCACAAAAAAAAGAATCTGACGATGACGACAAAGTCTCTTTAAGCAGAAATTTATTTGAGTCTCATCAGACGTGTAAAACATACACACTCTCTCACACACACACACACACAGTGCATCCGTGCATATGCGTATTATAAGAGTATGAAGGAAAGCGTGGAAAAATGCTCAAGCCATATGCAAAAATGCCGTCGCTCTGTTTGTTGTTGCTGGCGGTTCTTGTAATAGCAATATTTCTTGTTATTGTTGTTTTTGTTAATGCTGATAATGATCATAATGATGATGCTGCTGCTGATGATGATGATGATGATGGTAATGATGATGATGATGATGCTGCCGTTTCTAATACTGTTATTGTTGCTGCCGTTGCCGTTGCCGTTGCCAATGTCTCAATGTGCTCGTTCGTGCGGTGGTGTAGGAAGCAATATTTTATTTTTGTTTCGCACAGACACAGACGAAAATAGGCATTTTTACTTAGTGTTTTACGCCTCCCCCTGGTTGCCAGCACATGCCAAACCCACCATTAGAAATTTCTACTACCACATGTCTTCTATTTTTGGCATTTTTATTTTAGCCTTTTGCTTTTTTTCTTGCCTTTAGTTCTCTCAATTTGCCCACTTTGCCTTCATTCATCGCGAAGGATTAACGCGGAATTTCCATGTTCGTGTGAGTGCATATTATGCATGCGTGTGTGTGTTTGTACATTGGGCAGTCACGCGACTGCTACGTGGCAGGCATTCCCGTCTAAACTGCTTATGAAAGTAACTATCTTTACTAAATTACTTTTCAGCTGGTTCTGTGTTTATTACAACCAGCAGTCGCCTTTCCTGAAGAGAGTTAGAAATCAAGTTTAATTTCCCTGTATTCCGCTTCTATTCATTCTATGCCGTTGATGAATTTCTGTATTTATATTGATAGTTTTTTTGTTATCATTTCGTTTCTTTTTTCAATGCCATTGAAAGGCAATCGCAGACTTTTAAAATAATGAGCAATTGGTATAGAAAAAGTAAGGTTCATCCAAAAGCTAAGTAATATAAACAGAAGCACTGAAAGATTGCTTCCTTTTTCTTACTGTCAGCTTTCAGTGGTATGGAGTTGTAAATGTAAATTCCTGGAAATAATAATGTAAGGGACAAGTCTTAATATAAGGGTTTATGTTGCGCTCCGTCTCTTTCAAAGGCTGCTTACACTGTGGGGTGTGAAATTTAATGAGTTTGGACGTTTCTTGCAATTAAGTCAACGCAATGTTGTAAAAAGGGAGTAAGCAAAGGAGTTTATTATTTTAAGGTAAATCAAGTTTCTGTTCGTGCTTCTACACGAGAAAAATATTTCACCATACTTATCATAAATATGAAGAATTAAATCATATATCACCAAGGTAATGTCAGTTGTGAGCACCGACATACTTTGCAAAGTAATGTGGACACGTTCTGCTTCACGGCTGTACTCCACTTAGTTCATTATGCTATCGAATTCACAATGTATTCATTTATGAGAACAATTTATTCAGAGCTATTATCACTTGGCTACTTGAATTTTTGGCGTTGGGTTTGAGGATATTAATGAACTTTTTTGTATTTTAAACGAGTTTACTCTGAACAATTTCGTGATCTTATTACCCTTGGCTTTAGATTTTAAAATGCTTTTGTGTTTCTGTTATGAGTAAACGCACAAACCGATTTTTAAATACATGAGTGTAGACCTGGCTTCGGAAGTAACATATTCTATAAAAGCTCAGCCACGCCTATTTATTAAACGAACTAAAATTGTCTAAATGTTGGTAGTTGTAATGAGAGTAATTCAAATTATACGAGGAATTGCTCAAAGCCTGAAAAAAGTATCCTCCGATCAGCGTTCAATAAATCTAAATAATCCAGAGAGACTACTTCGTAGTTCATACATACATTATATTTATTCATTCCCGCCTACATTCAGCTTGAAATGAAAATTTTAAATTTGTTAGGCGGCGTTGTGCAGTCTTGCAGCTTGCGGGCGAAGCAAAATTTCCAACTGGCCTACTGGCTACGTATGCTAGTATGATTAATTTTAGTTGTCATGCAGATTCACTAAAGAGGGAACACATTTACAATGACCCTGTATGAGTACAAACTACAAAGGCCACATCCTGGTGTCTACAAAGCCGCACACGCACATATAGGGATGGATGCCTTGTACAATAATGCACATTATATTTAAGCACTTCAATTCAATTTACCAGTGACCAATTGAAAACTTACAATTTAAAACCATGGGAGATGAAAGTGTGAATAACGTATAGTATAATACTCGTATACGAGGAGCAGGCGATGGCGGCGATATTTAAGTGGGTGTAGAGCTGTGAAGAGCGAGCGTGAATTCAATTTGACATTGAATTGATCATGTAAGTGACACGCCATAATAGGCGGCAATTTCGAAATTAGCATGCTACAAATGGAATACAAAATAGCGGGCGTACGAGCGGAGCATGTAGGCATGTGGGCAATGCCCACTGGGCATATGTGTGCGCACACCAGAGCATGCTGAACTACACAGCGATCAGATCAGACTAAGATCGGTTGGGAATTTGGTGACATTTGCCATGGTTGTACAATCGCAAAAGGGATGATGCAAGGCGGGTACGGGTGACAAATGGGCGAAATGTTTTTTTTACGAGATATGCATATATTCACTCCTTCACCAGATAGCCAGAAAAACACTGCTTTGCATACTTATACATCCACTCAGACACATGCGAATATGTGTACATGTGTTGAGCGGATATCCGCGTAAATGCGATTTTCGGGCGAATATATGTATATATATATATATATATATATATATATATATATATATATATATATATATATAATTATATATATATATATATATATATATATATATATATTTATATACATATATATATATATATATATATATATATATATATATATATATATATATATATATATATATATATATATATATATATATATATGTATATATATATATATATATATATATATATATATATATATATATATATATATATATATATATATATATATATATATATATATATATATATACATAGTATACATGAGTTGATTGACGTCATATAATGGAAAAGATTTAGCAGCTTCCGTTGAGAAATTAAATTATACTAAATAATTGTATTGATTTGAGTTTGGATGTGTATGGCAACATAAAGGCAATTAATATTGACAAGTATCGTCAGCATCATTATCAAAAAAATTATTTGTAAGGAGCACGAGAAAAGCAGAATGTACTCATCCTCCTTGCTTGACACTACACTGCTGAGATGTCAGAATCGGGGTCACTACGTTATTATGTGTGTCGGCTATGGTTGTTCATGCCAAGGTAGCTCAATGTACTTTAAATAAGTAAAAGCCTACCTAAATGTGCCCTCATCTAGCATTCCCTCAGGTTTTGTATTATCTGCCAAATGTTGAAAATTAGCTAAACACATAGAAACGGCTTCCCACAGAGTTTCCAGTGCCCAATACTATTTTTAACCCATACACTCTGAACTATATGTTTTTTTAGAAAAAAATTATGTTAATATACAAAAAGAATAATAAACAAACTACAACTTTGCAGTGTTTTTTTATAGTTTTTTCAACTTCGCTCACGTCCACTCTATTAATTTTTGACAAAAAAGAGGAAATCAAAGCGAACCTTTCCGGGAGGCTTTTACCTCTTTCATGTACATTGGTGCATCCGCACATTCATGCATCCGCTCATTTTCCGCTAATGAACTGTCAAAATAAAGAACGTCAGCATAACCAGCTGATTTATTGAATGCAACCTAAAGGGAATGACAATTCTTACGGGTATTGGCATCAGAAAAGATTTGCAGAAAAACTGTAATTGCACTTGCATTAGTATGTGTTCAACTGCTTCGTATGGTTCAAATGCATGCGAGTAAAATTTATTTATTTATTGTTGTACTTTCAAATTGAAAAAATGTTTGTAAAAATAAAATTTTAAAATTAAAATCACATGTTTTGGTGTCACAAGCACAAAGTGAATAACAAAACAAAAACAAAAAACAAAAAAAAAACAAAAAAACAAACAAAAAAGCAAAGAAATTAAAAATAAAAACCAAAACCGAGACAAACGAAAAACCAACAAGATGAAAAAAGAGATTTAAAATCTAAAAGAAAATATCGCATGCGATGAAACACAATTTTTAAAAATGACGTTTGTCGTCTGTCCGTCTCTGTGCTTGCTTCTATGCAACTTGTCACATGCGTGAAATTACGCTCTCCGTTGTGTTGTTATTGTTGCTGCAGTTGTTGTTCTTATTATTGTTCAATTAATAATGCTCGCATTGCATTTTTCCGCTTTTCTTATGCGACTGTTGACGCTTCTTTTGCTCTTCTTCACTGCTTAGCAAGCGGTTTCATTATTGTTGCACATGTGTGCGTTCATTCGCGAGTATTTATGTATGTGCCAGAATGTGTGAGTGTGCATGAAAAAGTGTTGATGCTTTTGGTTGTTACTATTTCTAGCACACAATTAATTTTGCCGCCCGCCACTTTGCTGCTGTACCGCGCTATTTCACTTTAGTTTAGTTTAGTTTGGTTCGAGTGGTTTGCTTCCCTCCTCCTTCGTAAAAATTTTTGCGCTGCCGTAAACAAAAATAACAGCAAAAATTGCTAAATCAAATATAAATATTTATTTTTAAAATAACGTTTTCATTTATATGCAACTATTTTTGTTTTGCGTATATATGTATGTATTTTGCTGCTGTTGTTGTTTTTTTATTTAACGCTTTTGTAGGCTCATAATAAATATTAATATTAATTTATTTCGCTAATAAAATATTGAACTTATTTATATACATACATACATATGTACATACATACATCCAAATGCAGATACACATGTGAGTTTTTGCTTATACGCTCGCACGTATGTTTGTCCAAATGTATGTATGTAAGTATTTTATTAAATAAAAAGTTTTCGCCTTCTTTACGAAATGAATGAATGGGTTTTTTCTGTTCGATTTTATGTCTTTTTTTTAGTCATTAAAGACTTTAGATTTAAATATCAGAGATAAGATAACAATCTCTACTGAAACGTTTTTATCGTAAATTTATGGCACACAACTTTTTCAGCGTATTCAGTGCTGGTTTACAGTGCTCCAGATACCTTTGTTGGCTCGTTGGCAGCGCATAATCTTGCAAAATTTCAACAGCGAAAAATATCTTAAGATAGTTCGGCTTATATTTTACAGTTCGTAGTATGTAGTATATGACACAGTGTTTGTATATTCGAGACCTGCGTCGTTTCATAAATACACATAATTCCACACATATAGTATGTACGTATCGTTCATGAGAACTGTGGAAGATTATCTTATTAAAGAAACAACTCTCTGATATGAATCCATTTCTTCAATTCAATTATTTTCATAATTTTCGAGTTTTTATTCACATATTTTAATAAAACTCTCCTTGTACATTTTCATACATTTGGTAACACTTTCTAGAAATGAATCCATCGGATCGTGAACAAATTTTATAAAATTGGCAATTGATCATTTTATATAAGTATTCTGCTTCACTTTTCCCTGTTTAAATAATTTCCGACCCAAAAATGTTCAGCCCGAATAATATCTGTATAAAATCTTACAAAGAATCCCATACTTATGTTTGGGAAAATAGAATAACAAGACATTTTACGAGTACATATAAACATGCATACTCAGAATTAAAGATTAATAAAAACTGTTCTGCAATAAAAATATTATATTGAACTATACTTATATAAAAAATGAATCCTGCTACTTTTGATATGATTGGACACACTCGTATGAAGCTGATTGGAACAGTTTTGCCCATCAGTATTTAAAAATATTTACTTTATTTATAGAAGCAGATTTTTTCTTATATACAAATATCTAATCAACAGAGTTGACATCATCGTTATTGTACCGCACAAAGAATTACGAATGTTTTCTAATGTATGTTTAATTTTAAATTACAAAACAGGGTTTGATTTCGAATGCCCATAATTACAGTTGAGTCTCTACACTAACAAAATAAGATCTGTGCAGCGTAACTGCCTGACACTTTTCGTCACAAGCCCAGCATGTGAAATGTTCGCATAAAAGGATGTTCGCTTCATCTATTTATTCAATTTAGTAGCTTCATTGGCAGATGCACTTTTATGTCTGTTGCGCACTCACAGTGTAATAAGTCTCATTTTAAGCAATTACAAGCAATTATGCGTACACTAAAACATTACACCGTTCTGCGTTTCAGGACACCAGAGCGAGCGCTTCTCCCCATTAAATTCTGATTCACAGAGACTGCCCAAATTTATTCGAGCCATCAGTAATACGGATATTTCCGTGTGTGATTGATACCAATCGGAATAAGGTTACTGGAATACGGATGTAACCGAATTGCAGTAGTCAAGAGAATTATGAGCCTAGAGAAAAAAACGCCACCAGAAAAAATATTTTCTGAGCCGCGAGTCGGTTGAAAAAGATGAAATAGAAAAATTGATTAACCAATTAACCAAAAGTGTCCCATTTTTTTCTCAAGTAAATATTATGTCTTTAGAAAGCAACAGCACACCAACCAATAACCTTCCCAGGAATCGAACCTGCACCTTCAGTTATAACTTTTGTCCATCCAAACAACTGCAGGTGGTAACGAATTCTTTCGGCAAGTTCTGTCCATGCACTGTTTAAAAATGTTCATTCTCTCCTTTAAACGACGCCTCCCACGGTAGCATTCACTAAATTGATACGTAGAAAAGGCAGTCACCTCAAGTACCGAAAGTTTAGAAAATATGTTCATCTTAAATTCCGTCAGAATTGATTTAATTTTTACATTGTCGGATATGCAAAATTAATTCTTCTCTTCATGTGTATTAAAGAAATATAGGAATTTAACGTCTTGGCCTGTTGCATATGTAACAAAGCATTTTGTTGAAAATATCCTAATTAAAGACGAATGGATAGTTATGCATACATTTGCTTACATACAAATGCAGATGCCATTGTGGGCATATTGTATTCGAGTGTACATGCACACAGTAGCTATGAAAAGGTATCAGTTGTTAATTATAATTAGAATGCAGTAGCTCCGCTTTCCCGGCACATGCATCAGGTCCAATGATTTGAGAAGTGCGTAGTGGAATCTGGCACCCGATATGATAGCACTCATATTGCAGCATCTGACTGCCTTTTAAAACGCAATGGCCACGTGCACAACAATCATTTGAAGGTGTGTTGCTGGGTGATGTGGATACATCTGATATTGTGAATATTTTGAATAATTTGCAGAAATATCCAATTTCGGTTCATTTCAATTCGTATGCATGGACGAGAATGTTATGCGCAAGAATGAACTCTTCTTAAATGAAAATTAAATTTTCAACCATTCTCGAATTGTGTTTACTATCAGAGCACAATACTTTGTTGTGTGTTGCTGCTTCTGCTGCTGCATCGCTGTCGCTGTCGTGTTGCTGTTGTTCTTGTTGTTGTTATTGTTGTCAGCAGCCATTACCGAAGTCGTTCGACCGGTTTCAGGTCTGGTTTGGTTTAGGAGTTAGTTGTGCGGTTATATTTGATTTTTTCAGCTTTTCTGTGTTTTTGTGTTTTTGTGTTTGTGTGTTTGTTTGGTTTTTCTTCTTTCAAAGTCTTTTGCAGCACGTTCCGTTTGCTACCTTTCGCTCGACTATTTGTTGCTGTTGTTGGTGGTTGGTGCATGTTTTGTTGTTACGACTCTTTCTTGTTCCTTCAGATTTCAAAATGTAAAAACCCAATGGACTCAAATGACAGTAGCGCAACTCCAGCAACTGACTGAAGTTTTGTTGTGTCAGCCCGGTCAGCAGCCATAACGCCAATAGCTGCTCATGTTTAAATGCACGTATAACTAAGTATGTGCATATATACATGCATATGTACGTATGTATGTATGGATGCATGCATTTTTGTATGTATGCATGTATGTGGATAGGTAGGTACGTACATAGTGAGTAACACAAAAATAGCACGTTGTGGTAGAGCGTAGACGTTAAAGCAAACAGAAAGCAACACGTGCATCACTTCTAGGCAGAGTCAGAAGTGTGTAGATTCATATTTGAAAAAGTTTCATGTAACGGATAGGCCATCGGCTGGTTTATTTTTGAAATTAATATAATCTAAACACAGTTCAATATTTTTAAAATTTGGTGGTTTATTGGAAAGAGTAAACCTTCCGTTTAGTTATGAAATATAATTTCATTCAAATGAACTGCGCCACGACTGGCTCGGCAGCAGCTCATCCTGTCAACCAAATTTTTCAGTATATATTCGATGGTTTGAAGCTGTATTTCATAGCTCGAGCAATATTGTGCTTGAGGGCCTGAATCGTTGCTGGATTGTCGGCATAACATCGACCTTTAATGCTGCTCCACAAAAAAGATGCAACGGGGTAAAATCGAAGCTTCGCGGAGGCCAAGAGACGTCACCAAAATGTCTGTTGATACGATTATTAAACTTGGTGTGTAAAAGATCGATTGTAACATGGTTTGTGGAACCAGACCTCATCGAAGTTCAATTCTTAGATTTCTAGTAAAAACAAATTAGTTATCATGCCCTTGTAGCGGTTCTATTAACCGTATCGTTGTTGCCATCTTCATTTCCGAAAAAACAATTGGCCAAATATGCCGCCATAGTCACACATTGAGGATGTAATGCCTTTTCTAGGACAACGTGTGGACTTTCCGTGACCCAAGTACGGTAGTTTCGCTTTTAGCATAACCGCCTTATTGAAAATGCAGCTCATATGAAAAAATTGTTTATTTTGTAACATCGGCTTCATTTTCCATCTGCTCCAAACCCCAAGCAGAGAATCCACAACAAAGTAGATGGTCATTTTGCTTCAACTTCTGAGTCAACTGAACCTTGTAATCCGAGATCCACTACGCATATTTTTCCTCAGGTTAGATGGTAATGTTCAGTTGATGAGATCTGTGGCGAGTTAATGTGCTCTTCTTTCATCAACAGCAACAATATTCTACACTGAGGGGACTGGAGGAACACGAGAATCTTTCTTCCCAAATTTGAGCACAGAACACGCGGTTGGTGCATTATTTCGAACAAAATTTCTTTTCAAAATGCTCCTTGTTTCGCCAACATATCATCCGCTTTGGAAATAAGTTTTCAATTATTTGAAACGTTGTTCAGTCGTAAAGCGATCCATTTAGTAACGTGGAAATATGTTGCTATATTTTTGTCATTGTTAAGAGCGCGAACCGGCCGATGGTCCACCCTGTATATCATAATCCGTAGAAGTAGTTGGAATTCAAAAACATCTTTACCTGTAGCACGAAACATCAGTAGTTCAATAGCTTTTGTTTTTATTTTACTACAGGCCTCAATAATTTCACAGAACACAATCGAGTCAACAACCATACTAGAATACCCTACGAGTTTTTGCAGCTTGACTACGTTCGCTCCTCAATATATGTATGTATATTCGTCAAACTCTGTAAATTGATATAAATAAAGCACGCACGCATACAAAATTATTTATTTAATTATTTATTTACAACTATAGCTTATAATTAAAATTATGAGTTAAGGGAAGCTGGAGCGCAAAGCGCTTTTCAGAAGAGGATTGGAGAAAGAAAAAATCTATTGTTGTGGCGTTTGTGCAAAGCGATTCTGAGTTTTTGACAGGACAGATATCAATTTTGTCTGTTTCTCTCTCTGTCTTTGCATCACTTGGTAGAGCAAGCTGTCAATGACGCTATTTCGAATATCGAAAACCCGAAGAGGGAAGGGCCATAATGTACTATAGTGAACATATTATGTTTGCGGCGCTCACATATGATCACATTTATGTCACAATCTGCGGCTAATGTAAAGCAATTTGCGTAAAAGAAAGACGAGTAAAACAACAAATAAATATGTATGTATGTTGGTTGTTTCTTGCTCGTATTTGTTTGAACGCTCATCACACATATCACAGCTATTAGAAGCGCGTCAACCGTGGCAAATGTTTTTTAACCGAAGTCTCTGAAGTGACTTCGCCGTTTATAAGTTGAACCCGATGAATAAGTATCTACGTATAAAGTTGTTCCTGCTGCTGTTTTACGACTACTATAACTATCGCTAAAGAAGACGCGTATTTGCATTTTTATTTAATTATGACTGTTCCACAAATGTACTCGTATGGGCTTTGAAAATATTTGCCACTACTTTTGAGGTTATGGCCAGCCTACGCAACTTCACGCGACACTGGCATTATTTTGATTGAAATAAGCAAAGGAAAATCATACTTCTAAAATGAAACGTATGTGCACTAGCTCGAAAAAAACACACACACTCCCACAGTATATATAGTATATACGTGAGTCGAACTCTACTTTTGCATGACATCTGCCCCCATTGTGCTGCTTTAATATGAGGGAAACAGGTGATATGCCAGTACCCACATCCTTTTTTGATTTAATAGGGAAAACTAAGACCAATATCGCCAAATCTCAGAGATAAAATTATTTTGGCCGAAAAATGCATGGCTTACGATTATTTTGTTTATAGACCGAAAACTGCTTCGCTCCGTTTACAATGTAATCTGGAGTATAAACACAAAGAGGGGTTTACATTCTGAGTTGAGAACACTTGTATGAAGCCGCTACTTAAGTGACTATATTCTTGTTAGGTTTTGCAAGAATCCACCCAATATTTTTAAATGATAAAGACATTGCCTGCCATAACAGGCGCATAATTTCAAGAGAAACGAATGAAATCATGGCTTTTTTAACCAAGAGCAGTTCCAAAAATCTGGCGATTTCTTATTAGAGAGGAATTGATGGCATTATTAAGTGCCAAGAGTTTGATAGGCAATAATTGTGTAACGATATCACACAAATGACGATACTAACACTTATCATGTACGTATGTATGTATCTTACTCATCGGACAAAAGATGTCGGTATTTAATCGATTACCATGTTTATTATGTTTACATATATTTAATGAAAACCTGCACATTTAATGATTATTTCAATCATAAAAAATACTTCCTTCACTGTTATGTAGACCACTAGTCAACTCTAAGTATTCCACCGGGCGGGCACCGGGCATCAATTTAACCATCCTATTGTAGTAATGACACTAAAGTAACAATACCCAGTATATGAACTACTCAACCGCTTCTAACGCTTACCCCATGTTCAACGATTTATTCTAACATTTTTCTCTTAAGTAATAAAATAGTTAGTAAATTTGAGTGCCTGCCTCCAAGTCGCCAAAAATTGATTTTCGCTGATGCTAACAGTGCAGTGTATGCACAGCCACACATTTAATTGTGTCACCAATTTTATTTAATTAACATATTTTGTATTTTTTTCCTTTCCCAAACTTTTACATCGTCTTTGACTCGAATTGGTGCAGACAAATTTTGTTTATTTTAATTATCGCAACACAAACATTAAAATGGTTTTCCTTAAGAACATATTTTTTGACATTCGTGCAAGTAGTACGAGAATATTAACCTGACAATTGGTGTGAGGATGTGTGCATATGCGTTTGTGTTGATGTTGTTGTTGGTGTCCCTGTTAGCGTGCCCGTGCATTTTTCACTCTCTACGTGCGTGCGTTTGTTTTGCTCGTTCGCGGTATTTGTGTTAAGTAGTATCGATGGGCCGACAGAGCTATCGATCAACCAAAATATTTTTGTCAGCTTTACTAAAGCCTTTCTTATCGGCGCTGTAAATTGCCCTATAATTTTACTTATAAAACGCCCCCTGAACAACCATCTGCTTGTTCACCTCACTGAACAGCTTTGGTATTTGTTATAAACTTTATCAAATATCGCACTACTGTACTGCATCAACAGAAAAAAAGTGGCAGAAGTAAATAAAAAACTAACTTTTCCTTGGAAACTATTATTTTTGAAGCTTTAACGTTTTATTTTGCTCTTATCAATTTTGTTTTTGTTATCGACAATTGATATTGATTTAATTACACTAATGCCCTAAGCAGACGCGGTTAGTTGCTGCACCACATACAGAAGTGTCAGCACAAGTCCCGCGGAGGGCATATCTGAAAAGGTGGCTGCAGTTTTTATCGCTCTTTTGTTGTTGTCGTTATTTAATATGAATAAACGCAGTCAGCTCACACTTAAAGACTACATCTCCCTCTCTATTGAGTAAAGAAGCATAGGGGCTTGTGGAAGGCGGCTTCATTCGGGTTACTAAAAATATTAAAAATCCCCACACTACTGAGTTGCTGATTGCACTTGTATGTGTACTATATTTAGTATGCTTGTTTTTCGATTGAAATTGAAATCTCCATCCTTGTGGGCCACACAACACGGACCGGTGAACGTTATACGCAACATACCCATCCAGATAGTTTGCAATGAGCTGTGCTTTATACCGTCAATCGAGTTCTACTGGACTATTGTTGCAGCCTCGTTTTAGGAGATTTGTATATTGTTGACGATTGAAATGTATTTCAATAAATTTTCATTGAAGCAATAGCATAACATGTCAATAATATGCAAGCACAAGAAGACAGTCAAAGAGTACGGATTTCAGCAAAATAAAATTTCTACGAATACAGCAGTTGACATTACAAAAGTCAACTCAGGTGCACTTCCAGAGCATGTTGGACATACATATGAGTACATGCCAACTAAGGTAAACACAAACAAGCAGTTACGACTTCGAATCGCCCGTGGCGTTAATATTTGCAATGAACCATGAAGCAGCCTCGAGCGCACGGCGCAATAAATGCCTCTTTCCTGGTAGACGAATCATTTTGCTGATCGCAATATTTGCCTCTTTCCTGGTAGACGAATCATTTTGCTGATCGCAATATTTGCCTCTTTCCTGGTAGACGAATCATTTTGCTGATTTCATGAAACGTAATATTGCGAACATGTTGTGGATATTTCAACTACAGTTAAAAATGGTTTAATCCCGGTGAAAATGTTGATTTAGCTGTTCGTTAACAACACGGGTGGAGGAGTAGTGTTCACGATGGATCGAAATATGGTGTGCAATAGACGAGTTGGGGCAATTTAGCGGAAGAGAGCGAACTTTTGGAATGAGCATTTGAAGCCAAGGTCCACACAAACGGAACTGAAAAGAAGCTTGTTTTCTGATGTAGAGGAAGACAGACCGTTTGGGGCCACGCTTGAGATTTCTTTCTAATTGAGCGAGCGAGATTACTACAAATAAGAATACTGTGCCGTAGGTCAACTGATAACTCGTGATAGTAACACCTCGCGTTGTACACGTCTTTGTTTCTGTGTGTGCTTTTTCGTTCAATGTTTTCTGTGTTTGTTTGTTTGTTTATTTCATAATTAAAGCATTCTTTCTGAGCTTCTTTTATAATGTGCTCTAATAGTCGTATGGAAGTATAAAAAATATTTATACTACACGCAGTCATCAACGGCAACAGCCGACGCCATCGCCATCCCCATCTTCTGCTCCATCAAGAAGATCAGCAATAAACGAGCGTCGCGGCTAAGTGTTTACCCCACTTCTCAGTGCTCCTTATTTTAGTTCTCTCTGTTTGTTGACGCTACCGCTGCCGCTGCCGCTGCTTTGTTGTTGCAGTTGTTATTTTATGCTACTGTAATATAATTTTATTTTTAACTTTTGTATAAAAATGTTGCAGTTGCAGCAGCGTCATGGCTGGCAACTAATAGAAGCGGAGCACTTCGCCGTCAGCTACTCCAGATACGAGTACTCAAGCATTTTAGTTATTTTCGTAAATTTTTGAACATTTTTAGCAAATAAATTTTCATACATCTGCTTGAGTATGCGTTATGGGTACATACGCGTAAGTATATCCGTACACAAATATCCCGTATGTGAGCAGCGCATGCATCCATGCACCAGTTGAGTATGCACCGTGCAGTAAGTCGTCCGTTGGGCCAGCGGGAATTCATAATTTTTGCCTTTCGGTTATTTGCTGCGTAAAGACGTCAATGAACGATAAATGATATTTGGTTTGAATTCTTTTTTAGTCTTTTTCATGGGTGTGTGAGTGCGTTGCTGCGTGTTGTTGTCATATTTCTTCGGACCGCTCACTTACGGCTAAAATATAATCGTATGAGGGGAGTACGGATAATTTGGCAAATGCCGGTCATCAATTGGAAGCAAAGTCCGGCTCTTGAGCTGTCTGTCGATGCTCCATGAGAAGTTATATATAATTCTGAACGTGCGGATTTTCGCAGCAGTTATTGGGGACTTTTAAACTGTGTTTAAAAATGAGGCACAATTAGTGGAGTTATACGCACGATGCCGGGCAGGGTCACTTTACCACCCAGATAGTATGGGTAGTAATATTACCTGAAATCTCTTCTCTGAATATAGTCCTATTAAAGTCTATAAGTCGCCATGATAATAATATCCCATCTGTACAAACTTGGAATTCCTATAACCAATGCCGGTTAGGGGTAGACAAGTTGCGATATTGGAACATAGAAACAAGGCAGTGTGAGTGATTAACGCAAATAATGGACATGTGCGCCAAATCAATCCAAAGTGCAGACTAAAATTTCGAAGATGAAATGGCCACGCCCAAACATAATAATTGTAAAATGGATATATGTATGTAGGAAAGTTTCAAAAGCCTCACACTGGCTTGACTTTTGCCGTTCCATCACTTCAGACAATGACGTTGAAGCACCGTAGTCCAATTTGACACGAACTTCTAAAAACTGCTATATTGGTAGCTTGTGCGATTAGCAAATATACCGGTTGCTGTTCTTTTCTAACCTGCTTGCATAATAATAAAATCTACACATTGTTCCAGGGGTACAAGTGTTGTTCCAGCAATTTCCCTCGTCATTCATAAACGAAGAGAAATGAAGGCTCGGCTCAATTGCAATTTACTCGCAGAAATTGTCAGGGAATTGCAATAAACTAAACGGGCTGAAATTCACTTGACAATAAATTGTACCACACGCTAATTAGAAATTTCCCGTTTAGTATAAACGACAAGCGAAACAGTGGGATTGTAGAGCATACAAAAATTGGTCGCATCTGTAGAACCTAAGTAACCAAGTAAATAGACACTGTGCGGGTTTGAATAGGTAGCAGCTATTCGATCCGGTTGGTAGACGGTAGGCGATTACAGTACGTGTCGCGTACATAAGTGCAAATGCATGCAATTCTGCATGTGTGAGTATGGCATTAATGCATTAATCAGCATAAATACCCTGTGGGAAAAGGAAGCCGGCGAAAGACATTAGAAGAAGGAACTCATTTCGTCAACACGAGAGTCAAGAAGATCAATCACTCATACCAAAAGGCCAATATGATATGCATTCTTATATAATATTATATTAATCATTATCCATCAGCTGAATAATCAGAGTAGAATAGTTCGAGATATTTTGTAAAAATCCCCGTTTACAATTGATTTTTCACATTTCACACAAAACGAATGCAATTGTTAATTGCTGCTCCTATTTAACCCTCCCATACTACTTTCATGTTACTATGCTTCCGTGAAATAGATAAATGCTTCCTTCTGCACTAATTGTAAAAATTGTTTTATACAATTTTGTAATTTTTATATTTTATTACATCTTATTTAGATTATTTTGATCTCTGCCGACTTCCGTGGCCTAGTGGTAAACATGCTAGACTCAAAGGACATGGTCTCGAAATGCGCCTTCGAAATATTTTGCTATTCGAGTCGAAAGCTTCAGTTGCTAGAACCAATTTCCCCACACCCCTGCAGGCATAATTATTGAAGGTTCGTTATAAAAATTATTATAATTATATTATGTTGATCTCATATATTCTCACACCCAGTCTAATCCAAGTCTCCAATCTACTACGGCTGTGCCACAGGAGTTCTCTTGTACACGTATGCATATGGTTTTTAATTCAATTCTGAGTTACAAACTAGTGACACAAATTAAAGCAAATATAAAACCGGTTTCTGTTTGCATATTCATGCACTAAATCGAAACACTCTTCGGCGCACATCTCTCTTTGCTGTTGGTGATAAGATTTCACACTTGCACTACAAAATCAATTCAGTTGGTGCCAACTGCCGAAGGCGAAGCTTTTTCCATGGCGTTAGTTAGAAACAATTACAAATGACGGCTCTTAGATGTGGTTGCTTTTCTCACTGGGATATGGCGGCATTTGAATTTACATTTACTCGAGCAACAATCGGGCAATGTTTACTCATGTTGCACTTTTAATTGGAAAAAGTATTACAAAACATAACAATAAAAAAAAAAATAACACACAATGTACTTATAAGTTGAATTGAATGGTATTCAATTGCAAGGATCAATAGGCAACGGCCAACTTAACTAATGTTCCACAGAATCTGCTTAACAGCATGAACAAGAGGAATAGCACCCTTCAGCACTAGAAGCTCGAAATTGCCCACCAATAAATATGAATCTATTGACTTTGATATTTCGTCCAGAAGCAATTGCAATGGCAATGCAATTCAGTGCTGCGTTTTTAGTTTTGTTTAGGACAAATAAGAAGAAACATTTACAAAAACTACTCCGAAATACCACAATAAAAACGCGATCGAAGTTTTGCGTTTCAGTAAAAAATTCATCCATAATGGAACTAGCGAAAGCCGATTGGGAGGTTCTATCTGCTGGTAGCAGTCATGCGGCATGTTTTCGCAGAAATAAAATTTCGAATAATTTGTCTGAGAACTCTCGTCTATATATTGAATGCAGAAAGAATTAAGAGTTTGTTTATTCAGAATTATAAGTGTTGTTTTCGAATCGGACTGATTATCATTAATATATGAGCACTCTTATTTATGGTACGCACTCCCACTTTTAATCCTTTTAAACACACCTAACTCGTGACTTTTCACTCTCATTTCCAAAGGCGCCCGGCAAAGGACTTGCTTGCTATTCAACCATTCACTGTTGTTCATTCATATTCTACACACAAGTACAGACATCTAGATCTAGTTTTAGTACACTAAATTTATGTACGACGTATACATGCATATAAGTAAATATCATTTCAGAAGACACTTACATAGATTTTTAAAAGCAATCCAGTCTAAGCATATTTTGGCGTCCGAAAGAAAGATCAAATGTTCACTCAAAGATCAAATGTATAACAACAAAAACAAGAAAACGCTCTGTGAAGTTTTGTTATCCAAAAATTGAATAATAAATTATTTCGGAATAGAGAACTTCCAGTAGTAAAATAATCCACTGTTGCAAGCAGGTAGGCAGGCAGGAAGTGAGCGGTTGTTCGCTCGTACAGCTGGCTACACTCGCTTGGAATGATTGATACGGAGTGTAGCGAAGTATCTTTGAGATACAATTTGCAACCGACTTAGGAAAATCATTGGCGACGGTGTGCCGCCTGCTGCTGTTGGTGCTGTTGATGTTTCTGTTGCATTCGTTGGCGACTCGATTACTATTGCATTGATAGTGTAATTATGACTATGATTATGACAATGATTATTTGATTGAAATTATTTTTATAAAATATGTATGATTTTACTTTTTATTGCTTTTGAATTTTCTTTTCGCTTTTTCATTCACAGAGTAAATACAACAATTAACACTTTTCTCTTCTGCTTTCCAACACTTGTATAAAATAACTAAATATACATTTTTCTTTTTGTAATTTGCTTTTTCAAAAAATATGGATTATTATATTTTTCTTGTATATTTGATTTTTTATTTTTTGTTTAACAAACTTTATTCATATATATGTAACTTCCTTATGTTGTTGTTGTGGTCGCAATTTATTTTAGGCACATTAGTTACAGCTTTAAAACTTTCATTGAGTAAAATTTCTTTGCTTAAATATATATTTTTATTTATTAAAACAAAAGAAACGAAATGTGATTGTTATTTAAGAATTCCTTAACAAAATAATTTATTCTCTGCTGCTACGTCGAGCATCAAACAGAAACTGATTAAAATGAACAAACCGATCAAATACGTTTAAACTCACTCAAATCAACAAGACAATTCAACTCAACACAACACCAACTCAATGGCATTCTCAACGTCACAGAACACTAAACTCAAACTCTCACCCTCTTTCTGGTTTCAGATCTCTTGTTGTTTAATTCGTAATTTGAATCCCTTTAAATCTGTCAATTGGTTTGTGTACCTAATATGAGGGTTTTCTGATTTTGCTATTTCATTTTGCACACTTCTATAATTCGTTGCACTTTTTGCCACCAGAATTATTTCATATTTATTTATTAGATCAAGTGAGATACACCTACTTCCCATTTCATATGTCGATAGGCTACAGTCGGCTTGTGCTATGACTCTCGTTCACCCGGAATGCAGCACGAGACGCATTCCACTCGCGCGCTCTCGCTTATAGCATTTTTAATAAATGAATGGCCCCAAGTGTATTTCTGCCAGAGTGAGTTTTCCATATATTGTGTATGCAGTGGTTTCTACATGAATCTAATCGTCACTCGGCACTCAATATTCGCCGCCTCTGTTGAGTTTCACTGAGAGTTAACAGCCAATGCTCGTGCAGATGTGTGCGTATTAGCGAGCGTTGGTTTAGTGGCGAATTGAGAATACTCATACTTGCGACTTGAAACGACACCACCGACGATCACTTCGCCGCTGTATTCAGTGCGCGCTTGCGTGTGTGAGTCTCTGCCGCACGCGCGATTATTTTTATATACATATATATATATATATATATATATATATATATATAAATTTATATATACATATATATAAATTTATATATATGTATATATATATATATATATATATATATATATATATATATATATTTATATATACATAAATATTCATATATGCGTGCGTATGTTTGTGAGCACGTTTGAACGATAGATATTTCGCTTTTTATATTTTGTATTTGCTCGCGCAGATACTAATTGTGGTTTTTCGCCGTGTTCGTTTCGACGTGTTTATTTTTCGCCTCACTCCTTTTGTTCTTTTTATTGCTGTTATTGTTGTTGGTCTTGTTCTTCTTCTTGCTGTGTTAATTGAACAAATTTTTCATTCTTAAATTCGTTCGGCTGCAGCAGCAGACCGGCCATTAACGTCATTATCAAACAGCGAACCTCGAACGGCAGCGAAAATGAAATACAAAATACAACAACCACACAAATTCCCAATAGCATACAAATAATGATGATCATTCGCTGAATGAGCGAATTGGTCTGCCTGGCTGGGTTGGCTGAAATTTAGATAATTTCGCTTTGCCCCTATTCAGGCTAGATGGCAGCGACTGACTGACTGCGATCGCGATGATCGAGGCTGCATTACGTCGCGCTGTTCTGCTCTGCTCTATCCTGTTGGTTTATAGGAACGGACGTAGGAATTAATGAGGATTATTAGTTGTCGTTGGCGTTGTTGTTTGTTCAACACACCTTATACATATATTGAGGCAATTGCTTCTGAAGTTGTCGTTCTTGTACAAATTTGTGTTCTCATAAATATTTATTTTACTTCAAATTTTACTTTGTTGCTAAACTTTTTCATTTTCGACCAAACTTTTTAATATTCAATACGATATTATTTATTTTCTTGGCTGATCATCGTCTTGTCTCGTTTCTTTTCTTCTCCTGTCTTCTATTTTCTTTTATTTTCTTTTGTCATTGAATCAATGAATGTATGAATGAATTTCTGTTGTGCGAGTGCAGAAGTGTAAACTTGTTCTTATTATATATATATATATTTATATATATATATATATATATATATATATATATATATATATATATATATATATATATATATATATATATATATATATATATATAATTATACATATATATATATATATATATATATATATATATATATATATATAAATTTTTTTTTTTTTTTAAATTTTTTTTTATATTTATTTATTTATTAATACATATACATATGCGTATAACTATGTTAGTATGAGTTGTCAATGTCAGTTTAATGCTGTTGATATATCTATTATATCGTAAATATCCTTCCGATTTGTACTGAACTTTTATGAATATTTGTATTTTTTACCAGTTAAAAGACACGTATAAAAATAAAATCTAACAATTTGTACACGTACGGACAGAACGCGCACGCAAACACAAACACGTATACCAATCCAAATATCTCAAACGACTGATATGATGTACGAGTATCTCATGTGCTCTATACAAGGAACTCACACACACATTATTTTTTGACGAAACCACTCACTGCTCCTCAGCACTCTCGAAGATGTGCGGCGAATTCATCCAATGTGGTTTGACGATTCTCTAAGTTTGTGTGGGTTGTACGCTGTGGAGTAAATTGACATTCTTTCCTCGTTGTGCAGAGTTTATGCTTTTACTTGTGGTAAGTAACCCAGCAGGAAAACTGCCTCATTCGAAATTACCCATTGACAGTTCTTAGTATTTTTGAAATTGTTATATTTATTTCATGTATTAAGTTTAGCATTCTATGAAGCAAGTTATTGTGGTCATTGATTTCAAATTCACAACAACAAAAAGCCAGAAACTAGAAGTTCTTTTGCATACCTGCACGATGTTCAATTACTATAAAATAAACTATAGCAGTTACAACTCACAGTGGAATTTTGATCCATTAAGATCAAATATCATTCTGTGCTTGCCACTCTGAGGAATTCAGTGTAAACAAAGGAAACACTTATGCAAAATTGTTTTTGACAGTCCCTAAGTAAAATGTGTTGCTCTTTACAGTGTTTGCACCCAAAAGGACAACCATACACAGTGAACTAAGCTCAGAGCAAAGATTTTTTGTGCCAAAAAGCAAATGTTGGATTTTGTTTATAGAAGCCTTTCTCTATCGTTCCTACTGAAAATCTGAAACCAGTAAAAATGGCTGAAATTGAGTTAGACTAACTTTATATTATCTTCTACCCCAAGTTAATTGATCAAACCTCGGCCATATATATAAAGCGGGCGTGGGATGGAATGACGAAAATGTATCCATATAATGTAATATTATATTTGTAGGCACTTTTTCCATATTTACGAATTCTATATATAGGTAAAAGTGGCGGCTGAAAAGTTACTCCCACTATCATCAACAAGATTCAGAATCTAATATTTTAAAATTATAACCAAATAATTAATAAATCTTGTTTGTTCGAGATATAGAATATAAGTTAATAGTATAAGTGGTAAAACAGTCAATTCTCCTGTTTTTGTTTTGATGTCTTATTCTGGTATTGTAATCCATTATATGCAACTTTTTCAATGAATCTTATAGAGACAATAGGAGTATGCTGCCCATTTTCTGCCCGCTCACTAGTATCAACAGAGGCAGAACTACGCCACCTGATACACATTTTTGTGTATGTTTTATAGTGTCAATATGATTAAATTTAGTCCATAAATTTTGTATAAATCTTTTGTTATGAACCTGTGTTAATGTTGGGCGTTGCAGTAAATACTTTCCCCTCACATTTTGTATAAAATCTGAATATATTTTCTCTAGTGGAATTACTCTATATGATACTGAAGATAGGTGGAGACAGAGGCAGCAATTTTGATCTCTGTGCTGTCAAAAACTTGATTTAACTTCATAATAACTTTACACTTATACAACAAATATTTTAACTTTTTTAACTATTTTTTTGCGTATTATAAATAAAGTTGAGAAGCGTAACTATTATAGAATTACGGCAATTGCAGAGCAAGCCAGGTATATTGAAGCTTATTAATAAAGAAACCATAATATGTAGTGGGACACCTTTTAGCTTACATCCTTTCGAGCGGTCAATCACGAAAGCAACAAAAAATAGTGTCAATACAATGTTAAAATAATTTCTTCATTTTCTTCGAAAATGAGCATCTATCAGGAAAATATTTTTTATATCTCGAAAGTTGCTGGCTTAGAAACTAAACAAATCAACGGACTAAAAATAGAGATACTTTTACAGCGCCCTTAACCAATTCCGTTCGGGTCATTTTTGAAGGAATTACGAGAGCGGTCTTTGGTACGCTGTTAACTTACAAACATATTTTCTTATGACTACTACCAGAGAACATCTCTGCTACTACCTACGATGAGTCGCTTTCTCTTTTTCTCTTCTGCTTCTTTTTGCGCCCTTGCTCCAAAAACTGTTTTAAAATTCGAATCGATTTATAGATATTTGCGGCACAATTACCCAGGCTACTACACTTTGTGTAAAGCGCATCAGTGAGGTACCAAGATTCACAGAAATTACTGTTACTATCAAACTGATCGACCTGTGCTTCACAACAATTGGAGTGCTCTGTTCAACTCGCTTTACTGCCATTATCTATTTCTACCTTTGCACCCATTTGCTCTCATTGTACTCTTCGTTTAGCATTCATTGCATGCACACACTGCACTGAGCACTCGCGAGTTTTCTGCTGGCTCACACATTAATGGGTTCGTTCAGCTTTCCAATTCTGACTTTTTAAGCAATTTCATTAGTTTTGGCAAAAACACAAAAAATACCAGAAATATTCAACACAACATAACAAGAACAACAAATTTCAACAGCAACAGCAACAGCAACAGCAACAACAACAACAACAACCGGACGTTTGCTATTATCACAACATTATTCTCCCCTTTTTGGCCAGCCAAAAATGTGCATGTTTGGTTGTGTGTGTGAGTTTGTGAAAACGGAAATTGAAAATATGCCAACTTGTGGGCGCTCTGTTCACTGAGGTGAGACGCAAGTTGCGCGGCTAATTTTTTATGTGCCTTCATTCATTTAAATTTAAATCAAACAGACGAGAGTTGAGAGTCAACAAACAGCTTCAGAGGTTCGTTCGTTCGAGTACAATGAATGATTGCTGTCTGTTGTAGGGCTCAGAAAAGTTTAAAATATTTATGGTTTTTTTATTTATAAATACGTATGCATGTATTTTTTAGACAAAAAACAACACAACTAGCAACAACAACCACACTTCAGGCAGAAAGCAAGCAGCCCAGCGAATTAGTGGATGGGACGGATGTCGAACGGGTTTTTCACGGATAGGTGTGGATAGAAGAGACTATTGTGGAGGATGGACGATAGATGGTAGTAGTGTTGATTTCATTACTGTTGCCAGCGCTCTCAGAGCTTCACTCTTTAAATGTTTAGTAGAAGTTGTACATGAATGGCCGTCCGCTGCCAAGTTTTTGCTCACTTTTAGTGGACCATTCCCTCGGTCGATTGGACGATCAGTTAGCACTGATCGCTCACAACTCTGCGGCACTCTACTGCACACATTTATAAACACACCATGTAAACTGGTGCTGTGTATGTATGTATATGGCAAAAAAGCATGGCTTTATATTAATTATAGTTCATCGCTTGTATCGTGTTGTGGCTGGTCATCAGATTCAGATTCCACATTTTTCGAAATTTAATTCTATTCTGTATTGCTCGTTTCATTTAAAAATATTGTGCAATATACACCGGCAATATTTTGTGTTCCTCAGCTCCATGATTCGTCCTCCACCTGTGACTCCTAACTGTGCCAGGGCGGTAGTCTGATAGATAAGCCAATGTATTCCCGTACAAAGTTCAATCATTCACAAAAGTAGTTGAGATACCTAAGTTTGGTTTCGTTCCGGGGGTTTTAATTTATTGTCGTGTTTGCAGAGTTTAGTTACATTCATATGTGAAAAGCTTTACAAATAAAATTGGAACAAAGAATCTCAAATTGCTCCGGTCATGTGTAGGAAAATTCGGAACATGTGCTTCTGGAGTGCTACACGTCTATGAATTTATGTATAAAGTACTCATGTGGGCATTGTTATGATCCCGTGCTATTTATTTGCGATTGGTGGTAGGCTGTCACCGGCCAATGAATCCAACTGGAATGCGATATCAATTTAGCGTGTGTGCTTCCAAATTTAATGTTTTTATTTTTTGCGAAATTGTTTTCCTCGTAATTTTTTCTATTAAGTTGCAGACTTGAAATTCGCTGCGCTGGCATTTTCATTCATTGCAAATTTTATAAACGCTTTCGCTTTTAGTGGTTGCGAGTAGCGGCGAACAACAAAAAATCATATAAAATCTACACAATCATGATTCCTATCTGCGGCATCTCTTTAAGTATCTCTCTATTTGCATCTGTGTCTATGGATATGCATGTATGTACATCATGTGGATGCACGGGGAAGTATGTTTGTGTGGGTAAGAGCCACTGGCGCTCGGTGGATGCCCATGCACATGCACATGCTTTACGAGGTTTATTTGATATTTGAGTTGGGTGCAGATCCAACTTATTTTAATTTCACAGTAACAATGCTAACAAAAAAATTGTGCTCAACTTTTACAGTCAGCCTTACACGCGCACAACAAAGTCAGCCAGTCAGTCAGTGAGCGAGTAGCGATATTATGGAGAAAATTGTATTGTGGCCTAAGCTCGAAATGCTCTTGAAAGAGAATTTGTTATTGTTTTTATTATTATTTCTCCTCTGTTGTAGCTGTAGCAATGGATGTGTTGCTGGCGGGCTAAATCGATGTTGAACGACTGTGCTTGGTGCAATGAGGTAAGCGATCGCAAACTTGTTTACGAATGCAGAGTTGCCGCCCGTTTGGAAGCGTTTAAATAATTGCTTCACTGGACTCTGAGCATCGTTAAAATGAAACATTTTATTTTTTCATACCAAAAAATCATGTTTGTGGATATCTGATCGTCTTCCAAGCAGTGCATGGGTAAAAATCTGTTTGTACATCTGCAAAATTCCGAATATTTTTATGTTAGAATTTGATGGGATCGAATAGTAATGAAATAATTTTTAAAAACGTCTTCCAATTATTTATTTCCTTTGTTAAATGAGACAAGTTGGAATTTTGAGGCAATTGTTGTTAATCTAGCACGATTTTTGAAAATTTTAAATTGCACTAATTAGTAATTATGTAAATTTTAAATTTTTCCACGCTTCCTTCCAATCTTTTCATGTTTTTCAATAAAATACTAACACGAAAGCAATTCACGAAGCAATTGAAATATGGACTGCGCTTGTGTGCCATATCAATCTGGATAGTATCGTACTGAAATAGGGCTGTCTATTCGGTATCAAGATAATTCAAATTTTATATTTGAATTGATTAAACTGCGTTCTTCAAGTGATTTTAAAATAGTAATCTGAGGTAAAAATGTTTATGAATACTTTCAGTTAAATTTTTTAAGGTAAACCAGTTGAAAAGTTTCTTCAGCTGTGGGGTTAAATGTACCATTGTGGAGTGAAGTTAATCACACATATACATATATCACTTTCCATATATACACAAGACTGTGCTGGGCTGAATATTATGAATTGATTCACTCCAGATTAAGTGTAGATATAAACGTTAAGATGTGTATTTTATTAAACCCTATTTTGCTGATACATTATTGCCATTAAATATCCATATAAAAGTGATCCATGTTTCTGATCTAAGCCCGAGTTTTAACAGTCCAAGAATTGATTTTCAACTATTTAACTGTGGTCAGAAAGAAGAAATTCGGAAGACTACATACCTGTTTGTACCTTGAGCGAACGGCTGTATAAAACAGAATAGAATAAAAATCATCTGCTAGATCTTGAACAGTGAAACTGGTTTGAATGCACCCAGGGAAATAAATGATATTACTCAAACATACAGCCAAGAAGAAGAATTGAGTGTTGATGGAAGGTGGCAACTTTGCGTATCCAACGAATTCAAAACTAGTAGCAGTATCTGTCATCCGACATCAAAACGCGGCAATTGGCATGGCTTGCTGCCCGCCGCCAGCCTGTCAGCGCACAAAACTTCACCAACCACAACAACAACATGGACAACAAATACACCACTTAAGCCATGCAACCCAACGAAGCCCGAACAAGCAAATACTCTATAATATTTAATTATTTAATTTAATTTACTTACTGTATTTCCTCAACAATTTCCTAGTGAGTTCTTCCTAGAAACCATCATAAATATATGAAACTATATTTATATGTAGGTATATGGTTGTTAGGAAGAACTCACTAGGAAATTGTTGAGGAAATGCAATAAGTATGTTTTCTAAACAATTCATGAAGAACTGAAATTCAAAACGAAAAAAATTTTAATGGAAGATATTTCTATATAGTTTTAATTTTAGTAATTTCATATGTACATATGTACTATTTCAATTCAGTGAGAACCTTGGGCCTGATGCTTCCTGGACAAACATTTCATATACGGTTCCAATGAAGTTAGCTTCAGTCTGTTGTTTGTTTCAAAACAGAAAATATTTCTTTTCAATCAGTCGGTATGAATTTCAGATGGTCAACAATAACAAAAAAGCGGGATCAGCCACCAATGAAACTTTTCATTTTAATTGCACTATATACATATGGGCATTTCCACAAAAAGGTCAACCACGAGTGCAAAATTCAAACTGTTCCTGAAAACTTTTTGTTGATGAATAATAAATCTCAAATGTGTTTATGTTATAAATATAAAGGAATTTTTATTTTCTTTGAATTTTGAGCCGATATATACAACGAATATACAAAATCTACAAAAATCTGACTCTTTTGACCAAATACAGGTAGACCTCGCTTAACACGTGCTTCTTATAACACGGCCTCGCGCTAACACGGTTTACGTTTTGTGATCATTTTTCGTTTAACACGCTAAATGGCCTCGTTCTAACACTCTTCTTCTGAAAATTGTATGTTACCATACAAACAAATTTATAAAAAACTGTCAAACAGTCAAAACTAACAGATTTTTTTAAAAAACAGCCCCAAATGGATGCACCTCAAAAGCGCGCACGATTGACCATAAGCAGCGATGACGAACAGATTTGAATAGCATGATTGTATGTATTTTGATGAATTTTGAATTCCTTTAGTCACTTTATTTTTTTAAGTTTGTTAATTTTTTTAATTATACAAACAAGTAAACTTTTGAATGAAAATCAATTTTTGTTTATTTTTTTAGTTATAACTACAATTAAAATTAATAAAGAGTAAAAAAAAACGGCTTTTGATGTATTGTTTGATATCCTGGAACGGAACCCTACTTTTTGTACTGGTTTCTTGTTTCACTTAACACGGTTTCGCTTAACACGGTATTATACGGGAACGTAACCCCCGTGTTAAGCGAGGTCTACCTGTATACCAAATTTTTTCCTTGTTATATTTCCTTATTCAAAGTAATACTGTGATGTTTTTATAATTTAAAAATCTTCTGCTGATAGTAACATAATGTTCAACAAGCAGACAGACTGAGTGGAGATCGTATAACGGTAGTTTTTTGTGTTTGCTTCTGCTTATATTCGTATGTCGCGTCCGTTACCGAAAAACAGCATTTATTGTTCTCATTAGTGCACAAAGTGTTGAAGTGTAAATTGCTTTCAGACTATAAGCAGATAAATCATTTCACTTAAGAAATAATTGGCTCTTGGCAAAATCGATTAATAAAATTTATTGGTGTTTGAAATTCGTCGCGTCCGTTACCGTAAACTTTAAATATTAAATAAAGTCGTAGAAATAGCACAAAATTAAAATTTCATAGAATGCAAAAACGGCAAAAGAAACAAGAAAAGCAATAACAATGAAGTATAGAGAGAAAATGAAAGAAAACGTCGAGAAATGGCAGGAATACAAGAAGAAAGAAGCTCAACGAAAGCAAGAGTACCGAAAAAGATTATCGCAAAAAATTAAAAGTGATAGCAATTTATTAGAAAAGAAGAAAGAAAAGGACCGTGTTAGACAGCAAGTTTTGCGGCAAAAAAAAGAGCATAAATAATAAAATTTGCAAGATGGAATCAGCGTTCAAGCTACTGGGAGAAAGGATACAATGCTAATAAATGGGAAAGTAGTCTCAAAACGTTTTATGCTTATGACCTTAACAGAAGCATATCAACTTTTCAAAGCCGAATATAACCTTCACATGGCAAAGGTGCTGTAGACGGAATAGGTGCTGTAGTTAAACGAAAAGTCTGGCAAATTGTTAAAGCAAGAAATATTGTTCTCGGTGATGCTTCATCCTTCTATGAATGTGCTAAGAACAACATTGATGGACATTTTGTATATCTTTGGAACACAAATTGATAGTTTTTCTAATCAGCTGTCAGAGTTATGGCAAAATGTTCCAAATATCAAAGGAGTTAAAAGTATGCATTGGTTTTCATATTTCGACAGTAAATGTATTGAAGTTGCTCGGACCGCCTATTCATTAAAGAAAATAATTAAAATAGACCATACTAAAAACTAATAACTTTCTTCTTAATTTTTTAAGTCATTTTTACTATAATGTTACTTGAATTTTTAATTTACGTTATTGTTTTTTCAATAAAATGGAAGTGTTATAATGAAAAAAATTGTATTTCTTGGCTCATGGAAAATTTTGTCGTGTCCGTATTTCTTCTATACTCAATTTAAAAAAACTAAGAGACAATTTTCATATTTCATAAACCTACGAACAACAGTCATCTGTTCGCATTTATTAATTATAAATATATATATATATATATATATATATATATATATATATATATATAAAAAAATCTTTAATTTGCTGAATTTTGTATATTTATGAATGCGCCTCAAAAAAACTTCTAATTTTTGTCGCGCCCGTATCACATTATAATTGCTCATAACTACGTACTTATTTGTAGTAGATCCTTCCCGTATATATTAAAATCTAGCACTCCGCCAGCCCTTTAAAACGAGATCAATATATATAAACTTTTACTTTGTCTTCTTTATTTTGGACGCACTTAAAAGCGTACGAATGTCGCGTCCGTTACCGTGGAAATGCCCATATGTATATGTAGTGAAGTTGGGTTAATTCATGTATATTTAGTTTTTCAAAAATATCGGCTGACTTACTTACTTACAAATATTTTATTATACACCGATAACAGATACTTAATTTCAGGTTTGCCACTTAAAGAATCAAATAGTTCGATAAATCCCTTCAAACAGTTCCTTTTCGAGTGCCATCCTACTTCAGTATAAAGTAAATTTCACATGTACTGCATCTCGCAAAATAGCTAGAAATGACGTCCCATTTGGTATTTTAATAGCATTCAACAGTTTATAAATCAATTTATTATATCAAGTTTTCCTTTTGAATAACAACACAATGCACAAATGATTTTCTGGTTTCCCATCTCTCATAAATTTTAAGCAAGCATTTATTTATCTTGCCCATCATATTAGGAACACCATTTCAGCTCAATATGTTATTTTTATCATTGGTATATTAATGACAAAGGTAATTTTTTTGTTTATTATATATATATTTTTAATGATTTACATGAGAATATATATATTTTACGTGATTTATCAGTACGGCCTCACTGTCTCTCAAGGTAACATTGACAATTTTCATGTCTTCACTTTTCCCGGAAGTTGTTGTCCTCTCATTTCATCAATTCTTCTTCGAACACTACTGTTGCTGAGTGGCCTAGCTTGCATGTTTGGCCATCTTTTCCAGAACCGTTTTAAGAAATGGTGTTTTGAAAGATTTTATTCAATTATCCTCTATAGTATGATTTTCTCCAGATATAGCGATGAGTTAGGAAAATTGATAACTATCCTCGAAAGTCGTTTGATAGTTATAGTATGAGCAGTAAATAGAGATTTTATTATTTTAACATTTTTCTTAAAAGTTTGATTCAAATCTGCACTAATATGAGCCCCGTATTTAGTCTTTGAATGCGCCGCAAGACGACCCGATTCGTCGGTCAAGTCTTGTTGTTAAGGCTACGGTTATTAATGTGGCCACCTGCCTGACGTTGGGACACCTGAAAACTGGAGCCGAACTTTACGAGACCGTCCATTGCCACCCACATTGTAATGCTGATTTAGTGCGAGACGAGATTTTTTGTAATTATTGCTTGTAGTTGGAGTTGTTGTGCCAATTCCCGTGCTGTTGTTTTGTGCTTTGTCCTCCCGTGCTGTTCGTGTCCAGTTTGCGGTGATCTTCTCGCCAGCTCCGGCAAGACAAAGTCTCGTGCATGGGCTACGAATTAGTATGATCCGTTTAGTTAGTTTGTCTAATATTTATTTACAGATCTAATGCACTCGCCGTGGCTGTGTTTTGTATTGGTTGGGTGGGTATGTGTTGATTTTATTGTTTTGTTTTATTTAACATGAATTAATTTTGAACGCTCATTGGCCGTGCGTGATGTTTTTTAAATTTTATTTTCAGTGTTACGTACTCCAGTGCATATTGCTTATGGCAGAAGGATTTTGTGTGGCTGCAATTATATGTATGTAATGTCTAATTTCATTCTTACAATTAGAAAATGAGATCAAAAAGAAATACAGTGGAACGACCGGGCGGTCGCAGGCAATATTTTTCCTTATTTTTGGTACTTTTTAAAACGATAGTAAAGAAATTATTACTGAATGAAATAGAGAGGAAGTTGATATTTGACTACAACGACTACGTGCATCGTGAGGAGTTGGTGGGGTCGATCATGAACATTTGCACTGTACTCGTACACAGCATACAAGTCGTGGGGCTGGGTGCAATTTACGTTTGTTGACGGCAAATAAATGCATTTTTAGAAATACATATGTTAGTGAACGGAAACTTAAAATCTCCGCCTTAAACTGTATACGAAGTTTCCTATCATAATTTGTACTTATTTATTTATTTATTTATTAAAATGAAATACAATTATAAATAGTTATATTACAAGTAAAAAATTAGAGAGCATTAGCTCCATGGCCTTCAGCTGGGAGGTATTTTTAATAATGTTGGCTAATAATACGTAGTATCATAATTATTTGTTGTCTTTTACGGTGGGATGCACTCAAAAAGGGTTCTTTGGCGTAAAATGCATTTTCGATCTTGGAATGCGAAACGCACGATTCTTTTACATTCTAACAATTTTAAGTGGCGGCGAATGTATCGAAACTATGCGTGTGTGTATCTCTAACCCACACTCGTACTCACGCACACAGAAGCACACAACAGACGCGAGTTGATGTTTGTACGAGAATCTCAAGAGAGAGTGACTCTACCGCTGTGCTCCAAAGAAGTCCAACATATCTGTGTGTGTGTGTCAGATTATAAGTCAATTCGCCACTAATAGCAGGCGAGAGAGTGAGTTAGGATGAAATGAGTGATTTAGTTGGAGAATGAATGAGTGACTTGGCGTATTTACCTGCGCGAGTGTGTGTGCTGTTTTGGTCGTAGTTCTTTGGTTGAGTTTCGGTAGTGGTAAGTGAGGGGCAAGTGCCCATCGTGTTGGTTGGCTTTTTGGTTTTTATGAATGAAGCAGCCATTATAATGAATGGAAGTCTACAAACAAATGTGGTCGGTCGGGTTTTGCTTGTTTGTCAAGTGTGTTTGTATTGTATATGGATATGTAGCTGCTTATCTGTATGCCTGATTTGCCCTATACGTGTGTGTGTATGTGGGCACATATCTAGTGGTTACTACATTTTAGCTCATTTTATTTCATTCGTTTTTCTTTTCGCCTTGGTACGATTTAGTTTATAGTCTAAAGTCAGTGGGAAGTGGGCACTATTTTTCATCGACTCTAGCCAAAGCTATCTGAGACATGCACACATACTCAATTTCGTTTCATTTTTTCATTTGGCTGGTTTTGCATGTTGGTTTATTGTATTACAACTGCAACAAGCAGCGACTTTTTGTCGATTTCTTGAGTATTCTTGTTGGCTGGTTTTCTTTTTGCTTTAGCCTTTTTGAATGTTTTTAAACAACTAATTATTTTTTCTCAAAAATTTGAGTATGTGTATAGGAATGCTTAAACTTGCTAACTTTCGCAGTTAAGTCGCTCATTTGCGAGTGGCGTATGTGGGTTGAGGTGTATCCGGCCATATGTGTGTGTAACCGTTTGCAAGCTATTCGCGCCGATACTTATTGGGTCTTTGTATACACCGCTGTCGCCAACACGAAATGTACGATCTTCGATTTAATTGTTAGTGCAGTGAACCCCGTTTGTAACAGCAGTGTACATGACATCCCTATGAATGGGACAAAACTGCTCTGATATATTTTAGTAAATTTTTGCAATAAATGAATGCTATTAGATGTTATACCTTCAACTGTTACATAGTTATAAAAAAGCTGTAAAGCATTCATATTCTATCAAATCGGCAGAATACGATTGATATATGAACAAATTCGAAGAGGGGCCAATGATTGATTCTCATATATGTATGTTTGTATGTATATTTCGATACCCCATTCAGTGTAGCAAATGGATTTTCTCCAATTAAAAGTATAATGATGAAAATTGGGGGAATATACTTTTCACCCATTCCAGGTTCGACTCCAAATATATATAAATATTGGGGTGGGTGAATGTCACTGCATGTAAATTTATAATTATTTATCAATATATGTGTTTGCAGCTGAAAAAAATATTATATCGAATTAGGCAACTTGAGCTGCATAGCAACGCAACGTCCGGCATGCGGTACGACTGCGCTTGTTATACACGCCCAGAGGTAAATTCAAGCCCACACATTTAAGGCCAAACTTGCCAAACTTGCCCAAGTCGCTTCAATGAAGTGCTGTGGATCTGTTTGTATTTTAAACGACGCCAATAGCCAACTCCCGCGTAACGAAAAAAATAGCGCTAAGCCAAATGGGCCGCGAGCGCAGTTAACTCGCATTTTGTTGATGGAGTATTCGAGAGCCACCTGGAACCGTCAACTAGTGTCCATTACTTGTGCAGTTAGGCACAACGAATGCATGGCAGATGTTGTGTAACAACTGAGTGTGTATTAAAAAGAAAGTCGAAATAAAAATTCTATAAATCTTTCATTGACTTTTATGAATAATTTGTTAAAACAATTTAAAGTGCATTACCACAAAATTGACATGGATTTTTAATGAACACTTTACAAAATTTAATGAACAGGTCATAGAAATCAATGTACAGTTCATAAAAATCAATGAAGCATTCATAAAAATACCCTATTATGGAACCAATGAGCATTACTGCCTATATTTTTATTCCCATAGCATCAATATAAGCAAAGGTGGGCTAATTTGAATTTTATTTCCGAAAGTTCCTTCCATGAAAAGTGGGCGTGTTCTCTCTCTGATCAACCCCATTTCTTGTCCACATTCTACTTCTCATAAAATTGCGTCCATGAATCCCTAATAGATCTTAAGTTATGAATATTGGTTAATAGTGGGCGTGGCAGTTAATATATACCGTACATAACTGACAAATTGCGTCACTATTCCATCAATTGGACCGAAGTTATAGTCATTTTAGAGAAGAGAAAGTGATTCTGAGCATTTGTGTATACTTATGTTCATACTTGCCCCGCCTCCTTCTGGTAGTTCGGAAATCGCTCAACCGTACAAACTTAGTATACCCTTTTTACCCTTTTTAGGGTGAAGGGTATACAAATTTAAAGACCCAATGATAGAAATGTCTTCTTTTTTCCTGGTGAGTGGAACCTGGAAGTGGGTTGAATTAAAAAATGATGTGTTTCGAATGCAAAACAAAATTTAACGCCAACAATTTACTAATTATTCATCTAAAGAAAACCGTGGCTTCTATGCACACCAACGATCATTTTTCTACAAAGGATGCCTGTACACATCCACATATACACATCCACATCCAAACGTATTTGTGGAGAAAAAATTTTGGTTGTACCCAAATTGTCTCTTTGGCTGAATCCTTTATTTTCAATTTGCCGATGTGTTAGAAAAAAATTACCCCATGGATCTCTTAACCAAACACATTCCATTTGCAATTTTTATTTTTCTATTCCATGCATTCCTTCCAAGGGTATAAATTAGATAATACATATTTAGGAGCTGTAACAAAGTCAACGGACCTTAAGATTAATCGTAATAAAAGAGCCTTAATACAAGACTTGAAGCTCCTGCGAGAGGAGGTTCTACAAACCCAGACATACAATGGAATTGGTAAACATATTTTGTTTATATTATGTCTCCTTATTGGCGACAATCTTGGCCTTAAGTCTGTGCTTGAATTTGACAAGCTATTTTCTGGCTCAATTGCCCATTTTTGTAAATAAAAAACTAATTAAAAAATTATGTTTTATAGCCGAAGTTTCATATTCTTACCCATTGTTCTCCAGTTTTGAAAAACTTCAGGGCCTTTAAGAAAATTTTAGTGTGTCAGGCACGAAGCATTACACAAACAATTTAATACATGCGATAATGTCAAGTAAAAATATTTGCTTAGCTACTTGTACTTGTACTTGTGTTCAACAACAATGACAACACAATATTTCACATCAGGGATATAATCATTAGAAAGCAAAAGAACATCAAACTTGTATGGACACCCATCAACGTTGGAATTCATGGTAACACTTTAGCTGATTCAGCGGCAAAACAAGGAACAAATTCCCCTCTTAAGCTAACAAACTCTACCAATATAAAGGACATAAAAAAAGCTGTCGACAACCTCTACGTTCAGACCATTAAACATAACTGGACTGAATACGCACATTCCTACAAATCCATAAAAACCAACCAAATTATTCCCCGGGTCCCAACTACGATCCCTAGAAGACACATCATCATTTATACTAGATTCCGACTTGCCCACACACGGCTAATACACCAACATCCTTTCAACAATACCCGTCTCCCTACATGTTTATTTTGCAACTCCGACTATCTCACAATTCCGCACATTCTTTATAACTGTCAAGCAATCAGTCAAATCCGTCAAGAATTGGGAATCCCTACTCTTAAAGAAATTTTGCAAAACATAAATCACGCCAATATCAAACTTTTCATAAATTTTATTTGAAAATTAAATCTATACTTTGATATATAACACTATATAACTTTAACGATACTTGTATAACATTGTTACCTACTAAGCATAAGGCCTTAGATGCTATAGCAGCATTAAGATAACTTGTAATTAATTTACAATTTACTAAATAAACAAAAAAAATAAAAAAAATAATAATAATAGACTAGTAAAATCTCAGCGAAGACTATGGCATATTTATTATTATAATAAAAGAATATTGTGTAGTATTGCGATGTTTTACCAACAAATAAGAGAAGTCAATTACAATCCTGACTATATGGCATGTGAGATAAGCCGAAAAGCAAGCGGTCGCTTATTTCAGTTTAAATTTTAATTAAATGCTAAATCAATAAGAATATTAATATATGATATGTGTGAGGAATGTTTCATAAAAGAAAATTGATAAATATTTTTTGATTTCAAAGGCAGCCTTTATGAAATGAATATCAAACACGGAATATCAAAAACTATTGACGTCGCACTAGCCATAGACTTTATTCTGGTTTCGAACTTTCCTTTCATCTCAAGGAGGCTGTCGGTCTGATTGCGAGACAACGATCGCATATAGGCTCAAAGATTTTACGCAGAATTTTTCTTTCAAACGTGCCTGGTCATCACTGTTTGTCGTCGTTCAGCTCTCTGCTCCATAAAACAGGACGGGAATGATGAGGGACTCATACAGCGTTAGCTTTGTCGAAGGACTTTACTCTTTAGCTGCCTACTAAGACCAAAGTAGCTCAGGTTACCTAGAGTAATTCTTCGTTTGATTTGCAAACTGATGTTTTTGGTGGTGGTGTCCTTTACAACTTCAAAGTTGCAGTCGCCAACAGCAACGTGATGTCCAAGACGATGGGACTCCTTATATGTTGCCAGCATGTATTGCGTCTTACCCTCGGTCACTTTTAGACCCACTCGCTTTGCTTTTGTTTCCAAGCCGATATATGCAGCACTCACAGCTCGAGCTTTAGGCCAATGATGCCAATATCATCAGCATACGCCAAAAGCACGTCACTCTTATTTACAATAGTGCCAGTGTGCGAGTGAGTTTTTCCAGTATTCGGTTGACGAAGTCGCACGACAGGTCACACTGTCTGAAGCCTCGCTTTGTGTCAAAAGGGTCGAAGACCTCCTTTCCAATTTTCACGGAGCTGCAGGTTGCATTTAGCGTCAGCCTGATTAGCTTTGCAGGATGCCAAATTCAGACATAGCGGCGTATAGTTGGCTCCCTATCGTGCTATCAAAAGCGGCCTTGAAATCGCAAAAATATGGTGGGTGTCAATTTGTTTCTCCGGTGTCTTCTCCAAAATTTGACGTGTTGCGGAGATTTGGTCAATGGTATCTATACCAGGCTTGACACCACACCAATAGGGTAAATCAGTTCGTTAACAATGGGTTTCAGTCTTTCGCAGAGTACGTCAGATAGGATTTTGCATGCGATGTTAAGAAAACTAATTTCGCGGAGTTACTGCACGTCGCATGATAACCCTTCCTGTGGGCAGAGCACACTCAGGTTCCAGTTGCTGGGCATGCAGTCTTCCAACTATATTCAGCATAAGAGCTGATGCACACGTTTCGCAAGTTCTTGGCCTCCAGCCTTAAACAGCTCCGCCGGTAATCCATCGCTCCAGTAGACTTGTTGTTTTTCAGTCGCCTAAAGCTTTTATTTGAGTGGAGTAAAGCTTCTGATTGCCTTCCACTTGGTGATGGCCAGAGCGATCTCTGTTTCAAACATTAGCAAGTTGACACACAGCCTCCACGTGGCGCCACCTGGGTAGCTATCTCAGCATCCGCTGGATAGTGAGCTAATGTGTGCAGCTAATCTTCTCTGACGCTAGCAGGGTTGTGCGCAGGGATTGCGGCTCGGCACGGAAAAATCAATTTCCAAAGAAAAACCATAAGATACCTTGGATAAGACACCCCTCAACTATTGACGGCCCCTCACGCAATCGATTTAGGGAACATGATTTGAGGATATGTACCTGAAATGTTCGCACGTTGCACAGGCCAGGTGCAACTATCCAACTGGTTGACGTTTGGACTAATACAAGGCATACGTCACCGCACTGCAAGAAATGCGATGGATGGGATAAGAAGTCTCCAAGCAAGCTACTTGTAACGTCTACTACAGCTGCCATGCGACGAAACGCGAATTCGGCGTGGGCTTCGTGGTCGGCAGAGAGCTGCGAAAATATGTCTTACAGTTTACGCCTATAGACGATAGACTGGCCACATTCCAGATCAAGGCCAAATATTTTCATATTAGCCTCATCTGCGCTCACGCTCCGACGGACGAGAAAGACGCAGTGACCAAGGACGCCTGCCCCGCCACGATGTAAAAATTGTGTTTGGGAGGCATAGAGGGAGTTTTTGCCCAACCGTCGGAAATTTCAACCTGCGCGGCGAATCATCCGAAAACAGATTGAGGCTGATTGATTTCATCACAGCCTGGAAAAAAGCCACCTGGCTCTCCCCCGGTCAGAAAACGCGAAACCAGGTTGATCTCGTTGTGATAGATGTGTAAGGGACGTGCGTACAATCCGAGACGCTACCATGGACACGGATCATCACCTTGTAGCAGCAACGGTTCGCACTCGCCTCATTGCGGCAAAAAAGATACGTTCAAGTGCACCGAGAAAATTCGATGTCCAGAAGCTGCAGTCACAACGGACAGCCAATGACTTCGCAACCCGTCTCGTGAGTCTCCTTGAAGACACTCCCCTTCAACTTGATGGTATATGCGCACAGTGGACACATATTTCCCACTCCATTCGCACAAATGCTGAAGATGTGGTTGGCTACCAACGACCAAGAACGAACAGCTGCTACGACGAAGAGCGTCGCAACACTGCTGCAGAAAAAAACGAAGCATACCGAGCCACCCCGCGGTCGTGTGCTACGCGAGCTGCCACGGAGCGATACAGAGAGAAGAGGAGGTATGGAAAGCGTATTTTTAGATGTAAAAAACGAGAAGCGAAACTAAGAGAGTACGAGGTGATCGAGATGTTCGGCAGCAGGAATAATGCTCGAATATTTTTTCAAAAAGTGAAGGGCCAAGCGAAAGGTTTCAAGACCGGAGCCAATTCCTGTAAACACGAAAAAGGAAATCTGGTAACAAACGCCCAGAGTATACTCAGGTTATGGCGGGAACACTTCGCGAAACTGCATAATGGCGACAGGAGTGCCGCTAACGATGAAGCTGAACACGGGCAACGATTGCTGACAATGAAATCGAAGTACACTACCCGATTGTACTGAGAACCAATTACATTTGTCCCTAAACACCATTTACATACAATCTGGCACAAGAAATGGCACAAGAAATCAAGAGAAAATTGAGTTTTACAGAACAGGATAGAGTGGAAAAATTCCCAGAAAATATGGCAATTCCAAAAGCAAAGTAGATATATGCAAGCGTTCTGCCAATAATCTTCGTGAGATTGCAACTGGTGCCACAACCGTTCAACTTTTCTGTTAGTATGATCATCATTTTAAAACAAAGGATTATGTACAACTGTTTGTTTTTTTATACCTCCCGAAACCGATGCTAAAAACTGTATTCGAAGTTTGAGCTCTTGGATATGGTGGCTATTGGGAAGCCTGCAGCCAGTTTAGACTAAATGAAAAGGGTATCAAACATTAAGATACATTTGTAAGAAGTGGCCAGAGTAAAAGAAGCCAAGTTGCTACAGTTTTGTAAGAAAACTTCACGAAAAAATTATAATGTGACAATAGATTGATAAAGGTCTCAGCGTAGGCTTTGGAAATGTACCTGGAGTTCTAAATGACTGGAGGCATCGTTTCGAAAAAACTTCGATCAATTTTTGATATAAAACAGTTATGTGAAAAGTAAAGGTGTACGGGGATTCCTGGAAGCAATTGTTGATATTCAAATCTGATAATGGTACGAAAATAACTATACTTAATCCATAAAATATTGGTTGTGCGCTGTTTTTCCTTTTATACTCGTATACTGCTCTTAATATTGCCGCAATCTTATTAGTAGTAGTACTTATTGGTTTGTATTTTCTTAACACTTTAGATAGATTTGCCGTGAAGCTTGTTTGGTGTTTTCGTGGATATATGGGGCCAACTCGAAAAGTTATCAAAACGGACAATTCGAAGTAGTGCCCAAATATCCAGGACCATACACATTTTTAAGGAGAGTAAGTAAGGCTGAAAATGTTCAGCTATTTATTCTCCCACATGTAGAAAAGGACTTCACATCATTCTAGCACTTTTGTGTTTGTATGGATGGTGTTCAATTTCAGTTTCAATTCACAAGTTTGTAAGAGCAATATTTGTTGGCTGTCAAGCACTTCAAGTGTGATTATTTTTATAAAACTAAAAACAAATCACAATCATCTAAAATGCTTTTAGAATCCTTAAAATACGGTACTTTTAAGGGACTTTTAAGACCAAATTTGACATACAAATGAGTATTGCATTATAAATATATTCTTAACCTTTAAATGTTATTTGATGATAACTTTAAAAGGATATTGTAACCCCAAAAGAAGTCCGTATCATAACACGTGACGGCATAATTTCTCTCTTTAAGATGTAACATTTTCGATATAAGATCTAATATAGTGTGTCGACACATCGATATTGGACTGTGGCAAACTCACCGACCTACCCAATATTAAAGAAACATATATTTAAAGGAAAATTGATATATACAAAAGTGAAAAATTTGCTTAGCTAAATTTTAATTATATAATATAATTAAAATTGTTCGAATATAGCTTATAAGTAGTGCGATATTTAATAGATAGCTTTGTTTTTCATATAAATATATTTTGAATAGAAAATATAAAGACTTAAAATGCACTGGTTATTTTATTTTTAAAATTGGACAGCAGAGGATTAATTATGAATTTATTTATAGTTCATTAAAAATCAGTGAATTTACATTAGTTTTCCATTAGTTTTTATTCAATTGCACATTCAAAAGCAATGCATGTTTCATTGATTTTTACTATATGGTTCAAAGTTCTTTATGAACCATACATTGATTTATAGAATATGCCAAAGCATCTGAATTTAAATGACGACGTTTATAGCAAGGTGATTAAACCGCTGCCAATAAACCTAAAATATTTATCAAATATGAAACAACTGGCTACTGGTTAAGTAAATGAAGCCAACGCTCGTACAGTATTTCTTGGCCAAATGCCAGAATAAATCCGTCCCTTATCGACGATTTAGAAAAACTTACCAAAATGGCCGACAAAATGCTGGAAGCCAATCATGATCCAGCTATACATTTGCAATGCCAATTCGGAATAGCATCCAGTATTATCCCCATCTTTAATCAAAGCAACATAGACACCAATAACTGTAAAGCTCTTCGCTGCAAACCGCAGAGAAATCCGAAGTGTGTCTTCTTCTCTCTGCAATAACATATAAATATTTTATTTAGCACTTATGTTCTATTACTACTATAAGGTACTACTATTGCATCTAGTTGACAATACTGTATATGTCTATTTTCTTATAATACTTCTAAATAAACGGCAGTTACAAGGCAACCTTCTGTAACAGTTTTCCAACAGGAAAATATGGTTTGGCCGAAAGAGTTACGCTTTGAACGAGGAAGTCATCGCCGAAAAGTTAGCATGCTCATTCAGCTCGACAAATGTTACTAGTTCGAGTTCTGTTGGCACAAATGCAGCCAGCTAAGAAGGGATTATATTGAAAAGTAATTCGCACCTAACACGGGTGCTTATCAATCACCCCTTGTATAGAACGATACATCACCGACAAAACATCGTCAATAAATAAATATTTGAATATCGTGCGTGCTAGTATATTAAGCTTTCAATTTTTTCAGGCAGGTAGCGATCTGCCAGTGTAAAAACTGTTCCGAACTTCAAAACTATATAAGAGAGAACTATGCAATTCGCCTCCCTGAAACAATTTGCCAACACGAAAATATGCATATACGAGGGGTACTATTTATATTTAGGGAACTGGCAACACTAATGTCAATAGCTAAAATCTGGCAACACCATAATAAAGTTTGACATTTTTTAGCATAAACGTACTCACAACGTGTTGATGTACAAGTGCTATTTGTTTTCTTTACAGTGAATTAAGAAAACCAATTTGGCCAAAAAATGGAAATTTCAAGAGAAGGTTTTCATTGGATTATTTTTCACAACTTTCGACGTGGATTATCTGAACAAGAATGTGTCGATGAACTCAATTCTTTGTATGGCGATAAAGCAGCATCAAAAACCACAGTATTTCGCTGGTATAGTGAATTTAATCGTGGTCGTAGTTCGGTCGCCGACGAACTCCGTGAAGGTCCGCCAAAATCGGTTATTGTGCCACAATACATCGATGCAGTGCATGAACTGATAATGCAAGATCGTCATGTGACATATCGTGAGATAGAGGACAACTTGGGCATTACTACCACTTCCATACAGTCAATATAGCATGAACATTTGGCTGTAAAAAAGATTTGTTCGCGTTGGATCCCACATAATTTGACAATCGCCCAAAAAATGACTCGTGTCAATTGATGTAAAGAAATGATTAAAAAGTTCGAACGTGGTGCTTCAAAAGACGTGTATAAAATCGTGACAGTTGACGAATCATGGATATATACGAATGAGCCGGAAAGAAAACAACAATCGACCGTGTGGGTATTCCAAGACGAGCTAAATCCAACAAGAGTTGTTCGTGGAAGAAGCACAGCGAAGCAAATGGTCGCCTGTTTCTTCGGCTGAATGGTTCATGTGGCCACGTAGGACGATCAATTCTGAGTGGTACATGATCATTTGTTATGTGTATTGATCATCAAGGGGAATATTTTGAAAAACAATAAAGCCATTTTCATTTAAAAATGTTTGTAATTATTTGCTATTCCCGAAATATAAATAGTACTCCTCGTATATGAGAGGTACGCGTGGTATTTGTCCAAATCGGCTCATATAGCAGCAGGTTATACAGACCATACTTTTGTAATGTTTCATTAAGATATCTCTAATGGTGTAGGAAAAAAGTGTCACACAGTCGGACGGCCAAAACCAAAATTGTTGTAATTGATCATATCTGTATATATAACTCTATACATGCCACGCCTCATTTTGGTAGTTGAAAACCCGCTCAACCGCACAAAACTCTACCATTTTTACCATTTTTAAAGGTAAGGGGTATAAATACTCTGGTACAAAGCGATTATAAAACCAATTTGGACTTACGGGAGCCAGTTGTGGGATAGTTCAGACAACTCTAATGTAGAATTAATACAAAGAGCACCATCCAAAATTCTCAGAATCATTACTGGCGCACCTTGATTTATCAAAACGATCAAAATTCATAGTGATCTGAATATGCCACTCTAAGAAATCTATGTTTCCAACATGAAATATATTCAAAATGTCAAAAATCAGTCAGTATGTAATAGGGTTCCTAGTCGGCTGCAACGGACTGATGCACCAGCACTACAATCGCATACACTTACTCTTCCACTTGAAATATATAGTTATGTACTAGTAGGAATTATTAGATTTCATGAATTGCAGTAACTATTCTATAATACTGATGTATAATTGTTAATTTGTTAGTGTGTAACCTACTTATTGCTAGTTTATTATTAGAAGATACAATAATTTAATGTATGAAAAAAATCATTATATTAACAAGAGCACCATCCTCTCGGACTTTCGCTTCAATATGTTATATAATATTTTCTATCCGATTTATAATTAATTTTCGTTTGCAGAAAGATTTAATTTGTTATATTCAAAAATTATTTAGGACTATTAAAAATCTACGAACCGCAGGAAATCACAGAGTACTTTCGACGAATTTGTCTTTGGAGGTACTTCAATTGTGAGACTAAGGTAGAACTTGATTGATTCAACTTAATCTGCGTTATATAACAAACCCTTTTAAAAAACCGCATTGGCAATATTCTGAGATACATCACTTAATTGGTTGTAAAATAAATATTTAAAATTTATACTTAATACTTACTGAACTTTCATATTATTCGCATTCATGATATTCGCACTATACTTAAATCTATTTTTTTACTTTATTATTTTACATATTATTTTTTGGCTTGGTTTTAATGTTATTTTTTTTTTAATTTCTGACCTCTCCATTAAATTTATTTTTCAGTTTATAATTTTTTGGTTTGCCTTGGTTTTAATGTTAATTTTTTTCTAAATTTCTTAACTCTCCATTAAATTTACTTTTCAGTTTATTACTTTACATATTATTTTTTGGTTTGGGTGGTTTTAATGTTAATTTTTTTCCTAAATTTCTGACCTCTTCATTAAATTTATTTTTCAGTTTATTATTTTTAACATTGAATTTTTGTGTTTGACTTAGTTTTAATTTCTATTTTTTTTTCTTAATTTCTTAACTCTCCATTAAATTTACTTTTCAGTTTATTACTTTACATATTATTTTTTGGTTTGGCTTGGTTTTAATGTTAATTTCTTTTCTAAATTTCTGACCTCTCCATTAAGTTTATTTTTCAGTTTATTATTTTCTGGTTTGGCTTGGTTTTAATGTTAATTTTTTTTCTAAATTTCTGACCTCTTCATTAAATTTATTTTTCAGTTTATTATTTTTAACATTGAATTTTTGTGTTTGACTTAGTTTTAATTTCTATTTTTTTTTCTTAATTTCTTAACAATCCATTAAATTTACTTTTCAGTTTATTACTTTACATATTATTTTTTGGTTTGGCTTGGTTTTAATGTTAATTTTTTTTCTAAATTTCTGACTTCATTAAATTTATTTTTCAGTTTATTATTTTTAACATTGAATTTTTGTGTTTGACTTAGTTTTAATTTCTATTTTTTTTCTTAATTTCTTAACAATCCATTGAATTTATTTTTTAGTTTATTATTTTACAAATTATTTTTTGGTTTGGCTTGGTTTTAATGTTAATTTTTTTCCTAAATTTCTGACCTCTTCATTAAATTTATTTTTCAGTTTATTATTTTTAAAATTGAATTTTTGTGTTTGACTTAGTTTTAATTTCTATTTTTTTCTTAATTTCTTAACTCTCCATTGAATTTATTTTTCAGTTTATTACTTTACATATTATTTTTTGGTTTGGCTTGGTTTTAATGTTAATTTCTTTTCTAAATTTCTGACCTCTCCATTAAATTTATTTTTCAGTTTATTATTTTTAAAATTGAATTTTTGTGTTTGACTTAGTTTTAATTTCTATTTTTTCCTAAATTTCTCCTATTTTTTTCTGAAACTCTCCATTAAATTTATTTTTCAGTTTATTACATTACATATTATTTTTTGGTTTGGCTTGGTTTTAATGTTAATTTCTTTTCTAAATTTCTGACCTCTCCATTAAGTTTATTTTTCAGTTTATTAGTTTCTGGTTTGGCTTGGTTTTAATGTTAATTTTTTTTCTAAATTTCTGACCTCTTCATTAAATTTATTTTTCAGTTTATTATTTTTAACATTGAATTTTTGTGTTTGACTTAGTTTTAATTTCTATTTTTTTTTTCTTAATTTCTTAACAATCCATTGAATTTATTTTTTAGTTTATTATTTTACAAATTATTTTTTGGTTTGGCTTGGTTTTAATGTTATTTTTTTTCTAAATTTCTGACCTCTTCATTAAATTTATTTATCAGTTTATTATTTTTAAAATTGAATTTTCGTGTTTGACTTAGTTTTAATTTCTATTTTTTCCTAAATTTCTCCTATTTTTTTCTGAAACTCTCCATTAAATTTATTTTTCAGTTTATTACTTTACATATTATTTTTTGGTTTGGCTTGGTTTTAATGTTAATTTCTTTTCTAAATTTCTGACCTCTCCATTAAGTTTATTTTTCAGTTTATTAGTTTCTGGTTTGGCTTGGTTTTAATGTTAATTTTTTTTCTAAATTTCTGACCTCTTCATTAAATTTATTTTTCAGTTTATTATTTTTAAAATTGAATTTTTGTGTTTGACTTAGTTTTAATTTCTATTTTTTTTTCTTAATTTCTTAACAATCCATTAAATTTACTTTTCAGTTTATTACTTTACATATTATTTTTTGGTTTGGCTTGGTTTTAATGTTAATTTTTTTTCTAAATTTCTGACTTCTTCATTAAATTTATTTTTCAGTTTATTATTTTTAACATTGAATTTTTGTGTTTGACTTAGTTTTAATTTCTATTTTTTTTTCTTAATTTCTTAACAATCCATTGAATTTATTTTTTAGTTTATTATTTTACAAATTATTTTTTGGTTTGGCTTGGTTTTAATGTTATTTTTTTTCTAAATTTCTGACCTCTTCATTAAATTTATTTATCAGTTTATTATTTTTAAAATTGAATTTTCGTGTTTGACTTAGTTTTAATTTCTATTTTTTCCTAAATTTCTCCTATTTTTTTCTGAAACTCTCCATTAAATTTATTTTTCAGTTTATTACTTTACATATTATTTTTTGGTTTGGCTTGGTTTTAATGTTAATTTCTTTTCTAAATTTCTGACCTCTCCATTAAGTTTATTTTTCAGTTTATTAGTTTCTGGTTTGGCTTGGTTTTAATGTTAATTTTTTTTCTAAATTTCTGACCTCTTCATTAAATTTATTTTTCAGTTTATTATTTTTAAAATTGAATTTTTCTGTTTGACTTAGTTTTAATTTCTATTTTTTTTTCTTAATTTCTTAACTCTCCATTGAATTTATTTTTTAGTTTATTATTTTAAAAATTATTTTTTGGTTTGGCTTGGTTTTAATGTTAATTTTTTTCCTAAATTTCTGACCTCTTCATTAAATTTATTTTTCAGTTTATTATTTTTAAAATTGAATTTTTGTGTTTGACTTAGTTTTAATTTCTATTTTTTTCTTAATTTCTTAACTCTCCATTGAATTTATTTTTCAGTTTATTACTTTACATATTATTTTTTGGTTTGGCTTGGTTTTAATGTTAATTTCTTTTCTAAATTTCTGACCTCTCCATTAAATTTATTTTTCAGTTTATTATTTTTAAAATTGAATTTTTGTGTTTGACTTAGTTTTAATTTCTATTTTTTTTTCTTAATTTCTTAACTCTCCATTGAATTTATTTTTTAGTTTATTATTTTAAAAATTATTTTTTGGTTTGGCTTGGTTTTAATGTTATTTTTTTCTAAATTTCTGACCTCTTCATTAAATTTATTTTTCAGTTTATTTCTTTACATATTATTTTTTGGTTTGGCTTGGTTTTAATGTTAATTTCTTTTCTAAATTTCTCACCTCTCCATTAAGTTTATTTTTCAGTTTATTATTTTCTGGTTTGGCTTGGTTTTAATGTTAATTTTTTTCTAAATTTCTGACCACTCCATAAAACTTATTTTTCAGTTTATTATTTTACATATTTTTGTTTGTTTTGGCTTTGTTTTCATTTTTATTATTTTTCTAAAGTTCTGTATTTTGAATTTAAATAGTATTTTTGACTAAGTGTTTTTAGACCTCACTTTAGGTCTCCATCATATCATTGTACTCTATTATTTACTGACTCTCAAAAAAGACCACACAGCGATTCCGAGTACAATAAAGAAAAAGGTAATAACAAAAGCCATACAAAATAAGGAAATCATATCCACCATAATTGTTGTTTGAAACAAAAACTTTTAAAAACGATCTCTTAATGACAAATTCAGAACTTAGAATCACGAAGATAATTCTGTTGCTGTAAATGGTAAAAAAGTTGGTTAGACACACGTTTAGAAATTAAAATGCATAAAAGAAAATGTGTTTTTTTTATGATTGTTTAGTTATTATTTTGAAGTCAGTTAATTTTAACACACTTTGATATTAACTTCACAATCTTTTATATTGAACTTGAATTCACTTGGTTTTGCGTCTTTTTACTTTGCTCCGCTTGATTGTTGCTTGACGAGTGAAAGCTTCGAGGACAAGTTCGCCAATTTATCTTATTTCAGGCAGCCTGCAACGGTAACAGTTCCCCAACTAATGGGTGGTAATGGAGTGTCCAGCTCAGCAGAGGCTATTGCAGCGCAGAAGAGTTTCCCTACAGGAAAAACACGAAGCGGATACGACAGTAGCGCGGACAACAGCAACAGTCACTACAATAGCAACAGAAAGAGGATCAATAGCAACAAATGATTGGGTAACAGGATGTAAGGTAGCAGGAGCAACTAATAACTTTCCTACTGAGCGGATACAACCGACAAAGGAGCCACTACCGAACTGGTAACCGAGTTCTATACGAACTGCAGCGACATCCCACGACAATCACTTCTTTGTTTTTGTGTGAGTGTAACTTTGGGCGTGAATTTGACTTTTGATTTGCTTTGGGGTCAGCTGAGTGGGAGTGCATGTGGGTTCATTTGGTTGCGTTCACATCTACCAACCCAATTAATTACTTTAGTCACTGCTAGTAGCTACCCCTCCACAGCGGCATCCTTTGACTGTTTGAGAGTAGTTCGTGTGTGGTTTTTAGCTTGTCACATATTTGCAGGGAGACACTCCATGCACTACCATCGACTTCGTGCATTTCTGGACTTGCGCGAATGTTTGGTGCTCTGCTCATGTAAGTGATACAAGAGTAGGACTGAGGCAGTACTTAAGTTGGGCATTAAAGGTAGTTTAAAGTGCGACTGACATTAGCACAGGATGCAACTATTGAATCAAAAGTGTATATTACCCCTGTTGTGGGAAGCAAACTTTGTGATGGTGATGGAGGCAGCTAAGTTCGCCTACTTTTTGTCGAATAGTGTGGCAGCGTTGCTTTCTGCAACTGTTTCGGTTGGTTTAGTCGGCTTCGGTGAGAGAGAAATACGCTTGCAATTGCATATGTTCGATATGCAGAAGAGTCTTGTTGGCGTATTGGGATGAAGAGTGCCATGTGCAGAAGACTCTTGTTGTCGTATTGGATGGAGAGTGCCATTTGCAGAAGACTCTTGTTGTCGTATTGGATGGAGAGTGTCATTGCTACAGACAGTCAACCTTTCACTTGAACTACTAACCTTAACATTGGCATTGACTATGAAAATCGTGTAGGTGTTTGATGCTGCCTTGATTGTTTGCTTTCATATATGTGTGTGTGCCTATGTTTTCATATATACTTTTTCCCCATTTCGATGCTGGCCTGCGCACTGATTAACGGTACTCACTTGCTCAGATTCTGTTAAGGTCAGTGCCAATCAGTGCAAGCTGGTCAAACAGATGAAATATTGTCTACAGAGCAGTCTTAACATGTTGTTCAGAAACGCAGCTTTCAATTGCATTCCCATTAGATGGAGAGGCGCATTAACCAAGCGACTTGGGGTCTAGAATACTACAATTGCATCATATCTGCAGTTATGTTTTACAGTATCTTAAGTAAGTAAGTAAAGTTCGTGTTATGAAATATTCAAATAAACTAACTGAAGTTCAATAAAATAGTTATGCAAAGAACTGCAATATATTCGGGTAAAGGTATTCTAGGCTTTAGTATCGACTTTCTAACTGTTTGAATTTTTTTATTTTAACATGGTTTATACAGTAATAAATTAAAATATAAATAAAAGAACTTAGCAGCGCTTACATCTTGGGCTTGCGACTTGTCTCCATTTTTATTATTACGTGTAACACTCCGAGGTAAGCCATTTAATTAAACTATTTCAATATCGAGTTTCACCATTTTGTTTAATAATTATGTGAATGTCGATGTAACACTTCAAGAAAATGAGCAGTTTCAGTCAAATTTTTCACTTCTTCAGAATCTTGTGCGAAAATTTTATTTTAATTATATTCCGTGTGACACTCCGATATGTTATATTATATTATTTTTGATGTTATTATTTTGTCTATTGTCGTTTTCTCCTGAATTCGAAATCACGCTACAAATCACTGTCAATTTATTGAACATTTTAAATTATTTGTTCTTTCGCTTTCACAAATTGCAATGCACGTTTTCTTCTCGTTCCAAACACAGTTAGATTTGACTGGTATTTTTCTTTCGTGCGTTCGCCCACCACATTTGGAGAGAGATAAGTCCTATACGGTTACCAGTAGTTTCTGTTCACAGTGACACTCGAATCCATGACATTATGCACACACAGGACCTTAAATGTTTTACACGATGTCTCAACGCAAACAACGGTCACAACTTTCTTTTTTTATTGTTTATAAGAACAAATTTTTTTTAATCAATTGTAATTACTTATTTGAACGCATTTTTTCAGGTCCAAGTGCCGGATACGTATATTTGAACAGAGCTATTTCTTGGAGCTATCATGTGTGTTAAGTCATTAAATTTTATTTATTAATTAATTGACAATAACTGGCGGACTTCAGTTACGTTATTAAAACTGAAACCAGAAAAATTTATGTTAATTTTAACCGCTTACTATAATAAAATATATTATTATGAATACACTTGTAACTTTCGGTGCGTGGATCATGTATCCCTGACACAAAAATCTGAGCTTAGAAAAACATTTATAAATCATTTTCTTCAGCGCGACTGTTATCCTTAAAGTATGTGAATTGGCCGTACTAATTTGTTTGCTAATATGTCCCAGTAAGTTCTTTCTGATGTATTATGTTTATTTGTATAATGTAAATATGATATCGTTGCAACAGTTTTGGAGAGAATTGCAATTTGGATTTTGTTCAATATGCAAATTATTCTTTTCTTTAGATTACAACTAAAATTAAAAAAATTTAAATTGCTTTGAAATATCATAAACTTTAATTCAAAATCCACTAAATGGTACCGCGAATACAGTACTGTCTCTACTGTCTACGGTACTGTCTACGGAAAGAAAAATATCGAAACATGTCTGGGTTTATTTGCACAGTATTCAATTAAATTCTATTGATGCCTCAACTGCCCGACATTGAAACTCGGTGTCCTGTAACATTCGTTTTAAATGAAGTTAGATGTGTAGAAAATAGTACACTTCTAGAAAGTAGTTATATTTAAACTGCCTCATTAATGCTCTTCCTTTGCAATGGCGGACGAGTACTTACGCATTATTTTTTTTTTAAATTTTACACGTTTTATTTCTTTAAACCCGGTCATATTTCTAATTAAAACTTTTCTGGTTTTTTTAATTGAAGTCCCAGCAGTATGGTTTCCAGTCAAACTGTTCCTTGTTGACCACCGCATATTCAATTATCTTCGGATTTGAATTCAGCACGAGCACTTTCGAAACTTCTGGTTTATTTATCAGCAGTTATTTTTATTTTTTATTGAATGTGAGAAAACAAAATATAAAAGAATAAGCAAAGCCAAATACTGAAATAACTGATACTGATAAAATAAATGGAATTATATTTGAAAAAAAATGGGGGTAATTATTCAAAGCTACAAAAAGTAAATTATAAAAGAGCAGGCCAAACAATAAACCGACTGCATTTAAAATTGTCGATATCGTGACTGTGATTAAATTAAATTAATGAAAATCTTCAAAAAAATAGCTTACAAATAATTACTAATATTAATTACTAATATTATTAACAAATAATAATAATAATTACTAATATTAATATATAAGCTAGTACTCATTCTCCTAAAAAACCTTGCACTCATAATAAATTATGGTGTAAGATATAATAATAATAATAATAATAAAAAAATTCGAATTAAAACATAAGCACTTTCCATTTCAATTTATGTTTCTTTATTAAAAATTGAATAAATTATATGGCTAACAAAGTAAATAACTACCAATAACTGAACAATGAATATTGCTATTAAAACATAAGCACTTTCCATTTTAATTTAATTTCCTTTCTTAAAAATATAGACAAGAAATTTATCCTCAAAAAATATATGAATAAATGATAAATGATAATAATGTGATAATAGTTATTATGAATTATTATGTTTGATTTAAAATTTTATTTGTTTCGACACTCCTTTTTTATTGGTTGTGTTAATGAATTTTATTTCAAATTAAAATTTGCGATTTATTATTTTCCGAATGAGAAAATGTAGTGTTATCGACGAAGTTCTGTTTCCGAATAAAGCTGAAGCTAAAAATTACTTATTATGTGGCCTCATTGAGTGCAATCGTCATCCAAAAGGTGCGAACGAGTATGTATTTAGAAGGGCAGCAATTGGGATAGCCTACCACTAATAGCATAGAGTGGTGGAGCATCCTATAAGGTACAAATATGTCACCTGCTTTTATAGCAAAAATGTCACCCTCAAACACAACAACAATATCACCATCAACATCGAAACCAATAGCAACAGTAACAGCTAGAGGAGCTGCAGCAGCAGCATGCAGCATCCAGCATGCAGCATCCAGCATGCAGTATCCATCATTCAGCTTCAAGATATAGGTCAACAACAATAGCAGTAGCAATAGTGAAGTAACTACAGTGAGCGTAAAAGCGACAGAAGACTTATTCGTATGACATGTAGATAACAAGCCACTACCGAACTGTCGCCCGAGTCCTTTACGAATTGCGACGATATTCCACCATGTATGCATCCTGTCCAATCCCTGATATTACTTCGTTGTTCTCGTGTGTGTGATTTTGGAGTTTGGTTCGTTTTGAGAGAGTTGTATGCAACTTATCCAGGTTTGCGCGTTGAATTGCGTTCAAATCCAACTGCTCATCCACCCCAGGCAATATTGCCAGCGACGCTCCTCTTGGATTTACGTGTACGTGGGTAAGTTATGACTGTGTGTGTTCCCATCAACCCAAAATCTCCCGCTGTTCTGCTCTTGCGCTGATTGAGACCTGTGGGTTCAAAATATAAGCGATCCGGTTATTTAAGAAAAGAGCCGTTGTCGGAAAACGTAGTTTTCGTGATAATGCTCCCGTTAAATGAAATAATTGGATTTCGAAATAATCGATTTCAATATCACGAAAATTTACAAATTTTTTTTTTATTTTACTGAAATGAATACAATGTTTTAGTGTTAAGTTCATTCAACATGTTTCCAGTTACTGTTCCAAAATAATAATATTTTAGTATTTTTTGTCATTTAGAAGGTTCCAACGATCGCTGACTACTTGTGCTTCCTTTGAAAAGGACTTTCACACGGAATTCAGGAAATGAGTGCACATTGTTTCGGGAATTTTAATTTATTTTGCTCCTACCTTTCCAAAGGATTGTCACTCCTCAAAATTATTACATCTTTTAAAAACTGTTGAATTTCTAGTTTAACTCGAGAATTGCTGGTATTGCAAAATATGGTTGCCAAAGGATTTCCATGTGAAGAGTCCCATTGCCGAATTGTGCGGAATATACTGATTCGTATAATTTTATTCTGCACAAAATATCCATAAACATGTACAAATTTTGGCGTAGCAATTAGCAACATTGAGAAAAAGAACACCACGGACGGCCAATTGACGGCACTTAAATATTTCACCTGCAAAACTAGAAACAACATAATATAAATTAAATCATCGCCCACAACATCCTCCAGTAATATTATATTCAGCACAATACCAACTGAATATAGTACAAAGGGGGAGAGTACAATTAACTTGCGGATCCCACCAATAAGCGCAAGGTAGTGGAAGAACCGCAGAAACTGCCTGAAGAATCGCAAGCGTATGCAGAACGCAAAATTGTCCCTGCGTAAGAACAAAAAACAATAACCAAGATCTGAATGCATTGGAAATATGCAGATATTACAACAACAGCAAAAAGCATAGGAAATATGAGCACACCAAAACACAGAATACAAGCGAAAAGACAAAGGCAAAGGTTAAATCGCTACAACCAAACACCTGAAGGAACAGCCAGTGCACAGGTTTTCACCAGTGCTCACTGAATCACATACACCTGACAGGCAGAACCTATTGATGCAATTTGAGCAACTACTCGCAGCATAAGAAACCAGTCAAAAAATTCTTAGTTCAAAAATAATAAAATAAATTATCGTTTCAATACCTTAAAAGCCTGCGCAAATGCATTTTTCGAGTCCTGGACCCTGCAGAACATGCCCCGAAATTTGAGTGTTGGCACAAAATTGTGTAAATTGAAAGACGGAAAATATACGGTAATTGCGGTTACTAATTACGGAAACTGGTACAAAAATAATCACTAGCTACGAACTGCAACCACTGCAACTGAAAGAGAGATTCGAATGATTTACATGGATGCTAGGATTCGGTGCATAGGCTTCGGCAGGCGACAGCAGTGTGAGAAGCGCCATAGAGTGCCAAGTTAGCCAGTGGAAATTGTAGTCCATAGTACAGCAAAGGATTCCTAACAGTGTACTCGTAAGTTCGCGGATAAACTTTTCGCCAAATTTCCTAAGTGAGTGTAATTCCGGAAGTGCGACAAAGTTTCAATATTGCCCGCACAATACAAGTTTTTTATCCACCTCAGACATTGGCAACAAACTTCAAGATTCTGAAGGGTGTACCAATTTCTGCATTACGCAGCGACTGGCGTTTCATCGTTACTTCCCATGTTTAGTGTAATTCGACACAAAGGAGGCGGATTACCAGTACCATTATGAGTAAAGCAGCAACTACTTAAATTTATATTAAAAACAGGAGTGTCAAGTGAATGTAACATACACATCCGGGTTGTTATTTGAGTTTTCCTATTTGTCTACTTACTTGAAGGAGTCGCTTTTATAAACTAAACTAAATTGGAAACATAACCGTCTTCGTTGATTACTAATTGATTGCTGCATTTTTAATAACCATTTCAAATAATGTTAGTTGAAACTAAGTTATACAATTTTCTACAAAAACACAATCATTTCAGTTAATAATAAAAAAAAAAACACAAATTAATGAAAGAAAATTATTGGTTCAGCATTCCGGCCAATGCTGTTCTGTTGTTGTTTTTGGTTAGGAAATTGTGTTTCGTTATGCCAATTGAGCGTCTGGTAAGCTGAGTGTGTTGAAGTGAGCATATTGGATGGAATGCCTTCTTGCGGTTTGACTTACATAGTTCCACGGGAGTTGGTCTTAATCGAATAGTTTTTATTGGTGCATCGCGAGTGTGTGGAAAGAAGTGTGTACCACCATCGCGGTATACACTTTAAAATTATCTAGAAGCCAAACTTATGAATTATGTGTGTGATGAGGTGAATTCTCACGAACTTGACCCTCCAAATATACTCTCACGGAAAAATACAGAAAGAAGTTTCACAAAATCATCAAGCCACTACGGCTCCAAATTGCACATCGCAGTTGTAATTGGGGGACTCACTCAGCAAAGAACCTAATTTTTGAAAAACAACGTCAAGGGAGTACGAATGAATCTTGAGGATATTCTTGCGAATTAAGCGGATCAGTTACTCGCGCTGAAATAATAACAGTGCTTCCTGTAAACAAACCCTGAGCCCTGAGCTAGGTCTACACAGTTCTAAGCAAATTGAGTAGACTCTGCATAGCTTTTTAAGGTATACCCAAAGAAAAGACTCCAGACTTGAGCTATACGAGAAACAAAATGTGAAATGAAAATATCATTCCGTAAAGTTGGAATCTGTCTCTACAGGGACTGTTAGAATTGGTTATGATAATAACTACTCCAAAATATATACACCATAAGCAAATAATTCGAAATCATAAGGAAGGCTCTCCCTAAATAATGACGATTATTAATTATGAACGACTCGACAATTTTTAAAATTTCTGATGTTCAACTTTGACATCATTTACATATGATGCTGATTGGAGTAGATCTGCCCGTCAATATTTAAAAATATTTGTACATTTATAGAAGCAGATTTTTTCTCATATACAAATATCTAATCAACAGAGTTGACACCATCGTGAATGCACCTCACAGAGAAATACACAAGACTCACGAGGTGTTCTAATAATTGTTTAATTTTAAATTAGAATGCCCACAATTACAGTTGAGTCTAACAACAAAATAAGATCTGTGCAGCGTAACTGCCTGACACTTTTCGTCACAAGCCCAGCATGTGAAATGTTCGCATAAAAGGATGTTCGCTTCATCTGTTTATTCAATTTAGTAGCTTCATTGGCAGATGCACTTTTATGACTGTTACGCGCTCACAGTGTATTAAGTCTCCTTTTAAGCAATTACAAGCAATTATGCGTACATTGAAACATTACAGCGTCCTGCGTTTCAGGACACCAGAGCGAGCGCTTCTCCCCATTAAATTCTGATTCACAGAGACTGCCAAAAGTTATTCGAGCCATCAGCAATACGGAAAATTGGCCGTACTTTGGGTTAATTGACACATAATTATATTTCCGTGTGTGATTGATACAAATCGGAAGAAGGTTACTGGAATACGGAGGTAATCGAATTGCAGTAGTCAAGAGAATTATGAGCCTAGAGATAAAAAATCGCCATCAGAAAAATATTTTCGGAGAGCCGCGAGTCAGTTGAAAAAGTTGAAACAGAAAAATTGATGAACCAATTATCCAAATGTGTCCCATTACCGCATTCGGAAAAATAATATTCAAAATGAAGTGTACGGGTGGTGTTGCATGGGCGAGTGGGGAAAAGTACTGAATATTCACAGGATACATGACCTGCTTGCAACTGTACATTCGCACAGGATGTGGATAAATGTAACACAAATTTGAGTGGCAAAAAGGAAAAACGCAAAAACAGTTACTTGGAGTTTTATGTCCGCCAAAGTTTTTAAAGTCAAAGAGATATTAAGGATCAAGATCGTCATCATTGTCAAATTAATTTCACACAGTTCTCTCCGTGAGCTTTTTTGAAAATTGAATAATATCTTGTTTTAATTAACGAGCACTCAATGTGTGGAGATTTTTTTGTTTTTAAGAAAGAGACTATGAGGACGCGGGATCCTCAGTCACCAAACTGTTTGGACGAAAAGCAAAACATGCTCCCCGTTATCGTAATTATACTTGAATGATGTCACTGTTAATATTAATGTAAGTAAGTTAAATTAAATAAGAGTATTTAAACAATACTTTATAAACAGAATATTGAAGAAAAAATGAAAGAAAAGAATGAAATTTAAAAAAATTGAAAGTTAAGTTTCGTGACTTAAATTAAGAAATTTAAACAAGATAACTATTATGAGGGACTTTTTTTCTCCTTTGATATTTATATTGAATACCTAAAAACCTTATAGAAATCCATGAGACTGCGATCCTAGTTTTAATTTAAAAAATACATATTTAAATTTATTCACATGAAAGAATATTTTTAGAACTGAGATATCTAGGAGATATTTTTTACTAGATAGTAAAAAACAGTAATGAGAATAAAAAATAAATGAACACGAACAAATGTTTTCGAAACCCTCGATTCCTATGGGATCCTCCAGATTCCGATTTTTAATATATTGGACATTCGAAGCCTAAAAAGCCGGAATATCTAAGACACAAACATTAAATAAAAATAACTAAAAACTTTGCAACTATAAAAGTTTTAAAGACTTCTAATAAAATTTACTCAATTGTTTCTATATACACACATAAAATATTCCATCATGTCCGACCCTTACAATCTTATTCGTCCCCCCGTGTTTTCAAACTTTCGATTTAAATCATTGTGGTAATTAGTTCTTTATCATGCAACCACTAAAATCATTTCAATGAATTTTAGGCAACGACAGTCGAAGGACCTCTCCGCTATTATTCATGTGCATCAAAGTTTTATGACAATTAAAATTCAATTGATAATTCCAATCAAACAACAACCATCACAATCAGTTAATTCTGGTGATATACCTACCAACCATATGTCTCAAGATAAAACAATAATCCATTGAATTGCTGAGCCAAAGTAAAAACTCATTTTCATTTTTACAAAACAGAGCTACTATTGAATCTCTCATATATTCTAAATACTACACATATCCAATATCTCTTAAAGAAGAAATATTATCAAAGATCTCCTTAGAGATGACATAATTCATAATTCATAATTCCATATCCCATTACAACGCACTGGTCTGGATTGTCCCAAAAAAGAAAAATCCCCCGGAGAGAAAAAATTCAGGGTGGTCGTAGACTACCGAAAACTAAATGCAGTAACTATATCCGACATATCCCAAATAAACGACTGCTTTTACAATTAGTAGAGAATAAAATTTCTACAATACTATATCTTTAGAATAGATTGCATCAAATCCCCCTAAAACCCTCAGATATAGAAAACACAGCTTTCTCCGTGAACAACGGAAAATACGAATTTACAAGACTCTTTCACGGCTTCAAAAATCTCCCGTTCACATTCCAACGCGCTCTACATGATATACTACGATATCATATAGGTAAAATATGCTGTGTACGAGTACATGGCTGACATAGCAATTTTTGGAGAAGATTTAAACTCCCATTCAAACTATATAAAAACAGTTTTGCGAATTTCTCAAAAAAGTAGTAGAATTCTTGGGATTCGCCACATCACCAGAGAATTAAAAGCCAATCCAACCAAGGTCAATGCTTTAGTTAACTATCCATGCCCTAAAGCTCTAAAGGAACTTCGGTCATTCTTCGGAGTGTCTGAATACTATAGATGTTTCGTTCGAGATTACCCAAAATTAGCAAAACCTCTTACTCGACTTTTGAAACGAGAAGACAGGCGGCAAGAAAGCCTTTCGCTTACATCTGATGCCTCCAACCATACGATCGAAGTCGTATTCTTACAAAATAATATATCTGTTATATACAACGCACATGTCAGCAAATACACTGTGTGAGTTCTCAACAGCAACTCATTTAGTAAGGTTAAAAAACTTACGTGCTAGTCGTTATTTGTCAACGTTTATAAATAGTGGTACTATATTTATATATTTATTATGCTTGTATGATGTTAATGCTTTTGTTCATCTTTACCTAACACAACGGGCCACTGTTTGGTTGGTAGACACGCAAGTAGACTATAGGTACCCCACCATGACTTTTGTAGGAGCTGTCAAGATGTCGAAGAAGAGGAAACAGTGGAACACCTCCTGTATGGGTGCATTGCTCTATACAGAAAAGGTTCTCCACTCTTCGATTTGCATTTCTTGACAGCATTGAGGAGATTTCCTGGATGAAGCTAACGAAAGTGGTTAGTTTTATCAAATCCACAGGATGGTTTAAGGAGGATCCGGAGGTGTGGGGGAAAAAGCTCTAGTGGCCACAATGGGCCTTGAACAGGTCTAAGTGAGTCTTATGACAGCCATATTACGTAACCTAACCTAACCTACCTGACACAATTATGTCGTACTGATAGACTACGACAAAAGCAATACTCTGAAGTAACTTTTCAATTGTTTTTTGAAAAATTGGTGCGGCTATTTAAAGCCAAATGACAAACTTTTAATTTAAAAATACCAATGCGCGACATAGAGTAAATAAGCTTTGAGAACTTTCATCGAGAACCAACTGGCTCTATGCATTTGAAATATCCAATTTTGTGAATAACTTACCGCCTTGCAACGAAGAAAAAAAGTATTCTATATTATAAATTATTATTAATTATTCTATCCTCTAAATATTTGTTTAACATGACTTTGTAATCGCCATATATACATATTTAACCATTGGGTTTTAATATTAATGCTAATGGCGTATTCCATTTCGAATCATCGACTGGCTCTAGAATGCCTTCTTTAATCATTCCGCGTAATTGTGCCACAACTTTACTTTTCCAGACCAAAGGTAGAGCTCTTCGTGTGAAAAATAATAATTATGCATCACTTTTAAATTGAGAGATACTTTATAAAAATTGATTTTTCCAAAATCACATTTGAATGCTTCGTGAAACTGTGTTCATATATTTTCAACAATTTGTAGCATATCATTTCCTGAGCTTAACTTGCTTAATTTGCTTTTATTCAAAATTGAATTCTCTGAGAAAACTTCTTCCTAGTAAAGGGGATGAGTCTGTATTTGTAGCCACAAATCTAATAAACTGAACAATTTTTAAAATTTCTGATGTTCAACTTTGACATCATTTACATATGATGCTGATTGGAGTAGATCTGCCCGTCAATATTTAAAAATATTTGTACATTTATAGAAGCAGATTTTTTCTCATATACAAATATCTAATCAACAGAGTTGACACCATCGTGAATGCACCTCACAGAGAAATACACAAGACTCACGAGGTGTTCTAATAATTGTTTAATTTTAAATTAGAATGCCCACAATTACAGTTGAGTCTAACAACAAAATAAGATCTGTGCAGCGTAACTGCCTGACACTTTTCGTCACAAGCCCAGCATGTGAAATGTTCGCATAAAAGGATGTTCGCTTCATCTGTTTATTCAATTTAGTAGCTTCATTGGCAGATGCACTTTTATGACTGTTACGCGCTCACAGTGTATTAAGTCTCCTTTTAAGCAATTACAAGCAATTATGCGTACATTGAAACATTACAGCGTCCTGCGTTTCAGGACACCAGAGCGAGCGCTTCTCCCCATTAAATTCTGATTCACAGAGACTGCCAAAAGTTATTCGAGCCATCAGCAATACGGAAAATTGGCCGTACTTTGGGTTAATTGACACATAATTATATTTCCGTGTGTGATTGATACAAATCGGAAGAAGGTTACTGGAATACGGAGGTAATCGAATTGCAGTAGTCAAGAGAATTATGAGCCTAGAGATAAAAAATCGCCATCAGAAAAATATTTTCGGAGAGCCGCGAGTCAGTTGAAAAAGTTGAAACAGAAAAATTGATGAACCAATTATCCAAATGTGTCCCATTACCGCATTCGGAAGAATAATATTCAGAGAAAATGAATTGTGCGGTGGGTGGCGAAAGTGGTGTTGCATGGGCGAGTGGGGAAAAAATACCTTTTTTTCGTATGAATGTAGATAGCGAAGAGAATACGGTCCATAACGCACCAACAGTACTTGGTGGAAGTTTCTATAAGAAGAGTAGGGGCCAAATTACCAAATGGACCTGACTTTATCGTCGATTGTATTAATATCCGAATCACATGAGTGTGTGTCAGCTTAATTTTTTGAGTGTCGTATGATGACCTGCAATACTACCTTCTTATACTCTGTACATTAGTGCGATAAAAGATGAATGGAACACTTTTAAAGGGGGGAAAAGGAAAAAATTAATACTTTTAAAACGAAAAAGCAGATACGTGGAGGTTTGGGTCTGCCAAAGTTTTCAAACTACATAAATAATTGGGATATTAATGAAGGTCGCTCTAAAGATAATAGTGATGAATGAACTTCAGTATGAAATATTGTAAATTGTAAAATTCCATATATTGATGAGAGAGGTTATGCGAGAATGAGTTCAAAATATGTCTAGGGCAATCCAAGAAAACACTTTCAAAAATAAGTCCATTTTCATTTGTCCAAACTACATTGGTAATGCAGAAGTGAAAAGCTTCAATAGCCTTCTTCACAAAGACTGTTCCCTATTTAAAAATAGTTCTTTCTAAATTCTGAATGGTTTTAGATTATTGAAGAATTACACAATCTCTAGCAAACTCTTAATTTAATACACTAGAGAAATGCATACGGTTGCTTGATGAGCTTCGCTAATGTCAACTGAGGATCCTGAAGTTCGATATTTTTTAAGGTGAACCTCTTCAGATGTAAACAAGCATTCTAGTCCCAGAAATGTGCTTTAGTGAAAAAATGTGTTTAGTTTTTACTATTTCCGGAGTGGTTGAAAGCAACTCCTGCTGCTTTTGGTGCCAGAATTGCCCATCTAGGACTTCAAATCCACTACCGCTTCCCAAAAGTGTTGGGAGGTCTGGTTTTATTCGAAATTGCAACAGTGTACTCTCGTAAGAGTATGGATCCTCCGCTTGCTAGTCACTCTGATGTGGTGCGGGGGCTAAGTTAAAATGATCCGACTTGGGCAAGCTAACGGGCATGGTAAGGCTATGGTCCGTGTCACACGGGCACTCGGGGATTACAAACTAAGAATTAACAACCTGTTGCGAGCCAGGTGATCATCGGTGAGGAGAAAGTTGTTATTGGTAGTGCTGAGACAAGCAAGAACCTGTCTGCACGACACAAAAAAGAAGGAGACTTCGATCTGTTGTCGAAAGGGCAGCGAGACTATGTCGACAGTTTCCTTAGGAGAGGCATTGATGGTTCGAAGGACAAGTCAAGTTCGGGGGAATGCATGTGGATAACGGCATTATCAAGGTGGAGTGCTCTTTTTGGCCTTCCAGAGAATGGCTGACCAAAGTTGTGGTCGGTATGACAGCTTGCGAAAACTGAAAGTTCGCCCTCATGGACACGCTGGTAAGAGCGAGTGTTTGGATATCGGGCCCTTCCCGCAATCCATGCAAAAAACTCGCATATATCCGTGACCATAACGAGGACTTGAAACCTGTGGATGATGTACTCAGATACCAGGGGGAATCCGGTTCCATCAATGAAGCGAGTTCTTACATGGTGGTGTCTATCGACCTGGGATCGTTGAAAGCTCTAAGCTGGAGTGTCCCCATCCGCATCTGGGAGGCGTTCTTTTTTACGTATCGGTTAAGGAAGAGGATAAGATGAAAAAAGAATTTTAATTATTCATTATATTTACGCAAATCAACTTGTGGCAAAGCAAATCTTCTACTGCTTTACTGTGTAGTAGCCATGCGAAGATGTGTACACGTTCCCAAATAATATTATTCCAAGAGCCATGAATATGTTATAAACCTATCTGTGGATTAGGAGCAATAAAATGGGAAACTATCCTTCAGTACGAAGGGAATGCTAGGCGGGGTGCATGTGTTATCTTACCAAGGTCGATTGAATGCACGATGCTGAGAAAATTATGTTCTCAAGATGTCGTTGCGGTAAAAATAAAGTTCAGAAGGAGAGGGAACAGTGTCGAGGCTGTGATCGTCTCAACCTACCTGCCTACGATTCTACACTTCCCCCACCATCTAAGGAAGTAATAGAGGTCGTTCAGTACGTATGATTGCGGGCTTTGATGCAAATTCACAAAACACAGTAGGGAGTGCACAATACTAAATGCAAAGTGGAAAGTCCTGGAGTCTCTCTCGGATCACTTGATTGAATTTGGACTTGACGTTGACAAAATGATAATACCGAGGTCAAAATCCAAGAAGAGCGGAATGGGGCAAGTTTGGGGTTTTTGTTGAAGAGAGGACTCCAAAATTAAGAACCATTGCATCAATCGAAGAGGCGACCCAACGGGCGACGAGTACTTTGATAGAAAGCTATGGGGAAGTGCGTCCGTTAAGGAATGAGCTGGCAGGGAAAGGCAGTTCCTTGGTAGAAAGCTGAACTTTTAAAGCTCCGTAAAAGGTCCAGAAAACTTCTGCATAGAGCTTAAAAGCCCGAAAAGTAGAATATTGAATTCAAAATCAAATAGAGCAGAGAATCTTTAAGAAGAACATTCGGTCAGCCACAGGGGACTCTTATAGAAGCTTCTGTAGTGAAATTGATAACTTGAAGGAGTCTGCTAGGCTGTGCAGGGTGCTTCAGCGGGAACGTACGGTGAAGCAGGACTCACTTTACAAGTATGATGGTTTTTATACCAATTCAATGGAAAAAACGCTCTCCTGAAACTCCGCTTCCCGGGCAGCACAATAATTACTTACGCAGGAAATAATGTGCAGATTGATAGCTCTAATGTTCAAATCTAAAGACCAAACTGGTACATGGCATCAAAAACCGTGACAAAAGAGTATTTACTTCTTGGAAAAGCTTTCCTAGCTCCTAGCCCTTATAATGTCTACCCAATGATGCTATTGAGAGAAGGGGATAAGTTCAATAAGGCCTGGAAATAGATCTATCTATATTGCTTATATTATTCTAGGCTACATATCAGCTCTTTGGCAACAAGTTGAGTAGTCTTAATTTCCAATCTGGGTAAAGATGACTACATGCTGGCGAAAAGCTTTAGGACGATTAGTTTTACATCGTTCATGATGAATGATCTGGAGCGTGTGGGGGTGTTGAACAGCCCGCTCAGTTTTCATCAACATGTAAATAAGAGTGGAAAAACCTGCGAATCAGATATGCATGATCCAGTGTGAAAAGATTGCAACAGGACTGGAAGCTGGTAATACTGATATTGAGGCATTATTTGATAATACTACTTATATTTCTATGTGCTTAGCTGCTGGTGGATGAAACCGCTGTTAGGTGAATCCGGTTCATGTTATCAAAGAGGACCGTGGCAGAGGTAGCTTGAGGATGTCCTCAAGCTGGTTTCCTCTCTCCACTTCTATGGTGCTTTGTGAGGGACTCTCTTTTAACGAAAAATACAGAGAATACTGGACAAGATTTATGAGTGGTGCTCTTCCCAGGGACTTGTCATTAATCCGAGTAAGACAACTCTGCTTCTGTTTTGGATAGAAAGAAAACTAGAAGGCCTTATTCTAACAGTACTAAAAGATGTAAATATAAGTCTTTCCAGTCAAATATCTAAGCATCGTTCCTGATAGGAAACTCACTTGGAAGATGCATTTGGAGCTGAGGACTAATCGGGCACAAACGTTTTTTGGGCAAAGCCGAATGGCATTTTGAAAAACTTGGGGTCTGATACCAACTGTGGTGTATATCACTGATGAAACGTATGCTGCTGTAGTCTGGTGTCGCAGAACTATGGTTAACTCGAAATGTTTGGTTTAGGATTACGAGCGCCAAGCACGCCACATCTGGTGACACTTTAAATGCTTTATAGAACTTGCCACCACTGGATCTAATGATTCTAATGAGCCACGCGAATAATATTCACAAGAAGAGATAGTGCAATTCAGTTGCCTGCAAAACAATCAACCATTTGGCGACCATAGGCACGAGTCCGAGCTGCATCTCCTTTCTGATGGAAGAAAAGGATGGCACAAAGCATTTTCTCTGTGTTTGCTCTACCTTTGGCAGAATGAAGATGCGCTTATTAGAGTTGTGTTGCCCAGTCCGTATCCTCGGACAAACTTTTGAGATTCATAGAAGAGTCAAAGTAGTTTGAAAAGGTGGAACTTCCCTTTCATTTCACAAATCCTCGATTAAGTGAAACATAACAAACCAATCAGTATGAAGAGTGTTGTTATCGTTTGGAACGTGTTGGATTTATTCTTCAGATTGATGGGCTTTTTGCCATTGCCTGCTGATGAAACATGGCACAGTCAATACCGAGTTGTGTCAAAAAGAACTAAGAGGGAAAATCCTCATTCGTCATGACAAAGCTCATGCTCACATCCCCTGTCTGGCAAATATTCGTATTTACTTTAGCAGCGAGAGTGGAATTGTTGTTTCATCTGGATTCTGGCACACAGCCACTTCAATCTCTCTGCATTTGTGAAGTATATGAAATGGGTATGATATTATAAAGCTATGATAGTAAATGAAGGAGGCTTCGAGCCATTGGATGCAGTGCTTTTATGATGGGTTCAATAGAAAATCAGAAGTATGCAAACCGTCAAAGTAAATAGGAACTATTATAACCACAGTATATTTATTACTTGTATTTCCAGTAATTTCTTGGTCATGCGCGGAATTTAATTTGTACTCTTTCTTTGGTTGAGCGTTTCCCGTAGGATTCTTATTTGTTAATTCCAGGAAATATATTTAGAAAATAAAACAGCTGATTTGTATTTAATTCTTAGAAAAGTATAGTAATGATTCCTCCGATATATTAGCTCCCAATCTAGAAGATTATATGGCCTGATCTAATCTTTAGCCCATAATCTCAAGGGAAGCTTTTGGGCTATTATGTCCTTCCAAAAAGGACGTTGTCAGTGTACAAAACTAAACAGTACATGCAAATTATATATATAGCGAGTAGATACAGCTTCGAAGCTGTCCAGATGTCTGTTAAAGCTCTATATAGTTTACCCATAAAAGGAGCATATTAATAATCATTAAAGTGACCCCGACAGCAAATTTCTGAGACAGCGACTGTTTTATTGATTTCGGTGCAAACGTGATTCCGTTTATCGGAACAAGAGGATAACCAGTAAAGAAAGCTGAAGTCTGCTTAGACTGACTGCGTGGGCTAGACTGTGAAAATAACCCACCCATTCTTGAGCTAGTGTCTTATGCCAGTGCTCCAAACACTCCTGTGAAATTTCGTTACTGAATCTTGTATAGGAAACTAGTAATGGCTTTTGGTTAATTGTGCCCGTGGCAGTAGTAGTATGGTGCCTCATGTTCATATATCTTCAATAGGAGCATAGCTAAGCTAATTTTAATTTAGTCCCGAAAGTTCCCTCTGTTCATCCCCATTTCGTGTAGTTGGCTTTATAATGTCCACATGCTTCTTCACTTCAGTTACGATTATGTGTTAATAGTGGGCGTGGCAGTGAATATATACCGCCAATAATTTGCATAATGTTTAATAAACATTGTTTATCAGGACCCACATCTACATAACTGCCAAATTACGTCAATATTCAATGGATTGAACCAAAGTTATATTCACTTTAAAAAGGTGTCTGCCGTCGCACATATGGGAGGTAGGCGTGGTCTTTGTCCAAGTAAGTTCATATACATAGCTCTCTAGTTCTGACTTGAAGTCCAGGGTATACTTTTGCAAAGTTTCTTTAAGATAGCTCTAACGGTGTGGAAAAGTTGGCTACAGCCGGACGGACAAAATAAAATTTATCAGAAAGGGATTGTGATAATTTGTATATATGTATGTAAGTCCATACTTATCACACCTCCGTCTGGTAGTTGAAAAACAGCTCACCCGCACAATCTCAGTATACCTTTTTTTCTCTTTTTAAGGTTAAAGGATATAAAGGTTATACAAAAATAAGGGTAAAGGATAAAAATATATGAGTGGAGAAGATTCCTTTCCAGAAAGAATAAGTTTTTTCGGTGGCCTCTCTCAAAATGAGTTTGGAACAGCGTCTCGCTCTAAAGCCACAATAACGCAATTAACTGCTGAGGAACTTGACAAGTGCGAAAAGTGCGAATGTGCCACACAATGACGAAAGTTTTCCTGGGCAAACCACATTACAAACAAGTGAAACTTTGTCAAAGCGGCAAAGGTCAGTTATTCTGCAACTGGCACTGCAGACGTTACGTTCTCAAACAAAACTCCACGTTACATGGTAGCGATTCAGTCACCCACGACAACTCACAAACACCAATTTGGGGTGCTCACCACCATTCATGCGAAGAGCAAAAACATCAAAAATTAGCTCTCTTTCTACACAAGCATAAAATACTCAACTGGAAATTCGAATGCTATGCCAGCAGGAAATGCGAAATTGTTGTCAGCAGTAAATTTAGGCAAGAATCCATTGTCGAGTGTAAGCACTAACGGCACCAAAAATACGCCGCACAGACCACAAACCGGAATGCACCGGAACCGTATCAAAACGTGGTTGAAGCCCCAAAAGTGCAGAATAGCTAATACGACATGCACATGAAAGCGAAATTCACAACAATAGTCGCTTTGCGGCTCTATCGAGCTATGATGACCGAGCAGCATACTCCCGAAAAAGTGAAAAATTACCAGCCTCCATCATTATATTTAAAAGAAGCCTTCCCAAATAAATTTCATGTTACTCCGCTCAAGAAAGTCCGCATTCAGCAAACTAAAATATGCATAAATGATGAAGGAAGCTGTCACAACATTATCAAGGACCTAGATTTCAAAACAGTCATACTACACGTATCATTTAAAAGCAGTAAGGGTATCTATATTTGTAAAGGGGATCGAACATGATATAGAGTCTGATGAAATAAAGCTCTAAAAATAAAGGTTTTAATATTAAATCGAAATACAATTTAGTAAGTAAAACCAAGCATCTTCCATCAATGCTTCGGTTAGAACTGGAAGCTGATTCTCCTCCATTGAAAAGGGGTCAAGCGCATAAAAGATATGGTTTAAGATATCTGCAGCATCGATTCAAGGTATGAATTGCCAGGAGTTCGGGCACACAAAAGGTTATTGCTATTTGCCCTGTGCATTGTGTGGGATCTCCATACTTAAAAAAAATTGCGAGAAACCTAAAATCGATAAGAACTATCGTTCATGCAGTAACTGTGGAGAGAACTCTACTCCGAACTATCGCCAGAGGTCAAATTTTCTGACGTTTAAAAAAAACTGTCTTTGTTTATCATTAGTTGCCTATATGGATAGGTTCATTGGTTAACCAGAATTCTGAAGAAAATCAGCCACACTACTACAGTTTTGCACATGTGTTAGTGTGGTCAAAACCAAGAGTTATTCCTCTGTATTCTCTGCTATCGCGGTTACTTGGTGTTCACCACAATTAAGAAAAAATCTTATTCACAAATCTAAAATCTGCTCCGCAAAAACAACTCGAGAAGAGAGAAATTGTAAGTGTTCCCAGCATCACATATGCAAGCGTATATTATATATCGTGTAGTCTAGCACCCTGAACACTCATAAAATTTCGAAGATAAATCTTCTATAGGGAACTAGTAATGGCTTTTGGTTAATTGTGGGCCCGGCAGGAGTAATATGCTGCCCATATTTTGCACACATGGGCACAATGTATATTACTGCCATATTCTTCACATTCATATATCATCAATAGGAGTATAGCTAGGCTAGTTTTGATTTAGACCCGCGAGTTTCTTATAAGGACGCGTCCGGAATCTGTCCGTTACCATTTCCTGCAGCTGGCAATGCTTCCTCCCTTGAAATTTCGACAAATAAATCTCCTATAGATCTTCAATTATGAACATGTGTATGCGTTGCACTAAATAGAAGTAAAAAAAGATACCTCTAACGGTGTGGAAGAACTGTGGCTTAAGACGGACAGACGAGCGGACAAAATCACAATTGCTCAGAAAATGGATCTGATCATATATGTCCACACCTGCCGCGCCTCATTCTGGTAGTTGAAAAACCGCTCAACCGTACAAACTTAGTATATCCTTTCCCCTTTAAAGGTAAAGGGTATAATTAATGCAATACAAATTTGATACTGCAACGCGAGCCAATATAAAGACGAACTAAGACTTTTACTCGAAGTCCTTCAAATAGATGTTATGCTGATTGCGGAAACGCATTATAAATTCTCGATATATCGCTATAAAATTTAAGCATACTGACGGTAAAGCATACTGTGGTAGCTTTATCTTAACAAGATCCCGAAGAATATTTACAAGCTGTCTCTATTACGATTGATGAAAGTTCCTTCAGATTAACAATATTGTAACGACTCAAATTCCTGTGGAGAGCTCAGCGGGATCCAGGATTCGGTTACAGAAAAGTGTTATCTTATTAGCAGAATTAATTGGAACATTAAATCTTTATTTGTCACTTTATGCTATTATCAAAACTATTTATATTACAATCATAAAGTAATGTAAGCTAGACCTGGTATGCATCCTAGTCAGCGCATATTGGGTTTTGCTCTGAGTTCAGTTTATGTGAGCCTTGGTCTCAGCAGAATCGCTGAAAACATTCGACTACCGTTCTGTCTTTCGTATAAGTAAGTCTCAGCAGAATCGGTTAAAACCTTAGACTACTGTTCTGTCTTTCTTATAAGTAAGTCTCACTAGAATCGGTTAAAACCTTAGACTACTGTTCTCTCTTTCGTATAGGTAAGTCTCAGTAGAATCGGTTAAAGCCTTAGACTACTGTTCTGTATTTCTTATAAGTAAGTCTCAGTAGAATCGTTTGAAACCTTAGACTACTGTTCTGCCTTTCGTATAAGTAAGTCTCAGTAGAATCGGATAAAACCTTAGACTGCTGTTCTGTCTTTCTTATAAGTAAGTCTCAGTAGAATCGGTTAAAGCCTTAGACTACTGTTCTGTCTTTCTTATAAGTAAGTCTCACTAGAATCGGTTAAAACCTTAGACTACTGTTCTCTCTTTCGTATAGGTAAGTCTCAGTAGAATCGATTAAAGCCTTAGACTACTGTTCTGTATTTCTTATAAGTAAGTCTCAGTAGAATCGTTTGAAACCTTAGACTACTGTTCTGTCTTTCGTATAAGTAAGTCTCAGTAGAATCGGTTAAAACATTAGACTAATGTTCTGTCTTTCGTGTTAGTAAGTCTCAGCAGATCCATGCTGGATTTGCCTGACATCCCATCGGACGCGTCCCCAGGTGGCGGATAGGGGGCCCCTTGGTAGGCAAATTACATTACTTCTGAACCTCTTAGGAGGGGCGGGAGTTATGGCTGTCTGTCTATCACAATGATGGTATGGAGAATGGGTGCCATCCGCGGACCAAACTGGCTAGGGAGGAGTCCCGAACAAAAACCACTGTCTGGCGATGGACAGCAATAGGTTAATTACTCCAGGTGGAACCCACGCATGTGGAAATCCACCCGCTTCGGCGGCAGGGGCACGGATTCTGGAGGTCCCAACCATCGCTAAAGTCTCTCGCCTTTATCAGCGAGAGCGCATCCTGGAGGAGACGGGGATTGTTACCGCAATCTCTTCTTCTTCAGAGACGGAGGAACGTACCCTGGATCCAGAGGGCCTGCGTCGGGAAGTCACCACAGTGGCGGAACGACCGACCAGTGGTTCTAGGGCAACGCGAACTCAAGCGAGGAGACAGAGAAAGAAGCGGCTTGATAGGCTCGTGCAGGAGAAATCCTCACGTGGCTCTGCCGGCCCTTCTGTGTCGACTCCCTCCAAAAGGCCCAGGTCGGCGGAAGTGACACCCACAGAAGCCACCGAGCCTGCGGAGGGATTGACCGCTCCGAAAGCTCGCTCGTGAGGTAAGCGGCGGAAGATTGTTGCTGAAAACAGCATTCCCACCTGCCCTGCAGCTGTTACTGCTGGTGGCGCCACGACCCCAAACGACGAGCGAAACCTCGGTGGCGGCTAATGTGGCGGGGAAGAATGTTGCCAATAAGCTGCAGCTTGCCCAGCCCCTCGTATCCAGCAAAACCATCTGCCCGGCGAAATCTCTGCCAGTGGCGGGTGGTGAGCTGGACTTTCGCCCAGGCACTTCCAAAGGTGCAGCCAAGCCATCGTACAGCGAGAAGGCTAACGGCCCGCAACCAATGGCGGTGATTGGGAAGCTGGGGCCTGACCATCAGCTAACTGATGCAGAAATAAAACACTGCAAAGGTCATCTGATGCGTCGCGTCATTGCCTCCGGTCCTGAAGCTAATGCGAGGGGCTATGAGACAAAGGACACTCTACAGGTGTCGTGCGCGTCTCAGGCCAACTTTGATTGGCTCAGGGGTGCAGTCAATGACGTGCCCCCCATGGGGACCACTCGCTTCGCGGTCTATAGCGAAGCAGGCGTGTCCCTCAGGAAGGCCATCTGCTGGATTCCGGATCCCGATCCGACGACCACAAATGTCCTTTCTTGTCTGCTTGCTCAGAACCCTGGCATCAACACGAGGCTTTGGAGAGTTCTTTCGCACACCAGGGGTAGCAACCGGGATGGTAAAGAAGGTGCTAGTCTTGTGGTGCGAGTGGATGAGGCCACTGTTGATGTCATGGTTTCTCGGTACCGGAGCCGTCTGAGTCTCTTCTTTGGGACTGTAACCTTTCATGTCTTTCCCAGATGAATGGCTCGGACGATTCTCGCAGCTATCGTCCTTTGACGGTAACGCAGATCAACTTGCAGCATTCTAAAGCCGCTACTGTACTCCTAAGTAGACGACTCACCCAGCTGCACACATCACCCCACATAACAACAGTACAAGAGCCCTGGGTCTTTAGGGGTCGCCTCTGTGGCCTTGGCTTGTTGAAAGGGGCCACGATATTATATGACAGAAACTCGATTAGACCTAGAGCCGGTCTTATAATATCATCCCATCTCGCAGCGACCTGCCTTGATGCATTCTGTTGTCAGGATCTGGTTGCGGCAGAGATTAGTTTTAAGAGTATGCACGGATGGTCGAGGTTTGTGATTGCATCTGCTTACTTTCCTTACGATGCTTTGGAGGCGCCACTACCTGGGAAGGTCGCTACTCTCGTAGGGTTCTGTGAGCGGCGCAGTCTTGGTCTGGTTCTTTGCTGCGATGCTAATGCCCAACATACGATCTGGGGCAGCAGCAAGTGCAATGAGCGGGGCTCTCGACTTTTCGAGTATATTGCCTCCTCCAGCCTGAACATCCACAATGTAGGCAGGCAGCCTACTTTTGTGACTACGAGAAGGCAGGAGGTAATTGACGTCACTCTGTCAAATGCAAGACTGGGGTGGTCGATCAACAACTGGAGGGTCCTCGCCGAAGACTCGTGCTCGGACCACAGATACATTGAGTTTCAGTGTGGCGAGCGGGCGCAGATGCCATTGCCCACCAGAAACCCAAGAAAAACAGACTGGCCGAAGTTCAGGGAGGCACTGCGTAGCAATCACGTGACGCCACTGAGACTTCGCAAGGAGCAGAACATTGAGGCGGCTGTTGAACATCTCAACACCGCTCTAACAAACAGCTTCGAGCTAGCCTGCCCAACTAGACCTCCTCTAAGCCGGACTCCTGTTCCATGATGGAACCGAGAGCTTCAGGTGCTGAGGCGTGAGTCTAGAAAACTCCTCAACCTGGCCCTCAAGACGAATCTTGACGAGGACTGGGAACGATATCGACGTGTTCAGAGGGACTACAAGAAGCTAATTCGGGACTCGAAAAGGACTTCTTTTAGAGACTTCTGCAGTGATATCGAATCCCTGAGTGACACGGCAAAACTGGTGAAAGTCCTGAAAAAGGACCAAACCGCTAAGCTGGGGTCGCTCAGGAAACCTGATGGCTCCTATACGGAGAGGCAAAGTGAGACACTCAGCTTGCTGTTGGAGTCACACTTTCCAGGAAATCAGGTAAGCATAGCCCGTCAACAACCACCTTTGGTCGGAAATGTTGTCAGGGCAGCTGCACCCTCTCGACATGATTGGTATGTCGCCAGAACTGTGGCGAATGAGGCTGCTATTAGATTTGCTATCAAATCCTTTGACAGCTTCAAGTCGCCCGGACTGGATGGCATATATCCGATTGTGTTGAAGGAAGGCATTGAGTTAGTGATGGCAGCACTGAAGAAGATCTTCACTGCATGTCTCGCACTGGCCTATGTACCACGCTCTTGGAGGATGGTGAGGGTTGCTTTCATTCCTAAGGTTGGAAGAGACGACTACACCAATCCCAAGAGCTTCAGACCTATTAGTATGACCTCGTTCATGCTAAAAAGTTTAGAACGGCTGGTGGAGCTTCGCATGCGTAGGGAGTCTCTGAAGTCGCATCCACTCTCTCCATTTCAGCATGCCTATCAAAGCGGAAAATCCTGCGAGACGGCTGTGCAAAACTTTGTTGGAAGGATAGAGCGAGCCATCGACAGGAAAGAATGCGCAATAGGCATCTTTGTGGACATAGAGGGTGCGTTTGACAATGCTACTTTCGACAGTATGTGCGGCTCTGCTAGGCGGCATGGCGTAGACCGGGTCCTAGTAAACTGGATACGTTCAATGCTGGCCCAGAGAATCATAACGGTGCGGGCGGAGGAAGATTTGTTGGTGTCGTCTGGGGTTAATAGAGGCTGTCCCCAAGGTGGTGTACTGTCTCCATTGCTCTGGTGCATGGTAATCGATCCCCTGCTTAACGCCATTAATGACTCGGGGGTATACGCTCAGGCATATGCGGATGATGTTGGCTGTCTTGTGACAGGTCCATCCCTTATGATTGTCTGCAGAAGGGTGCAGAGAACTCTGGATATGATTGACACTTGGCGCAGTGCGAATGGGCTATCGGCTAATCCTGCCAAGACTGGTATTGCCCTCTTTACCAGAAGGAGAAAGCTTGATGGACTTATTCTGCCTACACTAAAAGGAGTCACCATCCAGCTATCCAAGGAAATCAAATATCTTGGAGTCATCCTTGATAACAAACTTCTTTGGAAAACACATGTCGAACTGAAGACATCCAAAGCACTGTCAGTTTTCTGGCAGTGTAAGGGTGTTTTTGGTAAGACATGGGGTCTTTCCCCTAGTAAGGTCCTATGGATCTATACAGCTATGGTAAGACCTATTATCACCTATGCATCGATGGTTTGGATGAGCAGACTCTCTTTTGTAGGGGTCAAAAAAGCTCTATCAAAACTACAACGTGCTGTGGCCATATGTTGTACCGGAGCATTTCCGACTACTCCAGGCCCGGCACTTGATGCTTTGGTGAATCTCCCGCCACTAGATGCCTTCATCCGCGGAGAGGCCGTTAAGGCCATCTACAGAGTGAAACATAGTGGCCACTGGTATGGGGTGTGCTCGATGTTGGACGACGGCGCAGGCACTGACATCGATTCTGCAATCCTGTCTATGCCCCCGGACTCCATGTCGTCAACCGTCATACTAGAAAAGCGGTACAATGTGTTGCTGCCAGAGGCTCGTTCATGGTTATATCCCGAGAACGAGCCCGGCAAACACTGCTGCCGTATTTTCACTGATGGCTCCAGGACTGAAGAAGGTTCAGGTTCTGGTGTCTTCGTGGAATCTTGTGGGACCCATCGGTTCTTTGCCCTTGGTCTGCATGCGTCTGTGTTTCAGGCGGAGGTGTATGCGATACTTGAGGCGATGGACTTTGTTGTGGAAAACAGGTGGAAAGGCAAATCTATTTGTGTCTGCAGTGACAGCAAAGCTGCGCTCATGGCCTTGGATAGTCCGACCACCACTTCCACGATAGTCAGGTCCTGCAAATCCAGGCTAAATTGTGTTGGAAAACATAATAGTCTGACGTTGACTTGGGTCCCGGGACACGCTGGCATTGCGGGTAACGAGACCTCTGACTCCTTGGCCAGGATGGGCTCCGAGGCTGTTTTTATTGGCCCTGAGCCTGTTCTGCCACTCCCTTCCGCTGCCATCAAAGCCACTGCAAACAAGTGGGTTGTTTCGACCCACAAGCGAGCATGGCGGGCTGAGAGAGGCTGCGGATGGACGAAAATTATGCTACCTGCTATCTCTGACCGATGGTCACGGTTCCTTCTATCTTTAGGTAGGAGGGACTGCAGGCTGTTGGTTGGCGTGATGACAGGGCACTTTCTATGGGCTAGGCACATGGAAAGGATTGGCATATCAGACAGTGCGCTGTGCCCAGCCTGTGGAGAGGAAGACGAGACGGCGGACCATTTTCTTTGCATATGCCCTGCCTTTGCTCGAATCAGGTTCGGAATTTTTGGCACTGATGTGCTGAGGAGTAACCAACTTGGCTCCTTGGCACCACAGGATCTACTTCTACTTCTTCGGAAGTCGGGTAGATTTAAAACAGAGTAAAAGGGAACTTTAAGTGCAGTACAACTGATATATACTCTGTCTGAGTGCTGCGCTTACTAGATTGTTCCGACAAAAAAAAAAAAAAAAAAAAAAGTCTCAGCAGAATCGGTTAAAACATTAGACTAATGTTCTTAAAACCTTACACTACTGTTCTGTCTTTCGTATAAGTAAGTCTCAGTAGAATGGGCGAAAACCTAAGACTACTCTTCTGTCTTTCGTATAAGTAAGTCTCAGTAGAATCGTTTAAAACCTTAGACTAATGTTCTGTCTTTCGTGTTAGTAAGTCTCAGTAGAATCGGTTAAAACATTAGACTAATGTTCTGTCTTTCGTGTTAGTAAGTCTCAGTAGAATCGGTAAAAACCTTAGACTAATGTTCAGTCTTTCGTATAAGTAAGTCTCAGTAGAATCGGTAAAAACCTTAGACTAATGTTCAGTCTTTCGTATAAGTAAGTCTCAGTAGAATCGGTTAAAACATTAGACTAATGATCTGTCTTTCTTGTTAGTTAGTCTCAGTAGAATCGTCTAAAACCTTAGACTACTGTTCTGTCTTTCGTATAAGTAAGTCTCAGCAGAATCAGTTAAAACCTTAGACTACTGTTCTGTCTTTCGTATAAGTAAGTCTCAGTAGAATCAGTTAAAACCTTAGACTACTGTTCTGTCTTTCGTATAAGTAAGTCTCAGTAGAATCGGTGAAAACCTAAGACTACTCTTCTGTCTTTCGTATAAGTAAGTCTCAGTAGAATCGGTTAAAACCTTAGACTACTGTTCTGTCTTGCGAATAAGTCAGTCTCAGCAGAATCAGTTAAAACCTTAGACTACTGTTCTGTCTTTCGAATAAGTAAGTCTCAGTAGAATCGGCGAAAACCTAAGACTACTCTTCTGTCTTTCGTATAAGTAAGTCTCGGTAGAATCATTTAAAACCTTAGACTAATGTTCTGTCTTTCGTGTTAGTGAGTCTCAGTAGAATCGGTTAAAACCTTAGACTACTGTTCTGTCTTGCGAATAAGTCAGTCTCAGTAGAATCGGTTAAAACCTTAGTCTACTGTTCTGTCTTTCGTATAAGTAAGGCTCAGCAGAATCAGTTAAAACCTTAGACTACTGTTCTGTCTTTCGTATAAGTAAGTCTCAGTAGAATCGTTTAAAACCTTAGACTACTGTTCTGTCTTTCGTATAAGTAAGTCTCAGCAGAATCAGTTAAAACCTTAGACTACTGTTCTGTCTTTCGTATAAGTAAGTCTCAGTAGAATCGGTTAAAACATTAGACTAATGTTCTGTCTTTCGTATAAGTAAGTCTCAGTAGAATCGGCGAAAACCTCAGACTAATGATCTGTCTTTCGTATAAGTAAGTCTCAGTAGAATCGGTTAAAACCTTAGACAACTGTTCTGTCTTTCGTGTTAGTAAGTCTCAGTAGAATCGGTTAAAACATTAGACTAATGTTCTGTCTTTCGTGTTAGTAAGTCTCAGTAGAATCGGTAAAAACCTTAGACTAATGTTCAGTCTTTCGTATAAGTAAGTTTCAGTAGAATCGGTAAAAACATTAGACTAATGGTCTGTCTTTCGTGTTAGTTAGTCTCAGTAGAATCGTCTAAAACCTTAGACTAATGTTCAGTCTTTCGTATAAGTAAGTCTCAGTAGAATCGGTTAAAACATTAGACTAATGTTCTGTCTTTCGTGTTAGTAAGTCTCAGTAGAATCGGTAAAAACCTTAGACTAATGTTCTGTCTTTCGTGTTAGTAAGTCTCAGTAGAATCGGTAAAAACCTTAGACTAATGTTCAGTCTTTCGTATAAGTAAGTCTCAGTAGAATCGGTAAAAACCTTAGACTAATGTTCAGTCTTTCGTATAAGTAAGTCTCAGTAGAATCGGTTAAAACATTAGACTAATGATCTGTCTTTCTTGTTAGTAAGTCTCAGTAGAATCGGTTAAAACATTAGACTAATGTTCTGTCTTTCGTGTTAGTAAGTCTCAGTAGAATCGGTAAAAACCTTAGACTAATGTTCAGTCTTTCGTATAAGTAAGTTTCAGTAGAATCGGTAAAAACATTAGACTAATGGTCTGTCTTTCGTGTTAGTTAGTCTCAGTAGAATCGTCTAAAACCTTAGACTAATGTTCAGTCTTTCGTATAAGTAAGTCTCAGTAGAATCGGTTAAAACATTAGACTAATGTTCTGTCTTTCGTGTTAGTAAGTCTCAGTAGAATCGGTAAAAACCTTAGACTAAAGTTCTGTCTTTCGTGTTAGTAAGTCTCAGTAGAATCAGTTAAAACCTTAGACTACTGTTCTGTCTTTCGTATAAGTAAGTCTCAGTAGAATCGGTTAAAACATTAGACTAATGTTCTGTCTTTCGTATAAGTAAGTCTCAGTAGAATCGGCGAAAACCTTAGACTTCTGTTCTGTCTTTCGTATAAGTAAGTCTCAGCAGAATCAGTTAAAACCTTAGACTAATGTTCTGTCTTTCGTATAAGTAAGTCTCAGCAGAATCAGTTAAAACCTTAGACTACTGTTCTGTCTTTCGTATAAGTAAGTCTCAGTAGAATCGGCGAAAACCTAAGACTACTCTTCTGTCTTTCGTATAAGTAAGTCTCGGTAGAATCGGTAAAAACCTTAGACTAATGTTCAGTCTTTCGTATAAGTAAGTCTCAGTAGAATCGGTTAAAACATTAGACTAATGATCTGTCTTTCTTGTTAGTTAGTCTCAGTAGAATCGTTTAAAACCTTAGACTTCTGTTCTGTCTTTCGTATAAGTAAGTCTCAGCAGAATCAGTTAAAACCTTAGACTAATGTTCTGTCTTTCGTATAAGTAAGTCTCAGCAGAATCAGTTAAAACCTTAGACTACTGTTCTGTCTTTCGTATAAGTAAGTCTCAGTAGAATCGGCGAAAACCTAAGACTACTCTTCTGTCTTTCGTATAAGTAAGTCTCGGTAGAATCTTTTAAAACCTTAGACTAATGTTCTGTCTTTCGTATAAGTAAGTCTCAGTAGAATCGGCGAAAACCTAAGACTATTCTTCTGTCTTTCGTATAAGTAAGTCTCAGCAGAATCAGTTAAAACCTTAGACCACTGTTCTGTCTTTCGTATAAGTAAGTCTCAGTAGAATCGGCGAAAACCTAAGACTACTCTTCTGTCTTTCGTATAAGTAAGTCTCAGTAGAATCGTTTAAAACCTTAGACTACTGTTCTGTCTTTCGTATAAGTAAGTCTCAGCAGAATCAGTTAAAACCTTAGACTAATGTTCTGTCTTTCGTATAAGTAAGTCTCAGCAGAATCAGTTAAAACCTTAGACTACTGTTCTGTCTTTCGTATAAGTAAGTCTCAGTAGAATCGGCGAAAACCTAAGACTACTCTTCTGTCTTTCGTATAAGTAAGTCTCAGTAGAATCGGCGAAAACCTAAGACTACTCTTCTGTATTTCGTATAAGTAAGTCTCAGTAGAATCGTTTAAAACCTTAGACTAATGTTCTGTCTTTCGTGTTAGTAAGTCTCAGTAGAATCGGTTAAAACCTTAGACTACTGTTCTGTCTTGCGAATAAGTCAGTCTCAGTAGAATCGGTTAAAACCTTAGTCTACTGTTCTGTCTTTCGTATAAGTAAGGCTCAGCAGAATCAGTTAAAACCTTAGACTACTGTTCTGTCTTTCGTATAAGTAAGTCTCAGTAGAATCGGCGAAAACCTAAGACTACTCTTCTGTCTTTCGTATAAGTAAGTCTCGGTAGAATCTTTTAAAACCTTAGACTAATGTTCTGTCTTTCGTATAAGTAAGTCTCAGTAGAATCGGCGAAAACCTAAGACTACTCTTCTGTATTTCGTATAAGTAAGTCTCAGTAGAATCGTTTAAAACCTTAGACTAATGTTGAGTCTTTCGTATAAGTAAGTCTCAGTAGAATCGGTTAAAACCTTAGACTAATGTTCTGTCTTGCGAATAAGTAAGTCTCAGTAGAATCGGTTAAAACCTTAGTCTACTGTTCTGTCTTTCGTATAAGTAAGGCTCAGCAGAATCAGTTAAAACCTTAGACTAATGTTCTGTCTTTCGTATAAGTAAGTCTCAGTAGAATCGGCGAAAACCTAAGACTACTCTTCTGTCTTTAGTATAAGTAAGTCTCAGTAGAATCGTTTACAACCTTAGACTACTGTTCTGTCTTTCGTATAAGTAAGTCTCAGCAGAATCAGTTAAAACCTTCGACTACTGTTCTGTCTTTCGTATAAGTAAGTCTCAGCAGAATCAGTTAAAACCTTAGACTACTGTTCTGTCTTTCGTATAAGTAAGTCTCAGTAGAATCGGCGAAAACCTAAGACTACTCTTCTGTATTTCGTATAAGTAAGTCTCAGTAGAATCGTTTAAAACCTTAGACTAATGTTCTGTCTTTCGTGTTAGTAAGTCTCAGTAGAATCGGTTAAAACCTTAGACTACTGTTCTGTCTTGCGAATAAGTCAGTCTCAGTAGAATCGGTTAAAACCTAAGTCTACTGTTCTGTCTTTCGTATAAGTAAGGCTCAGCAGAATCAGTTAAAACCTTAGACTACTGTTCTGTCTTTCGTATAAGTAAGTCTCAACAGAATCAGTTAAAACCTTAGACTACTGTTCTGTCTTTCGTATAAGTAAGTCTCAGCAGAATCAGTTAAAACCTTAGACTACTGTTCTGTCTTTCGTATAAGTAAGTCTCAGTAGAATCGGCGAAAACCTAAGACTACTCTTCTGTATTTCGTATAAGTAAGTCTCTGTAGAATCGTTTAAAACCTTAGACTAATGTTCTGTCTTTCGTGTTAGTAAGTCTCAGTAGAATCGGTTAAAACCTTAGACTACTGTTCTGTCTTGCGAATAAGTCAGTCTCAATAGAATCGGTTAAAACCTTAGTCTACTGTTCTGTCTTTCGTATAAGTAAGGCTCAGCAGAATCAGTTAAAACCTTAGACTACTGTTCTGTCTTTCGTATAAGTAAGTCTCAGCAGAATCAGTTAAAACCTTAGACTACTGTTCTGTCTTTCGTATAAGTAAGTCTCAGCAGAATCAGTTAAAACCTTAGACTACTGTTCTGTCTTTCGTATAAGTAAGTCTCAGTAGAATCGGCGAAAACCTAAGACTACTCTTGTGTATTTCGTATAAGTAAGTCTCAGTAGAATCGTTTAAAACCTTAGACTAATCTTCTGTCTTTCGTGTTAGTAAGTCTCAGTAGAATCGGTTAAAACCTTAGACTACTGTTCTGTCTTGCGAATAAGTCAGTCTCAGTAGAATCGGTTAAAACCTTAGTCTACTGTTCTGTCTTTCGTATAAGTAAGGCTCAGCAGAATCACTTAAAACCTTAGACTACTGTTCTGTCTTTCGTATAAGTAAGTCTCAGCAGAATCAGTTAAAACCTTAGACTAATGTTCTGTCTTTCGTGTTAGTAAGTCTCAGTAGAATCGTTTAAAACCTTAGACTAATGTTGAGTCTTTCGTATAAGTAAGTCTCAGTTGAATCGGTTAAAACATTAGACTAATGTTCTGTCTTTCGTGTTGGTAAGTCTCAGTAGAATCGTCTAAAACCTTAGACTAATGTTCTGTCTTTCGTATAAGTAAGTCTCAGTAGAATCGGTTAAAACATTAGACTAATGTTCTGTTTTTCGTGTTAGTAAATCTCAGTAGAATCGGCGAAAACCTAAGACTACTCTTCTGTCTTTCGTATAAGTAAGTCTCAGTAGAATCGTTTAAAACCTTAGACTAATGTTCAGTCTTTCGTATAAGTAAGTCTCAGTAGAATCGGTTAAAACATTAGACTACTGTTCTGTCTTTCGTATAAGTAAGTCTCAGTAGAATCGGCGAAAACCTAAGACTACTCTTCTGTCTTTCGTATAAGTAAGTCTCAGTAGAATCGTTTAAAACCTAAGACTACTGTTCTGTCTTTCGTATAAGTAAGTCTCAGCAGAATCAGTTAAAACCTCAGACTACTGTTCTGTCTTTCGTATAAGTAAGTCTCAGTAGAATCGGTTAACAACATTAGACTAATGTTCTGTCTTTCGTGTTAGTAAATCTCAGTAGAATCGGCGAAAACCTAAGACTACTCTTCTGTCTTTCGTATAAGTAAGTCTCAGTAGAATCGTTTAAAACCTTAGACTAATGTTCAGTCTTTCGTATAAGTAAGTCTCAGTAGAAGCGGTTAAAACCTTAGACTAATGTTGAGTCTTTCGTATAAGTAAGTCTCAGTTGAATCGGTTAAAACATTAGACTAATGTTCTGTCTTTCGTGTTAGTAAGTCTCAGTAGAATCGGTTAAAACATTAGACTAATGTTCTGTTTTTCGTGTTAGTAAATCTCAGTAGAATCGGCGAAAACCTAAGACTACTCTTCTGTCTTTCGTATAAGTAAGTCTCAGTAGAATCGTTTAAAACCTTAGACTAATGTTCAGTCTTTCGTATAAGTAAGTCTCAGTAGAATCGGTTAAAACATTAGACTAATGTTCTGTCTTTCGTGTTAGTAAGTCTCAGTAGAATCGTCTAAAACCTTAGACTACTGTTCTGTCATTCTTATAAGTAAGTCTCAGTAGAATCGGTTAAAGCCTTAGACTACTGTTCTGTCTTTCGTATAAGTAAGTCTCAGTAGAATCGGTTAAAACCTTAGACTACTGTTCTGTCTTTCGTATAAGTAAGCCTCAGCAGAATCGATTAGAACCTTAGACTACTGTTCTGTCTTTCGTATAAGTAAGTCTCAGCAGAATCGGTTAAAACCTCAGACTACTGTTCTGTCTTTCGTATAAGTAAGTCTCAGTAGAATCATTTAAAACCTTAGACTACTGTTCTGTCTTTCGTATAAGTAAGCCTCAGCAGAATCGATTAGAACCTTAGACTACTGTTCTGTTTTGCGTATAAGTAAGCTCAGTAGAATCGGTTAAAACCTTAGACTACTGTTCTGTCTTTCGTATAAGTAAGTCTCAGCAGAATCCGTTAAAACCTTAGACTAATGTTCAGTCTTTCGTATAAGTAAGTCTCAGTAGAAGCGGTTAAAACCTTAGACTAATGTTGAGTCTTTCGTATAAGTAAGTCTCAGTTGAATCGGTTAAAACATTAGACTAATGTTCTGTCTTTCGTGTTAGTAAGTCTCAGTAGAATCGGTTAAAACCTTAGACTAATGTTCAGTCTTTCGTATAAGTAAGTCTCAGTAGAATCGGCGAAAACCTAAGACTACTCTTCTGTATTTCGTATAAGTAAGTCTCAGTAGAATCGTTTAAAACCTTAGACTAATGTTCTGTCATTCTTATAAGTAAGTCTCAGTAGAATCGGTTAAAGCCTTAGACTACTCTTCTGTCTTTCGTATAAGTAAGTCTCAGTAGAATCGTTTAAAACCTAAGACAACTGTTCTGTCTTTCGTATAAGTAAGTCTCAGCAGAATCCGTTAAAACCTTAGACTACTGTTCTGTCTTTCGTATAAGTAAGTCTCAGCAGAATCGGTTAAAACATTAGACTAATGTTCTGTCTTTCGTATAAGTAAGTCTCAGTAGAATCGGCGAAAACCTTAGACTTCTGTTCTGTCTTTCGTATAAGTAAGTCTCAGCAGAATCAGTTAAAACCTTAGACTAATGTTCTGTCTTTCGTATAAGTAAGTCTCAGCAGAATCAGTTAAAACCTTAGACTACTGTTCTGTCTTTCGTATAAGTAAGTCTCAGTAGAATCGGCGAAAACCTAAGACTACTCTTCTGTCTTTCGTATAAGTAAGTCTCGGTAGAATCGGTAAAAACCTTAGACTAATGTTCAGTCTTTCGTATAAGTAAGTCTCAGTAGAATCGGTTAAAACATTAGACTAATGATCTGTCTTTCTTGTTAGTTAGTCTCAGTAGAATCGTTTAAAACCTTAGACTTCTGTTCTGTCTTTCGTATAAGTAAGTCTCAGCAGAATCAGTTAAAACCTTAGACTAATGTTCTGTCTTTCGTATAAGTAAGTCTCAGCAGAATCAGTTAAAACCTTAGACTACTGTTCTGTCTTTCGTATAAGTAAGTCTCAGTAGAATCGGCGAAAACCTAAGACTACTCTTCTGTCTTTCGTATAAGTAAGTCTCGGTAGAATCTTTTAAAACCTTAGACTAATGTTCTGTCTTTCGTATAAGTAAGTCTCAGTAGAATCGGCGAAAACCTAAGACTATTCTTCTGTCTTTCGTATAAGTAAGTCTCAGCAGAATCAGTTAAAACCTTAGACCACTGTTCTGTCTTTCGTATAAGTAAGTCTCAGTAGAATCGGCGAAAACCTAAGACTACTCTTCTGTCTTTCGTATAAGTAAGTCTCAGTAGAATCGTTTAAAACCTTAGACTACTGTTCTGTCTTTCGTATAAGTAAGTCTCAGCAGAATCAGTTAAAACCTTAGACTAATGTTCTGTCTTTCGTATAAGTAAGTCTCAGCAGAATCAGTTAAAACCTTAGACTACTGTTCTGTCTTTCGTATAAGTAAGTCTCAGTAGAATCGGCGAAAACCTAAGACTACTCTTCTGTCTTTCGTATAAGTAAGTCTCAGTAGAATCGGCGAAAACCTAAGACTACTCTTCTGTATTTCGTATAAGTAAGTCTCAGTAGAATCGTTTAAAACCTTAGACTAATGTTCTGTCTTTCGTGTTAGTAAGTCTCAGTAGAATCGGTTAAAACCTTAGACTACTGTTCTGTCTTGCGAATAAGTCAGTCTCAGTAGAATCGGTTAAAACCTTAGTCTACTGTTCTGTCTTTCGTATAAGTAAGGCTCAGCAGAATCAGTTAAAACCTTAGACTACTGTTCTGTCTTTCGTATAAGTAAGTCTCAGTAGAATCGGCGAAAACCTAAGACTACTCTTCTGTCTTTCGTATAAGTAAGTCTCGGTAGAATCTTTTAAAACCTTAGACTAATGTTCTGTCTTTCGTATAAGTAAGTCTCAGTAGAATCGGCGAAAACCTTAGACTACTCTTCTGTATTTCGTATTAGTAAGTCTCAGTAGAATCGTTTAAAACCTTAGACTAATGTTGTGTCTTTCGTATAAGTAAGTCTCAGTAGAATCGGTTAAAACCTTAGACTACTGTTCTGTCTTGCAAATAAGTCAGTCTCAGTAGAATCGGTTAAAACCTTAGTCTACTGTTCTGTCTTTCGTATAAGTAAGGCTCAGCAGAATCAGTTAAAACCTTAGACTACTGTTCTGTCTTTCGTATAAGTAAGTCTCAGTAGAATCGGCGAAAACCTAAGACTACTCTTCTGTCTTTAGTATAAGTAAGTCTCAGTAGAATCGTTTACAACCTTAGACTACTGTTCTGTCTTTCGTATAAGTAAGTCTCAGCAGAATCAGTTAAAACCTTCGACTACTGTTCTGTCTTTCGTATAAGTAAGTCTCAGCAGAATCAGTTAAAACCTTAGACTACTGTTCTGTCTTTCGTATAAGTAAGTCTCAGTAGAATCGGCGAAAACCTAAGACTACTCTTCTGTATTTCGTATAAGTAAGTCTCAGTAGAATCGTTTAAAACCTTAGACTAATGTTCTGTCTTTCGTGTTAGTAAGTCTCAGTAGAATCGGTTAAAACCTTAGACTACTGTTCTGTCTTGCAAATAAGTCAGTCTCAGTAGAATCGGTTAAAACCTAAGTCTACTGTTCTGTCTTTCGTATAAGTAAGGCTCAGCAGAATCAGTTAAAACCTTAGACTACTGTTCTGTCTTTCGTATAAGTAAGTCTCAGCAGAATCAGTTAAAACCTTAGACTACTGTTCTGTCTTTCGTATAAGTAAGTCTCAGCAGAATCAGTTAAAACCTTAGACTACTGTTCTGTCTTTCGTATAAGTAAGTCTCAGTAGAATCGGCGAAAACCTAAGACTACTCTTCTGTATTTCGTATAAGTAAGTCTCTGTAGAATCGTTTAAAACCTTAGACTAATGTTCTGTCTTTCGTGTTAGTAAGTCTCAGTAGAATCGGTTAAAACCTTAGACTACTGTTCTGTCTTGCGAATAAGTCAGTCTCAATAGAATCGGTTAAAACCTTAGTCTACTGTTCTGTCTTTCGTATAAGTAAGGCTCAGCAGAATCAGTTAAAACCTTAGACTACTGTTCTGTCTTTCGTATAAGTAAGTCTCAGCAGAATCAGTTAAAACCTTAGACTACTGTTCTGTCTTTCGTATAAGTAAGTCTCAGCAGAATCAGTTAAAACCTTAGACTACTGTTCTGTCTTTCGTATAAGTAAGTCTCAGTAGAATCGGCGAAAACCTAAGACTACTCTTGTGTATTTCGTATAAGTAAGTCTCAGTAGAATCGTTTAAAACCTTAGACTAATGTTCTGTCTTTCGTGTTAGTAAGTCTCAGTAGAATCGGTTAAAACCTTAGACTACTGTTCTGTCTTGCGAATAAGTCAGTCTCAGTAGAATCGGTTAAAACCTTAGTCTACTGTTCTGTCTTTCGTATAAGTAAGGCTCAGCAGAATCAGTTAAAACCTTAGACTACTGTTCTGTCTTTCGTATAAGTAAGTCTCAGCAGAATCAGTTAAAACCTTAGACTAATGTTCTGTCTTTCGTGTTAGTAAGTCTCAGTAGAATCGTTTAAAACCTTAGACTAATGTTGAGTCTTTCGTATAAGTAAGTCTCAGTTGAATCGGTTAAAACATTAGACTAATGTTCTGTCTTTCGTGTTGGTAAGTCTCAGTAGAATCGTCTAAAACCTTAGACTAATGTTCTGTCTTTCGTATAAGTAAGTCTCAGTAGAATCGGTTAAAACATTAGACTAATGTTCTGTTTTTCGTGTTAGTAAATCTCAGTAGAATCGGCGAAAACCTAAGACTACTCTTCTGTCTTTCGTATAAGTAAGTCTCAGTAGAATCGTTTAAAACCTTAGACTAATGTTCAGTCTTTCGTATAAGTAAGTCTCAGTAGAATCGGTTAAAACATTAGACTACTGTTCTGTCTTTCGTATAAGTAAGTCTCAGTAGAATCGGCGAAAACCTAAGACTACTCTTCTGTCTTTCGTATAAGTAAGTCTCAGTAGAATCGTTTAAAACCTAAGACTACTGTTCTGTCTTTCGTATAAGTAAGTCTCAGCAGAATCAGTTAAAACCTCAGACTACTGTTCTGTCTTTCGTATAAGTAAGTCTCAGTAGAATCGGTTAACAACATTAGACTAATGTTCTGTCTTTCGTGTTAGTAAATCTCAGTAGAATCGGCGAAAACCTAAGACTACTCTTCTGTCTTTCGTATAAGTAAGTCTCAGTAGAATCGTTTAAAACCTTAGACTAATGTTCAGTCTTTCGTATAAGTAAGTCTCAGTAGAAGCGGTTAAAACCTTAGACTAATGTTGAGTCTTTCGTATAAGTAAGTCTCAGTTGAATCGGTTAAAACATTAGACTAATGTTCTGTCTTTCGTGTTAGTAAGTCTCAGTAGAATCGGTTAAAACATTAGACTAATGTTCTGTTTTTCGTGTTAGTAAATCTCAGTAGAATCGGCGAAAACCTAAGACTACTCTTCTGTCTTTCGTATAAGTAAGTCTCAGTAGAATCGTTTAAAACCTTAGACTAATGTTCAGTCTTTCGTATAAGTAAGTCTCAGTAGAATCGGTTAAAACATTAGACTAATGTTCTGTCTTTCGTGTTAGTAAGTCTCAGTAGAATCGTCTAAAACCTTAGACTACTGTTCTGTCATTCTTATAAGTAAGTCTCAGTAGAATCGGTTAAAGCCTTAGACTACTGTTCTGTCTTTCGTATAAGTAAGTCTCAGTAGAATCGGTTAAAACCTTAGACTGCTGTTCTGTCTTTCGTATAAGTAAGCCTCAGCAGAATCGATTAGAACCTTAGACTACTGTTCTGTTTTGCGTATAAGTAAGTCTCAGTAGAATCGTCTAAAACCTTAGACTACTGTTCTGTCTTTCGTATAAGTAAGTCTCAGTAGAATCAGTTAAAACCTTAGACTACTGTTCTGTCTTTCGTATAAGTAAGTCTCAGCAGAATCGGTTAAAACCTCAGACTACTGTTCTGTCATTCTTATAAGTAAGTCTCAGTAGAATCGGTTAAAGCCTTAGACTACTGTTCTGTCTTTCGTATAAGTAAGTCTCAGTAGAATCGGTTAAAACCTTAGACTACTGTTCTGTCTTTCGTATAAGTAAGCCTCAGCAGAATCGATTAGAACCTTAGACTACTGTTCTGTTTTGCGTATAAGTAAGCTCAGTAGAATCGGTTAAAACCTTAGACTACTGTTCTGTCTTTCGTATAAGTAAGTCTCAGCAGAATCCGTTAAAACCTTAGACTAATGTTCAGTCTTTCGTATAAGTAAGTCTCAGTAGAAGCGGTTAAAACCTTAGACTAATGTTGAGTCTTTCGTATAAGTAAGTCTCAGTTGAATCGGTTAAAACATTAGACTAATGTTCTGTCTTTCGTGTTAGTAAGTCTCAGTAGAATCGGTTAAAACCTTAGACTAATGTTCAGTCTTTCGTATAAGTAAGTCTCAGTAGAATCGGCGAAAACCTAAGACTACTCTTCTGTATTTCGTATAAGTAAGTCTCAGTAGAATCGTTTAAAACCTTAGACTAATGTTCTGTCATTCTTATAAGTAAGTCTCAGTAGAATCGGTTAAAGCCTTAGACTACTCTTCTGTCTTTCGTATAAGTAAGTCTCAGTAGAATCGTTTAAAACCTAAGACAACTGTTCTGTCTTTCGTATAAGTAAGTCTCAGCAGAATCCGTTAAAACCTTAGACTACTGTTCTGTCTTTCGTATAAGTAAGTCTCAGCAGAATCGGTTAAAACCTCAGACTACTGTTCTGTCATTCTTATAAGTAAGTCTCAGTAGAATCGGTTAAAACCTTAGACTACTGTTCTATCTTTCGTATAAGTAAGTCTCAGCAGAATCGGTTAAAACCTTAGACTACTGTTCTGTTTTGCGTATAAGTAAGCTCAGTAGAATCGGTTAAAACCTTAGACTACTGTTCTGTCTTTCGTATAAGTAAGTCTCAGCAGAATCCGTTAAAACCTTAGACTACTGTTCTGTCTTTCGTATAAGTAAGTCTCAGTAAAATCGTTTAAAACCTAAGACTACTGTTCTGTCTTTCGTATAAGTAAGTCTCAGTAGAATCGGCGAAAACCTAAGACTACTCTTCTGTATTTCGTATAAGTAAGTCTCAGTAGAATCGTTTAAAACCTTAGACTACTGTTCTGTCTTTCGTATAAGTAAGTCTCAGTAGAATCGTTTAAAACCTCAGACTACTGTTCTATCATTCTTATAAGTAAGTCTCAGTAGAATCGGTTAAAGCCTTAGACTACTGTTCTGTCTTTCGTATAAGAAAGTCTCAGTAGAATCGGTTAAAACATTAGACTAATGTTCTGTTTTTCGTGTTAGTAAATCTCAGTAGAATCGGCGAAAACCTAAGACTACTCTTCTGTCTTTCGTATAAGTAAGTCTCAGTAGAATCGTTTAAAACCTTAGACTAATGTTCTGTCATTCTTATAAGTAAGTCTCAGTAGAATCGGTTAAAGCCTTAGACTACTCTTCTGTCTTTCGTATAAGTAAGTCTCAGTAGAATCGTTTAAAACCTAAGACAACTGTTCTGTCTTTCGTATAAGTAAGTCTCAGCAGAATCAGTTAAAACCTTAGACTACTGTTCTGTCTTTCATATAAGTAGGTCTCAGAAGAATCGGTTAAAACCTTAGACTACTGTTCTGTCTTTCGTATAAGTAAGTCTCAGTAGAATCGGTTAAAACATTAGACTAATGTTCTGTCTATCGTGTTAGTAAGTCTCAGTAGAATCGGTTAAAACATTAGACTAATGTTCTGTCTTTCGTATAAGTAAGTCTCATTAGAATCGGTTAAAACATTAAACTAATGTTCTGTCTTCCGTGTTAGTAAGTCTCAGCAGAATCAGTTAAAACCTTAGACTACTGTTCTGTCTTTCGTGTTAGTAAGTCTCAGTAGAATCGGTTAAAACATTAGACTAATGTTCTGTCTTTCGTATAAGTAAGTCTCAGTAGAATCGGTTAAAACATTAGACTAATGTTCTGTCTTTCGTGTTAGTAAGTCTCAGCAGAATCAGTTAAAACCTTAGACTACTGTTCTGTCATTCATATAAGTAGGTCTCAGAAGAATCGGTTAAAACCTTAGACTACTGTTCTGTCTTTCGTATAAGTAAGTCTCAGTAGAATCAGTTAAAACCTTAGACTACTGTTCTGTCTTTCGTATAAGTAAGTCTCAGCAGAATCAGTTAAAACCTTAGACTACTGTTCTGTCTTTCGTATAAGTAAGTCTCAGCAGAATCGGTTAAAACATTAGACTAATGTTCTGTCTTTCGTGTTAGTAAGTCTCAGTAGAATCGTCTAAAACCTTAGACTACTGTTCTGTCTTTCGTATAAGTAAGTCTCAGTAGAATCAGTTAAAACCTTAGACTACTGTTCTGTTTTGCGTATAAGTAAGCTCAGTAGAATCGGTTAAAACCTTAGACTACTGTTCTGTCTTTCGTATAAGTAAGTCTCAGCAGAATCCGTTAAAACCTTAGACTACTGTTCTGTCTTTCGTATAAGTAAGTCTCAGTAAAATCGTTTAAAACCTAAGACTACTGTTCTGTCTTTCGTATAAGTAAGTCTCAGTAGAATCGGCGAAAACCTAAGACTACTCTTCTGTCTTTCGTATAAGTAAGTCTCAGTAGAATCGTTTAAAACCTAAGACAACTGTTCTGTCTTTCGTATAAGTAAGTCTCAGCAGAATCCGTTAAAACCTTAGACTACTGTTCTGTCTTTCGTATAAGTAAGTCTCAGTAAAATCGTTTAAAACCTAAGACTACTGTTCTGTCTTTCGTATAAGTAAGTCTCAGTAGAATCAGTTAAAACCTTAGACTACTGTTCTGTCTTTCGTATAAGTAAGTCTCAGTAGAATCGGTTAAAACCTTAGACTACTGTTCTGTCTTTCGTATAAGTAAGCCTCAGCAGAATCGATTAGAACCTTAGACTACTGTTCTATCTTTCGTATAAGTAAGTCTCAGCAGAATCAGTTAAAACCTTAGACTACTGTTCTGTCTTTCGTATAAGTAAGTCTCAGTAGAATCGGCGAAAACCTAAGACTACTCTTCTGTCTTTCGTATAAGTAAGTCTCAGTAGAATCGTTTAAAACCTAAGACAACTGTTCTGTCTTTCGTATAAGTAAGTCTCAGCAGAATCGGTTAAAACCTCAGACTACTGTTCTGTCATTCTTATAAGTAAGTCTCAGTAGAATCGGTTAAAGCCTTAGACTACTGTTCTGTCTTTCGTATAAGTAAGTCTCAGTAGAATCGGTTAAAACCTTAGACTACTGTTCTGTCTTTCGTATAAGTAAGCCTCAGCAGAATCGATTAGAACCTTAGACTACTGTTCTATCTTTCGTATAAGTAAGTCTCAGCAGAATCAGTTAAAACCTTAGACTACTGTTCTGTCTTTCGTATAAGTAAGTCTCAGTAGAATCGGCGAAAACCTAAGACTACTCTTCTGTCTTTCGTATAAGTAAGTCTCAGTAGAATCGTTTAAAACCTAAGACAACTGTTCTGTCTTTCGTATAAGTAAGTCTCAGCAGAATCAGTTAAAACCTTAGACTACTGTTCTGTCTTTCATATAAGTAGGTCTCAGAAGAATCGGTTAAAACCTTAGACTACTGTTCTGTCTTTCGTATAAGTAAGTCTCAGTAGAATCGGTTAAAACATTAGACTAATGTTCTGTCTATCGTGTTAGTAAGTCTCAGTAGAATCGGTTAAAACATTAGACTAATGTTCTGTCTTTCGTATAAGTAAGTCTCATTAGAATCGGTTAAAACATTAAACTAATGTTCTGTCTTCCGTGTTAGTAAGTCTCAGCAGAATCAGTTAAAACCTTAGACTACTGTTCTGTCTTTCGTGTTAGTAAGTCTCAGTAGAATCGGTTAAAACATTAGACTAATGTTCTGTCTTTCGTATAAGTAAGTCTCAGTAGAATCGGTTAAAACATTAGACTAATGTTCTGTCTTTCGTGTTAGTAAGTCTCAGCAGAATCAGTTAAAACCTTAGACTACTGTTCTGTCATTCATATAAGTAGGTCTCAGAAGAATCGGTTAAAACCTTAGACTACTGTTCTGTCTTTCGTATAAGTAAGTCTCAGTAGAATCAGTTAAAACCTTAGACTACTGTTCTGTCTTTCGTATAAGTAAGTCTCAGCAGAATCAGTTAAAACCTTAGACTACTGTTCTGTCTTTCGTATAAGTAAGTCTCAGCAGAATCGGTTAAAACATTAGACTAATGTTCTGTCTTTCGTGTTAGTAAGTCTCAGTAGAATCGTCTAAAACCTTAGACTACTGTTCTGTCTTTCGTATAAGTAAGTCTCAGTAGAATCAGTTAAAACCTTAGACTACTGTTCTGTCTTTCGTATAAGTAAGTCTCAGCAGAATCGGTTAAAACCTCAGACTACTGTTCTGTCATTCTTATAAGTAAGTCTCAGTAGAATCGGTTAAAGCCTTAGACTACTGTTCTGTCTTTCGTATAAGTAAGTCTCAGTAGAATCGGTTAAAACCTTAGACTACTGTTCTGTCTTTCGTATAAGTAAGCCTCAGCAGAATCGATTAGAACCTTAGACTACTGTTCTATCTTTCGTATAAGTAAGTCTCAGCAGAATCGGTTAAAACCTTAGACTACTGTTCTGTTTTGCGTATAAGTAAGCTCAGTAGAATCGGTTAAAACCTTAGACTACTGTTCTGTCTTTCGTATAAGTAAGTCTCAGCAGAATCCGTTAAAACCTTAGACTACTGTTCTGTCTTTCGTATAAGTAAGTCTCAGTAAAATCGTTTAAAACCTAAGACTACTGTTCTGTCTTTCGTATAAGTAAGTCTCAGTAGAATCGGCGAAAACCTAAGACTACTCTTCTGTATTTCGTATAAGTAAGTCTCAGTAGAATCGTTTAAAACCTTAGACTACTGTTCTGTCTTTCGTATAAGTAAGTCTCAGTAGAATCGTTTAAAACCTCAGACTACTGTTCTATCATTCTTATAAGTAAGTCTCAGTAGAATCGGTTAAAGCCTTAGACTACTGTTCTGTCTTTCGTATAAGAAAGTCTCAGTAGAATCGGTTAAAACATTAGACTAATGTTCTGTTTTTCGTGTTAGTAAATCTCAGTAGAATCGGCGAAAACCTAAGACTACTCTTCTGTCTTTCGTATAAGTAAGTCTCAGTAGAATCGTTTAAAACCTTAGACTAATGTTCTGTCATTCTTATAAGTAAGTCTCAGTAGAATCGGTTAAAGCCTTAGACTACTCTTCTGTCTTTCGTATAAGTAAGTCTCAGTAGAATCGTTTAAAACCTAAGACAACTGTTCTGTCTTTCGTATAAGTAAGTCTCAGCAGAATCAGTTAAAGCCTTAGACTACTGTTCTGTCTTTCATATAAGTAGGTCTCAGAAGAATCGGTTAAAACCTTAGACTACTGTTCTGTCTTTCGTATAAGTAAGTCTCAGTAGAATCGGTTAAAACATTAGACTAATGTTCTGTCTATCGTGTTAGTAAGTCTCAGTAGAATCGGTTAAAACATTAGACTAATGTTCTGTCTTTCGTATAAGTAAGTCTCATTAGAATCGGTTAAAACATTAAACTAATGTTCTGTCTTCCGTGTTAGTAAGTCTCAGCAGAATCAGTTAAAACCTTAGACTACTGTTCTGTCTTTCGTGTTAGTAAGTCTCAGTAGAATCGGTTAAAACATTAGACTAATGTTCTGTCTTTCGTATAAGTAAGTCTCAGTAGAATCGGTTAAAACATTAGACTAATGTTCTGTCTTTCGTGTTAGTAAGTCTCAGCAGAATCAGTTAAAACCTTAGACTACTGTTCTGTCATTCATATAAGTAGGTCTCAGAAGAATCGGTTAAAACCTTAGACTACTGTTCTGTCTTTCGTATAAGTAAGTCTCAGTAGAATCAGTTAAAACCTTAGACTACTCTTCTGTCTTTCGTATAAGTAAGTCTCAGCAGAATCAGTTAAAACCTTAGACTACTGTTCTGTCTTTCGTATAAGTAAGTCTCAGCAGAATCGGTTAAAACATTAGACTAATGTTCTGTCTTTCGTGTTAGTAAGTCTCAGTAGAATCGTCTAAAACCTTAGACTACTGTTCTGTCTTTCGTATAAGTAAGTCTCAGTAGAATCAGTTAAAACCTTAGACTACTGTTCTGTCTTTCGTATAAGTAAGTCTCAGCAGAATCGGTTAAAACCTCAGACTACTGTTCTGTCATTCTTATAAGTAAGTCTCAGTAGAATCGGTTAAAGCCTTAGACTACTGTTCTGTCTTTCGTATAAGTAAGTCTCAGTAGAATCGGTTAAAACCTTAGACTACTGTTCTGTCTTTCGTATAAGTAAGCCTCAGCAGAATCGATTAGAACCTTAGACTACTGTTCTATCTTTCGTATAAGTAAGTCTCAGCAGAATCAGTTAAAACCTTAGACTACTGCTCTGTCTTTCGTATAAGTAAGTCTCAGTAGAATCGGCGAACACCTAAGACTACTCTTCTGTCTTTCGTATAAGTAAGTCTCAGTAGAATCGTTTAAAACCTAAGACAACTGTTCTGTCTTTCGTATAAGTAAGTCTCAGCAGAATCAGTTAAAACCTTAGACTACTGCTCTGTCTTTCATATAAGTAGGTCTCAGAAGAATCGGTTAAAACCTTAGACTACTGTTCTGTCTTTCGTATAAGTAAGTCTCAGTAGAATCGGTTAAAACATTAGACTAATGTTCTGTCTATCGTGTTAGTAAGTCTCAGTAGAATCGGTTAAAACATTAGACTAATGTTCTGTCTTTCGTATAAGTAAATCTCAGTAGAATCGGTTAAAACATTAGACTAATGTTCTGTCTTTCGTGTTAGTAAGTCTCAGCAGAATCAGTTAAAACCTTAGACTACTGTTCTGTCATTCATATAAGTAGGTCTCAGAAGAATCGGTTAAAACCTTAGACTACTGTTCTGTCTTTCGTATAAGTAAGTCTCAGTAGAATCAGTTAAAACCTTAGACTACTGTTCTGTCTTTCGTATAAGTAAGTCTCAGCAGAATCGGTTAAAACATTAGACTAATGTTCTGTCTTTCGTGTTAGTAAGTCTCAGTAGAATCGTCTAAAACCTTAGACTACTGTTCTGTCTTTCGTATAAGTAAGTCTCAGTAGAATCAGTTAAAACCTTAGACTACTGTTCTGTCTTTCGTATAAGTAAGTCTCAGCAGAATCGGTTAAAACCTCAGACTACTGTTCTGTCATTCTTATAAGTAAGTCTCAGTAGAATCGGTTAAAGCCTTAGACTACTGTTCTGTCTTTCGTATAAGTAAGTCTCAGTAGAATCGGTTAAAACCTTAGACTACTGTTCTGTCTTTCGTATAAGTAAGCCTCAGCAGAATCGATTAGAACCTTAGACTACTGTTCTATCTTTCGTATAAGTAAGTCTCAGCAGAATCAGTTAAAACCTTAGACTACTGTTCTGTCTTTCGTATAAGTAAGTCTCAGTAGAATCGGCGAAAACCTAAGACTACTCTTCTGTCTTTCGTATAAGTAAGTCTCAGTAGAATCGTTTAAAACCTAAGACAACTGTTCTGTCTTTCGTATAAGTAAGTCTCAGCAGAATCAGTTAAAACCTTAGACTACTGTTCTGTCTTTCATATAAGTAGGTCTCAGAAGAATCGGTTAAAACCTTAGACTACTGTTCTGTCTTTCGTATAAGTAAGTCTCAGTAGAATCGGTTAAAACCTTAGACTAATGTTCTGTCTATCGTGTTAGTAAGTCTCAGTAGAATCGGTTAAAACATTAGACTAATGTTCTGTCTTTCGTATAAGTAAGTCTCATTAGAATCGGTTAAAACATTAAACTAATGTTCTGTCTTCCGTGTTAGTAAGTCTCAGCAGAATCAGTTAAAACCTTAGACTACTGTTCTGTCTTTCGTGTTAGTAAGTCTCAGTAGAATCGGTTAAAACATTAGACTAATGTTCTGTCTTTCGTATAAGTAAGTCTCAGTAGAATCGGTTAAAACATTAGACTAATGTTCTGTCTTTCGTGTTAGTAAGTCTCAGCAGAATCAGTTAAAACCTTAGACTACTGTTCTGTCATTCATATAAGTAGGTCTCAGAAGAATCGGTTAAAACCTTAGACTACTGTTCTGTCTTTCGTATAAGTAAGTCTCAGTAGAATCAGTTAAAACCTTAGACTACTGTTCTGTCTTTCGTATAAGTAAGTCTCAGCAGAATCAGTTAAAACCTTAGACTACTGTTCTGTCTTTCGTATAAGTAAGTCTCAGCAGAATCGGTTAAAACATTAGACTAATGTTCTGTCTTTCGTGTTAGTAAGTCTCAGTAGAATCGTCTAAAACCTTAGACTACTGTTCTGTCTTTCGTATAAGTAAGTCTCAGTAGAATCAGTTAAAACCTTAGACTACTGTTCTGTCTTTCGTATAAGTAAGTCTCAGCAGAATCGGTTAAAACCTCATACTACTGTTCTGTCATTCTTATAAGTAAGTCTCAGTAGAATCGGTTAAAGCCTTAGACTACTGTTCTGTCTTTCGTATAAGTAAGTCTCAGTAGAATCGGTTAAAACCTTAGACTACTGTTCTGTCTTTCGTATAAGTAAGCCTCAGCAGAATCGATTAGAACCTTAGACTACTGTTCTATCTTTCGTATAAGTAAGTCTCAGCAGAATCGGTTAAAACCTTAGACTACTGTTCTGTTTTGCGTATAAGTAAGCTCAGTAGAATCGGTTAAAACCTTAGACTACTGTTCTGTCTTTCGTATAAGTAAGTCTCAGCAGAATCCGTTAAAACCTTAGACTACTGTTCTGTCTTTCGTATAAGTAAGTCTCAGTAAAATCGTTTAAAACCTAAGACTACTGTTCTGTCTTTCGTATAAGTAAGTCTCAGTAGAATCGGCGAAAACCTAAGACTACTCTTCTGTATTTCGTATAAGTAAGTCTCAGTAGAATCGTTTAAAACCTTAGACTACTGTTCTGTCTTTCGTATAAGTAAGTCTCAGTAGAATCGTTTAAAACCTCAGACTACTGTTCTATCATTCTTATAAGTAAGTCTCAGTAGAATCGGTTAAAGCCTTAGACTACTGTTCTGTCTTTCGTATAAGAAAGTCTCAGTAGAATCGGTTAAAACATTAGACTAATGTTCTGTTTTTCGTGTTAGTAAATCTCAGTAGAATCGGCGAAAACCTAAGACTACTCTTCTGTCTTTCGTATAAGTAAGTCTCAGTAGAATCGTTTAAAACCTTAGACTAATGTTCAGTCTTTCGTATAAGTAAGTCTCAGTAGAATCGGTTAAAACATTAGACTAATGTTCTGTCTTTCGTGTTAGTAAGTCTCAGTAGAATTGTCTAAAACCTTAGACTAATGTTCTGTCTTTCGTATAAGTAAGTCTCAGTAGAATCGGTTAAAACATTAGACTAATGTTCTGTTTTTCGTGTTAGTAAATCTCAGTAGAATCGGCGAAAACCTAAGACTACTCTTCTGTTTTGCGTATAAGTAAGTCTCAGTAGAATCGTTTAAAACCTTAGACTAATGTTCTGTCTTTCGTGTTAGTAAGTCTCAGTAGAATCGGTTAAAACATTAGACTAATGTTCTGTCTTTCGTGTTAGTAAGTCTCAGTAGAATCGGCGAAAACCTAAGACTACTCTTCTGTATTTCGTATAAGTAAGTCTCAGTAGAATCGTTTAAAACCTTAGACTAATGTTCTGTCTTTCGTGTTAGTAAGTCTCAGTAGAATCGGTTAAAACATTAGACTAATGTTCTGTCTTTCGTGTTAGGAAGTCTCAGTAGAATCGTCTAAAACCTTAGACTAATGTTCAGTCTTTCGTATAAGTAAGTCTCAGTAGAATCGGTTAAAGCATTAGACTAATGTTCTGTCTTTCGTGTTAGGAAGTCTCAGCAGAATCGGTGAAAACCTCAGACTACTGTTCTGTCTTTCGTATAAGTAAGTATCAGCAGAATCGGTTAAAACATTAGACTAATGTTCTGTCTTTCGTGTTAGTAAGTCTCAGTAGAATTGTCTAAAACCTTAGACTAATGTTCTGTCTTTCGTATAAGTAAGTCTCAGCAGAATCAGTTAAAACCTTAGACTACTGTTCTGTCTTTCGTATAAGTAAGTCTCAGTAGAATCGGCGAAAACCTAAGACTACTCTTCTGTCTTTCGTATAAGTAAGTCTCAGTAGAATCGTTTAAAACCTAAGACAACTGTTCTGTCTTTCGTATAAGTAAGTCTCAGCAGAATCAGTTAAAACCTTAGACTACTGTTCTGTCTTTCATATAAGTAGGTCTCAGAAGAATCGGTTAAAACCTTAGACTACTGTTCTGTCTTTCGTATAAGTAAGTCTCAGTAGAATCGGTTAAAACATTAGACTAATGTTCTGTCTATCGTGTTAGTAAGTCTCAGTAGAATCGGTTAAAACATTAGACTAATGTTCTGTCTTTCGTATAAGTAAGTCTCATTTGTAACGACTCTTTTCTATAGCTGGGGTAAAACTCAGCGGCTCCAGGGGTCGTGTACAGAAAAATATAAAATCCTGTGTGTTAAATTAATTTCAACGTATTTATTTAGTGTATTGATTATGGACTCTTGTTAGTCCTTGCTCAAAACAATGCTACTTCCTTAACTAAAACAACAACAAATCAACTTGCTTAGTGTATAAATGACTTATTCAATGTGTACTTGTTTTTACGTCTCTACGTCCCGGTAAGTGTGTGTCTCTGTGACTCAGTGGGAGAACGATTAAAAACCAGAAGCTCTCACTGAGTTCCTATGGTCTCTGTACGGCGTATGACTTAGTGGGAAAACGATTAAAAACCAGAGGTTCCCTCTAAGTCCCTAAGTCTCGGTGGCGTATGTGTCTCAGTGATTCAGTGGGAGAACGATTAAAAACCAGAGGCTCTCACTGAATCCCTGTAGTCTCTGTCTGTGTATGGCTTAGCAAGAAAACGATTAAAAACCAGAGGTTCTTGCTAAGCTTCCTAAGTCTCGGTTGCGTATGTGTCTCAGTGATTCAGTGGGAGAACGATTAAAAACCAGAGGCTCTCACTGAATCCCTGTAGTCTCTGTCTGTGTATGACTTAGCAAGAAAACGATTAAAAACCAGAGGTTCTTGCTAAGCTTTTTATGTTCGTATGGTACTTTGTAGAGCTGTTGCTAGTCAGGATGCTGGTGTCCGAAGAAGAGACCTACTGCCTGGGCTACGTGGTTTATATAGTCCCAGGTCGCAGCGGCTGACACATGTTGTTGTTCGCAGGCCACCGTTGTGTGATTTTACTTCCGTTGGCCAGTAGTCGATTGTTGTTGTTGTGGCAGGCTTGTTGTTGTTGCAGTCAGGCTTGTTGGTGTTGCCGTCTTTTGCCCTTGGGCCACCTTCAACTTCTGGCGGTCAGCCACCTCACTCCAACGGTCCCTGGTTAGCCTGCAGTATTGTTGCCTGCCAGCAGCGCTGTCCGGAATCCAATAGTGTTGTTGTTGTTAAATATTTAATTTAACTGACAACCAGCATTTCCCTCTTGTGCTTTGTACTTGCCGGCCGTTGGCGTGGTGGTGGTTCTGTCGTTGTCCCTCTTGTGCTTCGCTCTCGTTTCTTCGTGTTGTTGGTGTAAGATTTCCGAGCGAGCGCACTCGGCAAATTCCACCGCTGAGTTCGTGCACTCACCTTCTCTTGTCCGACATGTATTTGTTGTATTCCTCGTCGCTGTGTTTTTCCTCGCTCTTTGCAAGCATAGCGCTGATTGGCAAGATCGTTGGCTGTGCGTGAGGTTGCTTTTGTTGTAATCCTAGTTATTATTCCAACTGGTCTAATATGCTGCTACTGATCTGCGCTCCTACCACGGCCGCGCTAATTGGTTACAATGCTTGTAGTTTTTTCGTTAAATTTCTAATGCAGTTGCTTCGGTTCGGGTATTTTATCGTGATGTGTGTGTGTATATAGTTTCGTGGCGACTCTGTCGTTTGTAGTGTGGGCCAAAATTTCCCACAGAAGATTTTAGTCCTCACACGCCCTCCCTACTTTACCGACGATGAAAAATGATGACAGCGTCACGGTTGAGGGTCACTCTGTATGCGTCTCGCCTAAATCGTATTCGCCCTCGTGTCCGTTTTTGCTGAGCCCCTTTGGCTATTTGCAAAACTTCAGCTACCAAGTTCTGTGGCAGATCACCTCCTTTTGGTCCTTGTAGCTCTTCTATGTTTTGGAATGTGAATAAGGTGCCTGTGTTTGTCGTATGTTTCTCTGTTGACTGCCTCTGTTGTTTAATGCTGTTGGGTTGGTGGCTATTGAAGTCACGTTTATTCCTCTTGTCATCGCTTCTGCTGTGTTTGGTGCACTTGATTGCACGGTGGTTGTCCCTTGGTCTGCCACGTTGTCTACGTGGTATGCTTTGGTTGTTTCGCACTGGTTCTGACTTTGCGAAGTGATTAGGAGATACCCTGATTGCTCTGATTGTATTTTGACTTAGCTGTGCCAGCTCCTCGCGTTTGGTGGCGCCTGCGTCCTTTTTCCGAGGCCCATATGCTGATTCATGTGTGGTCCTTCTATATATGCTTTTGTGGGATTCGCTGTGGGATTTCGCTGGGCATAGTCCGTGGCAGGTGAATTCGTTCGTGTGAGTCATCTTTGTTCTTGGTGTTGTGTGTTTGCGAATTCGTTGCTTCTCTGTGTATTCTCTGTTGTGTCTCTTTATCTGAGCATTTTTGTCGCTGGCGTGCCTCTTGGAAGTCGTTGAATGGATTTGTGTGGCATTCTCAACACGAATTGTCGTGCACATTGCAATATCTCGGGGTTGCACGCAATTGTTTTGAGGTCCCAATGTGATCTCCTGTTCACCACACTTCACTGTCATTCCTAGGCTTGCCATGAAGTCTAGTCCAAGGAGTAGCTCATTAATGGAATCAGGCATGATAAGTAGCTCTTGCTCGCATGTCTGCTCTCCAAGCCTTACAGTTGCCGTCAATGTCCCACTGACTCTCCTAGCACTTCCGTCTGCCATACGTGCTCTGGTATTGGATTTTCCAAATTTGCTGGTGGAAGAGCGTAGCTTTCGTGCTAGCTCTCTGCTCACAAAACTGTGAGTTGCCCCTGTGTCCAGTGTTGCTGTGACAGTTTCTGTGCCAATCGAAACGGTGGCGCAGATTCGTTGTCCGTCACAGTGCAATAAGTTTTCCAATGGGGAAGTCTGCTGTCTCTCCTTTGTGGCATGCTGTGTTTCTGTCGTCGGTAGCTCTCGATCGGTTGGTGCTCTTAGTTTGCAGCACTCTATAGTCCTCACATCCCTTTGACCACACTCCCAACAGAACAGGATCTGTGCGTTGCGACATATGCGTGCTATATGACCATTTTGGCCACAACGCCAGCAGGCTGTTCTTGGTTCTATGGGTGTCTCTCTGCTCTCTACCGTCACCTGACAGTTTCTCACCTCTCGTGGTGGACCTTGCTCTCTTCGCCGTTGTATGGGTGGCGCTGGTAGTTGTTCACCTTCTCTCCGTATGCTCTCCAAGTCTGCAGCCATTTCTATCAGCTCTGCTAGCGATGTGAAATCTCTGCGGCGCACATATAGCTGGTATTCTGGCAGGCTGTTCTGGAAAATACGCTCCAGTTTCTGTTCTTCGGAATAGTCCAAGTGCCGCATTAGATTCTGCAATTCAACTACAAACTGCTTGAACCCTTCTCTGGGTCTCTGGTGATGCTGGCGGATCTGGTCTTCGAGTTTCTCCATGTATCGTGCTGGCAAGAAGAATTTTAGAAAGTCTCTCCTATATGTACGCCAATCCCGCCACGCTCGATTGTTGTTTCTGAACCACATGAGTGCTCGTTCTCTCAAGAGTTCAGGCATAGTACGCGGAAGGAAATCTTTGTTTATTTCGTACACATCTGCCAATTCCTCGACTCGCTCTATAAACGCTAGCGGGTCACGCCCTCCGTCAAAGTTAAGGGACCACTTCCTCACCTGGTCAATCACAACGGCGTACTGTACAATCCCGTTGTGCTGTTGATTCATTGTTGCAGGTGACACGGAGCGATGATGTAGTGTTCTCCGTACCCCTGAGTTCTCTGCCGTTAGTGTTGCACCTGTGTATGCCTCTGGCCTGTCCACTTCCAGCGTTTCGCGGGTAACTATGGACACAGCCGGCCTTGGGGATGTGCTCTTAACGTACTTGGATTGTAGCTTCTGCAATTGGTATTTCTGATCCTGAGTCAGCTCTGTTTCAGTGAAGAAGTCGGAAAGACGTTTACGGACTTCATCCACGGTACCTGTAGCCTCTACACCGAATTCATCAGCAAAGATCACCAGCTCATCCTTGCGTAGCAAGTACACCCAGCTTGTTTTCACCATCCTGTGAAAGTCTTAGGTGACGATGAAGACAATCTGTGTGTGTATTATAAGCTGGCGCTTATTCGGCTGTATTATGCGTGACTGCGTAGACGTAGCTTTCTCTTTTTATAGTCCCTGCTCGGGCGCCACTGTAACGACTCTTTTCTATAGCTGGGGTAAAACTCAGCGGCTCCAGGGGTCGTGTACAGAAAAATATAAAATCCTGTGTGTTAAATTAATTTCAACGTATTTATTTAGTGTATTGATTATGGACTCTTGTTAGTCCTTGCTCAAAACAATGCTACTTCCTTAACTCTATACAAATCAACTTGCTTAGTGTATAAATGACTTATTCAATGTGTACTTGTTTTTACGTCTCTACGTCCCGGTAAGTGTGTGTCTCTGTGACTCAGTGGGAGAACGATTAAAAACCAGAAGCTCTCACTGAGTTCCTATGGTCTCTGTACGGCGTATGACTTAGTGGGAAAACGATTAAAAACCAGAGGTTCCCTCTAAGTCCCTAAGTCTCGGTGGCGTATGTGTCTCAGTGATTCAGTGGGAGAACGATTAAAAACCAGAGGCTCTCACTGAATCCCTGTAGTCTCTGTCTGTGTATGGCTTAGCAAGAAAACGATTAAAAACCAGAGGTTCTTGCTAAGCTTCCTAAGTCTCGGTTGCGTATGTGTCTCAGTGATTCAGTGGGAGAACGATTAAAAACCAGAGGCTCTCACTGAATCCCTGTAGTCTCTGTCTGTGTATGACTTAGCAAGAAAACGATTAAAAACCAGAGGTTCTTGCTAAGCTTTTTATGTTCGTATGGTACTTTGTAGAGCTGTTGCTAGTCAGGATGCTGGTGTCCGAAGAAGAGACCTACTGCCTGGGCTACGTGGTTTATATAGTCCCAGGTCGCAGCGGCTGACACATGTTGTTGTTCGCAGGCCACCGTTGTGTGATTTTACTTCCGTTGGCCAGTAGTCGATTGTTGTTGTTGTGGCAGGCTTGTTGTTGTTGCAGTCAGGCTTGTTGGTGTTGCCGTCTTTTGCCCTTGGGCCACCTTCAACTTCTGGCGGTCAGCCACCTCACTCCAACGGTCCCTGGTTAGCCTGCAGTATTGTTGCCTGCCAGCAGCGCTGTCCGGAATCCAATAGTGTTGTTGTTGTTAAATATTTAATTTAACTGACAACCAGCATTTCCCTCTTGTGCTTTGTACTTGCCGGCCGTTGGCGTGGTGGTGGTTCTGTCGTTGTCCCTCTTGTGCTTCGCTCTCGTTTCTTCGTGTTGTTGGTGTAAGATTTCCGAGCGAGCGCACTCGGCAAATTCCACCGCTGAGTTCGTGCACTCACCTTCTCTTGTCCGACATGTATTTGTTGTATTCCTCGTCGCTGTGTTTTTCCTCGCTCTTTGCAAGCATAGCGCTGATTGGCAAGATCGTTGGCTGTGCGTGAGGTTGCTTTTGTTGTAATCCTAGTTATTATTCCAACTGGTCTAATATGCTGCTACTGATCTGCGCTCCTACCACGGCCGCGCTAATTGGTTACAATGCTTGTAGTTTTTTCGTTAAATTTCTAATGCAGTTGCTTCGGTTCGGGTATTTTATCGTGATGTGTGTGTGTATATAGTTTCGTGGCGACTCTGTCGTTTGTAGTGTGGGCCAAAATTTCCCACAGAAGATTTTAGTCCTCACACGCCCTCCCTACTTTACCGACGATGAAAAATGATGACAGCGTCACGGTTGAGGGTCACTCTGTATGCGTCTCGCCTAAATCGTATTCGCCCTCGTGTCCGTTTTTGCTGAGCCCCTTTGGCTATTTGCAAAACTTCAGCTACCAAGTTCTGTGGCAGATCACCTCCTTTTGGTCCTTGTAGCTCTTCTATGTTTTGGAATGTGAATAAGGTGCCTGTGTTTGTCGTATGTTTCTCTGTTGACTGCCTCTGTTGTTTAATGCTGTTGGGTTGGTGGCTATTGAAGTCACGTTTATTCCTCTTGTCATCGCTTCTGCTGTGTTTGGTGCACTTGATTGCACGGTGGTTGTCCCTTGGTCTGCCACGTTGTCTACGTGGTATGCTTTGGTTGTTTCGCACTGGTTCTGACTTTGCGAAGTGATTAGGAGATACCCTGATTGCTCTGATTGTATTTTGACTTAGCTGTGCCAGCTCCTCGCGTTTGGTGGCGCCTGCGTCCTTTTTCCGAGGCCCATATGCTGATTCATGTGTGGTCCTTCTATATATGCTTTTGTGGGATTCGCTGTGGGATTTCGCTGGGCATAGTCCGTGGCAGGTGAATTCGTTCGTGTGAGTCATCTTTGTTCTTGGTGTTGTGTGTTTGCGAATTCGTTGCTTCTCTGTGTATTCTCTGTTGTGTCTCTTTATCTGAGCATTTTTGTCGCTGGCGTGCCTCTTGGAAGTCGTTGAATGGATTTGTGTGGCATTCTCAACACGAATTGTCGTGCACATTGCAATATCTCGGGGTTGCACGCAATTGTTTTGAGGTCCCAATGTGATCTCCTGTTCACCACACTTCACTGTCATTCCTAGGCTTGCCATGAAGTCTAGTCCAAGGAGTAGCTCATTAATGGAATCAGGCATGATAAGTAGCTCTTGCTCGCATGTCTGCTCTCCAAGCCTTACAGTTGCCGTCAATGTCCCACTGACTCTCCTAGCACTTCCGTCTGCCATACGTGCTCTGGTATTGGATTTTCCAAATTTGCTGGTGGAAGAGCGTAGCTTTCGTGCTAGCTCTCTGCTCACAAAACTGTGAGTTGCCCCTGTGTCCAGTGTTGCTGTGACAGTTTCTGTGCCAATCGAAACGGTGGCGCAGATTCGTTGTCCGTCACAGTGCAATAAGTTTTCCAATGGGGAAGTCTGCTGTCTCTCCTTTGTGGCATGCTGTGTTTCTGTCGTCGGTAGCTCTCGATCGGTTGGTGCTCTTAGTTTGCAGCACTCTATAGTCCTCACATCCCTTTGACCACACTCCCAACAGAACAGGATCTGTGCGTTGCGACATATGCGTGCTATATGACCATTTTGGCCACAACGCCAGCAGGCTGTTCTTGGTTCTATGGGTGTCTCTCTGCTCTCTACCGTCACCTGACAGTTTCTCACCTCTCGTGGTGGACCTTGCTCTCTTCGCCGTTGTATGGGTGGCGCTGGTAGTTGTTCACCTTCTCTCCGTATGCTCTCCAAGTCTGCAGCCATTTCTATCAGCTCTGCTAGCGATGTGAAATCTCTGCGGCGCACATATAGCTGGTATTCTGGCAGGCTGTTCTGGAAAATACGCTCCAGTTTCTGTTCTTCGGAATAGTCCAAGTGCCGCATTAGATTCTGCAATTCAACTACAAACTGCTTGAACCCTTCTCTGGGTCTCTGGTGATGCTGGCGGATCTGGTCTTCGAGTTTCTCCATGTATCGTGCTGGCAAGAAGAATTTTAGAAAGTCTCTCCTATATGTACGCCAATCCCGCCACGCTCGATTGTTGTTTCTGAACCACATGAGTGCTCGTTCTCTCAAGAGTTCAGGCATAGTACGCGGAAGGAAATCTTTGTTTATTTCGTACACATCTGCCAATTCCTCGACTCGCTCTATAAACGCTAGCGGGTCACGCCCTCCGTCAAAGTTAAGGGACCACTTCCTCACCTGGTCAATCACAACGGCGTACTGTACAATCCCGTTGTGCTGTTGATTCATTGTTGCAGGTGACACGGAGCGATGATGTAGTGTTCTCCGTACCCCTGAGTTCTCTGCCGTTAGTGTTGCACCTGTGTATGCCTCTGGCCTGTCCACTTCCAGCGTTTCGCGGGTAACTATGGACACAGCCGGCCTTGGGGATGTGCTCTTAACGTACTTGGATTGTAGCTTCTGCAATTGGTATTTCTGATCCTGAGTCAGCTCTGTTTCAGTGAAGAAGTCGGAAAGACGTTTACGGACTTCATCCACGGTACCTGTAGCCTCTACACCGAATTCATCAGCAAAGATCACCAGCTCATCCTTGCGTAGCAAGTACACCCAGCTTGTTTTCACCATCCTGTGAAAGTCTTAGGTGACGATGAAGACAATCTGTGTGTGTATTATAAGCTGGCGCTTATTCGGCTGTATTATGCGTGACTGCGTAGACGTAGCTTTCTCTTTTTATAGTCCCTGCTCGGGCGCCACTGTAACGACTCTTTTCTATAGCTGGGGTAAAACTCAGCGGCTCCAGGGGTCGTGTACAGAAAAATATAAAATCCTGTGTGTTAAATTAATTTCAACGTATTTATTTAGTGTATTGATTATGGACTCTTGTTAGTCCTTGCTCAAAACAATGCTACTTCCTTAACTCTATACAAATCAACTTGCTTAGTGTATAAATGACTTATTCAATGTGTACTTGTTTTTACGTCTCTACGTCCCGGTAAGTGTGTGTCTCTGTGACTCAGTGGGAGAACGATTAAAAACCAGAAGCTCTCACTGAGTTCCTATGGTCTCTGTACGGCGTATGACTTAGTGGGAAAACGATTAAAAACCAGAGGTTCCCTCTAAGTCCCTAAGTCTCGGTGGCGTATGTGTCTCAGTGATTCAGTGGGAGAACGATTAAAAACCAGAGGCTCTCACTGAATCCCTGTAGTCTCTGTCTGTGTATGGCTTAGCAAGAAAACGATTAAAAACCAGAGGTTCTTGCTAAGCTTCCTAAGTCTCGGTTGCGTATGTGTCTCAGTGATTCAGTGGGAGAACGATTAAAAACCAGAGGCTCTCACTGAATCCCTGTAGTCTCTGTCTGTGTATGACTTAGCAAGAAAACGATTAAAAACCAGAGGTTCTTGCTAAGCTTTTTATGTTCGTATGGTACTTTGTAGAGCTGTTGCTAGTCAGGATGCTGGTGTCCGAAGAAGAGACCTACTGCCTGGGCTACGTGGTTTATATAGTCCCAGGTCGCAGCGGCTGACACATGTTGTTGTTCGCAGGCCACCGTTGTGTGATTTTACTTCCGTTGGCCAGTAGTCGATTGTTGTTGTTGTGGCAGGCTTGTTGTTGTTGCAGTCAGGCTTGTTGGTGTTGCCGTCTTTTGCCCTTGGGCCACCTTCAACTTCTGGCGGTCAGCCACCTCACTCCAACGGTCCCTGGTTAGCCTGCAGTATTGTTGCCTGCCAGCAGCGCTGTCCGGAATCCAATAGTGTTGTTGTTGTTAAATATTTAATTTAACTGACAACCAGCATTTCCCTCTTGTGCTTTGTACTTGCCGGCCGTTGGCGTGGTGGTGGTTCTGTCGTTGTCCCTCTTGTGCTTCGCTCTCGTTTCTTCGTGTTGTTGGTGTAAGATTTCCGAGCGAGCGCACTCGGCAAATTCCACCGCTGAGTTCGTGCACTCACCTTCTCTTGTCCGACATGTATTTGTTGTATTCCTCGTCGCTGTGTTTTTCCTCGCTCTTTGCAAGCATAGCGCTGATTGGCAAGATCGTTGGCTGTGCGTGAGGTTGCTTTTGTTGTAATCCTAGTTATTATTCCAACTGGTCTAATATGCTGCTACTGATCTGCGCTCCTACCACGGCCGCGCTAATTGGTTACAATGCTTGTAGTTTTTTCGTTAAATTTCTAATGCAGTTGCTTCGGTTCGGGTATTTTATCGTGATGTGTGTGTGTATATAGTTTCGTGGCGACTCTGTCGTTTGTAGTGTGGGCCAAAATTTCCCACAGAAGATTTTAGTCCTCACACGCCCTCCCTACTTTACCGACGATGAAAAATGATGACAGCGTCACGGTTGAGGGTCACTCTGTATGCGTCTCGCCTAAATCGTATTCGCCCTCGTGTCCGTTTTTGCTGAGCCCCTTTGGCTATTTGCAAAACTTCAGCTACCAAGTTCTGTGGCAGATCACCTCCTTTTGGTCCTTGTAGCTCTTCTATGTTTTGGAATGTGAATAAGGTGCCTGTGTTTGTCGTATGTTTCTCTGTTGACTGCCTCTGTTGTTTAATGCTGTTGGGTTGGTGGCTATTGAAGTCACGTTTATTCCTCTTGTCATCGCTTCTGCTGTGTTTGGTGCACTTGATTGCACGGTGGTTGTCCCTTGGTCTGCCACGTTGTCTACGTGGTATGCTTTGGTTGTTTCGCACTGGTTCTGACTTTGCGAAGTGATTAGGAGATACCCTGATTGCTCTGATTGTATTTTGACTTAGCTGTGCCAGCTCCTCGCGTTTGGTGGCGCCTGCGTCCTTTTTCCGAGGCCCATATGCTGATTCATGTGTGGTCCTTCTATATATGCTTTTGTGGGATTCGCTGTGGGATTTCGCTGGGCATAGTCCGTGGCAGGTGAATTCGTTCGTGTGAGTCATCTTTGTTCTTGGTGTTGTGTGTTTGCGAATTCGTTGCTTCTCTGTGTATTCTCTGTTGTGTCTCTTTATCTGAGCATTTTTGTCGCTGGCGTGCCTCTTGGAAGTCGTTGAATGGATTTGTGTGGCATTCTCAACACGAATTGTCGTGCACATTGCAATATCTCGGGGTTGCACGCAATTGTTTTGAGGTCCCAATGTGATCTCCTGTTCACCACACTTCACTGTCATTCCTAGGCTTGCCATGAAGTCTAGTCCAAGGAGTAGCTCATTAATGGAATCAGGCATGATAAGTAGCTCTTGCTCGCATGTCTGCTCTCCAAGCCTTACAGTTGCCGTCAATGTCCCACTGACTCTCCTAGCACTTCCGTCTGCCATACGTGCTCTGGTATTGGATTTTCCAAATTTGCTGGTGGAAGAGCGTAGCTTTCGTGCTAGCTCTCTGCTCACAAAACTGTGAGTTGCCCCTGTGTCCAGTGTTGCTGTGACAGTTTCTGTGCCAATCGAAACGGTGGCGCAGATTCGTTGTCCGTCACAGTGCAATAAGTTTTCCAATGGGGAAGTCTGCTGTCTCTCCTTTGTGGCATGCTGTGTTTCTGTCGTCGGTAGCTCTCGATCGGTTGGTGCTCTTAGTTTGCAGCACTCTATAGTCCTCACATCCCTTTGACCACACTCCCAACAGAACAGGATCTGTGCGTTGCGACATATGCGTGCTATATGACCATTTTGGCCACAACGCCAGCAGGCTGTTCTTGGTTCTATGGGTGTCTCTCTGCTCTCTACCGTCACCTGACAGTTTCTCACCTCTCGTGGTGGACCTTGCTCTCTTCGCCGTTGTATGGGTGGCGCTGGTAGTTGTTCACCTTCTCTCCGTATGCTCTCCAAGTCTGCAGCCATTTCTATCAGCTCTGCTAGCGATGTGAAATCTCTGCGGCGCACATATAGCTGGTATTCTGGCAGGCTGTTCTGGAAAATACGCTCCAGTTTCTGTTCTTCGGAATAGTCCAAGTGCCGCATTAGATTCTGCAATTCAACTACAAACTGCTTGAACCCTTCTCTGGGTCTCTGGTGATGCTGGCGGATCTGGTCTTCGAGTTTCTCCATGTATCGTGCTGGCAAGAAGAATTTTAGAAAGTCTCTCCTATATGTACGCCAATCCCGCCACGCTCGATTGTTGTTTCTGAACCACATGAGTGCTCGTTCTCTCAAGAGTTCAGGCATAGTACGCGGAAGGAAATCTTTGTTTATTTCGTACACATCTGCCAATTCCTCGACTCGCTCTATAAACGCTAGCGGGTCACGCCCTCCGTCAAAGTTAAGGGACCACTTCCTCACCTGGTCAATCACAACGGCGTACTGTACAATCCCGTTGTGCTGTTGATTCATTGTTGCAGGTGACACGGAGCGATGATGTAGTGTTCTCCGTACCCCTGAGTTCTCTGCCGTTAGTGTTGCACCTGTGTATGCCTCTGGCCTGTCCACTTCCAGCGTTTCGCGGGTAACTATGGACACAGCCGGCCTTGGGGATGTGCTCTTAACGTACTTGGATTGTAGCTTCTGCAATTGGTATTTCTGATCCTGAGTCAGCTCTGTTTCAGTGAAGAAGTCGGAAAGACGTTTACGGACTTCATCCACGGTACCTGTAGCCTCTACACCGAATTCATCAGCAAAGATCACCAGCTCATCCTTGCGTAGCAAGTACACCCAGCTTGTTTTCACCATCCTGTGAAAGTCTTAGGTGACGATGAAGACAATCTGTGTGTGTATTATAAGCTGGCGCTTATTCGGCTGTATTATGCGTGACTGCGTAGACGTAGCTTTCTCTTTTTATAGTCCCTGCTCGGGCGCCACTGTAACGACTCTTTTCTATAGCTGGGGTAAAACTCAGCGGCTCCAGGGGTCGTGTACAGAAAAATATAAAATCCTGTGTGTTAAATTAATTTCAACGTATTTATTTAGTGTATTGATTATGGACTCTTGTTAGTCCTTGCTCAAAACAATGCTACTTCCTTAACTCTATACAAATCAACTTGCTTAGTGTATAAATGACTTATTCAATGTGTACTTGTTTTTACGTCTCTACGTCCCGGTAAGTGTGTGTCTCTGTGACTCAGTGGGAGAACGATTAAAAACCAGAAGCTCTCACTGAGTTCCTATGGTCTCTGTACGGCGTATGACTTAGTGGGAAAACGATTAAAAACCAGAGGTTCCCTCTAAGTCCCTAAGTCTCGGTGGCGTATGTGTCTCAGTGATTCAGTGGGAGAACGATTAAAAACCAGAGGCTCTCACTGAATCCCTGTAGTCTCTGTCTGTGTATGGCTTAGCAAGAAAACGATTAAAAACCAGAGGTTCTTGCTAAGCTTCCTAAGTCTCGGTTGCGTATGTGTCTCAGTGATTCAGTGGGAGAACGATTAAAAACCAGAGGCTCTCACTGAATCCCTGTAGTCTCTGTCTGTGTATGACTTAGCAAGAAAACGATTAAAAACCAGAGGTTCTTGCTAAGCTTTTTATGTTCGTATGGTACTTTGTAGAGCTGTTGCTAGTCAGGATGCTGGTGTCCGAAGAAGAGACCTACTGCCTGGGCTACGTGGTTTATATAGTCCCAGGTCGCAGCGGCTGACACATGTTGTTGTTCGCAGGCCACCGTTGTGTGATTTTACTTCCGTTGGCCAGTAGTCGATTGTTGTTGTTGTGGCAGGCTTGTTGTTGTTGCAGTCAGGCTTGTTGGTGTTGCCGTCTTTTGCCCTTGGGCCACCTTCAACTTCTGGCGGTCAGCCACCTCACTCCAACGGTCCCTGGTTAGCCTGCAGTATTGTTGCCTGCCAGCAGCGCTGTCCGGAATCCAATAGTGTTGTTGTTGTTAAATATTTAATTTAACTGACAACCAGCATTTCCCTCTTGTGCTTTGTACTTGCCGGCCGTTGGCGTGGTGGTGGTTCTGTCGTTGTCCCTCTTGTGCTTCGCTCTCGTTTCTTCGTGTTGTTGGTGTAAGATTTCCGAGCGAGCGCACTCGGCAAATTCCACCGCTGAGTTCGTGCACTCACCTTCTCTTGTCCGACATGTATTTGTTGTATTCCTCGTCGCTGTGTTTTTCCTCGCTCTTTGCAAGCATAGCGCTGATTGGCAAGATCGTTGGCTGTGCGTGAGGTTGCTTTTGTTGTAATCCTAGTTATTATTCCAACTGGTCTAATATGCTGCTACTGATCTGCGCTCCTACCACGGCCGCGCTAATTGGTTACAATGCTTGTAGTTTTTTCGTTAAATTTCTAATGCAGTTGCTTCGGTTCGGGTATTTTATCGTGATGTGTGTGTGTATATAGTTTCGTGGCGACTCTGTCGTTTGTAGTGTGGGCCAAAATTTCCCACAGAAGATTTTAGTCCTCACACATTAGAATCGGTTAAAACATTAAACTAATGTTCTGTCTTCCGTGTTAGTAAGTCTCAGCAGAATCAGTTAAAACCTTAGACTACTGTTCTGTCTTTCGTGTTAGTAAGTCTCAGTAGAATCGGTTAAAACATTAGACTAATGTTCTGTCTTTCGTATAAGTAAGTCTCAGTAGAATCGGTTAAAACATTAGACTAATGTTCTGTCTTTCGTGTTAGTAAGTCTCAGCAGAATCAGTTAAAACCTTAGACTACTGTTCTGTCATTCATATAAGTAGGTCTCAGAAGAATCGGTTAAAACCTTAGACTACTGTTCTGTCTTTCGTATAAGTAAGTCTCAGTAGAATCAGTTAAAACCTTAGACTACTGTTCTGTCTTTCGTATAAGTAAGTCTCAGCAGAATCAGTTAAAACCTTAGACTACTGTTCTGTCTTTCGTATAAGTAAGTCTCAGCAGAATCGGTTAAAACATTAAACTAATGTTCTGTCTTCCGTGTTAGTAAGTCTCAGCAGAATCAGTTAAAACCTTAGACTACTGTTCTGTCTTTCGTGTTAGTAAGTCTCAGTAGAATCGGTTAAAACATTAGACTAATGTTCTGTCTTTCGTATAAGTAAGTCTCAGTAGAATCGGTTAAAACATTAGACTAATGTTCTGTCTTTCGTGTTAGTAAGTCTCAGCAGAATCAGTTAAAACCTTAGACTACTGTTCTGTCATTCATATAAGTAGGTCTCAGAAGAATCGGTTAAAACCTTAGACTACTGTTCTGTCTTTCGTATAAGTAAGTCTCAGTAGAATCAGTTAAAACCTTAGACTACTGTTCTGTCTTTCGTATAAGTAAGTCTCAGCAGAATCAGTTAAAACCTTAGACTACTGTTCTGTCTTTCGTATAAGTAAGTCTCAGCAGAATCGGTTAAAACATTAGACTAATGTTCTGTCTTTCGTGTTAGTAAGTCTCAGTAGAATCGTCTAAAACCTTAGACTAATGTTCTGTCTTTCGTGTTAGTAAGTCTCAGCAGAATCAGTTAAAACCTTAGACTACTGTTCTGTCATTCATATAAGTAAGTCTCAGTAGAATCGGTTAAAACATTAGACTAATGTTCTGTCTTTCGTGTTAGTAAGTCTCAGTAGAATCGTCTAAAACCTTAGACTACTGTTCTGTCTTTCGTATAAGTAAGTCTCAGTAGAATCAGTTAAAACCTTAGACTACTGTTCTGTCTTTCGTATAAGTAAGTCTCAGCAGAATCGGTTAAAACCTCAGACTACTGTTCTGTCATTCATATAAGTAGGTCTCAGAAGAATCGGTTAAAACCTTAGACTACTGTTCTGTCTTTCGTATAAGTAAGTCTCAGTAGAATCGGTTAACAACATTAGACTAATGTTCTGTCTTTCGTGTTAGTAAGTCTCAGTAGAATCGTCTAAAACCTTAGACTAATGTTCTGTCTTTCGTATAAGTAAGTCTCAGTAGAATCGGTTAAAACATTAGACTAATGTTCTGTCTTTCGTGTTAGTAAGTCTCAGTAGAATCGTCTAAAACCTTAGACTAATGTTCTGTCTTTCGTATAAGTAAGTCTCAGTAGAATCGGTTAAAACATTAGACTAATGTTCTGTCTTCCGTGTTAGTAAGTCTCAGCAGAATCAGTTAAAACCTTAGACTACTGTTCTGTCATTCATATAAGTAGGTCTCAAAGAATCGGTTCAAACCTTAGACTACTGTTCTGTCTTTCGTATAAGTAAGTCTCAGTAGAATCGGTTAACAACATTAGACTAATGTTCTGTCTTTCGTGTTAGAAAGTCTCAGTAGAAGCGGTTAAAACCTTAGACTAATGTTGAGTCTTTCGTATAAGTAAGTCTCAGTTGAATCGGTTAAAACATTAGACTAATGTTCTGTCTTTCGTGTTAGTAAGTCTCAGTAGAATCGGCGAAAACCTAAGACTACTCTTCTGTCTTTCGTATAAGTAAGTCTCAGTAGAATCGTTTAAAACCTTAGACTAATGTTCAGTCTTTCGTATAAGTAAGTCTCAGTAGAATCGGTTAAAACATTAGACTAATGTTCTGTCTTTCGTGTTAGTTAGTCTCAGTAGAATCGTCTAAAACCTTAGACTAATGTTCTGTCTTTCGTATAAGTAAGTCTCAGTAGAATCGGTTAAAACATTAGACTAATGTTCTGTCTTTCGTGTTAGTAAGTCTCAGTAGAATCGGTTAAAACCTTAGACTACTGTTCTGTCGTTGGTGTTAGTAAGTCTCAGCAGTATCAGTTAAAACCTTAGACTACTGTTCTGTCTTTCGTATAAGTAAGTCTCAGTAGAATCGGTTAAAACCTCAGACTACTGTTCTATCATTCTTATAAGTAAGTCTCAGTAGAATCGGTTAAAGCCTTAGACTACTGTTCTGTCTTTCGTATAAGAAAGTCTCAGTAGAATCGGTTTAAACCTTAGACTACTGTTCTGTCTTTCGTATAAGTAAGTCTCAGCAGAATCCGTTAAAACCTTAGACTACTGTTCTGTCTTTCGTATAAGTAAGTCTCAGCAGAATCGGTTAAAACATTAGACTAATGTTCAGTCTTTCGTATAAGTAAGTCTCAGTAGAATCGGTTAAAGCATTAGACTAATGTTCTGTCTTTCGTATAAGTAAGTCTCAGCAGAATCGGATAAAACCTCAGACTACTGTTCTGTCTTTCGTATAAGTAAGTTTCAGCTGAATCGGTTTAAACATTAGACTAATGTTCTGTCTTTCGTGTTAGTAAGTCTCAGTAGAATCGTCTAAAACCTTAGACTAATGTTCTGTCTTTCGTATAAGTAAGTCTCAGTAGAATCGGTTAAAACATTAGACTAATGTTCTGTCTTTCGTGTTAGTAAGTCTCAGTAGAATCGGCGAAAACCTAAGACTACTCTTCTGTTTTGCGTATAAGTAAGCTCAGTAGAATCGGTTAAAACCTTAGACTACTGTTCTGTCTTTCGTATAAGTAAGTCTCAGCATAATCGGTTAAAACATTAGACTAATGTTCAGTCTTTCGTATAAGTAAGTCTCAGTAGAATCGGTTAAAACATTAGACTAATGTTCTGTCTTTCGTGTTAGTAAGTCTCAGTAGAATCGTCTAAAACCTTAGACTAATGTTCTGTCTGTCGTAGAAGTAAGTCTCAGTAGAATCGGTTAAAACATTAGACTAATGTTCTGTCTTTCGTGTTAGTAAGTCTCAGCAGCATCAGTTAAAACCTTAGACTACTGTTCTGTCATTCATATAAGTAGGTCTCAGAAGAATCGGTTAAAACCTAAGACTACTGTTCTGTCTTTCGTATAAGTAAGTCTCAGCAGAATCGGTTAAAACCTCAGACTACTGTTTTGTCTTTCTTATAAGTAAGTCTCAGTAGAATCGGTTAAAGCCTTAGACTACTGTTCTGTCTTTCGTATAAGTAAGTCTCAGTAGAATCGGTTAAAACCTTAGACTACTGTTCTGTCTTTCGTATAAGTAAGTCTCAGCAGAATCAGTTAAAACCTTAGACTACTGTTCTGTCATTCATATAAGTAGGTCTCAGAAGAATCGGTTAAAACCTAAGACTACTGTTCTGTCTTTCGTATAAGTAAGTCTCAGCAGAATCGGTTAAAACCTCAGACTACTGTTTTGTCTTTCTTATAAGTAAGTCTCAGTAGAATCGGTTAAAGCCTTAGACTACTGTTCTGTCTTTCGTATAAGTAAGTCTCAGTAGAATCGGTTAAAACCTTAGACTACTGTTCTGTCTTTCGTATAAGTAAGTCTCAGCAGTATCAGTTAAAACCTTAGACTACTGTTCTGTCATTCATATAAGTAGGTCTCAGAAGAATCGGTTAAAACCTAAGACTACTGTTCTGTCTTTCGTATAAGTAAGTCTCAGCAGAATCGGTTAAAACCTCAGACTACTGTTTTGTCTTTCTTATAAGTAAGTCTCAGTAGAATCGGTTAAAGCCTTAGACTACTGTTCTGTCTTTCGTATAAGTAAGTCTCAGTAGAATCGGTTAAAACCTTAGACTACTGTTCTGTCTTTCGTATAAGTAAGTCTCAGCAGAATCAGTTAAAACCTTAGACTACTGTTCTGTCATTCATATAAGTAGGTCTCAGAAGAATCGGTTAAAACCTAAGACTACTGTTCTGTCTTTCGTATAAGTAAGTCTCAGCAGAATCGGTTAAAACCTCAGACTACTGTTTTGTCTTTCTTATAAGTAAGTCTCAGTAGAATCGGTTAAAGCCTTAGACTACTGTTCTGTCTTTCGTATAAGTAAGTCTCAGTAGAATCGGTTAAAACCTTAGACTACTGTTCTGTCTTTCGTATAAGTAAGTTTCAGCTGAATCGGTTAAAACATTAGACTAATGTTCTGTCTTTCGTGTTAGTAAGTCTCAGTAGAATCGTCTAAAACCTTAGACTAATGTTCTGTCTTTCGTATAAGTAGGTCTCAGTAGAATCGGTTAAAACATTAGACTAATGTTCTGTCTTTCGTGTTAGTAAGTCTCAGTAGAATCGGCGAAAACCTAAGACTACTCTTCTGTCTTTCGTATAAGTAAGTCTCAGTAGAATCGTTTAAAACCTTAGACTAATGTTCAGTCTTTCGTATAAGTAAGTCTCAGTAGAATCGGATAAAACATTAGACTAATGTTCTGTCTTTCGTGTTAGTAAGTCTCAGTAGAATCGCCTAAAACCTTAGACTAATGTTCTGTCTTTTGTATAAGTAAGTCTCAGTAGAATCGGTTAAAGCCTTAGACTACTGTTCTGTCTTTCGTATACGTTGTGAAGACCTAAATTTTGTAACAAATTTAGGTCACACAAAATACCGCCCTCACCATATACCAACACCATGCGAGCACATGTAGCCAAACCACGCCACACGTGGTTATGCTCGAACATGACACAACGCCGAAATACGGGAATTCCGTATGCGCGAACACGACACAGTGCCGAAATACGGGACTTGTCGATGCTCGCATAAAAAAATGTATAAAAGGCCGGTGCGCAGAGGAACCGGTCTCTTGCGATTTCAACAGCGGCGGCGACAACAGCGGACGAACACGTTCTCGTGTGATTTGAACAGCGGCGGCGACAACAGCGGACGAGCAGGCGCTCTCTTGTGATAACCAACAGCGGCGGCGACTACAGCGGACGAGCAGGCGAGTAAGTGGGTATAGCATTCGCGGACAGTGGCGACCACGACAGACAATTCCTGAATTTTGAGACTTCTTACGTGATTGGTGGTGTGAGGTTTTAACCGACATCACTACCACGTAAGAGAGTGCTCCCCCCTAGACGAAATAAACGCGAGGTTTTAACCGGCGTTGAATTTCAAAGCAGCTATTGCTTCTACGTCTGCCACTACCCCACTTCACTGCTATTAGACGAAGCGGAGAGAATACAGGATTAGTTCTAATTAGTCTAAGATGAAGTTGTAATTTACTGAAAAATAAAATAAAGTAAACAAACTCCATCAAACGTTGTGTTAAGGTCGAGAAAATAAATATTGTACAGAACTCTGGGAAGACTGAGCGTACCCCAGCTAGAGATTCCTTACAAAGTAAGTCTCAGCAGAATCGGTTAAAACCTCAGACTACTGTTCTGTCTTTCGTATAAGTAAGTCTCAGTAGAATCGGTTAAAACATTAGACTAATGTTCTGTCTTTCGTATAAGTAAGTCTCAGCAGAAGCGGTGACAGCCTTAGACTACTGTTCTGTCTTGCGAATATGTAAATCTTAGTAGAATCGAGAAAACATTAAACTGCATTGATACTAAGCACTTGACGAATCTTTCGTCGCTGGCGGCTGTGTTTCAATCTATATCAGAATAGCTTCTTCCTGTTCTAGGTTGCGATGGAGCTGTCAGAGTGCACTCCGGTTTTCTGTTTCGAGAAACGAAGTGTATTGAAAACTTATTTTGCTGGTTTGAAGATAAGTTTTTCTGGAACAAGTTTCTTACTGCAGACTGTGATATCACCCAATATCTTATCAGCCTGTATATAAATGTGGTGCCCTTCGTTGAGCGTGCTCATTTATGTTAGATATGGTTGGGCGTTTGCTTTGCTTCATGATGTGTACCTACAAAGTGGCTGCTGCACAAAACACTGCAGTAAGCTGACCAAAATAAATATATGCGACTATTTTTAAATATATGTATGTATGTAAAAAGGGTTTATGCAATGTATTCAGTCTGGGATGGTTAAAAAATGGTCAGTATTAGTAGGAGCATTTGGGACTGTCTAATTAGCGCAGCGAATAACATAACAAACTTTCAAATATATTTTTATATATCTCCCCTTTATAAAATATTATTTTCTCCCCAAAGAAGCAAAATTGCCATTTCCAAGTATGACTTTTATAATTGCATTTCGATGTCTTGTGAGAATATCGTATTTGCGAGTGACATAGAATGCACAATGCTCAATGCAGAATGATTCGCTGACATGTCCTTGCAAGATTGGACCATGGAGTCCAAGTTGTGAAATTCATTAAGTCTTCCTCAATCCAATGGGAGAGCATAGAGATGAAGACAAAAATAAAAGTTTTTATTCGGTTCCAGGAAAAGCTCAGAAAATAAACGGGAAACACCCAACAGAAATGTGAAGCTACAACGAAGTATTTTCAGTTCCAAGTGGTGAGTTGTTTGCTTGTTGTCTGTGAATTCCAATGTTAATTTGAAATTTAATTCTTTCGAATAAATTGTGGACTGAGGCATTATTTATTCTCTTTGTAACCCACACGGATTCAAGGATCCTCGAAATTAGTCCAAACGGATTTAACACCTACGAGTACAACAAAAACAACGACTGTAACAACTTTGATAGTAATTCGAAAATACCGATTTCTATGAGAACGGCACAAACACAAGGTAAGTGGATCGAAGATTTTTTGTTGAGCTCCTTATAAGGACTTATAACTCGCTCCGGACCGTGATGTCATCACGGCCTTATATATGAAAAGTTTGATTCAAATTAAAGTGGTGATAGGATAAAAATTTGTGGTGAATATGATTATGAGATAAATTTTAAAAATTGTTCAGTTTATTAGATTTGTGGCTACAAATACAGACTCATCCCCTTTACTAGGAAGAAGTTTTCTCAGAGAATTCAATTTTGAATAAAAGCAAATTAAGCAAGTTAAGCTCAGGAAATGATATGCTACAAATTGTTGAAAATATATGAACACAGTTTCACGAAGCATTCAAATGTGATTTTGGAAAAATCAATTTTTATAAAGTATCTCTCAATTTAAAAGTGATGCATAATTATTATTTTTCACACGAAGAGCTCTACCTTTGGTCTGGAAAAGTAAAGTTGTGGCACAATTACGCGGAATGATTAAAGAAGGCATTCTAGAGCCAGTCGATGATTCGAAATGGAATACGCCATTAGCATTAATATTAAAACCCAATGGTTAAATATGTATATATGGCGATTACAAAGTCATGTTAAACAAATATTTAGAGGATAGAATAATTAATAATAATTTATAATATAGAATACTTTTTTTCTTCGTTGCAAGGCGGTAAGTTATTCACAAAATTGGATATTTCAAATGCATAGAGCCAGTTGGTTCTCGATGAAAGTTCTCAAAGCTTATTTACTCTATGTCGCGCATTGGTATTTTTAAATTAAAAGTTTGTCATTTGGCTTTAAATAGCCGCACCAATTTTTCAAAAAACAATTGAAAAGTTACTTCAGAGTATTGCTTTTGTCGTAGTCTATCAGTACGACATAATTGTGTCAGGTAGGTTAGGTTAGGTTACGTAATATGGCTGTCATAAGACTCACTTAGACCTGTTCAAGGCCCATTGTGGCCACTAGAGCTTTTTCCCCCACACCTCCGGATCCTCCTTAAACCATCCTGTGGATTTGATAAAACTAACCACTTTCGTTAGCTTCATCCAGGAAATCTCCTCAATGCTGTCAAGAAATGCAAATCGAAGAGTGGAGAACCTTTTCTGTATAGAGCAATGCACCCATACAGGAGGTGTTCCACTGTTTCCTCTTCTTCGACATCTTGACAGCTCCTACAAAAGTCATGGTGGGGTACCTATAGTCTACTTGCGTGTCTACCAACCAAACAGTGGCCCGTTGTGTTAGGTAAAGATGAACAAAAGCATTAACATCATACAAGCATAATAAATATATAAATATAGTACCACTATTTATAAACGTTGACAAATAACGACTAGCACGTAAGTTTTTTAACCTTACTAAATGAGTTGCTGTTGAGAACTCACACAGTGTATTTGCTGACATGTGCGTTGTATATAACAGATATATTATTTTGTAAGAATACGACTTCGATCGTATGGTTGGAGGCATCAGATGTAAGCGAAAGGCTTTCTTGCCGCCTGTCTTCTCGTTTCAAAAGTCGAGTAAGAGGTTTTGCTAATTTTGGGTAATCTCGAACGAAACATCTATAGTATTCAGACACTCCGAAGAATGACCGAAGTTCCTTTAGAGCTTTAGGGCATGGATAGTTAACTAAAGCATTGACCTTGGTTGGATTGGCTTTTAATTCTCTGGTGATGTGGCGAATCCCAAGAATTCTACTACTTTTTTGAGAAATTCGCAAAACTGTTTTTATATAGTTTGAATGGGAGTTTAAATCTTCTCCAAAAATTGCTATGTCAGCCATGTACTCGTACACAGCATATTTTACCTATATGATATCGTAGTATATCATGTAGAGCGCGTTGGAATGTGAACGGGAGATTTTTGAAGCCGTGAAAGAGTCTTGTAAATTCGTATTTTCCGTTGTTCACGGAGAAAGCTGTGTTTTCTATATCTGAGGGTTTTAGGGGGATTTGATGCAATCTATTCTAAAGATATAGTATTGTAGAAATTTTATTCTCTACTAATTGTAAAAGCAGTCGTTTATTTGGGATATGTCGGATATAGTTACTGCATTTAGTTTTCGGTAGTCTACGACCACCCTGAATTTTTTCTCTCCGGGGGATTTTTCTTTTTTGGGACAATCCAGACCAGTGCGTTGTAATGGGATATGGAATTATGAATTATGAATTATGTCATCTCTAAGGAGATCTTTGATAATATTTCTTCTTTAAGAGATATTGGATATGTGTAGTATTTAGAATATATGAGAGATTCAATAGTAGCTCTGTTTTGTAAAAATGAAAATGAGTTTTTACTTTGGCTCAGCAATTCAATGGATTATTGTTTTATCTTGAGACATATGGTTGGTAGGTATATCACCAGAATTAACTGATTGTGATGGTTGTTGTTTGATTGGAATTATCAATTGAATTTTAATTGTCATAAAACTTTGATGCACATGAATAATAGCGGAGAGGTCCTTCGACTGTCGTTGCCTAAAATTCATTGAAATGATTTTAGTGGTTGCATGATAAAGAACTAATTACCACAATGATTTAAATCGAAAGTTTGAAAACACGGGGGGACGAATAAGATTGTAAGGGTCGGACATGATGGAATATTTTATGTGTGTATATAGAAACAATTGAGTAAATTTTATTAGAAGTCTTTAAAACTTTTATAGTTGCAAAGTTTTTAGTTATTTTTATTTAATGTTTGTGTCTTAGATATTCCGGCTTTTTAGGCTTCGAATGTCCAATATATTAAAAATCGGAATCTGGAGGATCCCATAGGAATCGAGGGTTTCGAAAACATTTGTTCGTGTTCATTTATTTTTTATTCTCATTACTGTTTTTTACTATCTAGTAAAAAATATCTCCTAGATATCTCAGTTCTAAAAATATTCTTTCATGTGAATAAATTTAAATATGTATTTTTTAAATTAAAACTAGGATCGCAGTCTCATGGATTTCTATAAGGTTTTTAGGTATTCAATATAAATATCAAAGGAGAAAAAAAGTCCCTCATAATAGTTATCTTGTTTAAATTTCTTAATTTAAGTCACGAAACTTAACTTTCAATTTTTTTAAATTTCATTCTTTTCTTTCATTTTTTCTTCAATATTCTGTTTATAAAGTATTGTTTAAATACTCTTATTTAATTTAACTTACTTACATTAATATTAACAGTGACATCATTCAAGTATAATTACGATAACGGGGAGCATGTTTTGCTTTTCGTCCAAACAGTTTGGTGACTGAGGATCCCGCGTCCTCATAGTCTCTTTCTTAAAAACAAAAAAATCTCCACACATTGAGTGCTCGTTAATTAAAACAAGATATTATTCAATTTTCAAAAAAGCTCACGGAGAGAACTGTGTGAAATTAATTTGACAATGATGACGATCTTGATCCTTAATATCTCTTTGACTTTAAAAACTTTGGCGGACATAAAACTCCAAGTAACTGTTTTTGCGTTTTTCCTTTTTGCCACTCAAATTTGTGTTACATTTATCCACATCCTGTGCGAATGTACAGTTGCAAGCAGGTCATGTATCCTGTGAATATTCAGTACTTTTCCCCACTCGCCCATGCAACACCACCCGTACACTTCATTTTGAATATTATTTTTCCGAATGCGGTAATGGGACACATTTGGATAATTGGTTCATCAATTTTTCTGTTTCAACTTTTTCAACTGACTCGCGGCTCTCCGAAAATATTTTTCTGATGGCGATTTTTTATCTCTAGGCTCATAATTCTCTTGACTACTGCAATTCGATTACCTCCGTATTCCAGTAACCTTCTTCCGATTTGTATCAATCACACACGGAAATATAATTATGTGTCAATTAACCCAAAGTACGGCCAATTTTCCGTATTGCTGATGGCTCGAATAACTTTTGGCAGTCTCTGTGAATCAGAATTTAATGGGGAGAAGCGCTCGCTCTGGTGTCCTGAAACGCAGGACGCTGTAATGTTTCAATGTACGCATAATTGCTTGTAATTGCTTAAAAGGAGACTTAATACACTGTGAGCGCGTAACAGTCATAAAAGTGCATCTGCCAATGAAGCTACTAAATTGAATAAACAGATGAAGCGAACATCCTTTTATGCGAACATTTCACATGCTGGGCTTGTGACGAAAAGTGTCAGGCAGTTACGCTGCACAGATCTTATTTTGTTGTTAGACTCAACTGTAATTGTGGGCATTCTAATTTAAAATTAAACAATTATTAGAACACCTCGTGAGTCTTGTGTATTTCTCTGTGAGGTGCATTCACGATGGTGTCAACTCTGTTGATTAGATATTTGTATATGAGAAAAAATCTGCTTCTATAAGCAAACAAATATTTTTAAATATTGATGGGCAGATCTACTCCAATCAGCATCATATGTAAATGATGTCAAAGTTGAACACCAGAAAGTTTAAAAATTGTCGAGTCGTTCATAAAAACTAAGTATTCAGGAAGAGCTTTTTCGACATTTGTCCAACTGGGTTTGTACGAGTACTGCTCGAAACATTCATTTGATTTTTCCTTTAATAGTTTGAGTACAATCTCAAATGGGAAATCACCTGCAGCCTCTTTACGAAAACTCGATTACTTCAAATGGGAATCTGTAGAATTTTGGCTTTATTCTGGATTGCTCATACATGATTTTTACCTCCCGTGCAAAATGGGAAATATTACATTTCATGTTGGAATCAAATCGCAAGAGAAATCTCTGATATCTTTTTATGAGTCACACTAGTCTTGTTAGTCTAGTTTGCACACACCTCTGCCTTAGGAAACCATTTCCTCAGATTTCATGATTATTTTGATTTTAATTAAATATTTCCAGTCTACGATAATTAAAATAATAATAATTGTAATAATAATGCATTTTACAATCAAAAATACAAAAATTAAAAGGAAATAATATTTTCTTCTAGGTTTTCGATCCTCTTCGAAAATGAAGTTTGAGCGCACTATTTGGAAGCGACTTTTAATAATGAGTCTGCACTACCGTGTTCTTAGAGGGGCACAAGCAACAATCCATAATGATTTTGAGAACAACTGCAGTCTTCCGTTGTAGGTATTTTTTAAATATGATATCTGCATACAAGAATGTCCGTTTTTTAATTAAAAAAAAAATTAATATTTATATTGAAGGTGCAATTGTTCGCCACTTTACAGAAATGGAAAAATATTCACCAACAGACTATCTTCTAAATGGTTCCAAACCGCCAAGGAGTGATTGCAGCGAGAGGACGACAGACCGTAATTTTTTTCATGTTTATTAAAAAATATTATTTAATAGAATATGAATATGAATTAATTAAAGTTTATTTTTTATATAAATTTCAAATTTGTATTAAATTTTCAAATAAACAAATACAAAATAATTTTTAATTTCGTATTCTTTTAGTTATCCACTAATTGTATTTTCAAACGCACCTGGAGTAATCCAATTGTATTCCTATGGGTGTAGAAACGCTCCTAAAACAATCATTTTGCATCAATATAGGAGTCCTGAAAGCCTTACAAAATTGTGGAACGAGATCAAAATAGGAGAATAGGAGAAGACTTTCAAAATTATGGCATGAGGGCTCCGATTTGTGGGAAACTTTTCTATAAGCAGGAAGCATTTTCGTAAAGGAATGCGAAGCGTTATGTTATTGTTTTGGATTCAAAGCAATCCAATGTAATGTTGGCCTGTCCCAAATCGACTATATATTATTGCAAATACAAATACGTAGCAAACGGCAACAAAATAAAAATTTATAGATATCTGCAACAAAATCAGATCAATAAAGTTGTTTTGCATACACACCCAACATGACACACGGAATTCCCAGAATCGCGACGCTGGTTGAAGCGACCTTCTCGACCAACGCGATGGGGCAATAAATATCCTGACGCCAGACGACGCAACACCTCTGCCGGCAACGCCTAATGTGAATGGCTGCATTTGAATACATTCATTGTGTATAGATACTTATGTTGCAGCCCGCCAGTCGTTTAAACGTTCTAATGGGAATCGAACATGACTGTGATGCCTTCTTCAGGTCATATTGAACGCCAGACCAAGGAACATGTGTTTTATGTGTTTAAGCACTTTGACTAGACACTGACTTGATACGTAACGTACAATATACGCGACAAGGGAATCACAAATTTGTTAAGTTAAGGTTTGGGACGCTTGGTTCTGTGAATATTTGCAATTAGTCGAGGCTCTTAAAATGTTTCTATGAGGTGTAGCAAAGCAGCCAAATTTAACCATTCATATTGCGATCATTATCAATTCTTTACTTATTACTTTGATCACACATTGTAAGCTGTCAAATTCCAAAGCTGACTCTAAAGAAACCTTGCATTATATATGCACATTTTAAGTATCTTATGTAAAGAATCGCTAAGGTTTTATGTCCAGTACATTGACAGAATCTGTACTGTATGTAAAATCGTATAAGTACAATTGTATTGCATTTCGAAGAGAATATGAGCAATCGTGTTGCGTCAAACTTCAAACACCTTTGGCAAAATTTGGAACACTTTGTATGAATGTGTGAGAAGGTATTTTCCGGAATAAGTAACTGGAGCGCCAGTAATCGATTTTCGTTCATTGGCATTAATAAAAAGAATATAAATATATGCACACATTGCACAATGCTGATAAATTCATAGTCACAATATATATATACACGAAATTGGCTCAATGCCTTCCAAATACCACACAATTCTTAACTATCAAACGGAGCCGATCTACGCTCCATGTCTGCACGACCTGCCTGACCAAGAAATCATCGACAACATAAAAGACCAAGGAGTTGGTTATGTTTTTAAATGCAAAAAATATACGCAAAATCCGTTCCTAGTGGTGTCTTGAAAGATACAGAAACAGATTGCTATATGGGCCGATTTGGACAAAGACCACGCGTATCTCCCATATAAGGAAATTTTCTCACCTTTTTAAAAATGACTATAACTTCGGTCCAATTGATGGAATAGTGACGCAATTTGGCAGTTATGGAGATGTGGGTCCTACTGGGCGGTATATATTAACTGCCACGCCCACTATTAACAAATTTTCTTAACTTAAGATCTGGTAGAGATTTATGGACGAAATTTTACGGGAAGAAATATGTGGACATTATAAAGCTATCTGCAACAAATAGGATTGATCAGGGAAAAGACACGTCCACTTTTGATATAAGAAACTTCCAGGTCTAAAATTAAAATTAGCCTACCTATGCTCTTAAACTATGTTGGCAAAAAACCTCCACTGAACCCTCCTCGAGGGTGCCGACTGGTAATAGATATCACTTTGGTATCGGAGGTATTATTCGAAAAGATGGTACAATGGAAGGTTCTATCGGAACACTCACTTTTAGACCATCGCTATATTGAGGTCATATTTTAAGAAGAAACGTCCCTATAGGAATTATAGATAGACTAACTGGCAGAAGTATAATCTTATGCTAGAGAAAGTTCTTCCTAAATATCCACCACAAATTCCTGACAATGCTGAGTCCCTAGATAATCTTGTCAGGTCTTTCAACAACTCTTGCATGAAGGCACTAAATAGAGCGTGTCCTAAAAGCTATAATAGAGGTAAGAGGCAACCCACCTGGTGGTCCTCTGAACTTAACAAAATAAGAAAGGAGTCTAGAGACCAATTCAATAAAGCGAAATCCTCTCGGAACGAAAGCGACTGGGACTGTTATAGTGACAAGTTAAAGCAATACAAAAAGCAATTGAGAAAAGCGAAAAAAACATATTGGAGGTCCTTCTGTGGTTATATTGATGGCACCACAGAAGCATCTCGACTGCGCAATATTCTCTCAAGCTCCACTCCAACAATTGGTTACGTCCAGAAACCCGACAAGAGCTGGTCAGAATCAAGTGAGGAGTCTCTAAATGTCTCTAAATCTGTTATTAAATACACACACTCCTGATAACACAACAACGGGCATAATGGATACTGCACATAATACTAGGGCAAAGTCCGAAATTCTAAATATCATTTCGGAGGCTAGTATCACGTGGGCCATAAAAACCTTTAAACCCTTTAAATCGCCGGGACCAGACGGGATCTTCCCAGCTCAACTATAGTATTCAATAAGCCACATTATGGAATGGTTAATAATCATTTTCAAAGTGCGCCGAGTTCAAATCATATCCCCTCGCCTTGGAGGGAAGTGAAAATGGTTTTTATCCCAAAGGCTGGGAAAAGTACGCATGTTAGTCCAAAGGATTTTAGGCCTATCAGTATTTCTTCTTTTTTATTGAAAACTATTGAGAGATTAATAGAAACATATATCAAGGAAATAATAACCCCATCTCAAATGGTGACTTCACAACACGCGTACTGTAAAGGTCTACAGAATCAGCTTTGAATTCGCTAGTAACGGTAATTGAGAAATCAGTGGAAGACAAAGAATACACATTGGTAGCTTTCCTAGATATTGAGGGCACTTTTAATAATATCCTACCCAAGGCAATAATTTGTACACTGACGGAATTGGGTGTCCCCGGGGCGCTGGTTCAAAACTTAATGATCGGGTGGGCCGAGGTGTATTTTCTGAAAAGCTGAGCGTCAGTCTATCCTTCAGCTTGCCGGACCATTGTAGTGTGTTCCAGGCAGAGGTAATAGCAATAAGATAGGGTATGCTACATATAAAGAATATTCCTCTATCCACGAAGGATATATATATCTACTCGGACAGCCAAGCGGCCATAAAGTCACTGGAGGCAGTAAGACAGTCGTTGAAAAACGTGGTACAATGCCATAAAGTATTAATTGTATTATCTGAATACTTTAATATAAATCTGGTCTGGGTGCCGGACCATAGGAATATTGAGGGCAATTGCAGGCCTGATGAGCTGGCTAGGGAGGGGACAACAGTAACTATCCTTCCGGACAAAGTTCAATCACCAATGCCTTTGGCACCATGCAAATTGCTAATAGATAGATACACTGTCGAAGTGGCAAATGTTAGATGGAGATAATTATCATCCCGCCTAACAAGTCGACGAACTTGGCCGGAATGGAATCGCGGCCGTTCAAAACTGCTGTTCACATTTAATAGGAAAAATATAAAATTTGTAAGAGGGGTACTGAAGGGTCACTGTTTGGTTGGTAGACACGCAAGTAGACTATAGGTACCCCACCATGACTTTTGTAAGAGCTGTCAAGATGTCGAAGAAGAGGAAACAGTGGCACACATCCTGTGTGGGTGCATTGCTCTATACAGAAGGTTATCCACTCTTGGATTTTCATTTCTTCATATCAACCACCAAGCTTGATTTCGTTATTTATGCGGACAGCAAACCTACAATAGCTGATTTTCTGAATACTACTAACACAAATCGACTCATCTCATCTATACGGGACAAACTTCTACAATATCGTACTATGCTTGAGATTATGTGGATCCCAGGACACACGGGCATCAGCGGCAATGAGTTGGCTGACGAGAGAGCCAAGTTGACGCTTAGTGAACCACTCTTCACTTAAAGAAATGCTTTAGCCAACGACTTTTTCCGTCTTATATTACCTCATGTTAGAACAAAAGTGCTGAGTCAAACCTTAATACAATCAACCATTACTCCCGATTTAAGCCTCATAGAATATCAATAGCATACTCTACTACCAGCAAATGAAACGATATCAAAGCTGTTGTACGATGGCGCCTTGGGTACAACTTGCTGACTCAGGAACATTTACTCAACGGAACCAACGTACTGATGCCCATTGCCCGCTATGCAACACCCCAACTGCATCTGTTTTCCACATATTGGACCTCTGCCGGCATCTCGATATTATCGGTTCGAGATTATTTCCGAACTCTCTTCCATCAGTATTGCCAACAACATCAACATCCATAATATTTTTAAGTTTCTTTGTACCCCTCAACTTGTTAATTTTATATAGCTAAGCATAAACCAGTTCATATTTTCATCTCCTAACTATATATTTAGTTAAATGTTTTTTAAGCGAGCTGAAAGCCCTGCCAACTAGTGCTCCTCAATTTTAAGTTGTATATGAATTTATTCCAATTGTTCATTTTGTAAAATAAAAAAAAATAAAAAGAAGGCAATTAAACATTAGTTCCAATCTGATCACACTGCTTAAAGACTTTTAAATCCATTTGAAACACAAACGGAAAGAGAAATGTCAACAAAATCAGTAAAGAGGCAACAAAAAATATGACTGCATGCCGTTGTATGCGGTGGTGAGCATGAGCTTGAGTGAGGCATGTGGTGGTATGTGACTCGAATGGACTCTATTAATCCTGCTTGCCGCTTACCGCTTGCAGCACAGTCGCAATTAGCTTTTAATAACGTCAAAACTGACTAATTAAATCAGGTAGAAAAGTTTCGTTGGTGGTCAGTCGGGTCCAGTTGGCGTGGAGCACTGTTTATAGAACACCGGAGCGTAGGCGTTCGTCAAACAAAAAGTACAGCGACATTATTAAAACTTTGCAATTTGCGTCCTTTCTATATGATTGGTCATGTTTTTTGCGATGTGCCACATACGAGTATAAGCTTAATTCTGCTTTGTTAATGTAATTTTTGCATGAACGAAGAGAATGCGTAGTTCCATTACCTCACACACCGACCGTGTTGCATCCTTTGGTGTTGATGCTGTTTTTAATTAACTAAGATATGACATTTTTCCAAGTAATTTAAGCAGTTTCATTAAAACGCTCATTAAATAAAGTTATTCAAGCGCACTGGTGCAATAATGAATCGAACAGAGGACGCGCACCTAATGTGGAAATCAATAACAGGACAAATCATGCAATGAGGTCGCCTACGTTGAGCTTGCTTCAGTGTGTCGCATATGTGTGCTCTGGTTATTATTATTGTTGCTTCTGAGTAAGTGTCACTAAGATGGATTTTTGTATCTGCAGTCGTTTATTTAGGATATGGATGACAGATACAAAAGAAAAAACAAATACGTGTAAAATTTGTCAAATGGGCCACAGCCAATTTGTGTGGGAGTGCATGGGCTCCCTTCCTTAATGTCGGAGTCCCAATCTAAGCTACCATAGGACCATAGAACCATTGTAACTGAGAATAGAGTACATTTTAACAACGATCTTTCGTAGCAAAAAACAGGCGATTGCAACTACAAACATAATAATAAATATACGAGTAGTTATAATGAAGAATTTCTCCCTGAACAAATTCAAGAAAGGAACTTTTTCGGCTAGACTCACTACAACAGTTGTAATGTTTATCTGTAAGAAACATGTAAGTGCTGTTTAAGATATGATACCAGAATTTTTACCAGATACAGCTTCTGCTTATAAGATCGTTAGGAAGATTGTATTGCTTATAAGCAACTCAACATTTATTCGCCGTTTGTGGTTTACTGGCAAACTGCACCACAGTTTCTGGACACTATCAGGATACGAATCAACTAAAGCCTATGGAAGTGGATATTAATACTCATGATTTCCAATCTAAGCCCTAAGGTGTTGACACCCCAACCACATTACTCGGAAAGTGATTGTACTCATTTGTGTACATACATATATGCCCATTCCTGCCGTGCCTCCTCCTGGTAATTGAAAAAGATCTCAACCGCACGAACGTAAGTTACACGTTTTACTCTTTTTGGGAAGAAAAGTAAGTGGGCAAAAATCAAACAAATAAGACATTAATGGTGTGTTATACCGTTATAAAAAATGTATAATGATGGTCAAATGTTACGCAGGATACCAGATGTGGAATAACAAGTGCCAGTCGTCTCTACCCCCACCTGCCTCTACTAAAGTTTCTTTCTACATATTTGTTATATTTGCATCGAAGGCATAGTCGTCAGCTCTCACTACCCCACTCACGTTCACAAACAATTGAATTATCCTTGGAACATTTTCCGGTTCATAGCCCTCTTATTTGGGCACATTTTGCATTTTGATTGGTTTTATTCAGCATTTTGGATGTTAACTTGTGTGTTGATTTATATTCGCTGAACATCCTTTTGTTGTTTCTTTGCCACTGCATGCCTATAAATGTTTCGCGGCTGCCGAACATGGAAGAATATTGCAATGAGTTCTCAGACCACCACTGCAGAGTTCAGTATCTGCGGCCCCTTCTGTTAGAATGCGTTCAGAAATTCACAACAAAACAACAATCAACCGCTGGACTGCATTTCCATCCTCTGGTGCAACGAATGTCGTAGCATAATCATCGCCACAGTTCGTATATTTCGAATTGGCTCTTGTCTATGAAGTCTCACTGGCGCATGCTTCTGGACTTGTTCTGCTGTAAGCCAAATGTTTCTTAAAATGCCACCATCGGCATTTTCATCAACATTCACAGCGCGCCCACGTTCAAAAACAAACCAGAAATGTTTGTAACCCGCACAAAAATCAAAGGGCACAGCAAATAACTTCCTAATACTCGTACGTATCAGGACAAATCTGATTATCACTGCAACAGCTTCATCACAGGCACCTATGAGATTCGGCGAGGGTATCGATGGACGTAGCATAAATAATATTCACAATATCAGAGTGAGCTTCCGACAGAACGCGTCAATATGTGCTCGGAGTAGGCGGGTGTGAGTCTCCTTGCAGTTGCGTGGGCGTGCAAGTGTGCAAGCTGGCAGCCTGCGGTGGTAGTCGTGTGCACCCACTGGAAAATCAGCAGTACGTAATTGACTTTCCGCATGCACGCAAGTAAGCAATCCTTTCTAATTGAGCCGTGGCTGGCCTCATAGGTCAAAGAGCATTTTTGTGCATTTTGCTTTTTAATATTCCAGGGGGAATTTGTCGTGCGCTATTTTGCTTCCCCTTCTGCCATCTCGTCTAGTGTCACTTTAACTGGTCACAGTTCCTTTTTTATTAAGCAACTTTAATTCGGCACAACGAGGATTATAAATAACACATATTTTGGCTATTTTTATTTATGGGACAGAAGCAACACACCACAAGGAATCGCGTCAAATCGCAACTGGCAACCGAAATTTTGAATCGGTGGGATTCAACGGGCTGAAGTTGCTCCTTCTTGGAATGAATTTTAATCCCGGGATATTGTACTTCGCGGCAGAAAGTGGATCTTGTTTGGTAATCCTGGGTCAAGTCTTCTTCGGTTTCTCACGGTTACTTGCGCTAACGGCGGCAAAGTATACGCTCGATCGAAGGTTACGGCAACTTCATTTCGAATTCTTCAACTATACACCAACTAAAGCCAACGAGATTATACGAAATGGTTATCGAGTGAAACGACGACTGTTTTAGGAACGTGTTTTTAATATTGTATAACTCTTCATGAAGGCGGGCGCGGCTGTTGAGTTTCATTATGAGCCACTATGTTCAATTTCGTTGATAAATCTTGAAAAGATCTCAAGTCATTGTATGTATTAAAAGTAGGTATGGTCGTGAATTGATCCCGCATTCTTCTGGTTTACTCATAATACGAGTACAACTGTGGTCCATTGTAAAATATATCATGTCTACATCTGCTACGAGTATCTAAGAGTAACATCATTATAAACTTACCTACCCACATTTAAAATGAGGTGTCGTCACTTACAAATATGAGCGGAGGACGTGTCCTGCGTCCGATTGGGTTCTTAAAGTTATTTTGTGGTGTTTTAAAGCGCAGTTTATACTTTTATAAAGTTGCATTATGATGCCTCTAACGATGTGGTTAAAAGTTGCAGACAGACGAAGGACATAATCGACTATCAACAGGAGTTTGGTCAATTGTATATAAGCCTGCTGTTGAGTGTTACAAATGCAACTTGCCGAACAAATAGTGCACGCTTTTCCCCTGCTTTCTGCCCCAGAGTATACAAATGGAAGGTTTGCAAATAAATATTTCAAATGAGAAGTAGTTGAAGACTACTGTGTCGCTTCGCTCTTGGCCACATGTGGGCGTGCAAGTAAAATATATATATAATTTTGGTTTGTTTTGTTTATTTATTTTGTATGCCAAGTTAACAGTTTCCATACAAAAATGAATATGCGTTTTCTATTAAATATTATGTTGAAATTTGAAGCCGAAATTCTCGACACCGCTCGTATTCAAACCGAAATTTAGTTAGGTCACTGGCACCGTAGTGGACGCTTTGCGCTCCTCCCCACCATCACAATGTACGAGTAATTAAGGCACGGCATGACAGCAAACACCCAGTGGCCAACTAAGTTTGCTATGAATACGAGTGGGAAATGCTCTTTTGATTCGTTTGTATATTAAAAAAAGTAAAATAAAATAGATATTATATTTAAGGTTATTGTAACTGTACATCATGGATGAAAGTGATTGAAGCTAACACTAAAAATGAAAATACACATAATTTAAAATAAGAACTATTCAGTTTAAGAATTTAAAGCGAAAGCTAAAAGTATCCGATCAAAAATTAGCATTCGCAGTTTCCGAAAATGTGGCGAAAGATTCATTCCGAAATGTACTCGGATGCGGGCGATTTGGCGGATCCATGATGCGGCAGCAGCAACGAAATTCTTATTACAGTCGCGTTCATTTTCCTTACAAGATCTCAAAAAGTTTCTTCAGTTCAACCATCAGCGACCAATCAGCCTTAATTAAGTCGTCGCGGAAGTAATCCTTGCAGGCGTCAATGCTCTGGCGGGAGATCTGCGGACACAAGAGAGGAAAGGCAAATATGTAAAATTTCACGAAATTATTTTTAACAAATATTTCACAAAAAGAACGAAAAAAATCTAAAATAAAACATAAAAACTAAACATGAGAATTGTGAAATCGACAATTGGAACGTGCCAATCAATCGCAGCAGGCAGGCTGCCGCACACCTATCACAGAAATGGGCACACACGAGTACTCGTATAAGAAGATAGTGGCGGACTGCGGCACCGCGTATCGCCGTCGCCGTCGACACCCTAAGAATATCAATCAAGAATTTTAAGAAACTGAAATATTCGTTTGTTTTTTTGTGATAATCGTCAGCAATTCAGAAATCTGCATATTTAAAGCCTTCAGGACAAATTTCGTGGAAATCAGCCTCCACAAACACCGTTGACATGAACATCGATAATGCTTCATAATTGACGATTTTATGATAATTGAAGCAAGAGGAGTAATGTGTGAGGGCGCATATCCTTGCAATCTGCTTTGATTGTGTTTATCTGAGCAGGTATACAAGTAGGCTGGCGGTGCTTGTGGTGTTGTCCTCTCAGTCAATAACTGAACAGAATTCGTGTGTACTTATTGAAGCAATTATTCGCACAGCCGCATGCAAGCAATTAATAATTTGAAAATGCTGAACGATAACGACCAAGAGAATTCTCCTTTACTCTTGCTGATTTTTAAATTATCACTTTAAGAAGAGCCTGAGCGTGAAAAGCGCAGCATAAGACAGGAGTCAGGCAGTCGATAGTAGTGAGTTACAAGAAGTAGTTATTTAGATGAAAGTGAAACTAGATCAACTATTTTACTAAATTAAACTTTGTTAACAATTTATTGCATTGTTAATATTTATGCATTGTTGTCAATTTAAATTACTTTGACTATTGGCAAATAATCAAGAAATCATGGTTTCGGTTCACGTAACTCCAACGATTCGAGATAAAATTTCATTTTAGTAAAATTTTTTCAATATTTCAATATTTCACCGAAGCGAACAAGTTATAAAGAAGACGAAAGATAAGGTCCGTGGACCGAGTCGGTCATGCCAATATATATTGGAGGAAGGTGGTTGCAAGACGATTGTGCCGTTGTCCAGGAGCAGACGGAGGCGATCCTTGGTTACATCTATATTACAAAATCAATTTGAGCAAATTTCCGTATCTCTTCTCTCCGATGCGTTGGCAGAGAGATGACGGATTAACTGCGTCGAAGGCATTAAGTTGCCTTTCTTGCAATGTGGCACTGTACGGCCTCAGCTATCAAAAGCGACAGAGTTTCGAGCTTTGGAATGGGCTGCAACCGGTGTTGGTTGTGTTGTGTTTTCGTATTGCTGTCATAGCCTGTTGCTGCTGCTACTTTCATTACAAATTGTCTGTTTGTGGTTTTTCCTTTAAAGTGCCACACAAAAGCTATGTGCGCCTTCTTCCCGGCTAGCATCCTTATTCGTAATATTCTAACAATCAATTATCGCACTATTACAGAGTTAAAGAATTTAAATGTTTTTCCCTGTTAGTCAAAAATCAAAAATCCACAAACTTGTACAAATGCAAAAATATTCGTAATTTCTGTTTCGTAAAATATTCGTAATTTCTAACCACCAGAACAAAGCGTATTCTCCGGAATATGTAGTAAAGGGTTTGTGCTGCTGGATTAAGAAACATGTTGTGGTAGATGCAATTTCTCTAAGTGGTATGAAGAAAAATTGTCTGACCGTTTTAATTTGCTTAAGCAGCCATCCCATAAAACGAGCAAAGTCGGCGTATATGAATATGCCACTCCAATTTTTGTGTAACAATCGTCATGGATACGCGGAGTGGCTATGCTAGCAGCAAAATAGCAAAATAAGCCACACACAAAGGCATGCAAACGCATTTCGCACCTAAATGGGTAAATACTGTGAACCCCGACCTATGCGTAGCAAAACAATGTGGGGTATAGGTGAAGCCATCGTCTAGTCAACAATGCCTTCATTGCCTGTCCCCTCAGAGTGAGCTTATTTCCCAATTATACGTATCCAAGTTATGTACTCGATCTGCCCCTGTGCTCTGCGCAGTTGTGTTTTTGTTTTTGGCCTACACACACGCTTGTTTGGCTTACTGGATTTGCGCAAATGACTGTATCGCTTAAACGTGGACACGGCAGATATAAATGCAATACTAATTGAGTCCCGTAATAATGTCTGATCTGTGAATTGGTGCAGATGTTGTTAAACTTAATGTGAGGCCCAGCAATATTAATGTTGCAGTAGCAGATTGGATTACCTACCATTGCTCACTCGACTATCGTGCATACCTAATCTCAACTTTGATAGGCACTTCCAGACACGTATTCCGTCTAGAAGAGAGTGGCAAACACTCATGCCATGGAGAAGGGGGGAACTGAATTTCTACACCGACGGATCCAAACTTGACGATAGAGTGGGCTTTGGAGTTTTCTCAAAAGAACTAGGACTGGAGCTTTCGTTCCGTCTCCCCGACCACTGCAGTGTTTATCAAGCAGAGGTCCTAGCCATAAAGGAGATGGCCGTCTACTTAAATATACATGATGTAACAAATAATATTATAAATATCTACTCGGATAGCCAGGCGGCCATCAAGTCAATGAACACGGTGGCACTGAAATCAAAGGTTGCTCTGGACTGCCGGGCTGATGATATCAGTACCATTTTCAGGGTACGACTTATATGGGTTCCGGGACATAGGGATATTGAGGAGAACTGTAGACCTGATGAATTAGTCAGACGGGGCACCAACCTTCCTTTATCCGCGGACAGATGCGAGGTTGGAATACCAATTGCCACCTGTAAACTGATGCAGAAGGATGGGGTCGTGCGTGAGGCCAATGGTTCTTGGGCACACGAGGGCACTTGCTTAACGACCAGGATAATGTGGCCGGAGTTTAATAGAAGGAAATCTAGGGACTTGCTGCCCTATCGAGAGAAGGTATCTCTAAGGCCGTGGCTTGTATAACTGGTTATTGGCTATTCGGCAGGCATGCTCTCAGGCTGGGAGAATTCTCTCACGAATACTGCAGAAGCTGTGGGGATGAGGACGTGGAGGAGGAGACTGTGGAACATCTCTTCTGTGGGTGCCCCGGTCTGGCTAGAAGCAGAGCAGGCTCTTTAGGCAAATACCCTTTACCCCTCTTACAGAAGTGTCTGGCGCGAAGGTCAAACAAATCCTGCGCTTTATTAGGGCTTCGAAATGGTTTGACGAGTAAATCAGATGTGCGACGTCACGCGGTGGAACCTTGGTGGTCTGAGTGAGTTGGTCCGTGGACCAGCTGCCACGATAACCTAACCTACCACCATTGCTAAAAATTAATAAATTATTTATATGATAAGAGCACTAAACGAGCCTCAAAATGTGTGCACCAGCACTCATACAAGCTCTGCCCGCTCGCTACTGTGACTCTGCCATGCTCACAGAGAGGCACTTCCACAATATGAAATACGCATCCTGACAATTTGTTTTTTGGGTGCTAATTCCAAGCCACGCAATGATATTATTCATCCAATTATTTATATTGTTCAAGACACGGGGTTGTGGGTTAATTGTTTCCTGTCTGTTTACTTAACTTTCAAGTATACTGACGTTTTGCTTGCAATTGTTCACTTGGGTGTCGTTTCGAATTTGAAAAAGTTTCTCAGGATTGATTTTTTTGCAGCACACTTTAAAATTTCCAATGATAGGGATTTGCTCTTTTGTTTTACAACACACAGTATGAGATTAGTGTTTGAGGATTGTCATCTGCGTGTACGACGCAGAATGAGTCTGTTAAACAAACATACTTTGAAATTCAAATTGAAATTAGAAAATTTATTTAGCAAGCGGTAGGCTTCTTCCATGCCCAGTATTGCACGAGTAATTGAAGGTACTTGAGTAGCACCTGACGCGATACTCCCTCGTCAGTCCTAAAAGAACAACTCCACTGAGTTTAGACAGTGCCTTAAAGCTCCAAAGTGAAATAACCAGTGTGCCCAAATGGTTCCAGTGCTAAATGAGAGTGTAGCCAATGTCCTTAATAAGTTCAAGTGCTCACCAAAGTTAGTGCAGGAAAGAGGTCCACAAGTGGCTACAGCATTTTAGTGAAATAAGGATATTAATAAAAATATATTTCTTCAAACTAACGAAATCATATAATAATAGAAACTGAGGCTGCGATTCTGAACGCCAAGCCCCCAGTCTAAAAATTATCCAATTCTACGATTCTAAGCAAAAAAATCCAGACTCTCCAGGAAAGCAGGACAGACACAAAAATTAAATAATAGGTGCATTCAAACCAAAGAAAAAAGAAATTAACCTGAATTTTTAAAAAATAAAATGTTTGAAAATACAATAACAACTGTTGCAACAGAACTGCAGCCTAGAATCCTAGAATGCTGTCATATTATCTTAATCGAGTTAAATCAAAGGTATATTGCGAAAAATTATATAAAAGTTGTACTAGAAATTTAATTTAATTTCTTTCAAATGGCAAATCAAATCGTAATACGTCCCTCCTGTGCGTAATATTGGCGCATATATCAATCCCAATCCCAATGTTAATCCTGCACCAAACCCGCCTATCCTAACACCAGAATTATAAGCAACAATAAGTTGCATAGTGAGTCGTACATTAATAAATTAGGGGCGTAAACTATTAATGTAATGTATATGGAGGTATGTGAAATACTGCCACCAAAAAACGATCTATTGTACTACCCTTTGCAAACAGGATATCCCCACAAAATCTTATCCAGCCCTGAGACCCTCAAAAATATGAGAATGTCGGCTGATTCAAGTCGTGCTATTAAGCTATATAGTACTTGAAAATTACCCAGGTTCTCTTAACTTCTGTGCATCAACGCCTCACAATTCCAATTCCTCACAGAATCTGCACATGGGACATGCTAGAATTCCTATCTTGCTCAGATGTTCTTTGAGCCTACAGTGTCCAGTCAGAAGCCCGGTTAAAATTATTCATCTATTCTTTTGGATAGAATGCAGGACTCCAATCTTTAGCTGTTGTAATTGCCTAGCAATAATTTAGATTGCCTTATGTCTACATGGCTTGAAAAGAGCATCTGTCTTGCACAGTTCTCATATTCTCTGAGTACGTTTCCCCATACTCCTATTCCTATTCTACAAAAAGTTTCTGGTCCTATTATTTTTGTGGAAGCTCCTTCCTTGGCAAGTTCATCTGCCTGCTCGTTACCTTGAAACCCTACGTGTCCGGAGACCCAGCAAAGGTTGACATTGTTATTTTTGCCTAGCTGATTTAGTTTTCTAAGATAGTCTCATACCAACTTATAGTCTACTTCGTAAGAGCAATGGCAGCTTCACTGTCCGATAATATGAGTATGTCCCATCTTTTATATTTCCTAGTCAAGTTATTCAGTGCGCATCTTTCGATGGCATGGATTGCAGCTTGGAATATGTTTGGGTAGCTTTCCCTGAGCGTATCTAGTTCTGAGTCCAAATACCCCTGCTCCGGTACTGCTTCCAGAATTCGACCCATTCGTATACCACATAATTGCATTTTAGTTAAAGGAATATGCTGTACTTAAACCGCTCCATTCCTTTTTGTTGCTTAGTTTTGTCAGAAAGCATTTCTGTAAGTTAAATGTTTTCTGCGGCCTGTCCAAAGGGCAATCCAGGAGGGAGTAATCAATGTCTCGGTTTATTCAGTTGCATTGCCCTTCATAAGCCTAGTAATTGACTTGTCCCCCGTGATTGTGACTGCAGTTGCCCGGGTTCTCTTTTGCACTACTATATGTAATGGACTAAAATCCGACATAAATACTAGGCAGGTTCTCATTGCACCAGTTAAGCCCAATGCACAAGAGGGATTCTTAAATTTCGGTGGATGTCACTATTCCTACCGTACCAGGGTGCTTTGTGATATTCCGTAGTACTTCATTTTGAAATCTTTGGATGATTTCTAAGCTGTTTCGACTAGCACATTCCCAGATTTCAGCGCCATACGCCCACACTATGTCACAATGGGTCTCCTCTAATTTCCCTATTGCTATTAAGACAATGTCGTCAGCTTAACCTTGGCATTCTATACACGCCTCGAACGTTTCGTTACTAATTCATCAACCACCAGACTGTACTTTAAGGGCAAAAGAACCCCTCCTTGTGGACATCCTCTGGTTCTGTTTACAACTATGGTTTCCCCTTCCGTAGATGTGTCTGCCGATGTGGTATAAAGAACTTCTACCATCCGTTTGGATATCATTGAATCAACTTCTCTTCTATTTACTGCCCTTTCTATTATTTAAGTGTGAAGTGTTATCAAAGGCTCCTTCTATATCAAGGAAGGTGCAAGTGCCTTTTTCCTTGAATTGATTCTACTAGACTAGTAAGAGCAGTCTATGTCGATCTGCCCGCTTTAGACGCATGCTGGTTTGGATGCAATGGCATCTGCTGTAGTACTCCACATCTTATATAGTTGTCGACAACTAATTGAAGTGTGTTCAACATGAAAGATATTAGCTTATAGGTCTGAAAAGTTTTCGATTTTCAGTGTCTTTTTTCCCACCTTGGGTATAAACACCACCCTCGCCCTACTCCATCCTATTGGTATATATCCAAGAGCTAAACTACTTTGACCGTTGTTTATCAAGAATGGAAATAGTTGCTTTAAGTCGTCCTGTAAAAGGGCAACAAAAATAACATCCGTTTCAGGGGACTTAAAAGGTTAGAAGGTGCTTAAAGCCCACTCTAGTCTTGGCTTGAAACAAACCGCTGCTACTGTTCTTCTACTATCATGTGCAGGATTACTTGCTCTGCAGTTGAACCATTCGTTGCATTCGGCCACACTACCTGGAAAGTGTGGCGGAATTGTGTTCTTAATAACAGATCTGCCCTTTCTCGACCGTTTTTTGTGTAACAGCCGTCTTCTTTCTTGAGTGGCATTGTCATCTCGTTCCGTTTTTCGCAAAAGCTTTGTATAACCTTGCTGCTTCGGGTATAAATTCCATATTCTGGCAAAAGTCCCTGAATCTTGTAAGTTTACTCTCCTTATTTCTTTATTTTATTCTATGAAATAGTGAGAAACATTACAAATCCAGCTTATTGACCCTAAATATAGAAATCCTAAATATAGTAACTGTTTGTCCGACTCAGATATAATACAAAATATTGGTCGAAGCTTAGGAGACTTTTCGGGAAACCGGGGTAAATATGGTTCCAGGAAAAAGCGTAGTTCGTGTGCAAAGTAATTTATCGATATAAATATAAGTTTTATTAGGCTGTGTATAAACATTTCTGTCCGAAATATTGAAAAAATATATCTTGCGTAGATATAATCAGGGAGTCAATAAATCTAATGGGCACAAACACAAAGAGGCAAGGCACTTGATACTTTTATCCGAGGCTTGAAAGGTGATCTTATACTATTGCTGGGAATGAAGGAGCCAGCAGACCTGCCTCAAGCTCTCCACTTAAGCCTTAAGCTGGAGAATGAGGAGCGCAAGGTTCACCAATCTAACAATCGTAGGCAGCAGGAGACTTCATGCTCAACCACCTGCTTTACCATGCAAAAAAATAATTTGCCATCATTCAAAGGGACACATTTATTATCCAGAACTGGCATATTTTCCACAAGCACAAAAGCCATTCTATAGAGGAAATGTACAACATAGACCTGCTCATCAAAATGAAGTTGGTCAATAAAATGCTGCGGTAAACGCCAAGTACACTCAACAGTATCAAAGATTCCGACCACAACTCCAACCTCAGCCATGCGCGTTTAAGCCGCGAGCTAGACCAGAACCGATGGAGGTCGATCCAGCTACACAATCTGGAGCAGTCAACTGCATGAATGGGCCAATGCCTTTGAATACGCTTGTTAAAGGCCACCCGCAAGTTCGGGCCCATTCAAGCCACCTTACATGATACAATTTCATTTTCATGTAGAATTTTCAGATAGAAAATACTTCAATTAGTACTGCTGGCGAACTGGTTGATTATACAGACAAGCATTTTTTAGATAAAATAGCTCATCGCTCCAAATATTTTGAGTGTCGGCAAATGATAAAAATCCGAATCCATACGGGTTCCAATACGAATGTATACAGTATTCACTAGGTAAGGATGAGTTACTTCTGACGTTAAACGACCAACCATTCTGTAAACTCAATAGCCGGTTATGTGAAAATCACTAGCCACACAGTAATAAATCTTTTTGCTCTAAACAGCTGCAATAAAGAACTCACATCGTGAACAGTCGCTTCTCATTCCGCTTTTCATTTCGCATCTATCTGTGTGTTGTCTTTCTACACTCACTACGTCAACAAAGCTCAACTATGTGATCAATAGCACGTGTTTTCGCAATGCCCCTTGGGGCCACCAAATTTAGGGAGAATAGGTTTGTCCTTTTATCTTCAACGCAAAAAACTTAACGAAAAAACCCAGACTCTACTCCATTAAACCAATCTTTTTTTATCTACCTATTGCCAACAAGGATGACCCCAAACTTCTATTAATGAAATTGATGGATAACAGAAAACCGCTCACTTCCCTTTGGTGCTTTGTTGTAAATCAAATCATTCAATCTATAAATAAAGAATTCAGCAACACTTCTGAGCTCCGCGACATCAGTCTCTTGCTACTAGTAAAAAACTAGACAACCGCTGATGAATTTTTGTCTCCCAAATCGCTACCGGCGCCGGTCATATCAACGTCAAGCTTCATAACCGCATAAATTGTGTAAAAGGAACCATATACACCCCTTTCCTCTGCCAACTCTCCGAACACGAGATAAGCGAGGGCCTCCAGGACCAAGGAGTATCTTCTGTTTTAAGTTTGCACGATTTGTTATTGCTTACTCCAGCCCACTGGCGCCATATTGTTAACATTCGATATGTATAACCTACCCGAAAGAATTGAAGTTGCCTGAAGAACCCTTGATGTCCGTCCGTATTTCCCTAATCCTATGCGCTGCAAAGCCTGTCAAGTCCTGGGGCATTCTGCCAAAAACTGTCGCAATTCGCCAGCTTGTGCAACGTGCAACCTTCCCTCCGACCACTCCTTCCCAATTACAAAATATCGTTATGAGCTATCTGTGCTGCTGGTCTCCAGTCGTCCTCCAACATTTGTCCGAAATTCCAGCTATTGAAAGGCATCCTGAAAATCAAAACCATAGCCAAATGCAATATGCGTGATTAAATACAAAAATCAGCTCCCTACTTACTCCTAAGCCAAATTCTTTTGCCAGTGTAGCACAAAATTCCACCCTCAAACAAAATCAACTCTTTACTCTTCAATATTAATTTCTCTCCCCCTCAACCCGTTTCCCTATACAACGATTCCCCCCCCCCCCCGCCCAACTCTTTCGCTAGATCCACTTCTCCTCCCTGATGCACATTCCTTACCTTTCTTTGGCAAAACAATAGCTTATTCATGGTATATATTTAATGTAGCAGCATAATTTTCTTTTACACAAACTCATTCTCATTTTAATTTTTCTATGGCTTCCAGTAAGTTCTCTTTCCTTCAGTGGAATATGAAAAATTATTTTAATAATTATATTGATCTTGAATTGTTAATTAAAATGTATAGCCCCTCAGTTGTGCTGTTAAACGAAACTCACCGCGCTCACAATGTTTCAGCTCAAAGCCTACATTGGACATTTCTACAATCTCCCTCACATTACTACGGGGGGTACTATTTATATTTATGGAACTGGCAACACTAATGTCAATAGCTAAAATCTGGCAACACCATAATAAAGTTTGACATTTTTTAGCATAAACGTACTCACAACGTGTTGATGTACAAGTGCTATTTGTTTTGTTTACAGTGAATTAAGAAAACCAATTTGGCCAAAAAATGGAAATTTCAAGAGAAGGTTTTCATTGGATTATTTTTCACAACTTTCGACGTGGATTATCTGAACAAGAATGTGTCGATGAACTCAGTTCTTTGTATGGCGATAAAGCAGCATCAAAAACCACAGTATTTCGCTGGAATTGTGAATTCAATCGTGGTCGTAGTTCGGTCGCCGACGAACTCCGTGAAGGTCCTCCAAAATCGGATGTTGTGCCACAAAACATCGATGCAGTGCATGAACTGATAATGCAAGATCGTCATGTGACATATCGTGAGATAGAGGACACCTTGGGCATTACTACCACTTCCATACAGTCAATATAGCATGAACATTTGGCTGTAAAAAAGATTTGTTCGCGTTGGATCCCACATAATTTGACAATCGCCCAAAAAATGACTCGTGTCAATTGATGTAAAGAAATGATTATAAAGTTCGAACGTGGTGCTTCAAAAGACGTGTATAAAATCGTGACAGTTGACGAATCATGGATATATACGAATGAGCCGGAAAGAAAACAACAATCGACCATGTGGTTATGCCAAGACGAGCTAAATCCAACAAGAGTTGTTCGTGGAAGAAGCACAGCGAAGCAAATGGCCGCCTGTTTCTTCGGCCGAATGGTTCATGTGGCCACGTAAGACGGTCAATTCTGAGTGGTACACGACCATTTGTTTGCCGGAAGTCTTCGGAGAAATTCGTAAAACCAACCGCCAAAGACGAATCATTCTCCATCATGACAATGCGAGCTCTCACTCATCTCGTCAAACAGGTGAATTTTTGGGCAGTCAAAACATCGAATTGATGACTCAGCCTCCATACAGTTCTGATTTGGCACCCAATGACTTCTTCTTGTTCCCGAATATCAAAGGTAAACTGCGTGGTCAACGATTTAAGAGCGCCGAAGAAGCAGTTGAAGCGTTCAAAACCCATGTTTTGGAGGTGTCTCAAGAGGAATGGAAAAACTGCTATGACAAATGGTTTGAACGAATGCAAAAGTGTATTGATCATCAAGAGGAATATTTTGAAAAACCATAGAGCCATTTTCATTTAAAAATGTTTGTTATTATTTGCTATTGCCGAAATATAAATAGTACCCTCGTACTAGCAAACAAGGTATTGCCATCCTTGTGAAGAGCAACCTACCCCACATTACCCTTCCCCACCCCCAATCCAATATTTCCAGCCATGGAAATCCAAAATCCCAGCAAACTCTCAGTAGTCTGTGCTTATTCCCCTCCCAATCAATTCTTCACATCTACAGATTTTAGCAACCTTCTCCCACCCGGCCCTAATCCCTTTATTCTAGCGGGCGACTTGAATGCTTGGATCCCCCTTTGGGGATCGGATTCAGCTAACCCAATCACTTTATCCTTAAGGATGGGTCTCCCACTCATTTTTCCACTCACGCAACCTGTCACCCTCCGTTCCGCGTCCCTCTCTCCTAAAGTGTCTTGGTGCCGCATAGACGACCTGCATGCAGGGCACTGATCACTTTCCCATCCTCACTAAAATACCTTCCTCCTGCCCTACATACCTGTTCAGATCCAAAAATTCGCTCTAAAACTGACTTGGCCGATTGGGTTAAGTTTGAACATTCCTGCAAAATTCACTTCTATTCTTTCCCTATGTCTGTCAACGCTAATCAGAAAACCTCCAGAATTCAAAAAATTCACAGACAGGTCCAAAAAACTGCAGTAATTCCAACTACATCATCGGTGCCATAAGAGACATCTTAAAGACCATTCCCATGACTGGCCATTCGGGCATCAGTGGCAATGCGTTTGTGGCTACAACTCCCAAAGAATTGAGCAACACTCCCACAATGACCTCCACTTATTTTTCAATAGTGATATCTACCGGCTTATAGCTCAGCAGAGACGAATCAAGCTTGTAGGGGACTGGACCACCACTATTCTAGAGTTAATCCTAACTGCACTAAACCTGGCTATCCGACTTTAATTGTAGCTAACTACATCACCTTTTTCTTCGTATAGGTCAAACCATCATCAAGCATTGCTTGCCATTTGGATGGTAGCTATCTCAGCCACCGTCAGCGTACTAGTTTTTGCCCTGAAATGGACATCCACAGACTTAATAATTTCAACATCAATCAAAAACTCTGATTTCTCAGCAATCCAACTGAAAGCCCCTGCTGCTAGTGCTGCGTTGTATATTTTTTTTAATAATTGTCATTGTTCTGTAAGCTTTGATAGAATAAAAAAAAAAAAAAAATATATATATATATATATATATATATATATATATATATATATATATATATATATATATATATATATTATTTTCGATCCTAGACCTTAAACGTGGATTTCATCAGACACCACTTATAGAATCTGACATAGAAACAACCGCATTTTCGGTCACTAATGGGAAGTACACCCGAAAGGTTTACTACTTTTTTGCCGCTATTTCGGTAAATATTAGCTTTGACAGTTCATATTCGGGAATCGTGAAGTACACACGTTGTCCAAATGCCAGTATTTAGTATTCAACAGAGAGTAGGAAGAGTCCTCAGAATTCACAGTGAGCCCGCCTCCAAAATCAATTCCATAGTGCTTGTAATTAACAGGAGTTTGCCATCTCAATAATCCTACTTTATATGCTTACTAGTTTAGCATCGTATCCTTTTGGTATATTTCAATAAGTTCACTCGATCGCTAATTACAGTGGGTTCAGTATCTGCGGATCCTTTTATGGAACATTCTCACGTCCATAGCCCTCTTATTTGGGCACATTTTGCATTTTGATTGGTTTTATTCAGCATTTTGGATGTTAACTTCTGCGTTGATTTATATTCGCTGAACATCCTTTTGTTGCTTTTCTGCCACTGCATGCCTATAAATGTTTCGCGGCTGCCGAACATGGAAGAATATTGCAATGAGTTCTCAGACCACCACTGCAGAGTTCAGTATCTGCGGCCCCTTCTGTTAGAATGCGTTCAGAAATTCACAACAAAACAACAATCAACCGCTGGACTGCATTTCCATCCTCTGGTGCAACGAATGTCGTAGCATAATCATCGCCACAGTTCGTATATTTCGAATTGGCTCTTGTCTATGAAGTCTCACTGGCGCATGCTTCTGGACTTGTTCTGCTGTAAGCCAAATGTTTCTTAAAATGCCACCATCGGCATTTTCATCAACATTCACAGCGCGCCCACGTTCAAAAACAAAGCAGAAATGTTTGTAACCCGCACAAAAATCAAAGGGCACAGCAAATAACTTCCTAATACTCGTACGTATCAGGACAAATCTGATTATCACTGCAACAGCTTCATCACAGGCACCTATGAGATTCGGCGAGGGTATCGATGGACGTAGCATAAATAATATTCACAATATCAGAGTAGCTTCCGACAGAACGCGTCAATATGTGCTCGGTGTAGGCGGGTGTGAGTCTCCTTGCAGTTGCGTGGGCGTGCAAGTGTGCAAGCTGGCAGCCTGCGGTGGTGGTCGTGTGCACCCACTGGAAAATCAGCAGTACGTAATTGACTTTCCGCATGCACGCAAGTAAGCAATCCTTTCTAATTGAGCCGTGGCTGGCCTCATAGGTCAAAGAGCATTTTTGTGCATTTTGCTTGTTAATATTCCAGGGGGAATTTGTCGTGCGCTATTTTGCTTCCCCTTCTGCCATCTCGTCTAGTGTCGCTTTAACTGGTCACAGTTCCTTTTTTATTAGGCAACTTTAATTCTGCACGAGGATTATAAATAACACATATTTTGGCTATTTTTATTTATGGGACAGAAGCAACACACCACAAGGAATCGCGTCAAATCGCAACTGGCAACCGAAATTTTGAATCGGTGGGATTCAACGGGCTGAAGTTGCTCCTTCTTGGAATGAATTTTAATCCCGGGATATTGTACTTCGCGGCAGAAAGTGGATCTTGTTTGGTAATCCTGGGTCAAGTCTTCTTCGGTTTCTCACGGTTACTTGCGCTAACGGCGGCAAAGTATACGCTCGATCGAAGGTTACGGCAACTTCATTTCGAATTCTTCAACTATACACCAACTAAAGCCAACGAGATTATACGAAATGGTTATCGAGTGAAACGACGACTGTTTTAGGAACGTGTTTTTAATATTGTATAACTCTTCATGAAGGCGGGCGCGGCTGTTGAGTTTCATTATGAGCCACTATGTTCAATTTCGTTGATAAATCTTGAAAAGATCTCAAGTCATTGTATGTATTAAAAGTAGGTATGGTCGTGAATTGATCCCGCATTCTTCTGGTTTACTCATAATACGAGTACAACTGTGGTCCATTGTAAAATATATCATGTCTACATCTGCTACGAGTATCTAAGAGTAACATCATTATAAACTTACCTACCCACATTTAAAATGAGGTGTCGTCACTTACAAATATGAGCGGAGGACGTGTCCTGCGTCCGATTGGGTTCTTAAAGTTATTTTGTGGTGTTTTAAAGCGCAGTTTATTCTTTTATAAAGTTGCATTATGATGCCTCTAACGATGTGGTTTAAAGTTGCAGACAGACGAAGGACATAATCGACTATCAACAGGAGTTTGGTCAATTGTATATAAGCCTGCTGTTGAGTGTTACAAATGCAACTTGCCGAACAAATAGTGCACGCTTTTCCCCTGCTTTCTGCCCCAGAGTATACAAATGGAAGGTTTGCAAATAAATATTTCAAATGAGAAGTAGTTGAAGACTACTGTGTCGCTTCGCTCTTGGCCACATGTGGGCGTGCAAGTAAAAGATATATATAAATTTTGTTTGTTTTGTTTATTTATTTTGTATGCCAAGTTAACAGTTTCCATACAAAAATGAATATGCGTTTTCTATTAAATATTATGTTGAAATTTGAAGCCGAAATTCTCGACACCGCTCGTATTCAAACCGAAATTTAGTTAGGTCACTGGCACCGTAGTGGACGCTTTGCGCTCCTCCCCACCATCACAATGTACGAGTAATTAAGGCACGGCATGACAGCAAACACCCAGTGGCCAACTAAGTTTGCTATGAATACGAGTGGGAAATGCTCTTTTGATTCGTTTGTATATTAAAAAAAGTAAAATAAAATAGATATTATATTTAAGGTTATTGTAACTGTACATCATGGATGAAAGTGATTGAAGCTAACACTAAAAATGAAAATACACATAATTTAAAATAAGAACTATTCAGTTTAAGAATTTAAAGCGAAAGCTAAAAGTATCCGATCAAAAATTAGCATTCGCAGTTTCCGAAAATGTGGCGAAAGATTCATTCCGAAATGTACTCGGATGCGGGCGATTTGGCGGATCCATGATGCGGCAGCAGCAACGAAATTCTTATTACAGTCGCGTTCATTTTCCTTACAAGATCTCAAAAAGTTTCTTCAGTTCAACCATCAGCGACCAATCAGCCTTAATTAAGTCGTCGCGGAAGTAATCCTTGCAGGCGTCAATGCTCTGGCGGGAGATCTGCGGACACAAGAGAGGAAAGGCAAATATGTAAAATTTCACGAAATTATTTTTAACAAATATTTCACAAAAAGAACGAAAAAAATCTAAAATAAAACATAAAAACTAAACATGAGAATTGTGAAATCGACAATTGGAACGTGCCAATCAATCGCAGCAGGCAGGCTGCCGCACACCTATCACAGAAATGGGCACACACGAGTACTCGTATAAGAAGATAGTGGCGGACTGCGGCACCGCGTATCGCCGTCGCCGTCGACACCCTAAGAATATCAATCAAGAATTTTAAGAAACTGAAATATTCGTTTGTTTTTTTGTGTTTATTTGTTTTTGTGATAATCGTCACCAATTCAAAATTCTGTACAGGCACGCGTACATTCATCCACCCGCCGGCTGAACCATGGCAACGTATATTTCAGGTTATAGCTGTATAATTGAAATGTGCCTCTAAATACTGCAGCTTTGTTAAGGGTCGAATCATGATACGAAGGTGATCGAATAACTTTCATTTAAAATATCGAAATATTCTCTATGACACAGACCATTTTGTGGAAGAAGTAATCAATGACGAGAGTCGCGACTCGGCTACAAGAGTGGAATTACAGTATCCGTGATCCATATGAAGAATTATTTTTACTATATTCGGGTGATGTGGCCAGAAAAATTGGTTTTTTCTGTGGCATCGATCAAAAGTGTAATAAGTGCGCCCCAGATTTTGCACATAAGAAAAAGTTTTTGAGATACAAGATATAATTTTCTTCTTGGTGCATTAGTATACGTTCATCGGCAAATCATTTGGGTCGTGACTTGGAACTTCTTTTGTCACTACTTCTTTAGAGAACACCGTGTAACCTTATTCCTGATCCTGGCCGGCCGCTATTCAGTTGTTGGGTGATTTTTGATTGAGCTTTTTACGATTTTTGCCAGCAGCACCGAAACCGTCGTATGAACGCCATCACCCATCACATAAGCAACGAGTACACATGTTCACATGCAACCAACTCCACCTCCAAATACACTTACGGCATTCATAATAAAAGCCACACAAAGAATGTCCATGCAATAATAAATATTGCAAAAATTGTCAACTAAATGCGCACGGACGTGTGCGAAACATTCAAATAAGCAATTTTATGATGAATGTTCGAAAAATGTGATGTGGCAATTGGTTGTGGAGTTTGCCTTTTTTGGTCCAAAACGCTGGATTCAAAATGCACACCCGTTGCACACAAGAGAAGCAAAATCGGAAGTTGCTGACCTGCCAACACTGGCGGAGCGAGTATATGTGGTTAGAATTCTGTTCATCCTGCGTCATGTCTAATATAAGACTCAAATGAGAGACGAACTCGTAGTGCGTGCCACAGGCCATTAACTAAGACGCAGTTGCCATACGAGAACGACCTGTCCACTAATTTCTTTCAGCCAAGGGGTCACCTACCTACTCATATGAATCCACTACAGATTGAGCTGGCCCCTCCCGCATTTATCAGCTTTTGCATCAAGGTCACTGGCGGCTGCCAAAGCCATACCCCAAAGTGTCGATAGTTCGATGTGTTTGGGTATATTGAATTTTTAATTAGGATCAATTCAAACGTCAATTCTAAGCCAAAAAAGGATGACAATATATTTTGCCTCTTTGTCGTACTCAAATACAATTTGTGACAGTCACATCCGGCTGGATGAGCGAGCGAAAAACTATCCGCAGCTTTACGACTTCAATGAAAAGAAAAACAACTCCTATCACAGCAGAACCAGTAGAAGCTTCTCAAATGTCACATCCATGCAATATGCCCCTGAGAACAAGTAATTAGAACAACCAAGAGTAAAACAGCAGCTCATATTTGAGACCAATTGGGTTCAACTACGCGGTGAAAGGTGCACCAAGGTGCCTTAAGAAATCTATACACAGCAAATAACACAGTAGCCAATTGGTATATAGTATTGAAATGGCTTACGGACTAGCATAAAATTACAAGCACTTCATTGCCATAACAGGTGACTGAACCTCATCTGGCAAAAGGCTGTAAACTCTAAGGTGAAACAAAATGGAAGCACCGCCTGCCTTCATCTCGCGACGTTTGTGACAAATCCATCCTGAAGGGAGTTGCTTATTCAATATGAAGATACATACGAGTATATGTATGTATATCGACAACTGAGTGTTTTCAATACAAAGAGGGTTGGTTGGACCGACTTCGAGACAAATTTTTTATGATGAAATGATAACGGCATTTCTCAGGTACTATAAGCCGAGAGAACGGACGTAAAATACTGTTAAAAGGTGTGTTTTGTGGTTTAAATCAAAATAAAAAAGCGTTTCGTTGGACTGTGGGTGTTTCTGTTCCTCTTCCTCATCTATTTCAAAGCCTGAATGAACTCCTGAGAAAAACATACTCACTAGTACAAATTCTTTGATTTTTGGTTCTTATTCGTGCGGTATTAATATAAAAAAAATGGAGAATTGTGTGTGCGTTATGTGTGAGATCGCAAAAAGTGAAACTGTTATATCTTCCAAAAGATAATTATGTTTTAAAAGCCTACGTGAAAACCATATTTATAGAACTGATTATATTATTACGCTTCAGAAGAGCCTTTAAGAAAAAGTGCGCGCTTAAATCCAGTACTCATCTTAGATGTCTTCCACATGTGCTCTTAAAGTTAATAGCACATGTCAGGACTAACATACGCAGCTACTCCACGATAGCAACACATATTAAAAACATAATAAGCAGCCAGCAGCTGCACCAACCTCACTCTAACCGAACATTGAGGTAAAAAGAGAGTCTCTTATTTTGTTGTAATTGTATATTTCGCCCACTTGAGTCGCAAATGAGACATTTTTGAGAGCACTTTTAGTTAATAAATTTCCACTTCATTTGCTTCTAAGAAGATTAGTAAGTAAAAATGGCATGTTCCTGGCTTCTGGCTTTAGGCATCAAAAATCAAGCATCATACACCAGACTCCAGCGTAATATTTTGTATATTTTAGAAAAGCATAATATATTCACCGCTATTGACGTCATCAACTACACGCACACATATGTATATACACACATATCCATATTTCCCCATACGCACATTTACATCATCATTATACTCATTGGCGACATTAACGTAGTCTATTCTAATTGCGGCGCTGATATACAGTGACGTTGCTGTTGCTACTGTCGCTGTTCTTGTTATTATCATTCTCGCAGTGTTTCATACTGTTGATACACTACCATATTTTGTCGACGCATTTCGCAGGAAGCTCCAGTGAAGTAAAGAAAAACAATGCTGCTTCCACTCGGGTCGTACCATGGCTAGTATGACGCACCCATACGCCCGCCTGGCGTGTAGCAGAACAATGCAGCCAGACAGAAACTTCACGCAAAAATACCCATACGCATTGGTGGCTGCTCTTGCTTCCACTACTATTACTGGTAGTGTTGCTATTGTGCGGAAGAGTGGATCCTATTATTTTGTATTGAGTTTATTCACACAACGTTTTGATTTTTCCGCTCGACATCTTCCGGGCAGAATTTTCGAAAGTTCCATTTATAGTGCGTCAATCCTAAAACGGCGTTTTTGTTTGTTTTGTTTTTCAAATAAAAGTTTTCACCGGTGGAAGGATACGTACTTTAAAACTCACAAAAGGATTAAATATAGTTTACTTAAATACAAGCACAATTGGCTTAAGTCTCCTGAGCGGCAAATTAAAGACTATCCAAAGCACAACAAGACTCCTTCGAGGAACTAACAATAAATAATTGAAGCAGCACACATTGTCAGAGCGTAAACCAACAAAAAGCACACAAAAACCACATCTTCCATATTCACTGGAAACCAATTTGAATAAGGCAGTCAGACCAATTAGTAACCGACAAAAAGAAATTATGAGTAAATCCGAAGTGCAATTGCTATGTCGATGGGAATGCAAAATAAAACTAGTCCCGTAGCACAATGCTTGAATGGGATTAAAGGACAAGGCTAGAGTAAGGAACATTCAAATATGTGTTAAATTTAATTGTCATATTCACATGCATTGCGTACTTACCTTGCTGATCAGCATATCTTCGGCCTCAAAATGCCGGCCAAACATTTTTGGCGATTCAGCTGGAATTGGCTCAATTTTTATGCAAATCTCTTGCCCCTTGCGTGCGCTGTCGATTTGCTTGTGATTAGATTCAATCGAAGTCACAATTCCAATGTCCACAAACTGCAATTAAACAAAACGAAATGATGGCAATTAATTGTTAGTCACTTATACTGGTGTATACGCATACCAGAGGAAAACAAATATACTAAAACTAGATTTCATATCCTGGATAATACGAGTATGTGCTCTAAGCACTATCTGGGTTGCGGTCTGCCAGCAAACCAAGCAAAATTTATGTGGCTCAACACTTTATGTGCTCGCTCAGTGCCAGGCCATTTGTTTTGATTGGTTTTGGTCCGACCGAGACCAAAGTATTTTTAGGAAATATTATGAGTTCGCTTTTGTTGAGTATTCAAGTAGATTAAACGCCGATTAAATGTTGAAGAAATTGTGTCTGACGAAAGAGTACCGCCGTTTCAGCAGCAAGAAAAGCTTCGCTCTTTAGACAAAATTTTCGATAAAAGAATCACGGAGATACTGATCAATGTCATGTGTGAGTTGCCAGTATACTCGTGCGTGGTGGTGTTGGGGTCCTCGACCCATTTTCCTAAAATTTCGCAAGCAATCTTCGAACAGTTGATGACATTAGCGCCCAACGATATTTCACGAGATTTGCAAATCGTCACCACAAAAACTGTCTCTCCTTTCATAAGCAATCGAAATAGTGCTCTATTTCCAAGTAAAGCGTTTCAGATTTACATATCGAAATCAAAGATTACATAAATATATCAATCGCAGAGTTGTTAATATAAAAATGAAAGGTACGAAAATTCATTCGCGGCACCCAATTTGGGATGCTCCCATTTCGTGACGTCAACTACGGTTCTCATCTTAACGACTTTCATCACTATACCTGGCGAACTTCCCAAATTATCCCTATTCATTAAATTGTGTGTAAGTTAAGTAATTTTCTAGAGCACTCGTGTACAATGCGAGTCTGATTCAATTTATCTCAACTAATTTTATGTAATAAATTGAAAGGAGCAAATATTTAATTAAACATAAACGGATTTTAGTAAATATCAAAGTTCCCATCAAGGCCTTTTTTATATTGCTGCACATCTAAAACATATTATACAAATATTTGATAGTTTACCAACTGTATTATTAAATATGAAATTAAATAAATTAAATCTGTTAATTAAAATCAATCGCATATTTGCACATTGATATTTGTAGCTCTTTGGAAAATTTGGTAATTTGTGTACAGAAGGTGAGCGGGCGGCAATAGGCGGTCATGTATAGAAAAACTGCATACCTCAGATAAAACCCAGCAGGGTAGTCCAGGCAACTGGCGCTGTTAGATGCCAGGACTTCTTGCAGTAGTTCGTTGGGACGGGCATCTGCATCACGGTGTATTTGCATTGCTTTGCTTTATTGTGGTTTGCTCTGTTCTAAGTCGTTGTGTCAATAAATCTCCATACGCAAATGCTGAACGAAACATTGACATAAACACGCGTGCACCCACACTCCCACACTTACGCACAAAAACCGGCCAATAGAAAAGTACTGATTTCAACTAATTTCATATGCAGATGGCTAATAAATGACAGTCAACACCGTAGCCATCGGCTACAGATTTAATGAAATATTTTGCCATTGTGAAAGCAAATATTATATTCATGTTTGTGAGCAAAATTAATAAATGCGTGCTGCGTGATGCAGGGACGGGGTTCTCTGAATTTCTTTTCAATTAATTTTTTCGCTTATAAATTGTCCAAAAATTTAATTAGAATTATGAGACCAAAAAGTGTTCTGAGACTCGAAACGCAATTAAATTTAATTCCCTCATCCGGGTGTGTAGCGCTCCCGTTGGTGAGAGTCAAATAGCGGAAGCCTCAATTAGGCATTTTGGTATTTTTTTTTTCTTTTCCTTTTTTTGTGCCTTATTTCCAGGTGTACTCGTATGCGAGTTTGCGCACATTTTCAATTAAAACTGAATTTTTTATTTAATTAGATAAATTGAAAGAGACCAACGAACGTTCCTTTCATCATTAAACTGCACGTCTGACAAATGAATGTGTTCCTGCCGCCTCCAACTACGAGTATGACTTGAATGTTTTTTATAAAAATATGTAATCAACAAAAAGACATCGCGCCATCGACCTGGATTTCACATTGGGGGAGATCATTTTGTGAATTGAAAATAAGTGAAAATAAAATGTCTGTCTTTCCATGCATATATTGATGGCAGGATACCCAAGGAAAGCTTTGCGATACAATCGCATCAAAAATATGGCCAGTCTTTCATTTTATGTGAAACATTCCGATCTTTTCTTGAGTAAATAGAGTAAATAATTTTGATGAGATTTTTTCAAACGAGATTTTTTCAAACGAAATTTTTTCAAATAATTACAAAAAATTTATTATTCATTTCCTTGGCAATAAAATCTCATGAAATCAATTTCTCAGAAGAACAATTCTGATTGTGTAAACACTCAAAATAATACAATCAAACATCCTCGTAAAGTCTAGAATCCTGAAAGTACTTCCGATAACAGGAAAACGAAAACTCGTAAATAGGTAGGAGAGAATTCTCAAAGAAAAAAGCTGAGGCCTAATCCTGTATCGCAGACTCTTCCTTAGTTTTTGAGATTATTGGCAAATTGTATACTGGTTGGAAAGTTTAAAAAAGAAACGAATAATGTGGAACGATGTGTCCCAGAGTATAATATGCTGTGGAAGGAACTATCGTACCAGACAGACATCCTCCACTTTAAAAGAATGTAATAATTTTTAATTAAATAGAAAATTTAAAAATACCGTGGGGAATCCGAAGGAACTTCTTGTGGATCCCTAGTACTGAATTAAGGTGCACAGGCATATATTGCGAGTTTCCCAGGACGCCATCATATGGAAATTATCCAGAATGCCTAAGTTAGATGGGCTTTATGTGTCATCATAAGGAGTGTAGTGTACTATAGCCATTTTCAACTATACAAGGTGACAATTACGAATGTCTTGCATATGTTTGTTTGTTATGCTATCTAATGTATATACACCTACAGATATATAATATACATTAGATAGCATAACACACACATAAAAAATCCCATAGAAAATAGTAGTATCATTAGACTCTTAATTATACTGAGACAAAGCACGCATATTCCGGACGTCCTAGGAGTTCCTTCCACACATGGATAGTTTAATTTGCCACATGGGTAATTTTATGATTCCATTAATTTCAAACAAAAAGAGAATAAGGTTTTTTACTTTAATTTTCAGCTCAATTGGTTGCAACATGGCAATTCCCGAAATATATTCTTTGTAAACGTAATTTTCGGAGCAAATTTTTGAATTGCGAAATATCGAGATTTATATCTACTATAGCTGAAATTTTGCAACACAATGTATGGTTACACCCAGGGCTGTGGAGTCAGAGTCGCGGAGTCAGTGGTTCTTGGGTGGATTCGGAATTGGTGTCGGTTTCGAATCCATTACGATTATGTTTGTAATGAGAGCGGGAGCTAGTCACCAACTTACTGCGGCCAAATAGACCTCTATTGTGGCACACTCTATATTTTCAAATACTCCCCAAGTCTAGAATCCAGAGATTTCTTTAGAATGTTTGTCCGCAATATCTGACGGTGCTATTCTGGCCCTAGCCTTATTTATGGTTCTATTCAAGTGACTATTCGAAAGCAGCTTGTCATCAAGTGTTATATCTAAGCAATTTTTTCACTAGAAATGGAAGGTTCTCTGAAGCTGTCCCAAAGCCTTTTCCTAGCGAAAATATCAATGCCGGTTTTTTTGGAGTTTACATTAAGCCCCATCCCCCTGCACCAATTTGATATAAAGGCCAGTGCACTCTGGACTAGATTTGAAATTGTGTCTTCAAATTTTCCTCTGACAAGTACGACTATGTCGTCAGCTTACGAGTATGTACGTCAAGCCCATTATTATTTAGTAACGGAAATAGTTCATCAATTACAATAGACCATAAAAGTGGAGACAACACCCCACCCTGAGGACACCCTTTTGCTGCCTGAACCTGCAAGTTAGTTGTACCCAAAGAAGAGTTGATCTTTCTCTCCTTTAAGAGATCGGTTATCCATCCGAATCACTCAAATTATATATACAATATTTGTAGTCTAAAAATGGCCTTGGGATATGTATTTGTGTAAATGCATACATAATTATTTACTTTGTTACGATGCTTACACGATAACTGCAGAGTAGAAATTAGTCAAGGTGCTTTAGACCAAGCGAAGGTATCTCAACCTGACTGAGAGGCAAGTCATAAATTAGTGTTAAATTCTGAACAAATGAAACACATGCATTCAAAATCTTTCTTGTGTTGCTTTCTCACCTTGTTGAATGCACCTTGATACGAAGCCGCCAGAAACTTCTAATCGGCCGCTACTTACATATTCGCACCCATATAGAAGAATGTATCTACCACATCCAGCTAAAATAGTATATGACATTCCTTCATCGAAATTAAAAAACTGTATCATTGAAATTGAGTTCCCGAACGCTTTGTCACTAACATCTCAACTTTTGTCGCTTTAATTGGAGAAATGGTTCTTTAAAACGAAATAGTAATTGAAATGTAGTATTACAAGAGCAAGAATGCAGAAGGATGCGCTCAAGGATGTTTTACCTGGACGCTTTATTTTCCTCAAGATGGATAGATGTATTCGTCTTTGTCAATGAATGTCCAGTTCGTAGGTGAGCAAAAACAATTACTAGAAGTAATTTAGCGGTACGGAATACTGAAGCGCACAAGCAATTATCTCCAGCAATTCGTGATGGATGTGATAGCAGATTTTGATAATGGTAAGTAGCAGATTTTATGCATAGTAACTGACAATGCCTCTAACACGATTAGCACTGTCAAGAAGTTGCATGAAAATGAAGCGGAAAAAGCTTTCGATTAGGATATTGGTAATTATGTTGAAGAAGCCAGTGATACTTTGAACGCATTTGTGGTACAGCTATAAATCTTTCCAAGATCCACCATATGCGCTGTGCTACACATACATTAAAGCCTGCAATTCGTGATGGCTTGGGACAAAAAAAACATACCGATAAACTTATTGAAAAAATAGCCGCGTTAGGAAAATAGTGGTGCGAGTCGGAGTTGGAGAAATTTATTGACGACTCCACACCTCTGTGTTAATTAATAGGTATGACAATTGACCTACAAAGATTGTATAATGGATCCCCTGGTTAATCCAGAAATATCATCATATGGGTTTAAATTGATAGGTGTGACAATTGAACACAAAGCTTTCCTATGTAATATGGGTATGTGCAGCAGAAGTGGTGGTGAAAAGTTATATAGAAGTGACACCGGAAAGCTCCATTCCTTCCAAGTTGGAGAAAGCAGGATTATCAATACGAGTAAAATGAAGTGATTAAAATTTGCAAATGAAAAATAACGAAAAACAGCCTTTGGCAAGCGATATGAGTCGCGATGAACGATTGTCTATGTGCCTTTGTTTGTCTATGTCGCGAGTTAAATACGCAACCACTTAACCGAACAACAAGCAGAAACCATAGACGCATCCGCACTCCACATGCAGAAGCACCAACAACAGAAACACCTGCACATGCCATCCAGTGAACTGAATTCACCTACAGCAGCAGCAGCCACAACATCAACATCAATCCAGTTCCAATAATCGCACAGATGCTTAGTTAACAAAGTTGTATTAAATTCTTCCTTATATTATTCTAACTTCTTACTTTTAGTTCAAAATCTTCAAATTCATTTTGACTTCAATTCCAATTAAAATTCAATTTATAAGGTAGGGGCTTAATTTAAGTCATAAATACCTGTAAATTTGATTTTATTTTTCATTATTAAACGGGGTGTGAAAATGCAAAGTTGAAATTTGTTTTTTGCCCAACTCTCGTTTCCAATACGCAGCCCGTGTGTCTCTCATGCTACTGCTGCATGCAGCATATGTTGTGGGCATGGATTTGTTGACAGCAACTGAGTGGAAATTTCACTAGAAACATTACGCTTGTTTGCTTTACAGGCTGCAAAGTCGCTACAAAGAAATATTTACTGATTTCCGCTACATTAAATCGCAATAAATGCACACACGCGCTCGCACAGAGCACAAAGCCTCGGCAGCCTGAGCCTGATGCAAAAAAGCACAAAGCACGCAAATGTAAACACAATAAATATTCTATATATCGGATGCATGAGCACAAAAAACACAACAAGGGTGTGCTCGTATTTTGAAATGCGACAAAAACAACTTTATTTACTTAATACACCGTCCCGCCCAGCCCAGCCCACACTTTGGCAACTGCAGCTGCACAAATGGACAGTGTTGCCGGCTTAGTGGCAAACTTGCGATTTAGTGCATACCAATCTAATCTATCCAATCTAATCAGCGGTATTTGCTGCTTTAAAATCATTTTGAACGCTTTAATTAACGCATCAACTATTTTATGAGGAAAGTCCTTCAAAAGCGCAATGTAAATGTGATTATCATAAGTATTTTTCCATGCAATTGAAGACATTTGTCGTGGACTCCACCACAAAACCAACTGCCTCCATCAAAGTAATTCTATTGCGGAGCATTCATTGATATTTGAATACTGCGAATGAAGGAAGAAAGCCTTTTCGTCTGCGTAACTGGTTGTTTGGATTTTTCTTTGCGACATGGGCGCAACAACACTTTTAGTGCGGAAGGCAAAGAAGATTTAATCATAGGAGAACACAAATCTTCCAAGCCTCTAAAAGAAAAGATTTTTCAAGGCTGTGCAAAATGTCCAATTTAGCAAAAAGAATAATGAAATTCTTCTCAGTTTTGAGAATCACATCTTTGAATGCCAATTGTGCAAATTTTTGGTAGTGTGAGAATTTTTAAACAGAGAGATTATAAAATTGCTTCTTTGAGAAATTCGACAATATTTAAATTTTTGGTTTATTCAAAAAAAAATTGTTAGAAAAATTTCAGCTCGCCTGAAAAAAAAGATAAGGATTAGAAAATGTCCAAACTTTATTCTTTTAATTTAATTGAGACTGTTAAAGAGTTCTAAAATTGAAATATATTTAATTAAACTTTGTTTATTTAACGAAACATCTACGCACACGTTCTCATTCGTTTCTTGATCCAAGTACAATTAAAAAACTAATCTGACACTTCAAATGTGTGTCAGAATGTTCTAAGGACAGAGAGAGAACATTTATTATGATTATTCTTAATCTTGTGATGATGACAGGCCTACTCACAGGACACTGTAAACTGAACTCACATATGGTGAGAATGGGGGTCACTTCGGAAGGCACCTACAGATTCTGTATGGAGGAAGAGGAGAGGTCTTTGCATGTGTTGACAGAATGTCCGGCTCTCATGCACACCCGCAGGAAATACTTGGGATTTTTCCAAGGCTCTGCCAGTGATGTGAAACCTCTGGAGCCAAAACTTGCAGGTGTGAACAAGGCAGGTGTGAACAAGTGTATTAAGGCTCAATATTGAATGGCAGGAGTGAACAAATGTGAGAAATGTTTCAATGTGCACAACCCGGCAGAGCAATGCCTGCTATTAAAGTGCAACAACTGCAATGAACCTCATGAACCCACAAACGTGAATTGTCCAGCTAGAACCAAAGCTGGACCATTCCCTTGGCAAAAAAGAACTTAAATTTTAAATAACAACTTAGAAAAACTGCATTCATTCTAATACAAACATAACAAAGATACCCAAATAAGTCAATCAATCAATACGATCTTCTCTCAGTTGTGATAAAGTTACTTCATTCTTATCAGCAACTTTGAAATAGTAATCATTGGGATCAAGATTAAATAAAATACAGCTGAACTATGAAGTTTAAAAAGTTGTCAGTTCATTGTATGAAGTATCAAGACGCACGGAAACAAGGAAAACCTGGAAATCTTTTTACAAAACAATAAAATATGCATCGCAATGATAAGTGAAATATAGCTTTAAAATAATGCAAGTGCTACTCTGGCCAAGTTTATTTTCATTTCGCACATAAAGATCGAAGTGAGGTGTGTGGAGACATCGGGATCTACATTAACAGAAACGAACAGGCAATGCCTTCAAAACAATCACTGACTTCCTAAATTGATATCCACCAGTAAAACTTCAGTGACGCATGCTGTTTTTTATACCTTATGGTGGTGGCGTTCTAACTTTCTAAATTTGGCCAAATAATTCCTCAACCCATTTGCTGACGAAGTAACTTAAAAATTTTTTAAAAAAATTCAACTTTCTGATGCTTTTTGTCTGAATTTAAATTTTTCAACATTTTAAAATTTGCCAAATATCTGCGGAATTGAATTTCATTTCAAAACCACACACTATTTTACAAAATCGAATACGTTCAAAATTGCATACTTACATGAATACGTGAACTTAATGGATTTTGATTATTTTGATTGTTTTGGTTCCTTTTGGGAATTTTTTTAACACGGTATTAAATTGTGGAAGAGCTAATTTGAAGAAATCTTGCTGATTCAAAGCGTAAAATAGTGTGTACACCAAAGATATTTACTTTACTCAAAATATATAAATTCATTGAGATCATCTTTAGTGCAGCAGTCAGAGCAGGGTCTTCCAAATCCATTCTTATTTTAGTTCGACTCCTGGGACCGGCAGTAACTAAATTCTTTTGCTTTTTTTTAAGCTTAATCATATTCATATGCAATGATATACATACATATGTATATTTATGCATTCATCAATTCGTAATTAGTAAGTATACTAATACATATATTCAAAGTTGTTTGATTTTGATATTTTGTCCCTCGAAATTGTGTATTATTTTTGATTGTAAGTTTTTGTTATTATGTAATATAATCAAAGAAAATCATATACAGTAGTCTCGCTAATCCGGATCAATTAAAACCGCACCAGTGCGGGAATCCGGATTACCAAAGGCATATTAAAATTATTAAAGAACATTTTTCCACTAACGCCATTGTTCAGTTGAATTAAATTATTTTCTTTTTCCGCGAGAGTTAACGTTTTATGCGACCTTCTTGATGTCATTTTGAGATGAAAGACTGACTAAAAACCTTCCTTGTGTTGCATTTTGTACTTATTCGGGGATTCCCCGTTCTACAAGAATGAAATGAAGCGGACTCAGAAATGGCGCCATAAAGTGTATAAAAGCATTTCAAATAAACCGTGTAGTGAATATAACAAACCTACACGTGTGTCATTTCACTGTATGGCTGATCATTGCACTATATAACGTGCGATCCGGATTAGCGAAACTGTGGCCGGTCCGGATTAGAAGGATCATAATGGAAATTTGAAATTTTTGACTCAATCCGGATTACAGCAGGATCCGCCTTAGACCATATCCGGATTAGCGAGACTCTACTGTACTCCATACAAAATGATGTTCAATTCAATTTTCTGTTAGCAGCCATGGAATTTTTTAATTAATTGATTAAATTTATTAATTTCCTATTACTAACATTCTTATGTTATGTTAAATTTTTCCAACACACCCATGAAGCTCATTTTCTGCTGCCAGGCGTGATCCAAACAAACTCTCTATGGGTAAATTCTCTTTGCTGAAGATGCCAAATGAACGCTAAAAATTGCAATTTTCGTATTGACTGAAAAAAAAAAAAACAAAAATATTGGTAACACTGCTAATGAACGCTGAGTGAAATAAAGTGCGCCATGCTTTAACAGGAAACTAAACAATGAGGGCTTCCTGTGGGCGGGCGGCAAACCAAAATGTGTGCGCTGCTCGAACCATAAAGCAACTGAGCGCAATCCACAGTGCCACAGCGCACAGCGCGGCAGAGCAAAATACCACGCCGCACGATCTCAAGCACAACCCGCACCATTGGCAGAGAAACGGTGCCAACGTTTATGTCCAACGAAAAATAATTTCTGTTAAAATGCTTTTAAATTTCATTCCTCTTTCGTCAGTCGGACTCTCCGACCATTCACGGGCTGTCTAGGTACTATGCGCGTCTGTGTGCATGTGTGTGAGCCGTTGCGGCGCTGCATGTGGGCATGTGTGCATAGCTATTTCCCTGCATGCATACCTATATTCACGCTCCACGCACACTCGCACACGCACTCACTCGTATTTGTTTGTCACTGCCACTTCCTGTTGTTGATCATTTAGTTTCATGAAACTGTGCATTAAATAAAAACTTTTGATTCAAATTTTTTCAAATAATTTTGTTTCTTTTTTTTTAATTTTTCTTTTTCAATTTGAGCCGCAGTTTTGTTGCTGTTGTTGTTGCAATTTTTTATCATAATTGTTTCATAATTTATGCCTTTCGTCTTATAATAATAAAGAATTTTGTTTGGCTATTCAGTCGCGTACGTGTGCGTGTGGGTGTGTGCCGTGCAGAGCGTGTGCGTTGCGTGGCGTGTTTGTGTGAGGAAAAAGTTGTTAGTTTGTTGCTTTTGGTTTCCCTCAGAATTTTGTAGGTGAGTTTCGCAATCTTCGGTCAGGTTGTTTATGATTTGCTTTGGCCAGGCAATATAGTTTCTTGCGTTGAGACGCAACAATAATACACGCCTATGACGACATGAACGAAGATAACACCAATAACAGCAACAACATCCTCATCATCAACGACTCTTAGGAGACGCATAGCGTTTAGGGGGCAGAAGAATGAATGCTTCCATAAATCGGACATTCTCACTCGTGTGGATCTAAAATTATGTTTAATATTTTTTAGTATTCGGCACATATTTCAGACCGGATGTCGTCTATTTTCATTCACAAAGAAAAGAAAAAAACTGTCTACTTTTTCAGAATTATGTATATAAACGAGCTTGTTAGCAACAGTGGCCTTAGTGCCGAAATCGTGAATCGGCCGAAGTTGTATAGAGAAGGAAAGAGGGGTAAAGAGCTTGCAGGCAGCACAAAGTGGAGAATGGGTGTGAAATACCCGAATGGAAACTATATGCGACATGCTTAATATTGTGTGCTGGCCGCATGACTGAAAACGTGTGCATAGCGGCCCAAGCTAGGCGTGCCTTAAATGGAACTGATGAGGAATTGGGAAATAGAAGAGGCATGCCAATATGAGAATACGCATGCTGAATACGAGAATACACCACATAAGGCCCTCCCTCATGCCCTTGTTGAGAGTAACTTATGGACTACTTCTGGGACCCTCCTCGTATGGAAAATGAGGTGCTTGCCGAAGATAGACAGAGAAGTCCTCATGAAGCAGCCGTATTTGATATAAGGAACATCCTGAAGTTATGTGTAACATATTGGCTTTCTGTATACAATGCTAATTATAAAAGTCTCACACACGATTCTTACCATCGTTGGCCCAATCGTATCCGCATTTGGTGCATTCTTGTGTTAAATCCAACGAGGTCCTGATAACGCCTTCCTTGTTAAACAAAGCATCACTCGCCAATTGCTCAGTAAATTGACATATTATAAATGTGTGTTTCTCTTTTTGACAAATAAAATAATCACTAAAGCATACATTTCCAAGAGGGCAACGATTTACAAAAGATCTGCGGTCTGCTCTCGCAATTGCAAAAGTTTTGTATCAACATGAATATGAACACCTCAGCAGGTCATGCGAAAGTGAATTGCTTGCATAGATATTAGAACGACGCGAATCGACAAATATTTCTGAGTGCGTGCTGGGAGTCCTTATATGTATTCAATATAAATTATCCTAATTTATTATTAACAGGCTAAAAGAACACCGCGACCTAAGAGATCTATTGTGCAGCCTCGTACCCAACTAAAACAGTCCTAGACTATTTATAAATCTCGTAACTGCTGTGGGCTTAATTTTAACTAGGTGATTTGGAGATACGGAACCCACTGCCTAGGTAACTATGTCTGCGTCTTGCCACCGCTGGGCAAGTGCATAGAATATGTTCTGCTGTTTCCTGCTCCTCTTGACAGAGTCGACAGGAATCGTCTTCTACCACGCCTATTTTTTTCAGATGGTAATTTAGTCTACAGTGTCCTGCTAAAAGTTCAGTATAGAGTTTGATGTCATTTCTGCTGAGGTTTAAAGAAGCATCTACCCTGATGTGTTCAGGATCAATAAGTAGTCTCGACTGCCGCATGCCTTTTTGGGCTCTCCAGTAGTTTAGCAGACCTCGTTTTTCCTGTTCGCACAACAAGTTATTTGTGAAGCTACTGTTCATCGCACAGAATGGTTCTGGACCTATGAAGGCAGTGTCTGCGCCCCTTTTTGCCAAAGAGTCTGCCATTTCGTTGTCCTCATGTCCCTCATGTCCCGGTACCCACATTAGCGTAACAGAGTTTCTCGCTCCTAGAGTATTGAGGAGTTTAGTTAATTATCCTAATAGAGATCTGTCAAATTTGTCTTCATATAATTTCTTTCTACTCCTGTGTGCACAGATAAAATGTACAGATTTTCATATAGTCCCCAACAATTGTTTGTAATATGTGTTAATATCCGTATCTGAGCGTGACAAAACACCGTATCGAAAAATTTGCGAATTACTTTCTTAATTGATTGTGGTTCATGTGAAAGTTTCTGGGGACACATGTGCCAAATCAATCTAAAAATCTTGCATCTTGTTTTTGATATAGTGTGGGTGAATTATGGATGCGAGTGTGTTGTGGTTGCAAAAATGACTTTAAAGCTAATTTGTGCAATTAACGTGTCAGTTACCAGAATGGTCTGGACAAGTCAAATTTTTAGACTGAATAATAAGTGTTAAAAAAAAACGTTTTCATTTCCGCTTCACTGTATCCATATTGGCTTCCGCTACAATAAATACTGTCCCATCTCTAGTACAGTCCGTATAAATGACATTGTTTGCTGCTGTTGCTTGGTGGCATATTGCATCGCAGGGGAAAAAGTAATTGTGATTGCATTGCCAGCTCAAATACTCTAAATAATGCTATACAAAATTGCGCAAGGGGCAAAGGGGATGAAACTTCATCTGAATCAAACTTCACTTATCCCCAAAGTAAAAAAATGCCCTTTGGTTGCATTTTAAAAATTCACCGATAATGTACGGTCAACCGAACTCAGCTACCCATACGGAGGGCCGCACACACACACACATATATATATATATATATATATATATATATATATATATATATTGGTAACATTCACTTTGCCAACACAAATGTGGCTAATGTGAAAATTAGAATCATAAAAAACTGTCTCAAAATTGACGGCGACCTGCTGCTAAATGAAGTTATTTGTAATTGCTCAGAAGGCATTCTAGCATAAACGCCACTCACACATCACACAAAATTCAATAAACGCGGATAAAGTCCGTCCGTAATTTATATTTTTGCGGCTCCTCTTCAAGCCGAAATTATTGTCTAACTAATTTCATTTCTGCATGTTCAGTTGGCATGCGTTAATCCTGATGTGTTATTGTGGTTTTAGTTTTTTTAGGAGCTGAAGGCCCTGGCAGCTAGTGCTCCCCTTACAATGTAAAATAATAATTAAGTTATTGTTTTTCCAGTAATAATAATAATAATAATAATAGTTATTTTAGTCTGATTTTAGACTTTTTGAAAATGTCGTTTGCCGACAAATTCTACAATAAAGAAGCGAACAGACGAGGGGCAGGCGAACAGACGAGGGGCAGGCGAACAGACGAGGGGCAGGCGGCCCTCAGTTGTAGCTAGCAGAAGCCGAAGTATGAAATAGTCCTTTGTATATTCAAAGGAGTTATGCTAGAAATGGCATGATGTTGGTAAAGAAACCATATTCATAACATCCAACAATTACCAAATTGACCTCAAACCTATTGAACCAACCGGATTATATATAACGGAATTATATATAAATAATGTTTTTATCCAAGATTCTTTAGAAATATATGTACTATACCATTTGGACCGTACTGATCGTAGCAGTGGGAGTCGGAATTGCTTGTATTTTCATACGACTCCACACCCTCAAAACTGTGTCTGACTGCAAAGTCGAAGTGGGTGTCGGCTCTGTAGTTGGAGCTTTATTTTGAAAATTCTGTTGGGGTGAGTCGAAATTTCAAACATTTCTTGACTCCTTTGAATTGGCGCCAAAGTAGGAGTTGGAGATGCTTTTTGACAATCTCACTGACAGGTGTATTATTCGGGACCATTCCACGCCCCCATATGTCATATTTTTAATAATAACTGAAATTAAAATTAGAGTAAATGCTGCATTAGCGATTCAGACTTTTCGTGATACTTTATTCCAATACTTCAACAAATTCAGTCTCTGATTGTGTACTCCGTAATATAATTTGCACCTCTGAACAATTGCGAACCCATCCAACTATTCAGCTGCAGCATATCATCCGGTCCATTTCTTAAAAGAGGCATTCGTGTTGCTCGACATATTGTGCTTCTTTCAACATCGGCAGTTATGAAAGATCTGTTGTCAGCAGAGCCCAAAATTGATTTCAACATAAACTCCATATTCGTGTTTAACTCACGCATGAGCACAAATTTTAATTCGCAGACATGCTTTTTGATGATGCCCGTTCAATTTGCGACACAGCTGCTCCACCCACCATACCCCGCCCCCCATCAAACGATATAGAATTAAAAATAAAATACAAAAAGGAACAAAATTAACAAGCAAAGAAAAAAATAAAAAATTATCCTTAAGCATGCAACCTCTTAGTCGTCTTGCACCGGATGCACGGATGCACGGTTGCCATTGCCACTGCCACACACACAATTGCTGATAATACATGGCGGACCCGATTGCGCACGCGCGTTTTACATTAAAATAATAATTATTTTAAAAATTTATGCGCTTTCATTCATGAAAACATAAACACGATCCTCAACAACAGACCCCACAATGATGATCACAATGGCGACGATAATGACGATGACGATCATCCACAAAATGTGATCATAGCTTCGCAGTGTTTCTTAAATTATGTGCGCTGACTCGTTGGTCGGTTCGCTGACTGACTGACCCTGGCCCTTTGCTTGTGGCAGACAGTGAAGCCAGAACCGAAGATAAAGCTAAAGAAGAAATTGTGCACGCCAAATTTGATATGAAGTGGTCATGCTAAACATGAAGGCGTTGATGAGTGAGAGAGTCCGTGAGGCTGGGATTGAAACTTGGACGAGTTGAAGCGCAAAAAAGTGATTATGATTGATCGATGTATTCAGATATTTGATTTATATGTTTAAATTATGGAGCGTCGGGATCCTGTCGCGACTTTTAAAATTTTCGGTTATAGACGTCCTCCAGAATATATTTAATTTAGTTTTTTAAAAAAAATCATTCTATATGTTCACATATTTGTCATGAAAGAGCGAATCTCGTAAGTTATACACAGGCAGTACTAGCAAATCAAGCGATGACCAAACATTGAAAAGATGCATGGTGAAAAGCGATGTCAGAAGCTGCAGATTGAAGTGAAGATGATAAACAGGGATCAAAGATAAAAATAAAAAAAAAATGTTTCTATCGAAAAACAACGAACGGACGACTGACTCTGGCATCAGTCCATTTGAGTGCCAAGTTTTCCAATAATTGTTCACCCTTTACTTTCGTATTAGCCAAAAATCCTTAACCGCCTTTACTTTGAGAGTAAAGACAAGTTTCTGCGACTTAATCCTATCTTGACCAAGTGGCAATGTCGGTCTGGTTTGAGACTAGTTCAAGCAATTCTCACGTGCTGAAGCGAGAAGCCTTTTTCTAGCTGACGTCTCTGATTTCCCTCCAGTAGCCTTAAATAAAATTTATTTAAAATATCTCCAACGTTTTAGAATAAATATGGACGCAAACAAACAGACGAACGAAAGACATCAGTAACTTAAAACTCGGAAAATGATGCTGGTCAAGTTTATATACGAGTATATGAGTATATATAATCCTCATATCTGAGGATTTGTGCACAAGTTTAACATATCTGTGCTCCTTTGTTAGGGTATGGAATCAGGGAGAGAAAAATAATTCATTGCCTCTCCGAAGCAAGGCCAAAGGGAATAATTACGGCATCTTTGGAGATATTTTCCAGCTGTGTACAATTTACCTGATTCGTCTGTAGGTACAACGAAAGAATCTCTGACCAGCGCGAAATCCACACAACCAACATACGAGTACAATTGCTGATTGTGTACAAAGATTTGAAAAGCTATTTATAAGCATTTCACACAAACATGGGTCAGTTCTCCCGTAAAGCCCACAAACTAAATCGCAAAATGTAATCACCGCTGATGTGTTGCTAGGCGACTGGGTGAGAACATTTGTGTATGAGTGTGTGTGTGTGTGTGTGTGCATGTATTCACAAATAGTCAAAGCAAAGAAGTGTCATTTTACCAAAATATTTGAAATACACAAAATTTTCCTCAGAATATTTCTTAATTGAGCACTTCCGTTCTGTTGACCAACTGAGAAATACTCATAGGCTGCGTGCATGTTGCGGAACGGGTGCGGTAGATAGAGAGAACACAACTTGAAGTACATCATTCGCAACTGCCACTATTGCCAATTTTAATTACCATTCAATTATTGTTAATCCAAAATCTACAAACTAATGACATAAGTCAACAACAAAAACAACAATAGCGAGGCAAAGCAAAGCTAACGCAGCAATTCAAGAGCAAACTCATAATTTCCTGTTTGCACTTTGTGCATGAGCTTTATATGTGTAGTGGTGTGTGTATGTGCGTGTGTGTATGTGCGTGTGCACGGGTAGAAGACAATTGCTAATTAAGCCACTTTTGTTTACCAGCCCCATTCATTCAATTCAAATAAATGCGGATGGATTTAAATGTTATCTTATCGCGCTCCAAACCTTTTTTTCTGAGGCAACGTTGCACACACACACATGCACGCACGGATACATATATATAGACACAAGGGGGTCGGGGGAAGGTAGGTAGGTAGGTTCTGATAAAGGAAATCGCGGAGCAACAACAGTATCGATAGTTTCAAAGGATCAGCGATTTCGTTCCTTTCGCCCCAGCCAGTTTCTATGGCGGATTCGATGCTGCTGAGATTCAAGAAAATCGATAAATTAAGGAAAATGAAAAATTCTAAATTCAAATTAAATACATGTAACCATGAACGAGGGATTGCAGTTCATATGCGCCAGCTCTTGAATCAGTCACGGTAATGATACCCTGAAGCAGGAAAGCCTACCATCGCATATACGCAACGCATTGCTTACATTGGCCAAAGAGTACTGGAGAAGTGTGGGGTGAGTTCATACAAGCGAAAATATACATAGGTGGGGGGGGAGGTGCTTCGCAATATGACTATATGACTATGACGCAGTGTTGTCAAAGCGAAGCGACTACGTTATGGGTGAAATGAAAACAAATCTTCCACTATGTTTAATATGTTGCTTCTGTGTAATTTTCTCATTTCTCATACTCGTATAAAGGAATCATTTGGAAATGTTGCCTACAAATTGTGACTTCAATTGGTGTAATACAATACAAACAATGCCTGTACGAAGTTGCATTGAAATATCACTGAATTTTAAATCAAACCGCTAACCGAAAATACATATAACTCGTATAGGTTAAATATGTATGTCCTCATGTGTTACGCCTACAAATGCAGCAAAAAACAGAAGCAAACACAAACTGAAATAAAAGTTTTCGAGGCACAGCGATTACACGCTCATATTTCTTAATTGAAAGAGTTGGTTAAAAAAATACAGATGATGCGGACCGATATGTGTAGAATGATATATTGTAGTTTTTCTATTAAACATCAATTGTCTCAAGCGATTTTAAAATTTGACCTTCCTTAACGACCAATGCCGAAGTATGGCGCTTGCGACAATTCAGTATTCCAAAAAAGTGGTGACTTTACACAGTACGATGCCAATTCTTTCCTTAAACACCAGAAGCTGCCACACTAAACAATCAATCGCTTAGTTGGATTTTGAGCATTTAATTTGTCGTTGTCATTACTCACCTTTTCAAGCCACGGCAAAGTGTGTAATTGATGTGCATGCAGTTCAGTGCTCAGGAAACACGTTAGAACGTTCGTTCTTTCGATGTTAATATTGGTATCCAATATGTAAACAGTTTAAGGGAGCATATTTGCTGGTAGGAGAGACAATTTCCCTACCATTTGATTTTTGTATGAAAAATATTCGGAGTAAACCATTTGTAGTCGGAAGTGAATCGTTTTTGGCCACAATACTACAACGACACAACCGATCTTAAAATTGCATTGGACACGTCGGTTCGCATGCATGCTCTGTGTCTGGCTGTGCCATTAACATTCCATTTCTATACACTATCCCCCTGTGCTCACTGAGTGGCTGCTCCGTTGCCAAAAACCTGCTCGGCATGTTCATTAATTGCAAGTAGAAGCTTTTTTTTTTGGTCTTTATAAAAAATATGAAAATTTTTTTCCTTCCTTCCTGCCTTCCTTCCTGCCATCCGCTTCACATGGCATGGCTTGGCTTGGCTTGGGTTGTTGGTTTTGTTTTGTTTATCATTTCTGAGGCGTCCTCGAGCAATACCAACACCAACCAACCAACTAACCAACCAGTTAGTCTGCCAAACATGCTGCTTGCATTTATAGCCCATTTGAGCCTACTCAGTGGTTGTCGCTGTTGTTGCTGTCGCTGTTGATGTTGATGTTGTTGTTGTTGTTGTTGTTGTTGTTGTTGTTGTTGTTGTTGTTGTTGTTGGTAATTGCCATTAATATGGAATTGCATGCTGTGCACATGAAATACTCCGCGGTGTGTGCAGTTTCACTCAAGAAAGCGTGAATGAATTCTTATGTTTTCTTGTTGCTTTTTTATCTCTCTATTTCCATTTATTTTTTATTTATATACGAGTATATGTATGTACATCTATGTGTATATACGCATGTGTATATTTAATGAGACTACCCGCCAAACTGGATCCACCACTGAATGAATGGCAGCGCTGAAGACGATGATTATGCAGAAACAAGACCATTTAGATGAGTACGCTCGTAAATTGCCTTTTTGAATATACGAGTACCGCCTCCGACTTCCGTTTGGTGTAAAAATTGTTGCTTATGTTTTTTCTTATATTTTTTTAGGAGTTTTAGAGAGGGGCACATGCATCTGACTTTGTGTATGTGTGCATTGCGAGTGTGCGTATGATTTGAGACTGCATTCAGAGCTGCCAAGTGGAAAAATGGAAACCACTTTGCCATAAAAGACCTGATATAATAGCTCCTAAATAATGCCCACAGCCAGCCCAGTCGCCCTAGTCAGACATCTGTTCTTGGGTAGATAGTTGGGAAACAATTAAGTCCAAGTGGCTCTGAAGGTATTACGAGTAACTACGAATGTAAAAATTGACAAAAACAGAAGAAGTGTGCGAGTTTATTCAAATTTAGTTAGTTAGTGATGTCATAATTGGAAGGGATTGGAAAGAGTTTGTATTGAAAGTAAAATCTGCTTTATCGTCATATTCAAATAATAACATTATTTTAGGTTCAGTTTTGACCAGTGCCCGACATTCGTCTAAGTTAAGGATATGCTACGACTTTAATGTTTGTATTTAACTGTTGTATGACAGTAAAAGCTTCTGTCAGCACAGTACTACGTGCATACTCGCATAAATAATGAATCATGGTACAACATTCCGTATTAAGTTTCGATATTAGAATATTTTGGAACTGATAAAGGCTTTCAGTGCAAAGGCCAAGTTGTGAGTGAAAAGCCAGTTAAACTTTGCCTCAATCTCAATACTCTTAATTCACGCCTCACTCTCGAATGTGTTGAATGTTAAGCTCTCTGGATACCAAAATCACTGCTTGCGTGGCTAGCTAATTATAAAAGGACTTCCAACTAAGTGTCCACGTTATCTGCGTAATCTAGTAATTCACACAATTCTATATTGTTAATCTCGCTAATTGGCTGTTAATTAAAATTTCACAGAAAAATCAATAGACACCCATGCAGAAAGTCATTATAATTTCCTTTGAATAAAAGTGAAGACTCAGGGAAATGGGGAAACATAAGACGACCATATATGCAACCTACTCAAGAAGTAACTTCCGCGAACTTTGCGACTATTGCTGCATTTGCCACCTCCACAACGAAAACGTGGCACATACACGTCGCTTCTAATATTCCACCACTGCCCACCACTCATACAGCAGCTGCAGCGCATTACTGCGGATATATACGCCCACTTCTCCGTTATGTGCCGTTACTGCTGTGTTACACAAAACATATGCGATTCGAATGAAAAAATAAACACACCAATGTGCTAAACATACGGTGTGTGGAAATGTCAAAAACACGCGTCTTTCAAGTCAGTATGAAAAAAGACCTGAGAACAGAAGACCGGAACAAGCAATTATGTTAAAAACCATTCCGGAAGTTCGGCAGTCATATGCCGCACATACGCACGCATACAAGCTGCACATTAAATCGTCGCACCAACATACCAATATGTGCCGATGTCGTTCTTGTTGAATTAGGAGGAACCTTTAAAGAAAATAACAACAAGAGAATCGGAAGTTGTTTCAAAATACTTCCGGCGGCGGTCGTCAGCGATGCCGACACAATGCCAAGCAACGCAAAGTAGGGAACACTTTAAATAATAAATTCAGCAACAAAGCCACTTGGAATGCCATTATATGACACGTTCGTCTCTCCGTCTGCCAGTGTGTCGGTCATCCCGTCCATTCAAAGTATACAATAAAAACAAGATTGGGCGCTGGCAATAATGACGTTTACTTCCGATTCTTTACAATCGGTAATTCCCCTTAAACGGAAGCAAAATTACGCAGAGAAAGCAACACGGGAAGATTTAAAAGAACAAAAGAAAATTAATATCGGGAATAAAGAAGCGGTTTTTTGGTTTTGTTTGTAAATAATAAAATAAAAATAATAAATACACACAACCTTTAGTCAGACAGGACGACCCTCTTAATCGCTTACTTATGAGTAAGCTTCAATGTGCTGAATGTGCTCAGGCACTTACACAGTCGCTCGTCCAGTGTCCTTAGGCATTCAAACTTGTTTAAGGCAATTTATAACTCAGCGACGGGTCAGTGCAGTCCACACCAGCCAAATGCATTGCAGTCTGATTTGCTTTGGTTTAGTCGAGTTGCATTTTGTGCAACTGAATGGTAATACCACGGCCAGACAGCACTGTGGATGGTGTCAGATTGCAGTTGCCGCAGCTCTGACTCTCATGTGACAAGCACTCAATAAGGTGTGGCATAAACAGTGCAGCTGCGGCAGCAATCCTGCCTGTGCCTCGGCATCGGCCTCTGCGTGCAGTGAGCTGCCTGCTCGGCCGTTCGCGTACGGTATCAGCTTACCTATGCATGTTTATGTGCAGTCGAACGCATATGTGCGAAAGCAGTTCCGAACAGGAAGAAGCAAGGAAACTGCCAGTAACGGCTGATTTTGTCTAATTACTCGCATGTGCCTGCACTTTCTTTATATTTTACTCCGCAATTCGAAATTCAAATGTACTTACATAAATATCTGTTCTTATTTGTACATACGCGTACATATGTAAGTGGAAGTGGAAGAGGATGTGGCTTACGTCCATGCTGTCCGTGCTGCACAATAGAATGGCGCAGCTTAAGTGTGAATTTAAAAATGCTTGTATGACATTTTGCTCGTTTCATTGTGGGAAGCAAGTACCCGGTATGCTCGTATTACAGAAGCTGATTTTAATGATGAAAAATTTGCTGTAAAAGCGGAGGATTACATAGAATGAGACTTACATACATACGATTGTGGGCAGCAGTTAATAATTACCTTTTCAACATAAAGGACATACAAAGAGCCCGCACTTTATTAAAGAAAGTATGCAATATGGCAAAAGGACACTAATAAGAAAATCGCAATTAGAACTGAAACGAGCGGGAGCAATGAGAAGAGGAAGTTTCTAAGAGAGGCTCAGACGGATATTGTTACAACAGAACAGACATTGATCAAAAATATAAAGATACTCGCATTGTGACGAATAGACTTTTTCTCACGAAAAACTAAACACGAATAAAGGACTTTAAGTCATTAGTGAAAGATAATTAGTCACACAAACACATACGTCTTTAATGAGATGTCGTTACAAAACGTTAATAAACAACAACACATAAACAACGAGTCATAAATGAAAATATGTGTAAAATAAGCTTCTGGTAATTGTTGTTTAACTGTACATGAAATTAATTTCAAATAAACTTTGACATAAATGCAAAAATGTACTTACGCTCCTCGATTAGGTAGTATATGAGCCATTAAGACAAAGAACACCCCTACCTCCCATATATGCAACTTTATGAAACTTGCTTAAAATGATTATAACTTCGGGAAAATTTATTGTAAAGTGCCACAATTGGCAATTATGTTGATGCCGGTTCTACTAGACTCCTCTAAGCAAATGTGGGTGATATATATTTACTGCCACGCCCACTATTAACACATATTCATAACATAAGATCTATGAGAGATTTCTGAACGTAAATTTGAGTGAAGACGCATGTGGACGACATATGCAAATTCTATGTATGTATATAAAAAAAACTTTCGGAAATAAGCTTGAAATTTGTCCGCCTATGCTCCTCTTGATGATTAGATTAGATTAGATGTACTTAAGGGTGTTATACACCGCAATTATCTGTGAACAAAAATAAGAGAATTCCGTTGCGACTTGAAAGCAACTGCAATAAACTCATTGTAGATGTGAAATGAATTTGTGATTTTGAAAATTACTTTCAATAAACTCTGACATAAATTCGCATACGTATTTAAGCTCTACAATGTTCCTCTGTCGTAGTGTGTGTGTGTGTTTGGTGGGCATGTACATGCCCTGTTCTGTTATCTGTGTAGTGCACCAACAAAACTGACTGCTAAGTGCAGAGCACTGGACGAAAGGAGCAGTAGAAAAGAGCACGTTTCAGGCTAATTGAGGAAATTTGAAATTACCTCAGTAAGTGAGTAGCAAAATCGACAGACAGGCACCTTCAAAAGGTCGCAAATGTCGTTCGCTGTTCAAAACAACGCACAGGACCCAACTAAGCAGGAAATATCCATTATTGAACTTAGTAACTCAAAATACAACCCAACCACACACACATAAATGCAACCTGGGCGAAATTTGTTTTTATAGAGGATGCGGAAGTGGAAGCTCCAAATCGAATTACTTGCCCTGAAAGCAATTACAGCGAGAGCAAAAAAAAATGGTCACTTGAAATATAAACGAAAAAAAGCCGCATTTAAACAGGCAAAGGGGCTTCATTTTGCAGTAGGCTGCGTGGTCCTCCAATAAAGAAGCCTTCAGTGCACTGTTCCTGTGGCATGGACACCAAGAACGTTGGCGGACGCAAGCCAAAAGGCTTTGTTTGTAAAAAAAGCATAAATTAAAAGTTGTTTGAAGGTTCAGTACGCGGATGCAATACGAGTATAGATGGGTGATTTTATTATAAAGTAGTATTGGAGGCGACGAGAGCAGCAAGAGACTTGATACAAATACCATTGCTGACCATTGCCGACCATTGCTTGAAAAATGCAACTCATCACTCGAATCAAGAGATGACGCGGAACACACATAGGACCCATTCCATTATGTAATTACTACACCCTGGCCCCAAAATACGTAGTAGGTTACACAACTTGATTCTATTCAATTTATAAGAGGACAGATGTATGCGGCTAAATCGAATCATTAAGAGACTATGATCAAAACCAATGCAGCTGAAGTAAGGTTGGACAGTATTCGTGATACCCATTATCAGGACATCATTTATCAGCCAACGCTCACACAAATAAAATGGGCGTGAAAATTAAACCATGGTGATATTGGATACATATAAAGAAAAAAAATATTTACTTCCTTCGTAGGCACGATATTCATACGGCTGAAATGTTAAACCCACTGCGACCTCCAAGATTTATAATACGATTTATAGCCATTATGTCAATCTTCTTATATAAATCCTGCATAGGTCTCAAGTTATGCATATACATTAAAACTGGGCGTGGCATTGGAGGTAATCAGCCAATTTTTTGTTTGGCGTTTTATACAGGTACTGCGATTCATCTTGTGTGATGTCGTCAATGAGCCAGTAATATTCATATGTGAAGCAGAAGTACACTGCCCATTTTCTCTACGTACACTACTATAGAGTGAATGCACATTACTACAAATTTGATTTATATGCCATCATTAAGTAGGGTCCTTTTAAGTGTGATCCACTGATTTGACTCTATGGAAAGCAAACGTGTCCTTTATCTGATCAACCCTATTTTTTGCAGATAGCTTCATAGTTGCAATATACTACTTAAGTTATAAACATGTGTTAATAGTGGGCGTGGTTTTAATATTTTTTGTTTGGTATTTTATACTGGCATTGTTAACCGTCGTACGTAATTTAACTTATGAATTTTGTTTAGGAGCCCAGTAATGAATATGGGTTGGGTGCACGGTTAGCAGTATGGAGCCAATATAGATAGCTACCAAAATGTTATTCTATATCGTAAGAGAATAGTTGGTGGAGATTTTACCTTTAAAAGGGGAAAGAGCAGTCCTCTAAATTTGTTTGGTTGAGCTGTTTTGTAGCTCCCATAATAAAGCGTGGAATCCATACATGATCAGCGTCTCTTTCAGAGTCTATTTGGCATTTATTCATCCGGCTGAGAGAGATGTCTTAATTAAAATTTACAAACTTTTAAACTGGACCTTAAAATAGAGCCATATAAGAAAGGCAAAGGCCCCGACTATGCAACAGCAGACACCTTTATTAAAAGGACTACCACTTTGGTCCAATTGATGGTACTGTGACAAAATGTGAGGTTAAGGACCTGTGGGTCCTACTAGACTCTATGCATATACGAGGTGTGATCAAAAGATAACAGTTATTTTCATCTTTTCGTGAGTTACGTATGTTCGATGTTCGCATTTTTTTTTTTTTATGTTGGTACACATGTCTGTTATATATGTTGGCAATACCAACCATTTTGGATTGTCACTTTGTTTTTGACAGATAAAAAGGTTAGTCGTGTTTTGGTGTGCTCTTCGATTTTGTACTATTCGAAAAAAAAATGGATCAAAGAAACTGTATTCAGTTTTGTGTAAAAAATGAAATTAAATGCGCAAGGGCATTTGAAATGCTGACTGTGGCCTTTGGTGAGTCTACTATGAGCAAAACACAAGTTCAATTGTGGTATAACCGGTTTAAGGAAGGCCGAGAAGATGTCAATGACGATGCTCGTCCTGGTCGCCCGAGCACGTCAACAACCGATGAAAACATTGACGCAGTGAAGAAAATGATTTTGGATAATCGTCGAAGCACTATCAGAGAGGTTGCTGATGATGTAGGCATATCGTTCGGCTCATGCCAAGCAATTTTTACGGATGTTTTACGCATGAAACGTGCGGCAGCGAAGATTGTTCCAAAATTGCTAAATTTTGAGGAAAAACAACGTCGCATGGACATCGCTCAGGAGCTGTTTTTGGCCAAAAACAAAACCGCTATTATGCCTCAACCACCGTATTCACCGGACTTGGCCCCCGCTGACTTTCTCCTCTTTCCAAAACTGAAGACACCGATGAAAGGAAAGCGTTTTGCTACGATTGAGGAGATAACAGAAAAATCGAAACAGGAGCTGTTGGCGATACCAAAAAAAGGGTTTCAGAAGTGTTTCGAGGATTGGAAAAAACCCTGGCATAAGTGTATTATATCTGAGGAGAATTACTTTGAAGGGGACAAGATAGTTGTTGATGAATAAATAAATACTTTATTTTTTGATCACACAATAACGGTTCTTTTTTGATCACACCTCGTATTTTGTACGGTATGTATTTACTGACACGCCTACTGTTACCACATGCTCATAACTTAAGACGTACACAACATTTTTGGACGACTTTTTCAGTGGAAATCAAAAATTATAATCGCAACTACAGTATTCGACAGTCATACGAAAACAGTCAAGGAGACAGCACATACAGCTGTTGCAATTTTCCTTTTACCTAGGAAAGCTTTGCCATACCATCAACGATCACAATGTGTGGATTATTACATTCGGTTATGGAAAGTTAATGCATGCTTATCAAATATTTGACACTGAAGCATTTTATATATTCATGCAATAATTCAAATTTTTCTTCTTTTATATTATGATTAATAATAAATTGCAACTAAGAGATTGTAGGAAATATTTATAAAATAAAAGTCATAAGGAAAATTTAAGCAATTAAAAATGTCATAAATAAAAAATCAGTATCTCCTTTTGCACACACGCACATTCAGGACCTTTTTATCTGGTCTCTTCAATAGGCTTCAATAGGCAACATGTGTGTCGAAATCTACATCATAATTGGAAGGTTTGCAAACAGCCCATTCTCGCCATTCATAAATATGAAATATCAATCCAGGTATCATTTTAATATACCACCATCAACAAATAGTTTGCATTGGAAATCACCGCCAACTGTAAACATATATGCATAGATAGATTTGATATATATATATACAGTGAAGTCTCGCTAATCCGAAGCACCTTTAATCGGAATATCCAGTAATCCGAACTGCAATTTCAAGTGCATTAGAGATTCTACAGTCCGAATTGGTTGCAACTCTTTAATCCGAATTGATTGTTTTGTTTCTTTTTTATTTAAATTTTGTCAATAATTCATGGTTTCCAAAGAAAAAGTGCCGTTAGAACTTGTGGTGAATGCTGTTTTTACAGAAATGTATGTGTGCGTGTATGTCATATTGACTCTGTTAAGTCATATCAGCTCATCTCTTAGTTAAATAATTCTCTAACACACTGTGCCTGCGTCGTCTTGTTCATAAAAATGACATCTTCTCACTCATTGCGCTGTGTCTGTAAATAGCCTATAACAACAACAACACTGCAGTGGTTCATAGGCAGTCGACGACATTTCACTAATCGCTTATTCCTTTTTTTGTGCTATTTGTTTTTATCGAATAACGATAAACGATCGTACAGGTTGTTTGATCTCATTCAATTTTTTAGCTCGTGACGATCGGTTGGTTTATTATTGTAATAAAATGTCTGTAAAAAGAGCTCATAAAACGTTATCAATTTTGGAAAAATTAAAAGTGATTGAAGACTCGAAAAAGGGTTTAACTGGGAAACAATTGGCAAAAAAATATGGTGTGGGGGAAGATACAATATGCGATATAAAAAAACAAAGCGGAAGGTTTAAGAGGTGGGTAAATCACATGTAAAAAGTAAATTTGTAGCTTAATGGTTACCTCTACAGCTTCGCTGAAAACTCTACTCATAAGCTGCTAAAAATTCGCCGAACTCTGAAACCTGGAGAGCATAAGGATTTCGAACGTCAATTGTTTTCATGGTTTGAAAAGCGACGATCCAGGAATGTGCCAATATCAAAAGAAATAATATGCGCAAAAGCGAAGGCATTGTTCGTTCGCCTACATGGATCTGAAAGGCAATTTAATGCAAGTACGGGGTGGTACCAAAAATTCAAGAGGAGATTCTCTATACGCGATATGAAAATATGCGGTGAAAAATTGTCAAGCCGACCAGACCTAATTCCACAATTTAGAAGCGATCTAAACAACATTATTACTTCTCTGGATTTGGCCGATTCTCAAATTTATAACGCGGATGAATCAGCTCTTTTTTGGAAATTGTTGCCGGATAAGACATTGGTACATGCAAAAGAAAAATCTGCTCCCGGAAGGAAAATGTGCAAGGAGAGAGTTACTTTCCTTTGCTGCGCTAACAAATCCGGACTTCATAGACTCGATATTGTTGTCATAGGAAAGTCGCGTAACCCGCGCTCGTTTAAACGTCAACCCCCCGTGGAATATTACTCATCCAAAAATGCTTGGATGACTTCGAACATTTTTCTGGAATGGTTCCATAAATCTTTCGTTCGACAAGTAAAATTATATCAAGCTGCAAATAATTTGCCAGAAAAAGCAATTCTGATTATAGATAACGCTCGATGTCACACAAGTGCGGAATTGTTGTCAGAGTGCGGAAATTACAGAACTATTTTCTTGCCACCCAATTGTACCAGTTTAATTCAACCAATGGACCAAAATGCTATCAGGCTAACAAAAATGCATTATAAAAAGGGTCTTTTATGTGAAGTTGTGAATTACAAAGAGGAAGACTATTCACAATTTTTAAAAGGTTTTACCATTAATGATTGCTGCATTTTACTGAAGCTGTCTTGGCACAAGGTACGTAGAACTGAATTACAAAGAGGAAGACTATTCACAATTTTTAAAAGGTTTTACCATTAATGATTGCTGCATTTTACTGAAGCTGTCTTGGCACAAGGTAGAACCGCATTATCGTCATGCTGGTCTAAACTTTTTCCAGAAGAGTGGAACTCTGAAGAAAACTTACCGTTAGCTGTGCTACGCGAAGGACATATAAATGGTATACATTTTATAACGCAGACGTTCAACACGTCCTTACAAATAAATATTACTGAAGCTGAAGTTGAGGATTGGATTAACGAAATAGAAGAACTCGACGCAGTTGACCTATCATCGACGGATAGTGAAGAAGGCGTAGACAGCAATAACACGCCAACGGTCTCCCGAGTAAATAGCAGAGATGCTATACAGAGCTTTAGTACTTGCATCAAATGGGCCGAAGAGAATGATGTCAGTACGGAGAATATTCTGGTGCTAAAAGATCTAAAAATATCGGCAACAGAAAAATCGTTGCCGAATGTTCGTCAATCAACCGTTACTGACTTTTTCAAGAAAGCATGTTAAGTGTTTGTACTATTTATAGTTTTATTTAAATACAATTAAATTGAATTGCATTTTTGTCACGAAGACCATTTAATTTTTATTAAAAAAACACTTTTTTTAATACATAATCTATTTTTCATATACATGTACTATGTATCTTAATTTGTTTTAAGTAAATGGAAGACATTCCAATTAAAAAAAATTATTGATTTTTTAGTCCTGTAATCCGAATTTTTCGATAATCCGAATCAGGGTCTGCAATCAATTATTCGGATTAGCGAGACTTCACTGTATATATATATATATATATACACGAAGCAAATCAATGACGGAAACATCCTTAACATAGAAATGGATACAGGTGAGTCGGAAATCAGAGAGAATCGTTTACACATACTAAATTAGCTACCTATTTTGTAGCATATTTCGTTCCTTGGATTTTTGTATGCAGCTATTATAGCCTAACTAGGTTATATTATAAGAGAACCAAGTTACCGAATTAATTGAAAAATAATAAAAAAAAAATTTAATATGGAAGGGGATGTGAGAAAGCCCACTAGCTGAGTGAACACACTAACTAAAGTGTTAGTAAAAATATAAATAATATATGTCCAGGAAACCAAGGATTCGGAGTGTAACTCATTCAAGCACTTTAAACTAGTTCCATAAAAATAAACCTGGAGAGTCCTGCAAACAACTGCAAAAACAATTGAAAGGGTACAAAGCAACTCGTAGGAAATGCCACCCACATTCATGCCGCACTAATAACAAAAAGAGTGCTATTTTAATTGACGAGAACTAAGGTCAAAAACTAAACACCAATAGACCTTAGTATGCATTTACTAAATCCTTATTCCATTTATATGAAGTATGAAGGCTTTAGCTGCACACATCCGTATATACCAAAAAATCAGGTGCCTCAAGATTTGCTCTATTAACACTTAAATGTGCACAAAGAATTTGATTCTCAATATACTTAGCTGGCAGATGGCTTCAGACTTATGCCATGAACCACAATTGAACCCTACACTCCAAATTTTTCATTTTTATTTGCCTGTGTCATATTATTGTTGTTATGAACGGTCTTATTCTACAGTTGTTCACGATTAAGCTTGGTCCTGAAGCATCCATTGGCAGCGGTTTATAGGTAGCGGCACTATTGCGATTTCAAGGCACTTCAGTCGATATTCGTCACAACGCCACCAAAATTTAACTGCAATTATTAAGTGAAGAGCACGATGTACTATCCCTCTGTACATTATTTTCACTCCAGACGAATTAGAGGTACCAATGTTCCGATTTCGGAACATAGCACAAAAGGTGTGTAATATGAATCTCAATACAGCGCCTGGACACGATCTCATCACAGGCAAAATAGAGAAAAGAATTACCTGAATCCGGATTTTAGTACCTGACTCAACTGTATAGTTCTGTTTTAACTCTTGAATACGGTCCTCCCGAGGGGAAAGTTGCACAAATAGTCGTAATCCTGAAACATGGGAAAACTAAAGAGGAAGTAACATCCTAAAGGCCCGTTAGTTTGCTGTCCATCACTTAAAAAGTGCTCGAGAACTCCCGCTAAAATAACTAAGGCCCATTCTTGATGAAAAACACCTTATACCTATTTATCAGTTTGGGTTTATAAACATCAACATGAAGCCACGGGACAGGTAGATCGAGCATGCAAGATCATTAGAAAAGCTTTTGGAAATAAAAAATATAACGATATCATAAATATCCTAAATAAGCGAATGCAGAATGAAAATCCATCTTTGTGGCACTTGCATAGAACCAAACAAAATATATTCAACCTCAATAATACACCCTAAGAAGAAATAACAGTTTAATTCGCAAACTAATCGTCACAACATGGTAGCAACCTCTTTCTTCCTGTCATCTACAGGAAGTATTCATATTTATATCACAATTCAATTTAAATGTTTTCTTTAAAGTATCCACAGTTGGTGGTGCACAAACAATGCAAGGCGCACATATGCGAGACACTGAAGCAAGCTCAATGTAGGCGACCTCATTGCATGATTCGTCCTGTTATTGATTTCCACATTAGGTGCGCGTCCTCTGTTCGATTCATTATTGCACCAGTGCGCTTGAATAACTTTATTTAATGAGCGTTTTAATGAAACTGCTTAAATTACTTGGAAAAATGTCCTATCTTAGTTAATTAAAAACAGCATCAACACCAAAGGATGCAACACGGTCGGTGTGTGAGGTAATGGAACTACGCATTCTCTTCGTTCATGCAAAAATTACATTAACAAAGCAGAATTAAGCTTATACTCGTATGTGGCACATCGCAAAAAACATGACCAATCATATAGAAAGGACGCAAATTGCAAAGTTTTAATAATGTCGCTGTACTTTTTGTTTGACGAACGCCTACGCTCCGGTGTTGTATAAACAGTGCTCCACGCCAACTGGACCCGACTGACCACCAACGAAACTTTTCTACCTGATTTAATTAGTCAGTTTTGACGTTATTAAAAGCTAATTGCGACTGTGCTGCAAGCGGTAAGCGGCAAGCAGGATTAATAGAGTTCATTCGAGTCACATACCACCACATGCCTCACTCAAGCTCATGCTCACCACCGCATACAACGGCATGCAGTCATATTTTTTTGTTGCGTCATTGCTGATTTTATTACCATTTCTGTTTCTTTGTGTACACCCTTTACACTTGCATACAAAGGGAAAGAGGGTATATTCAATTTGTAGAGTTGAGCTACTTTTAAGCTACCAGAAGGAGGCGTGTTAGGTATGAACACATACATACATACACAATTTATCACAATTACTTTCTGAGTAGTTTTGGTTTTGTCTGAGACTTTGAGACTTTGCAAAAGTATAGCCTCTACGGTAAGTCAGAGCCCATTTGGACAAAGACCACGGTCAAATTTATTGTAAAGTGCCACAATTGGCAATTATGTTGATGTGGACTCTAAGCAAATGTGGGTGATATATATTTACTGCCACGCCCACTATTAACACATATTCATAACATAAGATCTATGAGAGATTTCTGAACGTAAATTTGAGTGAAGACGCATGTGGACGACATATACAAATTCTATATAAAAAAAACTTTCGGAAATAAGCTTGAAATTTGTCCGCCTATGCTCCTCTTGATGATTAGATTAGATTAGATGTACTTAAGGGTGTTATACACCGCGATTATCTGTGAACAAAAATAAGAGAATTCCGTTGCGACTTGAAAGCAACTGCAATAAACTCATTGTAGATGTGAAATGAATTTGTGATTTTGACAATTACTTTCAATAAACTCTGACATAAATTCGCATACGTATTTAAGCTCTACAATGTTCCTCTGTCGTAGTGTGTGTGTGTGTTTGGTGGGCATGTACATGCCCTGTTCTGTTATCTGTGTAGTGCACCAACAAAACTGACTGCTAAGTGCAGAGCACTGGACGAAAGGAGCAGTAGAAAAGAGCACATTTCAGGCTAATTCAGGAAATTTGAAATTACCTCAGTAAGTGAGTAGCAAAATCGACAGACAGGCACCTTCAAAAGGTCGCAAATGTCGTTCGCTGTTCAAAACAACGCACAGGACCCAACTAAGCAGGAAATATCCATTATTGAACTTAGTAACTCAAAACACAACCCAACCACACACACCTAAAGTGATCTGAACACATAAATGCAACCTGGGCGAAATTTGTTTTTATAGAGGATGCGGAAGTGGAAGCTCCAAATCGAATTACTTGCCCTGAAAGCAATTACAGCGAGAGCAAAAAAAAAATGGTCACTTGAAATATAAACGAAAAAAAGCCGCATTTAAACAGGCAAAGGGGCTTCATTTTGCAGTAGGCTGCGTGGTCCTCCAATAAAGAAGCCTTCAGTGCACTGTTCCTGTGGCATGGACACCAAGAACGTTGGCGGACGCAAGCCAAAAGGCTTTGTTTGTAAAAAAAGCATCAATTAAAAGTTGTCTGAAGGTTCAGTACGCGGATGCAATACGAGTATAGATGGGTGATTTTATTATAAAGTAGTATTGGAGGCGACGAGAGCAGCAAGAGACTTGATACAAATACCATTGCTGACCATTGCCGACCATTGCTTGAAAAATGCAACTCACTCGAAACGAGAGATGTCACGGAAAATCATATACAGACTATGGGACATTTGTCCATTACGAAATTACTACACCCTGCACACAAAATGTGTTTGTCTATGCCCGTTCAGTTTGGCAGTATCAGAAGTCATCGATCTTCTATACTCTGCAAAAAATGTGTTATTATTCATTCCTGCGCAATAAAATTTGTTTTCGTTTTGTTTTTCTTTTTTCCAAATGTATTTCAACAAATCTACCCATGGGTAGAAAAATAAATAGTAATACCAATACCAACAGAAAGAAATTAGTCCAGCAAGCAAGAATAGGAGAGGCACAGCAAAAATATCGAAGGCAACAATAACGCGGACGCACCTGTGTCAACACTCGTGCACACAAACAACGCAACGAAACAACCCATGATCATGGCAAACGCATGAATAGGGAGCGAGTGTTCACGGTGTTCATGCTCGTGCGACTGTGTGTGCATAGCATAAAGGAGGCCTTCTCAGCCACTTCCATAGCCAGAGTCACAACTAGAAATTGGGTCTCCATCTCATTACGAGTACACACGGCGGAGCGGTTTCTAGTAGTTGTGTTGACGATGATATTCCCTTCATGAGCACAGTACGGCATATGAATAAACCCAGTACGTAAGTACGAAAATAAGGATTTTCATTGTTGTTTACAACTGCAACGCACAGGCACGCAATACAATACAATCTAACAGCAGCTCAGTTACTCACTTGCGCACTCAGAGGTTCGCTGGCACCTCGGCTGGCACAATGTGACTGGGGGATGAACTTGTTGAATGCTATATTTGTGTAAGCACACAATACATTCACACACATGCAAAATAAGTAGTTCGTTCCCATGGCTTAAGTGTTAAGAAATCTGTTTATGGGACCTTGCGAAGTGATTACTACAATGATATCCTTTTTTCAGTCGTAGCTGATCTCACGATGCAGATTAATCAATACAGAAGAGATGAAAATTTAACTGCGCAGATTTGAGATAAGGGAAGCTTTGTTGAAAATGAAAATACTAAAGCGTTTTCCAATAAGAGGTGTTATTTTGGTATTCAAAGAAAAATGCCATTTTTTGAGATAAATGATCGGATGTTTATTTCATAATAAAGAGGAAGGTATGCCGTTAATAATGAAAAACAACATCAGCCAAATGGCCACCACGACCACGCTTACAGGACCATATCCTTTTCATGAAATTTTCCATAACCAAATCGCAAAGTGGCTGCCCTATGTCCTGGATAGCCTCACGAATTCTATGTTTGAGGTCTTGAATCGACGCTGGGCTATTGGCGTAGACCTTATATTTCACGTGGTCCCAAAGGAAGAAGTCGCAAGGTGTTAAATCACAAGATCTCGGTGGCCAATTGTGATCACCTCTTCGAGAGATAACACGGTCCGGAAACTTTTCCCGTAAAAGAGCAATGGTTTCGTTGCTTGTGTGGCACGTAGCGCCGTCTTGTTGAAAGTAAACGTTGTCCAGATCAATACCATCCAACTCCGACTATAAAAAATCATTAATCATCTCTCGATAGCGCAATCCATTCACTGTAACTGTTGATCCAACCTCATTTTCGAAAAAGTAAGGTCCAATGACCCCGCCGGACCATAAACCGCACCAAACAGTCACACGTTGAGGATGGAGAGGCTTCTCAACAATAACTCTTGGGTTTTCCGAGCCCCAGATGCGACAATTTTGCTTGTTGACGTAGCCACCGAGGTGGAAATGGGCCTCATCAGTCAAGAGGATTTTTCGATGGAATTCCGGATCATTTTCCTGCATTTCAAGGACCCAATCAGCAAAGACACGACGTTGTTGATGATCGGCCGGCTTGAGTTCTTGTGTTAACTGAACTTTATAAGCCTTAAGACCCAAGTCTTTATGCAAAATACAGTGTAATGACGTTTGTGGAATGCCTAATTCCAAAGAACGACGAGGAATGGACAAACCTGGGTTTTCTTTAACAGTTTGGCTACAGCAGCAATATTCTGAGTTGTTCTTGAGCGACGTGCACGGGTTTTATTCTTCACGTCACTAACTTGTCCTAACAGCTCCAATTTTTCCACCAATTTCTGTATTGCGGTCCGACAAGGTGCTTCACGACGACCCAAAAATGCTTTAGTTTTGCGAACTGTGACTGCAAGATTTTCACCATTTTTGTAGTGAATTTTAATAATTTCAATGCGTTGCTGAAGCGTGTATCGTTCCATTTTTAGTAATGGCGTAGTTTCTACTTGTCAAATGTCAAAGAATAAAAGCTTCAAAAGTGACAGCTACCGAAATACCGGGTAATTCAAAATAACACCTCTTGTTGGAAACCCCTTTAGTTACTTCTTTTACAACTGTTAGTCGAAGAATCAAAGAAAATATGGTATTCTTCCTCAAAACTTCAATGCTAGGACTCTCACTTGATAAAACTTCTCCAAGAAGAATGTAAGTCACAGAATCGTTTTAATGTTATCTTCTAGTCGTATGCTCCAACAGCTCTTAATATAGATATTTGGAAATGTTTAACACTGCATTGCAACTTAAGTTCAAGTTAAGGGCTAACCAAAATAGACAAGACGAGACGTAACGAGTAAGTTCAAGCATTTGTAAATCAATGGCCATACGTATTTGATCGAAACTGAACGAAACATTTAAACGTGACGTAAAGGTAGGACCAAAATAGACGAGACGTAACGATAACGATTTGACGAACGTCTGCACTCGTTACGTTGATTTTGACATTTAGCCCAAAATGAGACGCTATCAAACCTATCGATGGATGGCGTTTTACACAAATTCCGAGCTCATCTCCCACAGCGGCGATTAAATTGTAGCAAAATTCCGTCATTTTAAATTGAATTTCTTTAAAAAAACAACAATCGTGTCAACAAAGAAGAGGTTGTGACGAGTAGCAGACGTTTGCAGTTCGGTTCTTACGGAACCGATCGTCACGTCTAAATGTTTCGTTCAGTTTCGATCAAATACGTATGGCCATTTTGGCTATTAGCATTGATTCACATATGCTTGAACTTACACGTTACGTCTCGTCTCGTCTATTTTGGTTAGCCCTTAAGAACCGAACTGCAAACGTCTACTAGAGGTTGTGACACTTCTATGTTGACACGATTGTTGTTTTTTAAAGAAATTAAAATTAAAATGACGGAATTTTGCTACAATTTAATCGCCGCTGTGAGGGATGAGCTCGGAATTTATGTAAAAAGCCATCCATCGATGCGTTTGATAGCGTCACATTTTGGGTTAAATGTCAAAATCGAAGTAACGAGTGCAGACGTTCGTCCAATCGCTATCGTCACGTCTCGTCTATTTTGGTCCTACCTTTAGAGGGGGATAGGATTTGCAAAATATAAGCGGTAGGAGTTTGCGTGTGAGTTGGAGACTTTGCTTGACAATTCCACTCCCCGTATGACAACACTTTGTAGTGTGAGTGTGTGGAAAACCTTAATTTCTTTCTGGTCCTTCATGCAATCTCGGAAATTATATTTATAGAGTTGCCAGTTCCTCTTTGCACAGACCATCAAATATTCTTTAAATATATATTATATAATTTTTTGGATATGTATGAAAACTTACCTCCTTGCTGGGCACGCAAATTGGTGTGCCAACTTTAACGATGCCATTCTCCACTATAACACCCATAACGATAGGATCACGACTGTTGAATATAAAATGTGGCAGTATCTGCAAAGAGAGTCAACAGAGAACAAATATTAAAACACTGTTAATAATCCAACCATCTATGAAAATACGTAATATCTATGATAATATCCAAGAATTTTGCTTAAAACTAAAAAAATCATCAATTCATTTGTCATTCTTCCAACTATTTGGAGTCGGAGTTGGAATACTTATAAAAATTAGTTATATGAGATGTTTAAGTCTTCTTTGATACAAATACTGTTTAACCAAATAGTATAGAAACATAGAGATTGAACCACTACAAATTTTGCGTAATGGAAGTGATGGCGATTTCACAAAAATCGGTGAGCGGCAAGGGGAAGCGAGATACAATGAGTGTGTTATGATTGATGTGTTATGAAAAAGGGGTTTACTAGAAGAAAACCCCTGAACGTTCGTTCAGCGAGCTCTATATATGTATACTCTTTGGTTTAACTTATTCCCATATTCTCATCCAACTATGTTCCTCTTCATGTTAGTAGGGAGCTTTCCCCTTATTAGACTGAAAGACGCATTGAAATTGTATATTTCAATTTTTTTTTTTTTACCTACTGATGATTTGTAAACAGTTTACCTTAATATAATGGTAGGAAATGAATCTGAACACTCTTTGCTGCCATATTCTGATGCAGCAAATATAACCACAAAAGCACTTCTTTATACTATGATTTTTTTTCATCGTTTATATAACAACTCAATTTCCGTTTGACTTCTTTTGTGTATACTATAACTTAGGGGGCCATGAAACCTAAAGACTTGACTGATTTATCTGATTAAACTTGGCTGGTTTGGTTTCGCTTTACTTAAATAGAACGCAATGAACCTAGTTAATTTGTTAATAGTAAACATCGACATCATCAATGTGCAATGTCAGAATACTCCCAATACTACAACCACCACAGCACATTCAGTATCAGCATGGGCACTTACTACAAAACTACTCGTAGTGGAATTTGGAAGTAGCTATCGACGGGCATGCGAGAATTTTCCGCTTATGCAAGTTTGCATGCTTCTCGCTCAGTGGAATTATAGCTAGAAAACAAGCAGATGATTATTATTTGTTCTGATTATTCCCCAGCCTCAATTTCCGCATCTTCTTCTTTTATGGTTCCAGCTCTTGGATACACTCACAGAAGTATGTACGAGTACATACCTGCTTACATATTGTTGACTTATAATGCCCTGCACAAAAAACGGATGAAATCGTAAATAGCGTAAAACTAAACTAGTTTGTACGGAAACACGTGACTAGTTCTTATTCCATAGACCCCGTACTAGCTAATTTTAATTAATTGAACGCTGGCATGTCCCCTTGTGTATGTTGATTGCTCTTCCTTCTTTTTATATAATGCGAGTATTGAAGTAGTGTGAAATTATTCTACTAATTGTACAGACTAGTTAGGAAACTGTACGAACTAGTTGAGTTACTGAACCAGATAATAATTTGTTCAATAATAACTAGTTACGTACAAGTACATTATAAACCGCTACAGAACATTCATCACGGTATCAAGTCCAAAAATAGTATAAAATTTACTTTCATTCTCACTCTCCAACTGAAGACCAAAGCAAAAAATCTTCCAAGCCTTATAAATATATTCCATACGTACTTCGAAAAATGTAACTCAATAAGTAATATGTCCTTTCTGCAGTTCCCTTAAGCATGTTTTAATTCATTGCTCGAAATGAGAATAATCTAGAACAAATCAAATGCTGATGCATGACTAGTATAGAATTACTTGCTTTTACAGCAGGTACGGAATTGTTTGTTTTTAGTTTACCCGATCCCGATACGCAAGTGAGTGTATTTATTTATTTGCGCATATAAGTGAAATGAATCAAATGTTAAATTATGTAGTATGTATGATGTAATGAATGTGTAAGGAGCATCATCCCTTCCATTTTCATTACGCTACGCACTTCAAACATCTTCTCATTTTATTTTCCTTTGACTTTTTCTTTAAACGTACTCATATCTTAATAATGATTGCTTATTGTAAATCAAATGCTTTTAAAATTTATTTGAGAAGGAAGTGCACACTTTATGCCAACAACAACACCAACTACTACTACTACTACTACTACTATCCGTACATAGTCTTAGACACTTGTATAGAGCGATTGATTCCTATCATTATCATCATTATCGTTAACATCATCTTATACTTCCTCTGGTATTGAGTTCACCTTCGTCGCGTTCACCAAACCATGTCCACCTGCATGTGCCACCATTAACATCAAAACTTAACCTACAACGCAGCTTGCAACACACTAACGTAATTGAACGAACATGGCGCTGGTGCTGGTGGTGGTGCTGGTGGTAGTGTTGGTGCTGGTGTTGGTGCTGGTGCTGGTGCTGGCGCTGGTTGCCATTGGCCTCCTGTCCATTTAGCCAGGGTTCAGTTGTGTGCTGACTGCATTTTATACTTGTATCTGGTAATTACTGCAACCAGCCAAATCTGTCACAGCTCTTGCGTCAACAGTTGTTCTTTATTTTTCCTTTTGTTTAAATTCACAATAATTTATTATGCCTGCAAGCATTTAGGAAAGAGAGTACTAGCAAACAAGAAAAATATTTAGAAAGAAGCAGTTTGAGACCATCGCCTGGGCAGCATTCGATCCCGCCACCCTGCTACTGTGTGACTAGCATGGTTACCAATATGCCAAGGATATATTTTTTGCAACTATAATGACAACTTTGTGCAATTAAATTCATTTCTTCAAACTTCATTCAACATCTAAAAATTTCTTGTAGCAAATTTTAAGGTATTTTTTCATAATTGAAGACATTTCAGCAAAGTCTTTCCCCCAAGAGGCGTAAAGATCCAAACTGAACTGTGCAACAGCACAAACAATATCCGAATGCATATGCTTGATTTTTTTCAATGGAATAATTTGATATATGATATGCACACATACTCGTATGTTCGCATTTATATAAATCTGTCATAATAGTTATAACCTTTACCCTTAAAAAGGAAACAAGGAGTAAACTAAATCTGTGTGGTCGAGCTGTTTTGTAACTTCCATAATGAAGCGTGGGATATATTTATAAATGATCAACATCGCTTTCTGAGACGATTCTGTTTTTGTTTGTCCACGAACTTTTCTCCACACCGTTTGAGCTGTCTTAATGAAACTATGCAAACATATAGATTAGACCTTAAGACACAGTCAGATCGCTATATGAACCCATTTGGACAAAGCACTCGCCTATCAACGGATGCCTGTGTTGCTATCAATGGAGCACAAAATGATTGTGCACCACTGACTTTGGGTGTATAGGTAAGTACACGTACGTGTGTTTGGATGTATTTGCAATTATCCAACACAAAAGAAGCTTAAGCTTAATAATTGCTTAGCTTATTAGTAAGAGGTTGATGGAAATTGTTCGCTCTTAAGTCCTTAGTGGACTTAAAGTGTTCTTATGCATTGAATTATGTCTGCTTAAAAGCTGTGAAGCTATTAAAAACACCGCAGCAGATTTGCTAATGGCATAATCCCTGTACTCCGGATACCATACCACTCCACATCGTAATGTGCAACAAATGGCCATGCCAATTCGCCTCCCTTTTGTCAGGTCTTATCACAAATTCTTGGCGTTCGAAACTTTTCCCTTTCATCTGACTTCTCTTCTCCACATGTAAATGCTTTTAATACTATTAACTGAAGAGGTAGCTGCTGACGGAGGAGTAAGTATTGTGGCCAAGTTTAAAGTAGTAACAACAGCAACAGGAAAAACAACAACATAGACTGCATTAATGCCAATGCCACTATTGGCCTGATGGGAGGAGTATTTAAGCCAAACGGTAAAAAAGTAATTAGCAAAAGGGAAAACCGAGTAAACCGATGAAATGTGAGATTAATGCAACACCCACAACGCAATCTGCTAGAAAATAAAGAATTGTAAAAGAGTTTGGTGAAAAAATCAGGATTAAAATTCAAAATCCTCCGTATCGAGATTTTATGCACACGGCTCTGGCGGTCCGAAGTGCAGAGGAGCACCGCAACGACGAAGTTGTCAGTACTGCAATGAGATCGCATCAATGGGAGTCATGGGGCGTGTATACTGTGTGAGAACAAACATTTTTTTTTAATGGAGTAATGGATCCGCTTTGATGATTTGGGTGTTAGAATTGATGAATTGGACAGCAACGAAAGTTCATAAAAAAAAAAGGACGAAGAAGAAAAAAGTGCGGCGCGGCTCGGCTCTACGGTTTAAATCAATTTTGATTTGAAAACAGCCGTGGAAAGACCAATTTAAAAGTACAAATTTTGAAACTGTTGTAGTAAATACACGATGTCAAATATTTCCCAGGTGAATTACCGCTAAAAAGCTACTTTTGAAAGCAAAGGTTCTTTACATTAAATGCACACAACTATACTAGAAACTAAGGCTTTCGTTAACTTTCATAAGACTCGCAGAGAATATGAAAATGTCCTAGGCAAAAGAAGAGACAACCCTGATTCAATTGGTAGAGAATGACAATCTCATTGTTTGCCTGATATTCGAAAAATCTGTCCAAAATTAAATGATATTGGTTATGTTTACGAGCAAGCCCCAGTGGCCAGTCTACGTTCAGTTTTCGTTTCTTCTGTCGAAAGTGTCTGGTGCTGATGTTTGCGAACAATTGTTCGATTCAGTTTGTTCCTTGTTGTTGCCATCACACAGCTATCAATTCATATTAGCTATACCGGCGGAGAAGATGCTCCTTAGCTTGGTGTACCGGACTGGCAAACAGCTTTGGAGCTGTGGTCAATAGTTCATTTTATGTTTTAATAAAAATATCACACACCGAGCATGCTCGTCAGCATAACCACGGAATAATGAGCAATTCTGCTCGGCGAGCGTTACCAGGATGGTAATAATAAAATCATAGTTTCGAATAAAGATGATCACTAGTCGTGCCTCATGTGTACGTACGTTAATGTATTTGATTCTTTCAAACTCGTAATAGACCGAGCGCTTTGTGTGATATGACATTTGTTCAATCTGCTCTCAATCGAGTTATGCACGAATACAGCTTACTCTCATATAGGGTTGCAGACCAATCACCCCAAGTTGCTGTGGATTGTATTATCAAAGTAATAATACAACGGAGCGTGTGAGTCTGAAATTACATGTTGTTGCTACCGGTGGAAAGCATTGTTTGCATTTTCGTAAAAATGCATGAGTGCATATGTAATCCTTCAAGTCGGAAGGGAGCAAGTTAAATTACATGTCGACACTGGCATGGAAACAATTCTTCCCCAATATACTAGTAAATTTATTTCTTATTTATAAGTCAAATCGAGAAGTGAAAAGATATTCAATTGATGTTCATTTAGGTGAGTCCCGAATCTTTCAAATAGATGTATCCTTGTGATGAACGACTAGAAAATTCATTCATCTCATGTTGTCTTCATCTGACTTCGATGAGAAATTGTCAGCCATTTACGAAATTATTAGTTTTTTGGATTTTTTCATATATTAGTGGACTTTTCTACATGTTGTTGTTGTCTGCCTTTTTTAATATATTTTCCTTCCACCATAAATAATAATGTGTCCTTGGGAGAACAAGTATAAACAAAGAATGCCTTTAACTCCAATATAAAGAAGATGAAACAGATGGAAAGCAGTAATTTGGAAGGGGTGTTGCACTAGCTTAAAGGGAACGTAAATCTATTCTAATGGGAGTTTTCAAAATTTGTTCCCGTGTAAACATTGTTCTCGCTGAAACGTTATTTATAGGCACTTACCTTAAGTTTGCAGGGGAAGACTGCAATAGAGCGAAATTCTTCACGCTTCTTCAGTTTCAACTCCTCACGGTAGGCCATAAATTTATCAAACAAATGATAAATTATATCGGCGTGGAATATTTTCACACCTAGCGTATCGGCCATTTCTTGGGCGTCACGTTCAATTTTAACATCGAATGCCAAAATTGTGGCGAATCTGAAAAATAAGACAGAAATAATATGTTATTGTATTGTAGTGCTATAATAAAATACTAAAATCAAAAATATTTCCTGATTTCAGAAAGACAACGAAGACAAAATTATGTCGAAACGATTCACGCCTCATATTCATAATGCCAACACTCCGAACTCACCATCCTCCCACCTGCAACAGGAAAGTTGTTTCGTAGCAAAATAATAGATTAAAAATGAAAACAAAGTTTGAACGATTTCAAAGGAATTCGACGGAGAAAATTCAAAGTGTAAGCGGACGTATATTTTGTCCTTGAAAAGTTGTATGCCACATTTAATGATAGGACTCATTGTGAAGCAAATGTCAAATATCACTACAAAAGCAAACTTTCACAGCATCAAAGAAGATTTCCTCGAATATGGATCAAAATAGAAGAAATTATATTTTCGTTAATTTCTTCTATTTTGAGCATCAAATAAAAAAGAATAACTTTTGGGTTCCGCGGCGGAAAAGTTGTGCAAACAGTTGCCAATGTAGCAGAAACTCGCATTGAGATAGAATTTCCATTTATACACTTAAATGTAAAGATGAGTTTTGCTAGAAAGCAAAGGACATACAATTGTATGGTAAGACGCGCCATCGACTGAGTTTTCAAAAATTATATTTTAATGTGTCAAGAATTTAGACTTATTTTTTCTTGAAACTTTTTTCAATTGTTATTTATTTAATTTTTATTATTAAATTTTCTTTTTATTCTTTCGTTGTATTTTTCTTCTATTTTCTGCTTTATTTGATGCTTTTCTTTATATAATTTGGTTTTCCTTTCGTATGCCAGACTTTTTAAGGAAGTACACGAATAGAAAAACTGACTGCTACAACACATGTTTAGCGAAGTCAAAGAAGTCAAGTCATAAATCAAATTTATTTAATTTGACTTCAAAATTCGTGTTACATACTATCTCAATATTATCGCAGCGATCACTTCAATAAAATCTAAAGGCACCCTTTGACAGGTCGCCCAATATAATATAACAAAACTCACTCTTATTGGCCCAACTTACTCAGCAACCCGTAAGCTCAAACACACACCCAACACATAAACACAGGACACACATACAGGACACACACACACCCCACACATACACACAGAACACACACACACACACACACACACACACACACATATGCATGCATACACCAAATACTTCAAACAAAACATCAATAGACGGCTATGCTCAACAACCAATGCAATGAGAGCCAAAGCAGAACCCGTCGAAACGAAATGCGGGCGACATGCCACGGTATGCAACTGTAACGAAAAGATAGCCAGTAAATAAAAGCATTGTTTTGCGTATTAGAGATACTCCGACACTTGCAAAAGTACTAATTAAATACGATGTTGCATTATACGAAGAAGTTTATTATGCAATTGCACCACAAGGCATCCCCCCTTTATTTCATATCCATGGATACGACATTCTGCATTAGTACTTCGCTGTTCTGCATCGCATCCGTTCCAACATTCTGTGTAATTAATTTAGTCTGGAAACCAAATACAGTTGGAAGGTATTTGACTATTTTCAAATACATATATTGAACAGCAACGACAGGACATGCAGCTGCAGCTGCAGCGCAAATTGTATTGTGCGAGCTCACATTAATCCAATTTTCGCTTGTCCTTTCGCATGGCAAAAAGTTTTGAGTGCCTCAAATCAACGTCACATGAACAAAATGTGCAAGCTACGCCATAAGCCGCCTTTCGCCCAGCCGTACCCAACCCAGCCCAGCGTAGAATGCATGCCGTTACCGGTGAAATACTCGCATAGCTACGCACAACCGTCATATGTGAGAATGTTTGTATGGGGGTAGATATAGACATTACTGACGACTACTCGTATCACTGATACATTTATATGAAAAATGGCGAAAATCGACGTCCAAGTATATAGGAGACTATCCAATAGCTTAGAGAGAGAGATGAGCAACTCGTGTATTCTCAATGGTAAACAAAATGAATGCTAAATCAAGATGGCACTGGTGAATTCTCTCACTCTGACTATACCAATATATAAACGTGCATACCCTTCTCAACATGCGTACATGTCTCTTCCAATCCACATAGGATTATAGAGTGTTCGCAGCAATATTATTTTCGAATTGAATTAGAAGAGTACACATTTTTTTATATTTTTGCATCCAAAAAAGTTGAAATCTTTTGTGTGTCAGCATTTCACAACGATATCTCAAACACCTCTAAAAGTAATTCCCAAAAGCGACATGGACATTTAGTAACTACAAACACTGCCGGTTCCATATATATTAAATGAGTCAAATGAGTCAATGAGTTATATATCCATAAACTTTCCAGTAAGGAAAAATTCGTGTCCGGAAAGAAAAAGAAGAACTTCATCACCTTGCATTTAACCTCCATAGATACAATTTATGTTGGATGTTGTCGCTAACTAAGTGTGTATGATCTTGTCTTAAGCCTCCATGGCTACAATTTAAGTTCGATGTTGTCGCTAAAAGGGAATAAAGGACATCATTCCGCTATTTGCATGCTGTCAAAGCAACCGACAGAAATGTAGAAATGGTCGCATACCATCATGCAGATGATACACAGAGTGCAGTAGTAGCCATTGGCTTCACATACCGAAGGCATACGCCAGAGTTTCATATTGTCTTTTGACTTATTAGTAACTAATTAGAGCCATATTAAAGTATCATTAGGCAAGTAGCAACCCAAAGCAACCCGCCACTCAAAGCAAGCAAATTTCAAACAAATTAGTGCATTTCCGCTTGCAACCAAAAGCATTCATAGAAACATCCAACACCACGCAATATCAACCCAAAGGGAGGAGGAGGTTGCATGAATGCAAATGAAGCTGGATATGAGGAAGCATGACTCTTTCAGCGAGGGCAAATTATGTATGTGCTCATATCTTATTTTAAGGGTTAGTTAATTTTGTAGGTAGGACGAGACCGCTGCGCCGAAGTGGACTGGTCAGAACTGAATACTTGGTATTGAAAGGTGGGAAACATGAATAGGGATAATAATAAGGCCAGGGTGGGCAGAGCTGTAAAAGAAACAATTATTGTAAATATACCACGTTTCATAGCGCGAGACTCACCGAAATATGTTTAATATTTTGTGTTTGTCATTAAATGAAATACGAAAAGTTTCTAGCTGAAATTTGAAATCGTGCGATATCCAATCGAAAAAAGTAAAAGAACTGAATTGGATTCGAAACGTAGAACAGTTATAAGCTTAAGTTATTCAGCTGAAGACGGAAAAAATAACTTTTCGTGGGAACTTATCTTGAATTTTACAGTGAAAAAATTCAAACGTTTTGAATGTTGCTTCAGATTCCTTCCGTGAGCCACTCTTCATATAAAATGTAGTCGGGTCTACTTGGAACAATTTCCGTCTCTGTTGGAGTAAACTGACCAGTTGCAAATGCGGACAGCACTCCCTTTGGGGGGAGATGAATTTGAATTAGATTGCTATAAAGCAATAATCTTTGGAATTGACATCTCCACTATCAATATCAAATATCCCTTACACCATAGCGTATAAATATACTGGATGACAGGAGAGGCTGCGTAGAACACGGCTCTGAACTAATTGTAATAGAGTAGTATACAAATACTCGTATATCCTCCCATGCCATCCAAACTAAGAGGAGAGGAAAAAATTGTTAAATTGTGTGAGAGTTAAAGGACTAAAGTTTATGACCTTTCAGTGAAAGTGAAACACGCGCTAGGCGAATAATTTGTAGCACCATCGAACTCACAAGTGTCAGGTGTGTGGGGAACAACCAACTCAACACCCTCAAGGAATATGTAAAAGGCCAAAAACATATCTGAACAAGGCCTCATGCAGCCTATCAAATTTTTCAATAGCCGGCACTTTCCATAAGGCCACACTACCAAAGTTTATTCCAGAAGATTCTGTAAAAATATGACAGCATAGCCGCATCACTTATCTGCTTCGAAAAGTTCGAAAGGGAAAAAGGGTCTACTAAATCAGAATGAAAATCGTGCCTACGAATATAATGTTTATTAGCGTTCAATTTGAACGCCCACTTTAGTAATATGAGAATGGTATGATAAATTATCTGTGGGTAAAAAGTGTGTCTCGAAATCGGTCTAACCCCACTTGAGCGCTCTTTATTGGTTTATATTTAATTATTGTTTTGTGTGTGACAAACATAATTTAGAAAATAAAAGGTTTTATTTGGGGGAATATGCTTCCATGCTACTTTTGAATACCTGTCTCTTAAGGATTTCGTGATGAAATGAATAGGATTGCACCTATTTTACTTGAACGGCTGGCTTCAGGAGTTACTTTGAATTTTCCTAGAGGGAATATAGACAGAGTGCCTCTACTCCCACGTCAGCGTGCGTAGCAATTTGTCATTTTTTTCAAATTTCCGCTATGCTGTGATGGCACTTTCAGCTCGCTTGATCCAATTAAGTTCAGAATCGAAAAGGGCGGCGCATTGGATACTTTGTTTGCACAAAATGTGACCACTTGGTGGACAGACTCTCCTCCGGTGTTTACCTGCACTGTACTGGGATAATGCACGCAAAATGAGTGCGTATGCTGCCGTGGCACACCTCTTGATAACTCAATTTCCAGCGCAAAGGGATGCATTAAATTTGTTTATTGACGCGCTACGTCGCAGTTATTTTATTTGCAACACTTTGTGCATCTATAATGAGTGCACGTGCGGCAGCGATGCACTTTGGTGGGTTGGCATCAGTAAATTGCCAGGTCAACTGGAAGCAATACAAGTATTAATTTCTCGAAATTGAATTACATACGCTCATCTCTCTGTATGCTGTTGAAATGGCAGCGACCATCACAACAGCGTCGTATATGAGCAATTTTTAAATATGCCTCCTTCTTTAACAAAGTTACGCAGCGATTCTCAAAAGCAAAAACTGTGCAGCAAACGAAAAAAAGAAAAACAGAAAAGTTTCCTCGCACCGGAAAATCTACAGCAACAACAAAATACAGCTACACCAACAACTGAAGTGCACTGAGACAAGCTAAAAAAGAAGCCAAAACTCATGTTTTAAAAACCAGCAAAGAAGGCTGAAGTGGGATTGGACCGACTACGAAATGCGGCATACCGTAAGGAAATTTAGCCAACTAAGGCCATAGTAAAGAAAAGGACGTGCGAGGTATGGCATTTTTTTTTTTTTTTTTTGGATTTCTTTTGTTTAACTTATTCAAGTTTGGTTTTGGTATGGCATAATCCACTGTTAGAATTTTTTGCTTATATTGCACAATTCAGCAAGTAGACTTGATATAGCACGACCACGATTTTTTAATCCAATATTTCATTTCGTACGTAAACCGTTAATACTCGCACGTGTCGATTTCTACGTATACGACAATAAAGGGCATGACCGTGAAATTGCCCTGCCCATTATGTTTGCAGCTAGTGCCCCTTTCATAATTATACTGTAGCTGAAATTATTATAGAACTGTTTGAAATAAATAAATAAATAACTTGGTAGTGTAAGTGCCTCCTAAGACAGAACTGAACCCCAACGACGACGCACTGTGTCACGAGGCTGGCCAAAAATGGTTAAAGTCAATGTTAGAATTTGAACGTTTTTTTAATATTTTTTTTTAACACTCTGGTTAGATGATATCTAAAATATCTTCTTAAAATGTTTACAAATTTTAAAGTTATAGGGGTTCAAAGTCAAGGTTTGTGTTCAGCATACGAAATTTATGGGAAAATTCCAAATTTCATGTTCATTTATAATACTAAGAATTTAAGTATTTGAATGTAACGGCTACCAAAATTTGTAACAGGGTTGTAAGTGATGCTTACAACACTGTTTTTGTTTACAAATATTGATCATATGTTAGATAACGTTCGAAAAAAGATAGTAGTGAGGCATTGTCAAGACTTTTCAGCAACCGTGAACTTTCGTAGAGAATTTAAAAGAAAGTAGAAATAACACTTTTTCCTGTTTTGTTTGTATTTTGTAGCTACAAGTATGTATTTTAATATATTTAAAGTTCAGCTGCCCGATATTGCCCGAATTCTTTTTGTGATTGTTTTTTAGTGTCGAGCTCGTTGCGGATTCGTAGTATTTTTCAACTGTGGCTAGAGATTTTTTTTTTTTTTTTTTTTTTTTAATATCCAAATATTTTATTGCAATCTGTTACATTCAATCACATTCAGCAATATTTAATAACTTAAGACTAATTTTTGTATTTACTGTCTTTTATGAACTACACCCAGTGGTGCAGCCATTGCCTATTAGCACAGGAGATCTGTTGTGGATTTTCTCTTCAGTCGGATGAAAGTGAAGGGGTTGGAAGTGAGTTCCGATATCAGTGGATTTGGGTGGACTAGGAGTCTCAGATTGTGCGAAGTAGAGAGCTTTTTTATTTCTTGAGCGACTGTAGGAACTTTGAGGTCACGATGGATTTGGTTGTTTGTGACATAATAGGGCGCGTTTACAATCATTCTTAGGGTCTTTGATTGGAATCTTTGAAGTATTTCAACATTGGAAGTTGCCGTAGTGCCCCACAGCTGAATACCCTATGTCCAAACTAGTTTTAAAATTGCTGAGTACAAGAGCAATTTGCTATCGATTGAGACTTTGTAGTTTCGATTCAAGAGCCAGTGTAGATTTCTGAGCTTTATACCGAGTGATTTTCGTTTTGTAAATATATGTGTTTTCCAAGTTAATCTTCTGTCGAGGTGCATCCCAAGGTATCTAGCCTCATTACATTGGGTATATATGCCGTTGAGTTTAACGGGTGGGCAGGTGTTTCGTTTGAGAGTGAATGTAACCTGGACTGATTTTGTTTCGTTCAACTTGATTTTCCATTTTTTTAGCCAGTCAGTAATTTTGTTTAGCCCACTCTGGATTTTAGAGGAAGCTAAGTGTGGGAGAGTGTCAACAGCTAAGACAGCAGTGGCTAGAGATAAAGGAAAACAGACCCTGCGATGTTATGCGTCATGTTAAAGATTTTTTAGAAAATCATTTTGAACGAGTATTATTAGAAAGGGAACAACAGAAAATAAGGCTGACCCTTTTAAAGTTTTCTAACAATTGGTCTAAATATCATCGCATGAGAGATAGATTTGAAACTGAGTTGAGTGACTGGCTAGATAGCGATTTATTTGGTGAATTCATTTGTAATGTAAGTTTCCGTATAAAGTTCTGGTTTTGCAATAAAACTAAATTGTGTTATACTATATTAGGAAGCAAAGACAAGTGGTAGAAGCCGACCGAATGTTTCTTATGAGGAGGGTTCAATGAGAACAAAAAGGAGGCGAGTGGAAGAACTTGTCGCTTCTACTTCATCTGAAGCTCTTAAAAAAGCCGCAGAAAGGGTTGAAAGTGCTCTAGCATTATACATTGATATGGATTTATCTATGAGGAAGTACAATATGATGAGAAAATTAGTAAATTCTGTTCACGAAAATTGCTTTCCGTCATACTATATGATTGCAGATGTTAAAAAAAAAGATTTTGCCTGATGACATACAAGTAACAGAAACTTCTGCAGAGGTCCCCTTACAAAAGATTTTAGACAAAACTGTAAGAAGCATTTTAGATGTTCATGATATTGATACCGAAAATGATATAGTTCTGGAATGCAAGTGGGGATTTGACGGCAGTAGTGGTCATAGTATATCCAAACAAAAATTTTAAAATGAGGAAGGTAGTGATGAATTTATGTTTGTTACTTCTTTCGTTCCTTTACGCTTGTTGGATTGGGCAGATGATCAAGTAGTTTGGGAAAATGATAAACATTCGTCTTGGAGGTTATGTAGACCACTTAAAATTATTTTTACAAAGGAGAATCCAAATGTAATACAATCAGTAAGGGATAGCATAAATTCAGAAATTGAAAGTCTAGTACATATAATTACATTTCAAAAAAACAAAAATCTTAATGTTCATTATAAAATGCAATTGACGATGATAGATGGTGCAGTTTTAAATGTATTAAGTGGAAACAGTAGTAGTTCAACTTGTGCTTTATGTCGAGCTAAGCCATCTGAAATGAACAGCTTATCGATTTTCGAAAGGCCTGTGAATGAGCAGTGCTATCAGTATGGATTGTCGACATTACATGCATGGATCAAATGTTTTGAATGCATTTTGCATATTTCTTACAAACAGCATATAAAGAAATGGAAAGTGGTAGGAAAAGAAAATAAAGATCAGGTTGCTGAGCAAAAGAGAAATATTCAAGCAAAATTTAAGTCTGAAATGATATATGATGAAATAAGTAGGATTGCCTCCAAGAGACCTCATAAATTATCTTATTCTGCAGTCAGAGCCATCAATTTCGATGCGTAGTCAGAAAATACTTTTAAGAAAAAGTGATTTAAATTATCTGAAAGAGTATTTAGTTGAAAAAAAAAGATTTAACGACATAAAAACAGCTAATGAATCATTGGTAGAATCTGAAAGTGATTACAGTGATAATTGTTAATATACTTTGATTGCCTGTAATACTTATATATATATATATATATATATATGTTATGTTAAAGAAATAAAATTTATGTTTCTAAATTTATTTTTTACTGAGCGGCAAGGACTTACGTACTAAATTAATTTTTGTAAAATTTTGCTCTTATCTAATCGATAATTTCTAAATTATGACAATTTTTAAATTTCGGTTGTATGGGAGGTGGGCGTGGCGCTTGTCCGATTTTCTTGAAAATTGGAAATATGTTACAATATTACTAAATATATTCACATGCAAAATTTCAATATTATCGGATTGCTAATTTCCAAATTATTACAATTTTTAAATTTAGGTTGTATGGGAGGTGGACGTGTCCTTTGAGATAATTTCATAAAATTTTACAAAGTTATCAGGAATATATCAGAGACCAATCGAGCTAAGTTTGGTTCAATTCTAGAAACAACTTTGGAAAATATAAGGTTTTTTCATTTCAGGATATATGGGAGGTGGGCGTGTCCTTGGGCCGACTTTCTCTAAACTTCGTTTTTTTTCTTTCCTACTTATAAAAGCAATGGGTACTAATTTTCATTCTTTTATGAAAACTCCTTCTATTTTTGGCCACCGTTTATATGAAAACACGACACTGTGCGACGGTAGGACCACAATCGCTCGCTTTAACAGTCATATTATAGCAGCTACAACTAGTGCTTCTAGCAAAGAGAGAATCGACTGACAGAGCGAGCTATATGCGCATATTTCATATTTATATATGCACCTCACAAAATAAAACTAAAAGAACGATATCATGATTTAAAAATGCAGGATTTTATAGTGAAAGCTACGATCACGAATATATTTGTAGGCGTCGCTCTTTAAGAAAGAATTTCCAGGCTTACTTATGTATATAAAAATCGTATCCTTTAAAGACACTTAACAAGTTAGAATCAAAGGCGTTCGAAGATGGTGGCTTTCACTGCATATTGACATTTTTTTCACATTATATTTCCGTTTTTTTTATTACTTACTGTGCTTCATGTTCCAGCATTGTAGACGCCTTCATAACATCACGCTTAACGACTGGACCAATGCGTATGGCGGCATACTGCAAAGAAATGGGACGAAAAGGGTAATTTTAAAAAGTGGTCGAAATAAACACAAAATAAAAATTTTAATATAGAATTAAGCATGCAGCGATAGTCACTGATGCGTTGCCAGCGGCAGCGGGCCATCACTGCAGCGGAGCTACCGCTGATGCAATTATGAGTTATGAGAGCGCTTCGTGATTGTAACTTAATTGTCTTTCCTAACTTGGGTGATCTGGCTAGTTTAGGAATGGGACTACAAATGCAATGCAGCAGCATGGGGATGATTCAACTCATACTCTTTTATTACAATTGTGTGCAGGACTTTCGATATGCGTTGCTATTGGTGTCTCATTCTCACAGTTATCCCGGCTCCGCCCAAATGTTCTTGCGCACAAACTACCACGTTTCACACCTAAAATAATCCAAACACCAGGACAAACATAAACAACTAAATGACCAGAGGATGTTATGTATATAGAGGACATATGTATTTATAATAGTTTTTATATAGGACAGTTATTATTCCGTCAGTATTCGTTCACCACTCTTTTCTAAAAGCCAATTGACAGTACATTAGAAAGAATTCAATTGAAATTTAGTGGTTTATGTTATTAAACAATGTTTCATAAGTCGAATAGAATTTTCTTACGTTTTTAAAGTAAAAGTGAGCAGACGACAACAGTCCTCCACTCCAGACTTCAGGCAAAACTTCTATTCATACAGTATGGAAACCAGAGTATACAGAGTAAAGAAACTTAAACGTCAAACGGCAAAGCAGCGAAATAAAGCAGACGGACGTTGTACATGAATCCACTGAAAATCGTGTAGAATCCACTCAGAATCGTCGTGAATCCACTCAAAATCGTGGTGTGTCCGCTACGGACGCTGGCAGCTAAAAATACTTTCTTTTCTCTGTGTTCTCTGATGGAAACATCTTGCAAACAAACCATTGCTCCAGAATTGTACATACAACGAACAAAATTTCATTCTAACCAATATTTGAGTTGAATTTATAGTTTGACAATTCTCAGAAAGATGCACCTACATATTTTTGATCATGAGATGGTGATTAAATCCAGTGAAATGCCAAATGAAATCAGAAATTTGAATAGAAACATGCGCAAAGATGGAAAATCACTTCGAGAAATCAGGAGGACTGTGAAACGGGAACAATTGTATACATAATAAAAAATATATATTACAGCAGTGGCCGCATTAACAGAACCTAATTCTCACATATACACACACATGGCGTTTCTTCTGTGCTGGTTTGAGAATCTTTTATCGCTTCGGTGTGAAATTTGCACTTTATTGATGGAAGATCTACACTAGCTTGGAGTAAAATTCGGCTAACTAGAGGGTGACATTATCCTTCAACCACATAACGACCCGAATCACCGGCCGAAGCAAATCGTATTGCACGCGAGACTGAATATTGTATAATTGTCCGAAGTATTACAGACCTCTACCGCAGAACCCTGACATCAATACAATTGAAAATTTGTGGTATACTTTTAAGAAATCCATAAAAACTAGTGGAACCCAGCGGACGAAATTCGAGCGCACTCTAGAGTTTAGAGCAAAATTTGATCTATCGAGCGCTTCCATCACTTCAATGAGACCGCAATCATTCTTTCATTAACATTCACATTAGCATTCAAAAAAATTTTAAATTTATGCTATTGCAGAACATTATTACGTATAATATATTGCTGAAATGTAGATTGTTCTTGGAATTAAGGGCGAATAATTTCTCTATAAACAACCTTATTCGTAAATACCCTATTATCATTGGATAAATGCCTTTGGTCAGAAATATCTGAAATTTAGAATCGCAATCCATCAAAAGATTGAATTCTACTGCCAGCAAAATACAATTGCCCATGAGCAAATACAGGTTGGGGTAACAATATTCCAACATTGTCGAATGTTTGGCCTTGTGATTTATTTATAGTCATTGCAAATGCAGGAATTATTGGAAACTGAGTACGTTGAAACGTAAATGGTAAAATTGTACCAAAATAAATGAGTTGAATGCGTGGAATTAAAATTCTTTTGTTGCGTGCAACACCACTCAAAACTTCGCAGTCAATTGAATTCCTGTGCATTCGTTTTACACATATTCGAGTTCCATCCACCAACGAGTTCCCTGTATTTAAATAAGCAATACAATGCAATTTTCTTTCAAAATCAATTTGTGTGGAAATAGTTCAATATCTTTTGGTGGAACTACATACAACCGAGCAATCACTTTCTGTGTCCCTCGCTGTCTCTTTGTATAAATCTTTCCTTGATCTTTCCATACAAAATGCACTGGTATTTCAGAGTATAAACATTGATCCTATTCAATTCAAAAAATGATATCAACTTCGTTCTTAATGGGTTATCAATTGCTTGTTTGTTCTATTCCGTCTCTGAAATACACATTTTGCAGTTGAGGCAAGTGACAATCAAGTCGAATTATCGTGTGAGATTGAAAATGCATCGGGAATTCTGTTGAACCAACATAACGACCATTCAAGAAATTTTGAATCTCATTATTCTGCAATTCATTATTCACTTGAGGGTGGCTACCCATAATTCTACTGTCGCCCAATCACATCTTTTATACACGTACTTGTAAATTTATTTCACACCCTTAACAGTCGTATAGCGTTCAACATTTAAATGACATTAAAATTTAGTTAAGAGATATGGATTTTATGGAACAACAAATCTGTTGTCAATAGTATGTCCACGCACGTCAGCTGTGATTCCATTATGGCGCCGTTTCTACACTAGGTAGCCATTCACACAATCACGGGTTTCGCCACCGAAATATTTTGGAAATTTTTTAGAACACACTCTCATACAGACTGAATTCGGATTAAGAGTTCCACATGGTCCATGAATCATATGACTCCTGACTAATTCTTGTAATTTTGGAAAAGTTTCTGGATTGGGAATTTCAGCAGAAACTGCTTTGCTAGTATCTCCATTACCCTGATGTTCCAAAGTCATCAATATATGTGCATGCGGAAGACCAACTTTTTGAGACTCAATGGTGTAAATAATTGCCTCTAATTTGCCAAACATTTCTTTTCGAACAATTGAATTTATAAGCTCTTTAAGCTTGCTTTTGAAAACGCGCACAACATGTTCAGGACGGAAATTACCTTCTCTGCCCTTAAGAGCCTTAAAAATGTCTGGCTATTTCGGATTAAACGTCATAGTAATAAGTCTAGTTTCCCAAAATGTTGAACAATATACATTGCGTCTAAATAATTTTGATGCATATTACGTAGAGAACTGGTAAGCGAAGATGACTTTATGGCCTGTTGGCCTGTTGACTGGCCATTGCTATTATTATTGTGCACATTATTATTGTTCATCAGCTGATTAACGCTCATCGTACGCTTTTCATGTAAATAGGTGTATACTTTTAGGCATATAATTTAGACACAGCGCCATCTATTTCTGTTTCGGTACGACAAAAAAACCTTAATCGATTAATCAATAAAAATGCATGAGAAAAGAAGCATTTCGCACCACCTGCATGGAGAGTGAAACAAAATATCTCCAAAGCTCATAGAACAGCTTGAAGAATCCATGCCACGACTTCTGTAATCATTTAAATTTCCGAATATGAATTTTGTTTTGAAAATATTCCAATTTAAATTTTTTTATAATAAATACGTTTTTTTATACAATTACCTATTGAAATATTTTGCGCATTTTACCAAATAAATAAACCAAAAGTGGGATGCGCGAATATGAATTTTGCCCACTGTATATGTAACACGTCAATACACCACCACAAAAATAGAAAGCCAATGAAGCTGATGATATCTCAGATGTGAATTCGGTTTCGCCTCCTAACCACCACCGCATGCAGCATCTAATTACTATATTGTCACCGCAAGTGGGACTGCAATGCCCAGTGCAGAGTTCAGAGTGCAGAGTGCAAATGCAGCAAACAGTGGGTTGAGTATTTAAAAGCATGGCAAATGGCAATGATGTGATACTATGCTGTTACACTGTAGTATCGATGGAGTGATACAGTTCAGGCCCTGTTTATACGTGCGAATTGTATGAAAGATAGAGATAGAGAGATACATAAAGAGAGAAAGAAAAATAGAGAGAGAGAGAGAGAGTAGCATAGCCAACCAGTATATATGTAAATATATGTATATGCAGATTTAAAAGTAAAGCCAGTAAAACAACAATAATTCGTTTGCTGTCCATTCCAAAAAATTCTGATGGAGGCGTTTCTAGTGCACTTTACGTCATTTGATTAAGGGCCCATCAGATTTATTTAAATTCATAAAACTTTTCTATATTGGAAAATACACATTTCTTTAATAAGAAAAGAACATTAATATATTTCTGGATAAGAAGAACCCGTTCCTTTAAAGAGGAGTTATCTTTTAGACCACATTCGCCACACTCTCAAATTTTCCCCCATTTTATCAAGTCATTCGCAAAAATTAAGAAATAAATTAGTTTCAGTTAAATTTTTCTAAATAATGGGTAAAAGCTGTCAATCCCACCGTTTTTAGTAAAGTGTGAAACTGCAATTTTTGCGAAATCCCTCCAAACAAAAATACGGTCGGGTAATGAAACAAACTGATTTTAAGTCATTTAAGTGGATGTCTGCCCACGCTGTCCTGAGTGATATTATTTTTGTTCCAATTGTCTTCCACTTTTCGCGCCAACCATCCACAAACGGTTTCCATGATTTTTGATTCGAGAGATCTACATGAGACTGCACATGAATCCAAGATTTTACAATCCTTGCTGTGTGGATTTGTGCTTTGTCGTGCTGCTACATCCATGGAAGTTGTGAAACTGAGGAACGACATTTTCAAGAATGTTTTTGTAGGATAGCGCAGTAATTTTTAAATCTTCTCAATAAAAATCGATTCGCGCCGCTTTTTCTTAATATCTCATATCATGGAAATAGTAGTTTGTAACCGTCAGGTCCATCAAACAGAAACTTATTTTCTCCCGAGAAGACAGCGCTTCTCCACTAGGCAATCAACGACATCTTACTTTTGCGAAACTACAATCGTAATTCCGTAAGCGTCAGTTTAAAAAGTGGTATCCAGAGTTTATTTTTCTTCTAATAGTAGATAACCTGATTTTAATTCAATTAATATACCATTCAGTTTCTGCCTTGATTTCGCTGAATTGGAAGCTGCTTGCAGTAACAAGCTCGCCAATTTATGTCTTGCAATTTATTCTATATTCTTCAACATTTTTAAGAAAACTATTTATTACGATTTTACTTGTTGTGATTTTTTCAGCAATAAGATGGCTATTAAGCCCCATTTCGAACAGGCCTGAGTCTTGGGACAGTCATTCAACCTAATCTAACCTAAGCCATATCTGTGTAGGCTTTGGTTTCTTCTTCTCAGCCTTTGCCCATTTGTGGATAAATAATTTTGTTTAATAGCTGCATTTACAAATAAAAACTAATAATTGTGAACAAAAGTTTCACAAACGGTTGACGACTTCTTTAAAACATATACTGGCCTTATTGTAAGGATGTCGATTTTCTTTAAGCTAAGTAAAAAGCAATACACAAAGAAAATCTTCGGCAAATCCTTATTTTCAAATTAATCTCTCTTCTGAGAACTACTCGAGCTTTGATGCAATGACAGAGTCAATGTTCGACAAAGGTACACATTTTATACATCACCCCTATTTTCACAGTGTGTAAACAACTATTTATAAAACAGTATCTTACGAATTAGTTACCAACAAAATTGTATTTATTAATGCCAAAAATGTAAAAATTATGAACAAAAGTACATAAAAAATTCACTCTACTCAAGTCGACGAAATCAATTAAAATATATTGGAAGAAACACAAACATATTTTTAATATTTTGTAGGCTATCCCTGCAATGAGACAACAGTCTTTAATCGGCCCTGCATCGAACTGAGAGCCGGCTCAATAGAGGAATTTCCAATATTGTTCCATTCTGCAAACTGCGCTCTGTTCCTTATTTCGCGAGAGCTGAATTTTTCTAGCGCTTCCATAAGTGTTTAATTCGATTGAGATAAGAACTTTGTGCGGCGGCCACTACCAAGTGTGGACTATTATAATTGGTGGCATTCCCCTGCTGGCAGTAAATACTTTCCATTATCTCAAGTATTGTTGACCTCTCTCTAAGAATGCAGATGTACACATATTGATCCATCGTACTATATTATTTTTTGCCTGGCAACACCCGAAGCCGCCATACACAGCATACCATAAGACTACCTCCGTTGTGTTTGACCACTTTACAGCTAAGTGCATCTCCTATCTTCGCTACGTCTTGAATTGCATTGTATTTTGAGTCGTCGGAAATTTATTGCCCTTCGCTAAAAGTTTTGGGGTTCATTTGCGAACTGTTTCGCGATGTCCAGACGTTATTTTAAATTCACTTAATTTCATTTAAATTTATTTAATAAATAATGGTGTGCGTGACTTAAATCCACAGTCCACAATGGCCATTCTTACCGTTTCCGGGTGAACGACTTTGCTCTTATATTTTTCAAGTGCTGCACTTATCTTGTTGGAGCTTGAATCACCAAAACTTCATGTTTCTCATGCATTTACATTTCTTTGGACATCCAGTTACTTTTTGAATCTCACTCTGCCGTCATACTTGACGCGTCTTATGACGGTTGGAATTGTAAAGCGGCTCCGTGACATTATTTTAGCAATTACGGTGTATGTATATTATACTGGGTCACACGCAAATTCTGTATCAACTCCATTTCAACTAAAGCAAAAAAACAAGAATCCCAATAACAAAAATATTTGCTAAAAACCTATTTAAGATGCTGTTTCAATTCAAAATTGTTTAAATGACTGTTACCACACTAGAATAAAGGATTATTTACAACACTGATGTTGTTTGTTCGTGGACTTTTGGGGAACACTGTATATTATGTACGAATTTAAAGCTGGGCAGGCAGGAGTGAATGCAAAATTCAAACTGAATGTAGGGTGACAGGACTTTTTAAAAATAACAAACGTTTTTTTGCCAAAACCGATTTGGTTTATTCAAAATAGTTCCCCTCCGACTCAAAAGCATGTCCGGCGGCTGGGATGTCCTTCAGGATGTCGGTGCAATCCTTTAGAATGGCTTCTACGTGCACAAAGCACTTCCCTTTAATCGCAAATGCATTTTTCCGTAAAGGTAAAAGTCGCACAGTGCCAAATCAGGCAAATGCGAGGAGGTCAAAAAATCAGTCAAAAGTATCGATCGATGATGACTCATTATCGTCCAACAAACGTCAACTTTCTTCTGCGCGACATTCCGGCCGAAATGACGAATGCGTTGCATCAAACGCTAAGATAGAGTTGTGAATTACCGATTTGCCCCGGTTGAACGAACCTTTGTGGATAATGCCCTTGGAGTCGAAAATTAAATCAACATTGTCTTCATTTTTGACTTCTCGAAACGAGATTTTTTGGGTTTTGACTCGTCTGGCACCTTCCACTCAGCACTTTGGCACTTGTTATCTGGATTATATTGTAAAGGAAGTTTTTGTTTGTTGTGGCCTCCTTGATGATGTCCTTCGAAACTGAATTCTGAGCAATTTCTGATCGTCAGTCAACGATACGATAAATTGATGCATTTGAGTTGCCCGATTCCATGAACTTCAATGAATATTTGGGTTGATCTTTGATGAATTCAGGCACGGTTTTGATGAAATCTACGGCGATCACGGAAAACACATCTTCATCTTATGAAATTTTGATCAAATGAATGAAAATAGACCGGTGTAACCGATTAGTCTCAGAAAATTATTTTCATGAAACCAAACCACATGGAGCGATTTAAAAAATACTGACTTTAGTAAAATATTGTTCCCTTAATCCCGAAAACACTTGAAAACCAGTGAAAGACAAATAAAAACGACCCTAATTACGCCTTCTTAGGCAGAAGCGAGAACAAGAAGAAAGCGACATCCCACATGATATAAATGCGCATATCACAACAACACATGATGCGCCCACCCCCTGAAAATGTAAGCAGACGCTGACAACCACGGTACGTGTACATACTTATGTATATATATATATACAGAAAAGGAAAGGCATCGGCATCATCATCATCATCGTCACCCCCACCAAACGACCTCCTCAATGAGCATAAATTAGAATATACAAAATAAAAATAAATTTAAAATAAAAAAAATAAGAATAAGCAAGAAAAAACTAAAATTAAAGAAACGAGTTCATTCACTCGAATTTGTTCGAAGCGTTGGCGAAAATTGTGTGAATGAATGAATATGAATGGATGGATTTGAAAGAACTCTGATCAACAATGAATCGACAAATCCCCCTACACGCCAATCATACTAACAGACATCGTAAGAAAACAAAGCAAAGTGCAGACTAAATCGGAAGGAAAAAAGCACATGTTAAAAATAAAAGATATACTCCTATTTAAGAGAAAATTATGTCTGCCGATATGGAGTGGCAATCGTCACCGTCGGCAACACACAAAATTTCGGCAAAAATCTCCAATATGAATGTAAGAAACCTTCAACTACCAATTACCTCTGCATAATAGAATGAGAAGTGATGAGACGAAAGGAAATCAAGGACGAACCATTAAGGAAGGAATATATCGAGTTAGACCGACTGCGGCACATCCAAGAAAAATTATTTTAGTGCGGGAACTAACGCTACACAACAAAGCAGTTTAAACAATGTTAATATTATGTTTGCTGTGAGGAATGGGGATTTGGATTCAACGCGCGAGAAGTACGAATGGCTCAAATACCTGAATTTCCTTGCTAAAGAAGCCATCCTGAAGAAATATAATGCAATTCACAACATTTCAGACTGAAACACGTTCGTGTTCATATTGGAGATCTCTACAGGAAGGCTTAGCGACTCAGCTATTACGTCCACATTAACATAAATTCATCTAGATATGGGCGATCGTTAATAAACCGTGTGGATATCCAGTCAAGTATATTATCGATGGTGTAACTGTTAGCGCCCTAAATTAAAATTTTGTTTTGGTGGTCATGGCATTGGTGATATTCTGCTCAATTGAACCCAGAAATTGGTATAAACAAAATATGTTTTACTACCAAATTTCAGTGCATTCTCCTCAATAAGAGATAAACTGGAGAAATTGGAAAGAGTGATAATATGGTGAGTGTGTCATTTGTTTAATTTTCTTCAGCCGATAGCCACAGCAGCTAGTGTTTAATATTAATTATGATTTTAATTATAATTAGTAAAAATAATAATAATAATACATTTTCTTCATATATCGGTCTGGTTTTGAATTGATATATCTTTACAATCCATGTGCATTGGTTTGTAGGACAGTTTTTCTCATTTCTAGATTTACTCACTTGCCACGCCTGTATTTGGCTATTCCCAACACCTACTCAACTGCACAAACTCAGTGCCCTTTTCTATGGTAATCTATCGCACATATAGATTGCACAGTTCCAAGAGACTGGCCCTGGATTACGACTACTTCACACTTCATTACAATCAAAAGTGGAAGCCATTGCGTCCATTCGCCTTCATGTGTTAAATTCATGTTCGGCAAGCGATGCATGATTCAAGTCGAAGAATATTCAAGTCTTCTTAAGGATGTTCTCCCTGTCCTGTACAGCAACGAACGACAGACGAATAGCGACACTTGCGCCTTTAATTAGCTTTTCTGGCACTGAACTTAATTATGTGTCCAAGATTCCCCAAACCAAGCCGTTGTTGATGATTTTGTGTTTGTTAATTGCTGGTTTTATTGTAACTGCATTTCATTTCACTGAGCGGTAACTGAAACAACGCTGTAATCGTTGACAGTTCATTGGGCAATTAACTGATGTGTAAACGGTATTAATGGGGTCAGCGAACACAGTGACATTGTGGTACTCTTTCTGGTGGTGGCACTCTTTCTGGTGGTTGAACTGTTTTTGGCGGTGACAATAACAAACAAACGATTATCAGCCCTATTCCGTGCCGAGTAGTATCGTCAGAAACCACTAAGACATAAAATAACAAACATCGAAACACTGTTACTAATCGCAAGTGTTGCTGTTGCACAATTCTGACTAATCAAAGTAGGCCAATGGGATTATGTACAGTTGAAGATTCTGCCGCCTGCCTTAAATGGGCAACTAATGTCACGTAGACAATTGTGTGCCTTCCTATGATTAATAGCTATGCTTTGCATAACTTCGTCAAAAGTTAATTGGTGTCTGACTCTATTATTACTGTATCCACATGCTACTGACAACTAAGAAGTTGAAAATCAACAACCACCACAACCCCAGAATGCTACCTGAAATAAGGCTAAATGAGGCGAACATGATCATGGGAAATTACATGTTATTTGAAGAATGAAGTAATAAACCAATTTAAATAATAAACCAAATCAATAGACTGACACTGTAATGCATGATAAACACTGTCACAGGTGAATTATTATATTTGGAAGGTAGTGCAGCAACAGAGAAGGAGGCAAGCCCAGCTAATTGACAGAATGAATTGACAAGGCACACGCATTGCACTGTGACGTGGACTTGTCAACCAATCAACAACTAATTGCAGACTGATTTTGTGTTTTCTGGTGTATGGTTGTGTATCGCATCAATACCTGAATATATACAAAATGCAAAGCTGTATAGATCGCAAAAATGGCGAAGTCAGTAGTGTATATACGTATATACGAGTATACAATATATATTGCAGTTGTAAGCTATGAACAGATTTGGCAAGTATTTTTCCGATATGATTTGATCAACATACGTAAGTAATTAAAATTCTATTATTATTATTAGTATTATTATTATTATTATTATTATTATTATTATTATTATTATATCGTAACACCATAATTAATTGTGACTGCAAGGTATGGGGGGATTGAGTACTAGCTACAGAGGCCTTCGACTCGAAGAGAAAAGATTTTTTAGAAACAAGCATTTTGGAAACCAAGCCCGGGGCAGGATTTGAACCTGCGGCCCTCGGGGTGTGAGTCTAGCATGCTTACCACTAGACCACAGAGGGCGGCTAATTAAAATTTTCTTTTCCATTCTCAGTGCTGTCACACTCAGTAAAAGACACACGTGAAGAGCTGCTCTTTTGGTACAATATGCAATGCAGTTTTTCCACAATTCTGAGATCTAATTTGTCGCTCTCTGAACTTGCAACACTATATGTCAGAGAATACAGAGAAAAAAAAGTCTTTTTCGCTGCCAGCGTGCGTAGCTGACACACCACGATTTTAAGTGGATTCACCTCGATTTTGAGTGGATTCATGTACGTACAACGTCCGTCTACTTTATTTCGCTGCTTTGCTGTTTGACGTTTAAGTTTCTTTTCTCTATATTCTCTGCTAAATGTGTACAGCAATATTACTCCTGTTTAATTTGTGACAGCTGTGGAGAAACCATTTGAGCCATATTCACCATTTTGCATCATACTGTCACTCGTAATCACAAGCCAAAAATGAACACATTATCTCTCTCTCTCTCTTTCTGCACATACTTCCATTTATCTTTTCAGTTGATTTTAATAATAACTTCCACTTCCCATTTAATTAAGAAAAAAAAAACACACTTCCTCGATCGGACCACATGTGCCACATACACAAAAAATCAACCCAGCCCACTGGGTCGTCGCTACTACAAAGCCGCAGCCGCTTATACAGCCTACAGAGAAGAGCGCACAGTGCGCGCAAAGAGTTCAATTGTAAAATTCAATTCAGTTTCATTTCGCTCATTAATTCATTTAAGCAGACAATATTAAAATGCTACAACAACAACTACAGACGCGGCTACAAGAACCCACAAAGATCTGTACAAAAAATGTACATACATTCATGTACATATGTACATATGTACAAAAAGTACAAAACACAGGAAAATACTTTTATGAATGAAATCAACGTAATAACAGCAGAAACAATCAAGAGTGTTCTGATAGGAAATGGGAGGAAGGGGAATGAAGCGACGAGAGCGAACGACGACGAGTTCATGGCTATAAAGGCGTACTCGTTGGTAAAGTCGTGGACCAGAAGACACCTGGCCCGGATGGAACATACAACTGTGCTTTCGAAACCGCTGTTGCACTACAGTGACACAACAACTGAGACAGTTTAACAGGGAGTCTTCCCTGTTCGGTGGAAGTGACAACGGTTGGTCTTGGTGTCTAAGTGCAATAAGCCTCCAAAAGACATTTCTGCTTATCGCCCACTCTGCATGCTAGACATGGTGAGAAGGGTCCTTGAGCGCATACCGAAGCAATACCGAAAAATTCAAGGTTCCCATCTACATGATACGCATGGTAGTATAGCTTTTTTAACGACAAAGTCGTGAAATATAACACGCATGAAGTGGCTATAATCCAGAACTGGCTGGCGAACTTCGGACTAAAACTAGCCGAGCATGAAACGCAGGCACTCCTGGCAACGAGCCATAAGGTGCTTGAAGTCGTGGGGTCGGTAACTGCTCCATACTGACAAGTTGACACGTGACCTACTTTGGTGTATGAATACCCGCCAGGCTCCACTTCAAGGAGCACGAGAAGGTCGGCTACTGTCAATCAAATGGGTTGAATGGCAATAGGGTCCTACAATTGTACTTCAGAGCCTTTTATTAAATGTTCCTGAGTGAATTTAGTGTGCTCGATACGAAGGCGGGTGAAAGCTTGTAAGTGATCACAGCATCAATGTTCATATTGTCGTCGCCATTTGCCCATGTTAATCTCTTTAGATAAAGATCTCACCCTCTTAGTGTGTCCTTCTCTTCTTTAGATTGTGTGAGGTGCAAATGTTGTTTCGTAACTAATTTTGCCCTCTCATGAGCATTTCCATTACCAGTGATACCCTCATGATCTAACAAGCTGCTTTTTGTTTTAGTTCTATATGGATATAGGTAGCTTTTCTTTGCATAGTTCATCGGTGCAGATGTTGTCGAAAGGCCATCCCTGGAGATCTAATGTATCTGGAGGCGTAATGTGCTGGTAGAGTGGTAGAACCAATGTGGTTGTCGTCAATTATAGCAAAGGAGGTATTGTTGTCCATAAAGGAGACATCTTTGAGAAGGCATTTCTAGGAATTTTATAGGACAGGTTGAATTAATTCTCGATATAAACATTGATGACACTTTGCTTTTCGAATACGATTTTGGGTCAAGAAGTAGTGAGGATTTCAAGTGACGCCACATACATAAGTGAAGTGATTGAGTGTGTGACTGAGTGCGTGGTACGTTGCTGTGTCCAAACGAAGTGAGGAGGCTGTCGCTCAGAACACACACTTTTGCTTAAATTAATAATAAAATGTTTATTGACATATTTTAATTTAACATAAAAGTAACCGATTCACATACACCGAAAACCATGTTTCCAAGGATACCGAATTTTGGAATACGGTAATTTTTTCTGTCGAATCCAAACTCAACATATTTGGTTCGGACGGAAGGTGGTTTGTGTGGCGGAAACCCAATAAATAACGCGACTTGAAAAATTGACGTGCAACCATAAAACACGGTGGAGGTAGCGTTGTGGGTTGGGCCTGCATGGCAGTGTGGGGTTGGAAACCTAATTTCTTTTGAAGGAATCATTGATAGAACCATGTATCTCGCCGTTTTAAAAGAAAATCTTTTACAAAGTGCTGAAAACTGGGTTTGCGGAGCAACTTTAGGTTCTACCAAGATAACGACCATAAGCATAAGTCAGGAGTGGTGCCAACATGGCTCATCTAGAATTGCCCCACTTCATGCTACCATCGGCGGAGTCTCCTGTCTTAAATATAACCGAAAATTTCTGGGCATTGTTAGAAACAAATATTAGAAAACACAACATTTCTAGCAAAAACGCCTAAAAACAGCGTTGCTTGAGGATGGGCTAAAATAACACCAGAGACGACTGTAAAACTAGTCAATTCAATGGAAAATCGGCTAAAGGACGTCTTATTACAAAAAGGATAATATACAAAATACTGAAAAATCAAAGGATTTATTTTTATTTTTTTATTATGCTGCATCAAAAATAAGCTGCTCCGCCGGAGTGACATAATTCCATAATCCATTCGGATATTAAACGAAAGGTGGCGAAAATCGGCAACATGTGCCGAGAAGTAGCGCAAGAACAGGATGGAAATGGTGCGGCGACCGTTAAGGCACCGCCACCACAGCAAGCCGACAAGCATGTACAAACCTGCAAAGAGCAGAAGGACAAATAGGACCAAGCCTAGGGGCATCACCACTGGCGAATAATTTCGCGGCTAACGTTGTGATACCGAAGCGTCCTGCCGTCTGGCGCTGCGGTGAGCGTTGAGGAACCCAGAAAAAATAATTATGCCTGCCACAGGCAGAAAGCGGTGGATAACTGTTATTGTTGTATTGTGACATATTCTTTTGTGGCTGGAACATAATAAAGTGCTCTCCATGCGGTTCACTCCACGGAACTAGCGTCTGTATTCCCTTTGCATTTGTAGTGAGATTTGGGTAGCTTTATGTAGTGATGCCGAGAGATGCACGTACGAGTAATGTATACTAACGGGAATTTTATATGGCATCTATAGAGGCATAAACTACATTAATTGTTAATTTCTTAAAAAAAGATCTGCCTTAATATTTTTAACAGAACTTTGTATAATTCCGCTATGCCCAGCTTCTGGTTTGTTCTCTTATTCTCGCAGAGTAAGTTGTGTATATTAATGTGACGATACTGACTGACTCTGTGGGACTGTGGAACGATGCATCAAAGCGTGAAACATACGTACATCCAAAAGCATTTTTTATTCTGAAAATACTCGTATCTGGGCATCCACTTCTATCCACTTTCACTTATGTATATCTGATTTTCGATTCTGCTGTAAGAAGTAAAAATAAATGCTCAGCAATATTTGCTGGTGTAACACTGGCAAAAGAGCCACGACCACAGCGGAAGGAACTGCTTGCGTAGCGAAGCAACAGGAATCCACAGAAAACACAATGCAAATAAAAGTGCATCAACATAACAATAGAAATGGTGATGGTGATGGTGGTGGTGACAACGCCGCTGGCAAGAAGCACTCGACGTAGTAAATTCAAGTTTAAACAAGGTATACACAAGGTATACACAGATTACGAGGTGAGAATCGTTAGTTTAGGAAATCAGATAACTAGAAAGAAAAGGAAGACGACAAGGGAAAAAGTTATGCAACCACAAAAATTTGGAAAAAAAATTACGAAAACGCAGTGCAACCGGATGAGAAAACTGCAGCAAACCGACGCTCTGTGCTACTCACATCCACAAAATGCGACGTGGGTGAAGTTGGGGAGGGGGGTTTCGCAGAAAGAAGTCATTCTCGAACGATTTGCAATATACTCTACAACAAAAAAAGCAAACGAAAAATATGACATCAATCAAGCATATACTACATACATACATATGTATACTATGTAGTATATACTTTTTATTGGCAGTACCGACTTCATTCATAAAAAACCACTGATAAGTTTCTGATCTCACAACTCATTGATTGGAGTTGTTAGGGTCTTTAGTAGATGGTTTCCATATATGAAAATAAAAACAAACTAAGTTTGGTTTCCATCAATATATTTAGACCTTCCTTGGTAAGAAGCATAAGTATGAAGTTAAGACGAAATAATAAATATTTACGCTTTATAAAAGCAGCCAAAGAACATTTCTGCATACATTTAGATACCGAAACTTTATAAATAAAAAGTGAAAAGGTATTACAGTAGTTAACCGCCTTCAATTACTGCCTTTAAAGTACATTTTATAATGCCTTCAAATGTTTAGTTTATAATGCTAGTAATTACAATAATAATATACTATTTAAGAATATTGTAGAGTTCCTTCAACCCTTTTGATTATACACACTTCTTAGAAATTGCAAGAGTGGTTACAGTGCCTTAACCGAGTTGAAATACCTTACGCGGCTTGCTATGCAGCTAAATTAACAATTCTTAAAGTCAACTCCGAAATACCGTTCCCAGATTTCTCTTACAGTTGGTAACCGAAAATCGAACAATTAAATTCAGGAGGGATCTCCAAATCTCTCCCTCACGCTTTACAACCATAGATCATATTCATATTTTCCAGGCCAAGCAGTAACACGACTGATTATAATTATTGTGATTGTTGTTTTTGAACTCAGCTCTATTTTTTGATACGCTGTGCTCTGTTATCAGTTTGGAATTTTGAAAGCTGCCTGTCAAATTACCATGTTCCCTTACCAATGTAAATTCCTTACTGAAAATAGCCATTATACTCGTACATATGACTTCAGGCTATGTAGGCTAATGTCCTTGGCATGGGGCTACGTAAATTGTGGCAGTTTGGCTCAGCTACAATGTCACTCGTTGCTTCAAGCGTTGATACGTTGAATTCTTATGTCACATTCAGTATGTCTGGGCAGAGATGTTCATCAGCCGTTGGCATGTTAAGGAAGGACGAGGACCTTCGCATGTCATAATAAATAACTCAACGCAACATTTAACAGCAAGCAACGAAGTGAAAACTGAAAAATATTAAATCAAAAACAAGAAAACATAAAACAGAGGAGAATTCCAAGCCAGGCGTAGGAAATCAGCCAAATAAAAAGGAGACCGCACCGCGCAAAGGTGTGCAAATCGCAAGCCCCTACCGAAATTCTTTCCGACCAGCTGAAGAAACATGAAATTATGTTGCCTTTGACAGCAAGGCATAAAAAAACTACACACGCACAGAGGCACACATAAAGACAAAGGCAACAACTGCATTAACAATAAGAACAACAACATGAAGCATAATAAAAAAACACCAAAAGAGGGTCTTGTTGATCTGGTCTGGTCTGGTCTGGTCTGGCCTGCTCTTAGAATTCCCTCTCGTTTAAAATTGTATAATTTAGCTCTTAAGCACTGGTTCCTGTGGTGGTGCTGCGGATGGTTCCATTCATGAAAATGTGTTACGTGTTTGTGAATGAAATTAAGCAAACAGTAGTACCCGGGGAACGGACGCCGGGCGGAAGAATTGTTTCCGTTCGGTTGTATATGATTGTGGTTGTGTGTGTGTGTGTGTGTGTGTGTGTGTGTGTGTGTGTGTGTGTGTGTGTGTGTGTGTGTGTGTCGCAATTGGGACACACGAAAGAATTTTGCATTCTTGCCTAAACCGAGGAAACACAAAAGCACAAAAGGAGCACCAACAAAGAAAGAAGAAGAAATTTAATTCATTCATGAATTCCGGCCGTCAGAATCCAACGTCACGGTCCGCAGACCTTTCACGTCTTTCACTGCGCGACTGTTTCGGTTCTCCTAAATTTTAATTGCGCGCTTCGCTTTGCTGTCTTCACCATGCACCCTCCTCTCCCTCTATCCAAGAAAACGAACGCGGTGCCGCGTTCCTCCATGCTGGCTTACCACACGCTCAAAAGTCTTTTGCGCAGCTACACACATTTCGCGTTTTGTGAATTCAATTGTTGGTAACCAAGGGCGGCGGCACTGAGGGCGAAGGGGGAAATGTGTATTCAAAGTATTCAAATGTCGGCAGTGATGCAGTGATGAATACATAAATGAATGAATCTAATTGCAATTGCGCACTCGAAATTTTCGGATTTTGCAAGAAAAGACCAAAACAAAAAACCACTTCAACCATGGACATACATACTTAAGTACATATGTACATGCATACATATTTACATACAGTGAATCAAAAAAGTATTGGCACAGCTCAATTTTCAAAGTTTATTTGCTAATAACTTTTTTTCCACACTGCTTACAAAAATAATTAGTATACCATTTTTAAAAAGGAACATTTTATTATATAATTAAAACATAACATATTTCATATTTCACTTTTTTCCAGGTGTAATGTTATAAAAACTAAAAAAATTCATTATTTTTCCTAAAAAAAGTATTGGCACACGTTGTGTGAGTGTAATGTTTTTGCTCAAATAACGGTAATCCTTTAGTTTTCTTTGCTCCATTTCTTTTCTCTCTGCTCAATTATTGCGTTTTAGTTTTTATCTAATATTTCAAGTTAGTGTTGATATTGATTTCTTGAAAGAATAATCAAAATGGGCAGAGGTTCTGAAATTCCGGTAGACGTCCGTAAGATTATAATAAATCTTTACGTACAGCAAAAATCGTATCGAGAAATTGGAGATCTATTACAGAGGCCATATTCAAGTGTACGAAACATTATAAAACATTACATAAACTTCGGAAAATTACAGCGTGAGAGCAGATCTGGAAGGCCAAAAAAATTTACACCACGCCAGGAGCGGATTGTAGTAGCTGCAGTAGCTCAAAATCCAAAGACTTCGGCCGTCAAATTATGCCATGAAATACAGCAAAAATTTCAACAAAAGTTCGACCCACAAACGATTCGAAATACACTAAACAGAGCTGGTTATCATGGACGAGTTCCTCGACGCAAACCTTGCCTGTCGCCTGTAAATATAAAAAAGAGGCTGGAGTTCGCCAAACTCAATATTAATCGGTCGGCATCATTTTGGAATCGTGTGATATTTAGTGACGAATCGAAGTTTAACCTATTTAGTTCAGACGGCGCACAAAAAGTTTGGCGAAAGCCAAACAAAGAGCTGCCAGAAAATAATGTAATAAAAACAGTGAAGCATGGCGGTGGCAATGTCATGGTATGGGGGTGTATGGCGGCTTCTGGCGTGGGAAATCTCGTCTTTATTGATGAGAAAATGGACAAGAAATTATATATGAATATTTTAAAAGAAAGCTTGACTCCAAGTGTTGGAAAGTTGGGGCTAGATGCGAAAACATTTATGTTCCAGCAAAAAAATGATCGAAACATTCGTCGTATCTTGTACAAGAATGGCAAATTTACCACTGCAAACAATTCAAAACACCTCCACAGTCGCTAGATACGAATCCTATAGAACATGTTTGGGGTTTACTGGAAAAGAAAATACGTCGTCATCGCACAACATCAAAGAACTCACTCAAGGAAGCCATACGCACAGAATGGGAACACATAACACCATAGGAGACATCTAACTTAGTAAAAAGTATGCCTAGACGCTTAGCGGCAATTATTAAGGCCAAAGGAGGTCTAACCAAATATTAAATGTTCATAAATCTTACCAGAAATCAAATTTTTTACATGTGTGCCAATACTTTTTTGAGGAAAAATAATGAATTTTTTTAGTTTTTATAACATTACACCTGGAAAAAAGTGAAATATGAAATATGTTATGTTTTAATTATATAATAAAATGTTCCTTTTTAAAAATGGTATACTAATTATTTTTGTAAGCAGTGTGGAAAAAAAGTTATTAGCAAATAAACTTTGAAAATTGAGCTGTGCCAATACTTTTTTGATTCACTGTAAATGAAGTATTGTAAGCCGCTTGCGGAGCGTTCGCACTCGGGTGTCGAATCAAAATAGAACAGAGATTCTATGTATGTAAGTATGTAACTCGATCATATTGCCACATTTTACTTTTGAATTTTTTAATCTTCTACTCAAATCCAGTTAGCAGGACAGCACAGCGGATACAGAACCAGCAGAATAAATACAAGGAAAGGAACACTGGCTCAGTGCTAGATTCGATTGTCAGTTGCAATTCGTTTGCTCAAGTTAGAATAAATGCATGGATACTGATGGTGTCTGTGACCCTACTCTGTGACTTTAATATAACACATTATTTTTAAATCTTAACCACATTCAGAATATTCTTCGTGAGAAAAGCACAGACGCTTTCGTATTTACATACCATATGTACTTCGTTTTTGATATCGTTCGCATAAAGATATTTTACGAAGGTTGCTACGTGGTCAGTGTATCCTGGCTAGTCTCTCAGACTGGTCGAAAACTTTGAACAGAGACAGATCTTATTCATTTAATTCGATAGCTATTTAGGTGGCTGTTTTGTGACGGATCGGTAGCAGATGAAACTGAAACAAGTGCATAACTGCTCCCATACCACAGAGAAGGGTGCCATCATTCCAATGAGCAGTTGCTATAAGTTGGATTCAAAATATTGATTGCATTTGGCTCAACAGGTTCCAGTAGTACGGAACATTTCCTTGCAGAAAAACTGTATGCGAATATGCCGTGTTGTGAGCGAGGAACTGTTTGCAAACAGCATTAAAAGAATGCTCCGCTTTACCTTCGACATATACTGTGCTCCTGTCCCACCACCATATTCGCATGTACACACACGTCGCAAATCGAGAGTAACTACAAGTACAGCCCAGCGACTACGTTCATAATCATTCAAATGTTATTAATTACAGGTATTATTACATCAGCCCTGCGCATTGTGTGAGTATAATTGCGGCATCGAGTCTTACAAGACTGGCTTTGTAGGTGGCAGACGAATTGCAAGCGAACGTCCGCCCCCTTAAGCAGTTAATTAGGTTTAAGTCTCTGTGGTTTTGTTATGGTAAAGTGACATGGTTTCATATTTACGGCGAGAAAAATTCGAAAATATCAGCCACAATTGCTCTCTGCTCGGAATATTTACTCAAATGTCGGTCGGTTGTACAAACCCTCTAACTTCCCAACCGCTCACAACACCGGCATCAGCAGCAGAGCAACAAAAGAAAAGCTTTAAACTTACCTCACGCTGCAAGAGTTATTGTATGGCGATGGCGTGTCGGTGTCTTTTCGGCTTGCTTGCGAGTAGTTCGCAACACATGATCGAAATAAAAGAAAATGTGCGGAAACTTTGCGAAAATGTTGCACAAGTGCTGGGAGCCCAACTCGCAAACAAGCAACCGAGCAACCAAACTCCAACAACAGCAACAACAACAATAGCAAAAGTGCAACCATGGGTGGCTGGTACACGTAGCCGTTTGCGTGCTACTGATACTAACCAACGCTCTTTCCACACACATTTCAGAGAAAGTCCACATGGCAACAGTGTCGTCTGGGGTTTTGTCCATTACAGCAACAAAAGAAAAATGAACGGAGCTGAGCTGAGAAACGAAAATTTAGTATATATCCAAGCACCACCGTGCGACACGAAGCAACAGCAATAAAAGCAACAGCAACAAGAGCAACACCACCAGCCCAAACACCCAAACACCGCCAGCAGAAAATAATAACACTGAAATAATAATCACTCAGGCAAAATACGGCAAAAATTCGTGAATGGAGGAGCAGTGTGAGCCAACAGAGATGCGGCAAGTTGGCGGTGGCGATGGCAACGACGAGTTTGATGGAACGTACGTAAAGCATATGGCAGTAGCCATGTCGACGACAGACAGACTTCTGTGTGTACTAGAGATGGCGAAAATGTTTGGTTTGCTTGCTGCACGAATCGTTCCTCACAATATTTAAAAGTAAAGCACACGATTTCCTAAGCGGTAAATGTAGTAAATTCGATCCGGTCGGGAATATATGGCAATACACCACTTTCTCACAACTGTAATAACAGTCCAAATGCACTGATTTGGCTGATCTGAATGAGAGATACGGGTGGGTTACCTACGCCGCAATACGTCGAGAATGTTTCGATCCAAGTGGGAGCATCAAAAACAATTCGAAGAGAATGTGATTCATGGAATCAATGGAATGTAACGACGCATTCACAGAACCACTGCCGCTTAATTCTGAGAAATTACTTAATGATATGGTAACAGTTTCGCGGCGAGTGAACGACAGATAAGGCTGCGCGACTGGTAGTATAGCAAAGAACCTTAGCGGACCCAACCGAACCTAGCTGGTAAATTTTCCATTGGAAGACAATAGTTGGTAACAGTTGGTCAGCTTGTTTAGCAATTGACGCAAAACTAAATGTAACGAATAGTAACAAATACCGATAAGTCATGACAACCGACAACACTAGTGTGTGCAGCCAAAGCATTACATACGAGTACTTCAATCACTCTGCTTCACTTACTTGCCACAGTGCCTCCAAGACGTGCCGATACAAGGCAAGACAACACACACGGGCAAGAAAAGCAAAATCAACCGACCAAGATAATTCAGTTATTACACATTACTCGTATTATTATTATTATTATTATTGTTGTTGTTGTTGTTGTTGTTGTTGTTGCTGCTGCTGCTTCTGTTCATGTCGTTACTCACCACCCATTCATAAAATTTTCTGTGTTTATCAAATTTAGTTTTTCCGGCATTTTACAAGCAACAACAACAACGGCTGTGGATGTGACGGCGACAGCAGCAACAGTCACGTTCAGTAATTGTGATGCGGTGACGATGATGAAGTCGCTTAGATGATTATCAGTTCCCTTACAATTTTATGTAATGTCATTTCATTGTTATTGTTGTTGTTATTATTGGCGCTGTAATTGTCTTGCTGTTCAGTCGGCCGTCAGCTTGATTAGGAAACGCGCGGAAGCAGACCACGAAGACAAACACTTTTGAATGAAGCCGGGCAGCAATTGACTCCCCCCGACAGCACTCACTGCACGCAACTGATGTGGGCCACAGGTGGGTAGTGATGTGAGCTGGTGTGCGAACTATCACGCCGGCAGCTACTTCTTGCTGCTTATTCTTCTGACTGACTTTTGCTTTGTTTTACCACGTTGCAGCGATTTGCTTCATGCTCCATAAACCCGAAACTAGCGCTTCTCTAGACATTTGGCCGCATGACAACAGCGTGATGGTAATGGCAGAAGGTACGGGGTATGATGAGTTTGTAATTCAAATGCAACAAATTGTTAAGCAAAGAACGACGTATTAGCATAATTCGGAAATGAGGAGGAGTTGTGGATATGCGGTTGAGAACATTTCCATTATTTAAGCGTATGCAACCGCAGGGTATCTTGAATTATGAATGAATGAGCAATTTTGGTTTTTGTAACTAAAAAAAACGAACAAAACTGATTCTACAGTTTGTGTGCATCCATGGGTGACTTCGTAGAAGTTGCGTGTACAATGCCATAGCATGACCCGATAAGTTTTCAATGATTGCATTACATTTGCTGTCTGTGGAGTGCACTAGATTTGCATATAGACATTTGTATATAGACATTTAAGAACGAATCAAATTTGAATTATTTCAATAGAAACGAGTAGATGTGGGTGGAAGACCGCTTGTCCCCGATATGTAGAATGGTGCAGAGCTTCGAAGGGAAATTTGGATGGTAAGTGGAAAGCCACTATTTCAACAAAATGATTTAAAGAAAACTTAATAAAAGGCTTTGGCAATTTTATTAAATAAATCTCCTTGAAATCGAATGGCGCCATACCCCAATTAGTGAGGGGCATGCAATGGTTTTTGTTGAATACATTTTAATTGTTTTGATACTACAAAAATAGCCATTAACCTGGTACTCAACTGGCTTACATTGTTATCATTACACCAGAGATCAGCCTTTGAGTGCTGAAATCCACTGTTGGAATGATGTGAAAGTATTCAACAAGAAAGTGAGTCAATTCGATCAAAAATTTTGCATGCTTCCTCGCATTGTTTCCAATACTAAGAATCTGTCTAATAACTCAGTGTGTGGTTGGAAGACAGTAACAAAATCAGTCACGACCAAAGTTGTCAGTTTAGTAGCGCTCAAAAGTTGGCTTAAATGTTTGATTATCCATTTCAACGCCTGGTCGGTATTTGAATTTGACTACTTTAGCATACACATATTTCCTCAAAAGCAATAATTGAGTAATCAGTAAAAAATTCACACCTCTTCATGTCATTTAACAATTGAAGTTAAATTAGCTATGTACATAAATACCTATCTACCGTGTGGAAGAAGCACCATTACCCTGTAATTATGTGCACTTAGTAACAGCAATAATATACACACGTCATGGAAGTGTTTCCCAAACTATCTCGATTCATGGTGCCCTTAGTCGAAGCCCAGTGTGACACAATCGACAATCTCATTGCTCAGATTTGTATTTTTCGTATTATTCGGTCAGTTTATTTCCATGTACTGTGAAACGCATTCAAATAATATATTTTTTTATGCTCATGCCACAAAATGGCACATGATTGGGTCCACGAGGTCTGTTTTTTGAAAGAACTCCATTCTTATTTATTCTATGCGAATGGGTACATTTAGCTTTAGTGACTTGGGCCGGGCCTTATGCTTATCTCAGATAGACATAGGCTGCATATTGGTGTTTAAAGTGTTGTTCCATTTTTAATTTGTTTGTAGATCAACAAAAATCGTTCAAGGAGAATATATATGTAAGCCCGCTGCATTAACAAGTTGAAACAGAAAAAGAGAAAAAACAGAGGTTCACACTTTTCCGGTCGGTGTTGTAGTAGTGGAGTCGCGATTTCGAATCCCGCCCAGGGCAAGGTCTGCTAATGAATCTTTATATTTCTTGCAGTCGATCGAGTTGCACACATAATTAATTATGTTATGAAGCGGGGATGAGCAGCTACAAGCTCTCTCCTCTCTTTTAACAGAAAAACGACATTTTGAAAATGTTTGTTTGTTGTATTTGTGAATATATGCATATATCCAACTTTTGATGTCTCATTAAGTTCGGTTACACGATTCAACCTTCTACAACTTTTATTCATTTTCTAATAATGTTTACATTGTTGTAGAAACACAGTCTTTTCTTCCGATTTATTTTTCACAGATGTTGTTGTTGTGATTGCGTTCTCTTTTGAAATACTTTTGTTACCCATCACTGGTATAACGTACTCGTATGTGAATAGTAAAACTTGTCATAACGAAAAAAATACAAAACAAAACCTAAAGGGCAATCACTTTGGGGACCTCTGTTTATTATAACATTGGGAAGACTACTGCATACCCTCCATATACGAGCAGATCCATAAACATACAAACACACGCGCGTACATACAGTCCCCCACACGCTGGCTCATTGGTAATATTTGTGAACGATTTCTATATTTGCCACCTACAGGCGCGGAAACACAAGCAAGCGGACAGGCGGACAGCGAACGACGGACGGACAACCACAGATAAACTGGCAAATAGACACGCCACGGGGCCACCTAGCGCGAGCAGCCCATCTAGCAATTGTAAACGGAGCCCACGGGCAGTGAAGAGTGGGTGGGGCGTGGAGATTCGAAAGTAGTCAACACAGAAGGGAGGGGAGGGGGTTGTAAAGTATGCAAAAAGGAATGGACATGTGCCATAACAGCACATGGCGAAGTGCAGATACAATTTTATACGTACTCGGACTAAAAACCCGCTCAACTACGCTCGTATGGCACAGAGCAGAAAAAAACGAACAAACGAACCAACGAAATTGATTATTAGTCATTTCCGTTGTGTCTTCATTTATTGAAAACGAAATTGAAAAGGCGAACGCGAACAACAACGTAAGAAAATGTAAACAAATATTTGTATATATTTTTTAAGATTTTCGACAATTTATACACCAAACGTACTGCAACTTGTCGTAATCACATTGGGGTGCTTTACACAATCGGGAGAGCATATCGACCAATAAAATGGTCTCGCTATATGTACATGAATGCACTTTGTCCCCTTTCTTCCGACCAAACCAGCTAAAACCGAAAAATTCGTAATTGTGAGAATATTGCACTGGTGCCGACCACACGATTGGATTTGACTGGCACCTAAACTGAGGTAAAATGATATTCGTAAGCAAGCAACTCCCCACCGTCACGTAACAAGCGCTCGTTGCATTGCATAGAAACGCTAAATTTTTCGCGTTCGTCGCTCTAGTTTGACACCTAATTTTCTTCTGCCAAAGGACTGAAATGGCCCAAGTCACCAGTGCATGTCTTGTTGAAGCGCGGTCATGTCCGAATACGTCTTTCACACGCAGACCGAGTAGATAACCTGAGTAGAACTTGCAATGGCGTACTTTTGTATGAAATTCATTGCCACAACACAGTTAAAGAAAGAGCAGAACGAGCACTTGTTACCCATGCTCAGGTCAATATAAAAATCAAACATATAGTTTTAAAAACAATGGAGCACACATTACTCGCACACATTTAAAACTAAGCTCACCCACTTATTACTTTGCTCAGTACAGCTCCACCTTTGAAATAATCGATCTACCTAAAATCGACAAGATTGCCAGAGCTATATGCTGCGTCTCGTCATCCGCCACAGTTTCGCAAAATTAGTGAACATGCGATTCTACATACATATGTGCCTGACCTTTCCGCAACTCTGCAAGTCGATCACAATCACCACAAATATCTCTTCTTCCTCTGTCGATAGTCAACTGCTTCTAAAACTAATTCGTGCTACAAACTCGATTAGAATTTAGATACGCTACTGTGATTTTATGCAAATAAAGTTCAGGTCGCATGAAATTATTCATAAAACTTGCAATTGAATGTTACTACGCCACTTTAAATTGCAGTCATTATATTTTTACGCTAGTTGCTACGAAATTAGAGCCTTTTAACTGCGCTAGCATTTCTAAAATGTTGCCTGGCATCGACTGGGCCACGATCATTTTATTAGCGACAGAATAAACACAGAATGAAGTAGCAATCATTCTTCGTTAGAGGGCTGCTGTCTGTGCATCGACCATTATCTGGTGTAATGCGCCCAGACTTTCAACGATGATGCCTCCTTAACTGGCGTACAATTATCACAGTCAAGTAAACAACATTTGCATGCAAAATACTGATTGGGGACTTGGGTGGCGGCAAAACAGCTTTTTAGGTAATCCGCAGACAGCCGCAAGAAGATTGTTTCAATTATTTTATTGACAAAATTCTAGAATGGAAATTCAAAATAAACAAAATTATAGCCTGAGGTGCATAGGGAAGAGAAAACGATGTGCCAATGCCAACTGAATCAGATGAGGTTTATATCGAAGAAACGCAAACATTTCCCACCACAACAAAGCCTACTTAGAAGCTGTCTAGTCTAGTCGACATGCATGCATAGCCAACTAACCACGTCCCCTTTAGTAGGCATTTGTATAAACTGGCGCTGTGATTGGTGCTGATGATAGCACTCCCTTCGCTATCATCCATGGCTGCACGGCGCAGACTGCACATACATAAATAACCTCTGGTACAAGAAATAACCAACACATCAATTGTGCCATTGAGCAAATATTTAATTTGACGATTACATGAAGTATTGCAATTACGCGTGCATTGCATCAGCTTTCCTTAGCAGTAGTCTATTCTATGCGACGTATAAAGCAATTTTTAAAATTACGAGTACTGAGTAAATATGTGCACAAGGTAATCCATGTGACGACGGGAATGTTTGCAGTCACGACTTCAAAATCAAAACACTAAATAATCGGTCAATAATTAAAGAACGACAACTGATCGATGGAGCGATCTCTTCAAATAAATAATGCAACCAGATACGAGTACGATCGAGTGCGTGCGATTCGCAATTGCACGACATACTAATCACACAAATGAATAAACGCTGTGAATAGAGATGGAAAAAAATACACAATGTCGATTTCGATCGGTATCGTTGGTATCTATCACATCAAATCTAAATTACGAATTGTGTAAGAAAAAATGAGCAACCTTTGTATATAAATTGTCTTTCAAGTAATACTGTGTTTCTTGCAGAGGCTGCTTTTGGAAGAAAACCATTCAAATAACGAACAAAATGCGTATTCGTGGATTTTCTTTATCCTGATTTGTACTTTAAAGATTAATAAGCGTGGCATTGCAAACTAAGTTACTGAGAGAATAATCTCTTTGATCGGGAAACAATCATCAAAATCGCTCCATCAAAATCGATAGCATCAAATTAGAGATAGTGTTAATTTCTATATCCCTAGGGCCCACCAATGAACACACTTTTCTACTAAAATCGACACTTTTTCTGTGGTTTTCTCTATTGTACACAGCAGGTGTTTCTGTTGAAAACGAATAGAGTAGAAAATGGAAATGATTCTAGATAAGGGGGAAAACAAGTGCAAAGTATTCTTTCAAAATTTATAAACTATTGTCGAAACATTATTTTTAAAAAAGGTTATTTTTAAATATTATATTCAACATTTTAATAACAATAATAAAGTAATTGACTTCAGCTCATATAATAACTTCAATAAAGCAAATATACGAGTACATATACTCGGGTGCGTTTTTAAAATTTTTGAAATTTTTTTATAACTTATATTGAAGGTCCTCCTTGTGTTCATTTGTGAACGCTGGAATTGTGTCATCATATTCCCTTACTATATGCTATGGATGTACAAAATAGTTGTGCGCCCAATTTTGTCATACGGAGCCTTGGTCTGGTGGAAAGCCCTCGGAAGGGAATACAACATCACGAAACCAAGTAGAATACAAAAAACAGCGTGTGCTGTAAGAATAGGAGCAATTATGTCTTGCCCTACGCAGGCCCTAAATATATCTGCGCCCAATTGATTTATTCATCAGAAATACCGCAACCCTACGCGCTCTGAGGTTAAGAGAAGTATACTGCTGGAAAGATTGACCGTATGGCCACCGAAGGATACTATTACAAACGCAAGCAGTATACGCGGCAGAAACAAACTACAAAGTAGCTATTGTAGTTTTTGGAGAAACTATACCATTCGTGTTTCCTCACGTCACGAATAAAAGAATGGCGGAATTACGGATAAGACAAACACCGCAATCTACACTGATGGCTTAAAGATGGATTGTGGAGTAGGAACAGCTGTCTGCTCAAATCATTCCGACTCCCGAACACATCAAGTGTATTCCAGGCGGAAGTGCTGGTAATGGAAGACACAAGCTATAAAGAAAAAACAACAATCTCACTCTGGTCGCTATTAAGGCTCGGCAGTAATAACCTCGAAACTAGTATGGGAATGCAGGGAGGTCATAGTGGTACTAGTTCGTCAGTTAAACGTGACATTGATATGGGTGCCGTGGCACAGGGATATCGATGGAAACGAAAGGGCAAATGAGCTGGCCCGAAAAGGCTCCGCTCTTGATGAACATGAGGCGGAGCCAGTTCGTGCCCCAATTGGTTCAATCAAGAGCACGATAAGCAAAGTATTCTTGGTGAATGCAAATAGCCGATGGCAGAGAATGGAAACCTGCAAGATCAGTAGAGCACTGTGGCCGGATTACAAAACAAAAAAATTTACAGAGTTAATAAACAGAGATCGTCGTGATACAGCTAGGCTTACCGCGGCCATCCCAGGCCACTGGCCCATTTGGGAACATGCAGGAAAAATGGGCATACCATTCCATACCAGCTTCGGAGCCAGGCAGAAAGGGAAACCGTCGAACACTTCATTTGTGTCTGTTTGTTGTTTCAAAACATTGAAGAGATCGCGAACTGCAAGATAGGGGAATTCTCGCGTTCATAAACCTCTCGAACTACCCATAAGGGTCAACTGGAACATCAATATTACAATTGGTAGTGAACCAAAAGAGCGGTATCAAAACGGCGCACCTGCGCTAACAACAATGCGATAACGCAAATATTCCAATAGGACTATTCATATTCAGTTTGCATCCTATCCAAATCCAAGCGAGAAATTTCCAGAACAAAGATGAATCGATAATATGCACATACCGATATAGATTATATTTTACATTTACCATCTCTAGATGAAACTTATCAAATCAAATGTATTCAACTAAATTGGAATCAAAATTGCAATTGGCATGTAATTGAATTCAAATGAACTGAGTGAAATTAGAGCGCTTTACATTTGTGAACAGGAAACCAAAGCGGAAACGCAAACGAAAACAAAAGCAAAAATTTTCATTTGCAAGCAATTTAATTGTAAGTGAAACATTATTATTACCACCAGCGTCATCACGATGTACGAAAAAACAAACAAAATGCGCCACAACACAATAGAATTGTCGAACACAGCACAGATGATTAACCCACAAAGAGCACAAACCCCCAAAATATTCAAAAATTCGATCGTACCGAAATAGGGAAACGTAGACTAGGTAGAGAGGGAGAGGTTTAGTGAAGTGTTGTGATAGTCTGGGGTGGGACACTCTGGGTATGAAAAATAGATAGATAGATTTTATGAATGAAAAACATATACGTGGGCGTGTGTGTCTCAAGCGAATGTGGTTCGTTTGTCTGCAATAGAATACATACACATATGTAGTATGTATAAATGCGCCTTATATTGTATTTATCAATGAAAAATATATGGTAAATAAAAAAATTAAAGTTAATGACTAAAGTGTGTCTTTTTCTGTATGTGTTTGGCGTATAGACCAGATCTTGTCCAAAAACTTCCAAAAGTGTTGCAATTAAGACATTTGTGTATGTGAATTCACGCTGACTGACTGAGTGAGTGAGTGAGTGAGTGAGTGCTTAGCGATAAACGACGAGCGAATGAGTGAGTGAGTGGCGAGGGTAAATAAAGTAAAAATTAATTGATTTGCTTGCCAGGCAAGGAAAAACAGCCGGTAGCAGACGCACGAATACAAGATACCAACAACTGGTAACAGCAGGTACAAATGGAGCGACCGTAGTACACAATTTCGTTGTTCCACGTAAATTTGCCAATTTTGCATGTGTGCGAGTGTAATTTATACGTTTAATTTATTATGATATAAAGTTTTTTTAATTTTCGCTCACTGATCTGCCCCCACTAAGTGGTTCGGTTTTATATTGAAATTGTTCGCGATATAAGCGATCAATTTCACACACACGCAGATGAATTGGAAAATTTGCACACTCCGCTCCGCTCTGTACTATACAGCAAATAGCCAAACAAAACCATCAGGCAAGTAAGCCAACCAGCCATCGAAAAAGTGTTTTGTGCGCGTTGTATAAAATTTGCTGACTTTATTATAAATACAAATCCCACTGAATTGGATACATTGGCAGCTTACGCAAATGGAAGTGGCCGACCGGTTCCCCCGTCAGCCCATCTGCTAATTTCCTGTTTGTGATAAGAATATTAATACACATTTACGTTAGGCGTGAACTGAATTTTCAGTTTTTGTCATTCGAAACCCGCCAACATAGCTTTAAACACAGCTTGGCGAACAGCAAGAGTGTGACACGTTGGTATTTAAATCTGTGAGCACTGCTTTCAGAGTAACAGAAAATTTACTCAGTGCGTTGGTGTGTTAAATTTAATATTGCAAGCATGCGATGAACAGCGAATTGTATAGAAAGAAACAGTAATATGCCCAATTTTGGCTGCGGTGAGCAATTAAATTGCAACAATGTGGCCACTTGTAGGAGTACACAAATGTATGCACACAATGTGCGTATTTGCGCAGCACACCATTGGAACAGTGGAGGTGGATGGAGTAAACTTTGGCAAACTGAACGTCGATGAAAATTGTTTTAACCAAGCAGCGTGTCGAGCTTGACCGCGTTGGTACATGGTCACGGCGGACAGGTGACACCAACGATTACAACTGGAGGTTATAGCTACAGTCATCAGTTCGGATTCGCCCATTTCTCCTTGGTTTCAACTGAAATATTAACTGATATTGAGTTGGTTGAACTTGCAGTTTCTGAATGTACATATCTACTGCTCCTATTCATGCAAGCAGTTTTCTTTTATACTCCCTTTCCATATATTATATTTATTTTATTATATAGGAAACTTTGTCGTGAGCATAGCTGGCAAAATACAACACCCGAAAGAGAGAGATCAACTCCGAAAGACAGAATTTCAACTTTTTTGTTTTGAAATCAATGTGGGCATTTCCGCAAGATAATTGAGATTGGCATATGGGAAACATCTTGAGGAAACCGTACCGAGCCTTTCGACACAGCCACTAAACATCGAACAAATTAAATCTGACGAGCGATGCATTCATTCCCTTGAACCATTTAAATTTTTCAAGAAAAACCACACCAATATTATTTGTTTGTCTAAATTCTGCCTAAACTCTGACACTTTGGTTAAGCAGTAAGCATTGCTTATCCGTTCAAGGCGGCTGTCTACTTCTTTCCACCCAAAATGTTTACATTCCCACCGGAAATCATTGCTCCATACCATTCAATGAGAGTTTCGTATTCACTGTGCCCAGCAACTGCATGCAAATATCAGAACAATCACAAAGCAGAGAAGTGTGATGCCAACAACCATTTGCGAAATGCCCTTGAGCACAGTAGCTCCCTGGTGATACATGAACACTTCGATAGGCTCGTTTCCGGTGGTTCACAACTTTATTAAAAAGTATACAGTGGATTCGACTGGATATGGCAGAATCCGATGTTGATAAAGTTCTTATAAACCTTCTCTGTTTATCCAGCGTGCATATTCAATCCCATTTACATGATATCCTTCGTTTTCCACATATTATAATCGTTTCATCTGTATGAGTAAAATAGATCATCATATTATTTCCCATTAAGAGAGAAAATCACTGTTGCTAGTTCCCCTTTTGGGTAAATAGTATATAAATTAAATTATGTAATAAAATAAACATTTCCCATGCACATAGTATATAATTAAAAACCACAATAAAATTTTAGATATTAATAAAAGCATAACGACAGATGCAATGCGTGCATTGAATATGATTTGTTATCGTATTTATGTGATGATTGTTACTTTGGCCAAGAATCCACTCTTGTTGGCCCCAGTGGTCTGGTTGATTGTTTATAAAATCTTTCCCTGTTCAAGTATCGTAAGCCTTAGTTAGCAGTACGCATTCTCGCTAACCCTGCCATATTCTTCTCACATAATTCATTATGATGTCAAATATAATAAATAACAAAATAAAAATAAGGATTACATTTTGCTTATCTTCATTCCTTTTTTTGGCCCTTTACACTACAATCTCGATATAATTGCAGTAGACTAAATAAACACGCATTTAGTGTTATACTTAGTATATCATACACAGAGAAGATCCAATGAAATACCATGAGCATTGTAGTACCACACGAAATGCCTCAAATCTATGTAACAATCTGATTTATTGACAATTTGCAGATTCAACAAGGAAAATCCCACAATTTATCAAACCCATGAAAAGCCCCCGCAAAACATTAGCGTACTTTCATTTTATACGTACATTCACTCGTACATCAACCAATATAAAACAAGCCGAAAAAGCAAGAAAAATGCCATACGACTTTATACATGCGAGACAGCAAACTATGCCAGCCAAAAAACCGAAGCAACAAAAGTTTATAAAACCAATGAGCCCACACAAAACTTACAAATTTAACATCTAAGTAGGCAGGTGGGTGGTGGTTCATTCATAAATTTATTTAATTGAATTGTGAAGCACATACACGCATGTGCCTTGCAGAGCAGGGGTTCCCAATCACATAATATCCATCACACATGCGTATGCGACACGTTCAAATCGTCCAACAACTCCCACTCCCGTGTGTTCATGCGATTAAGGTAGAAAGTCTGTGGGCATAAATGCACGTCCTAGTGCCACACTAATTGTGAACCAATACGCCCGACGCGACCTAAGCGAACAGCGACGATTTAATGCCGTTATTGTCAATGCATTGTTTTAAAGTAACTGTAAAGATAACTATAGTCGGTCGGATTGACTACGACTATTATTGCGATTTAGACGCTGCCACTAGCTTTGGAAGTAGTGGGTTAAGAACTGATATAAGGCAGTAAGTAAACCATATACACCAATTACCTTGGAAGCTTGGAGCACATGGAGGTTAATAGCAGTGGTTTTTTCCAGAGAAGAGAGAATAAGAATTTTATGAAAATAACTTATTCCACTAATCCCAGTTTACGCATCTATCTGATACCTTTTGTCTCTTGCTTGCCTCACTTTTCAAAAAGCGAATGAAGGCACTTTAAATTTCACGCTATTTGCAAACCTTTCCAGATGCTACGAGAAATCTTCATGTTCACCCCTAAGCAACAAAATTAATTCTACACACCGCCCAATCACCACTCTTCAGTAGGAAACTATTTAAATAGCAAATGCCAAATGCCACATCACGAGGGATGCTTCAATTACGAAACAAGCCGTTTCAAAAGGAAATTGTGGTATACACCCTTAAATCCGTTACACCAGCTTCTCACGCCCATTTTCCTGTCCTTCTGGTTTTAGTTAATCAATTTAAAATTGCTGTCTAATCACATTAGTAGAGTTGCTTCAGTCAGAAACCTTAACCAAATTTCAATTTCCTAGTTATAGCCACACTGCCACCATTCCTAACCATCCACAATTAAAGAGGGAAAAATGGTATACAAAATTTGTGCTGTTGAGCTGTATGTAACTCACATATGGAAGTGTGGCCAGTATGGGCATATGGACAGGGGACACATACTCATACCTTAAGATATATAATGACCGAAATTTAATGTGAGTAAATATATCGCTCCTATAAAGCCATACAGAAGAAATGGAGTGGATCGCATTAACGACACGCCTACATCTCATATAATCAGCTCTAGCGACCCCACTGAACATTGCCCGAATTATATTATTAATGATGACATATGACTAAAATTAGCTCTATATTAATCTACATTAAGAAAATGGGGCAGGTACTTCTACAGTCTCGCCCACAATTCACACATATTCATTACTGACCTCCTATATAAAAGTCTTCGAGGAAATCACCAGTATAAAACGCAAAGAAGAAAATGGGCTGGTTAAATCCAATGCCACGCTCACTTTTAATATACATACGAGTATATGCAAATAAGATCTAAAGATGATTTATATAAGAAGTGTGATATATGAAACAAAATTATATCATGAATCTTAGTGATCATAGTGGGCGTATAATTTCTGTCGCCACTCCCAATTACACATAAAATTAGTATAAAAAATGTGACTACAAAGATTGTGTTATATGGAGACAATATCGCCATGGTTTAATTCGCACGCACATGTAAGGGTAAAAGGTATCTCGAAGTCGGCCTAACCTAACTTCTGCTCCTTTACAGCTTATATTTATAGAAGCAATTCCAGTGTAAAATTTTATTGTCAATTGGCATGAATTAGCAATTGCGAATGAAAGCTCTGTTTCGGTCAGGTGTCAGAAAAGCTAAACTGTTAGGAAAGCTAAGCTGTCAGTGACCACTTATGACCCATCTCTTACTAAAACTTGTGTATGGCAATCAAGAGCTCTGCGGAAGCTTTGTCGATCACTGGACTCAGGAGAAACTACAGGAAACTTTTACGGCCAAAGTTGAGCCTGTGAGAAAGACTGAGCTTTTGGTATATAGCTTTGACATCGCAAGAGCAGATCTCGGTGGGTGTGAGAGGATGCGTGAGTAGGTGTTTGAAGGGGTTGTGTAATAAGTGGGTCAGTGTATAAATGTGAATAGCTGGGAGAGAGAGAGAGGCAGTAATGGAGATGAATTGGCAGGACATGCCACTTGACTTGTCTGTCTGGTGGGGCCAAACAGAGGCGGAAGAATAAGATTTTGGGGGATATATGGAAGGGAGAAAGTTGGATAGAGAGGGCTGGGGAAATTAATTTGCTGAATAGATGTGTTAAAAGGTTTGGATACAGGCATATCGCGTCTGAATGATGCGAAGTAAAGGTGTGCGAGGATGGAAACTTTTAAATACTCGACGAAAAATAAATAAGGAATAGTGTTTGAATCTACGGAAAGAGAGCTATATTGAATAATTTAAAGTGAATTCAAACGGCGACCCAACGAGGAGGCAACGAGGATACCTGGGATCCTCAAGGTTGGTTTCTTTCTACCCACCAGCAGGAAGAAATAGTGTGTCAATATATGTGTTTGCAATTTATGTATTATAGTTATTGGTTCAGTATATTTATTCATGTGTTTAGTATGTTATATTTAATATTTAAAAAATTTGCAGTTAAGTTGGGTGCACGATCTTTTTATCCAAAGTTAAGAGACTGAATTATTGTGCTTGGCATAATTTTGTGAGGGGTGTCAAGAGACACGTCGGGTGAGTATGCGAGTGGGACGCAATAGTGGATTCTGTCTGTGCTAGATACATGTAGCAGTGACTCCCGGAGTGTGCTGACATATATGCACTTTAGGTTTTTGTGTGTTGGATTAAGCTGAATTTTTGTTTATGTTGTTCATTTGTGTGGCCAATAGTGCAGCTGAAACGAGCAAAAATTCAAAGGGGATCACGAATGGCGGATTCTGCCAGAAGTGGTTATGAAAGGACCCATGAAGATAAGCTGGTATGACAATATGTCTGTCGTATTCTATTTATAATCGTTTTTTTAGTAAAATTCAACTGGTTTTCTTATAGTATGGAAATGAATTCATTTAAACCAAATATGCTCCATTATTATCGACAATGTTTTGCCATTTTTCCGGATGAGCCATGATACCATCGGTGAAGAACCTCTGTGGTTTATCGTTGAAAAACTGAATTAAGTGATTTTCACAGGCTTCTTTTGAAAGTAGTTTAATTCTATTGATAGAAACGGCAGATATCGGAACAAGTGATCGTTAGAGGGTGCTATGTCTGGACTATACGGTGGATGCATCAAAACTTGCCACTAACTGAAAGTGATTCTGGAAATGTCACCTTTCCAATGAGTGTGTTTCCTGAGTTATTTGCAAATGAAGCCATCTATCGCGAAAAAACGCCACGAACTTTTTCCAGACCCAATAATATATAAATAGTTTTTTATTCCATACTCAGTGTAGTGGGTTAAAAACCTCATCCACCCATTCCGCAGCGAGCCGTGGCCACCACACTGCATATGATGAAAAGTGGTAGGTAATAACTTTCCTTTTCATATCAAGCAAAGTGCTCACTATAACAGTCGGTGCGAACTACTCACACACATACAGTAAGATCCAGATACTCCTTTATGCTTAAAGTTCCTTTGAACATACAAGTTTCTGCGTCTCCATGCAAAACATATGTCATCTGCAGTGTCCGCGCTGCAACGAGCTGGTTGTGACTTTTTCATTCGCTTAGCAACTTCCGCCAACGTAACGTCTTCTTGCATGTTGTGCAATTTCACTTGTAGATATTTGCATATTTTTGCACTTCTTAAAAAAGGGGGACGAGAATATCCCATCAAGCATGCATGCATCACACAATAATACAGCAGTTTTCCTAAAGAGGCCGATAGATCGGGTATTTCGAAAGATTTTATGTCAGATTTGAATGAAGAGCTCATGACGACACTGTGGATATTGGCATCATAAGCCCCTTCAGAACAGTGCAATTCAATACAAAGACTGTAGTAAAGAAGCTTGCTTCTAAACTGAATTTGCTTCTGTGTAAATCAATAGATATCAAGTATATTAGAAACACATTAAGAAGACCAAGAAGAACACAAGAAATTGAAGAATAGTGTCTCATTTAAAAGCAGCTTTCATTCTGAGCTTGAGCTAAGCAATAAGATCAGCATTATTTCTACAAATCCAATTACAAGCCCTCTTATATCGGGAATTTAGCAAAGCCGATGCCATTCGAAATAAAGTCATCATAATTTCTATTTCGACCAGATATGTGGATGGTTCCTAGTTTTGATACAGGTTCAATAAACTTTAAATAACGGAACAGCTGCTGCACCTTACCTTGATGGTATTATGTTTTCGATAGTTCTGATTCACAGCGAAATTCAAAGCAACGATGGACGATTAAACGTTACTCTGACAAGGAATACGTTTACATCCAAAGTATTGGTACTAAAATGGACGTTACATAATAGGAGTATCCACTCAGAAATCATTGACTTATACTTCGTTTTCCAAATATTCAACCAAATATGAATCAATGTCTCGACATAACCAGCACGAATCCTGCATAAATTACAATTCGCATACAATCCCATAATATTATAACGGGAAGGTCGTATTAGTAATCTTGAGCTGCGTACACTTTGAATAATAAATTTAGTCTTTTACAAAAATTAATTTCAGCTAACTGTTCGGATCACTGGATTGTGTCAAGCTATAGAAACGCCTTTGTATAATTATTGAGCTTTAATTGAAAAAGTTAAATTTAATATTAATAGCAATTTGATTAGAATGTAGTTAACAACAAAGCCCATCTAACCGTTTTAAAAATGTCACTTCTCACTTCTGCACTACTCTTACACCTGATGGTTCCAAGTCACCACTTACTCAACCGTAGTCGCATGCCATTTTTGTTCATTTTGGCTGCGTACGAAATTACTCCAATACAGTCGTTGACATTATCGATTAATGTTGCAGACATATCTGTGGAACTCAATGTTTATTGTATGATAGAAAGAGACATCACTAATAACTTATCACATTACACAAGAACGAGGCAGCATATTAAATGTTTTAGTTGCAAAACTGAAAGTAAGCTTTGCAACTGCATAACATTATCTTTGTTTAAAGAATTTATATGTTCCTATAGCAATGGTGTTAAAATCAAACCTAACTATAGCTCTGTAAGTTTTTAGTGTGCCCACATAAGTTCCAGCCTGACGTCCTTTCCCCATTTCTTTGGGAATTTATTATTTACAGAAAGGAGTTCGAGCTATTCCTGAAACCAACGTTGAAGATGCATAACTAAGAGATAACGTTGAATGCTTCCATCCAATTCAATAGCAAACGATCAGTATAAAGCCGACGTGACACTAATGCTATGGGAAATATCAATTACTGATTATCATATCTGCATAGGATATCTTTCCACTGCACTATACTGCACCATATTTCCTTACTATTACTTTAAAGAAGAGCAGCCAAAATCTCCCCGCAGTTTCTGTTCAGAGTTAGTCACCCATGCATTTTCAACGCTTCTCCTGAAAAATGTTACACGGATCCATCGATTTCTACAATTTTTGTACTGAAATTCATTTTCTCAGAATATTTTAAGCAGAATCCGTTTGAAATAAAAATTAACTGAGACGCTAACGAAAAATTACGTTGGTTTTTCGCACACACTCTTAACACAGATGCCCCACAAAACGAGCCCCGCATGGATATCTTCAGGGCAACTAATAACTACCCACTGACTGAAGGTTAGTTATTGATGAGCACATGCTCAATGCAAACCCTATTCCGTCTCCTCCAATGTAAATGCATATGTTCAAGTGCCCTTCTAATGCGTACGCAGCTCACAGTGGGACGTGTACAATCAGATTGAATGTGGCTCGTTTTTATTTTTGTCACACTATGACTGCGAGTGTACCAGCGACAATCAGTGCAGCTGCGCGTGCGTCTTCGCCATCCTGCCTGCCCTGTCCGCCGCGCCCAACGAATATGACGACGCATGAATCATTTTGCGTTTGCTGTTGCAACAATTTACAATCACAAAAATAAATTTAATGTTTACGCAAAAGTTTGTGCGTACAGCATCATGACCCAAGCTACTCCAACACTATCAACACTACCAGCAGTGCTACCATCAACGGCGAATATGAAGGAGAAAATTTATTTTTTGCGGCATTTAAAAATAGTTGCACACATATTTTGCTTTAATTTTCTTGCAATTTGCAACGTTGTCTCGCGCATAATTCAAAGCAAAAAAATAAAAAATAAAATTGTGAAAAACACATCAAAAAGACGAAAAAAAACTGCAATTTCCACGCTAAATGCAACTAACGAACAGTCGAGCCAGTGAGGAGTCGTCGCCTGGTTTAATTGTGAGAGGAAATTAATGGAAACAAATTTTGCAGTATCCAGACATTGCGCACGCACGCAACTGCGGAGCACGCAGAATGATACAGGGGGAAAATAAATTTGAAATATTAGAAACAGGGGAGGAGAGGGTCAAATTAAGCAGCGATGGGAGTTACGCCCTATTATGAATTTAAGTGAATAATATTTTAAAAAAATCACTAAAATAAGTCACACCTTTGAATGTTCCATTGCTGGCGATATGCGCGGCTTGTACGATTCGACTGTTACTCTTAAATCTGTTAATCCTCTCAATCAGAAGACCAATTGACCAATGGATTGCTCAACCAATGAGGTACAAATGCATTTATTTGTTAGGTACTTTGCTTAGTGACTAATTGCTTGGAGATAAAGGCAGCCCCAAACAGAACCTATTAAGAGCAACTGAAATGTAAAATGCTTATGAATGAATTCTAATATTTCTAGTTTTTGATTAATATCCACAACAATTTACGGGGAAACTGAAATCTGAATTTACAAAAAATCACAATAACTTCCACTAATTTAATTCAAACGAATGCCGCGCTATGTAAAGAATATCGGCGAAAGTGGATCGATAAAAGCCAGCTCACAAAGGGTTTATTACATTTGTGTAATTATTAAATACCAAATGTTTAATTTATTTAGTATATTAAGAACAAACATTGCTTTTTATCAGTTATCTGCAATTAAAAATACACTATGCATATATGAAAATATTAATAGTATATATATTATGTATATTTATACAATTCAACAAGTCGATAGTCCTGGCAGCAGCTGAGTGTGAGTATAGAAAATATAATATCTTTTGTGGTGAAATTGAGAAAAAAAGGTGCAGAATATTTCATTGAAAATAATATAATTATACCAAAAGGGAAAAATGTATATTATGTATATACAAGTATTTCTATTCGAATCTGTGACAGGCACTGTAGGGGCAAATGAGGTTAGGCCACCGTCATAATTGTCAGAAGGAGAATTATTGAAACATTTTGGCAGATCTTATAACTATTTCGGACACCCCTCTTGTCCTCATCAGAGATCTTTCAATGAAAAGCAGTTTTTCCCCCAAGTAGATATTATGTTTCAGAAATCAACAGCACACCACTTATGAACCCTCCCAGGAATCGAACTTGGGCCTTCACCTATTACATGTGCCCATCCAGACAACTACTCTTAACTGCAGGTGTTGAATTCACTCAGCAAATTCTGTACATGTAACTATCTCAGTCTACCGCACAATAAACTACTATGTCTTATTAATATCCCTCTTTCTTCGCTTAATTTCTGTCATCTTCGTTCTTATTACATTAAGTGGTGTCATATTACATTATTTTATGATCATAGATAAGATCTGTTTCAATAATTCTCTTTCTGACATTTATGACGGTGGCACATCTACATTTGCACCTACAATGTGCAATTGTCTGTCACAGATTCGAATAGAACTACTTTCATATATATATATATTATCTTTATATTTTCTTCATATTACGTATATATAATATATTATAATATAGTATATGTATAATATATATATATATATATATATATATATATATATATATATATATATATGTATGTATATATATATATATATATATATATATATATATATATATATATATATATATATATATTATATATATATATATATATATATATATCTATATAAGTGTATATATATATATATATGTATATATATATATATATATATATATATATATAGATCTTATTTATATAATATACTTCATATTTATATCATATTCTTCATATTTATATGATATAGATCAAATTTATATTATGCATATTATATTTATATTGTATATATAAAATTATATTATATATAATTGATATGCTTTTCCGTAATTGAAGATGTAAATCGACATTTTTTTATTTGAATTTTTAATAAGCTTAATTCCAGTAACCTGTAAATCCCTTCGCTCATTGGCTTCCCTGGAAATTTTGCTAACTTGTTGGGGAAAAATAGTTTATAAATCACCGAAATCGGTCCCATCCACAAAATGTAATAAATAAAATGATATTATTCTTCCCTGCATTTGCATTGCAGAGGCAACTACTCGAATTATTTTTAATTTAGTTTTTATAATGAATGAAAGAAGGAATGAAAGAATAAACTTACCGGAATCTTAGAAGTGCGCAAGTATTCCAACAAAGCCTCTAATGACCCTAATGTGGAGGCTTGCACATACACGCCTGTTTGTGCCAATTTGATGTGGCTAAGAGCGCTCTTTAGTTCGCGTGCAACCTCCTCTCTGTAACATCAGATTGTGCGGTATTAGAGAAATATTTAAAATGTCGGGAATAAAACTCACTTGCAAATTTCCACTTCATCCGGTTTATGAGCAATAAGAAGATTAATGCCTGCTATAGCCTTTTCTAAATCTTTGGCAGCAATTTTAACTCCTTGTGCTGCTTTTATCTCTTTGTACTCGATATAGGCGTTTTTCACGCGCAGTTCTTTCATTGGTTGGGGCATTAGTAGCGAACGTATCTGTGTCACTATGGGGCCGTCAGTACCAGCCAAAATCATGGCTTGACCCTCACGCAACTTCCCATTAATCAAAATGGCATCAATGGTGGTGCCCAGACCAGGAATGGCTTTCACTTCGAGTACAGTAGCTTGCAATTCATCGGAGTACATAAGTCGTTTGGCCAACATTTTCTGACAGAATTCCACAATAAGATACAGCAAATTACCCATGCCCTCGCCGGTGATGGCACTGGTTGGCACTAGAGACACATACGTTTTTGGATCGGGGTTCTCATAAAAAAGAGCCGCATTGAGACCCTAATGAAATAGAGCATTAATGCATATATATTTGAATTTCACTTAAAGCACTCATACCTGTTCTGAAAATTGGCCAATCACGTCTTTGGCACGTTGGTTGAATTCAAGCTGCGTATTTGATTGCTGTTCTTTGAGAACGTCGCGTATGTCGCGACGGGGCATTACTTTCCAGTCATACAAGCGGTCTATTTTGTTAAGTGCGACTAAGAAGGGGCATTTCTTCTTTTTGAGTAAATTTATAGACTCGATGGTCTGTGGTTCCAAGCCATGCATTATGTCCACCACCAGAATTGCAATATCACAGAGGGATGAGCCACGGTTGCGCAAGTTACTGAAGGACTCGTGACCGGGCGTATCGATAATTAACAATCCAGGCAGGCGATAATCAAAATTGGCAGAGTCACGAACAATTTTCGCTTGCTCCTTGATGGCATCAATTGGTACATTTGTTGCACCGATTTGCTGCGTTATGCCACCAGCCTCCGAGTCCTGTACATGTGTGCGTCTTAATTTATCGAGAATTTTGGTTTTTCCAGTATCGACATGACCCAAAACGCACACAACAGAAGCTCTCAAATCGTCTGTGGTGCGAGTTTTCTCTGCTTCTGTTTGACGTTTTGCAATTCGACGCTCAGCCCGTAATCGACGCGCTTCAGCGTCATTGGGATTGATGACTTCATCTTTTTCACATTCAGAATCCTGTTCCGCTTCTGTTCCAGAACCTTCGTCGTCGTCTGATTCTGCCTCGGAATCAGATCCCTCTACTTTAGCAGTTGAACCGTTTGCAGCTACATCACCATTTCCAGATTTTTCGTCGTTATTAGTGGTGTTGGTTCCTTGTGATGTATCATCGTCCCCATTTAGATCACCTTCACTGTCGGTAGCATCCCAAGAGTCCTTGACAATTTCTTTTTCGTCAACTTTTTGATCGGCACCAGAGGCAGCAGCTTCTGCTGCTCTTTTAGCCTCAGATTCAGCAGAATCCCCCTTGCTGGCTGGACCTTTTTTCTTGGGACGGATGCGAGTACCTAATTGTAATTATAAATCAAATTTTAAGTTACTATATGAAACGTAACTCTAGGCCGAAGAGGAGCCAAACCCATAGTTGCCATTATTCATTATTAATTGCAGTTTATAATTTTACATTGTAAGGCAAGCCTTAAATAAATAAATAACTAAAATCTGAATATATAATAATTTGTTTAACCTGGTCTAGTAGCACGTTTCTCTGCAGGATCAGGAATTTCAAGTCCTTGAGCTTTGAGAGCATCCAGCATAGCCTGAGCACGAGCACGTTCTTCCTTTTGTTTTTTTGTGAGCAATTTGCCTTCTGCCTTCAGACGAGCCTTGCGTTCTGCCTCCTTTTGTTTCTTTTTCTCTTTCCTTTCTGCTTCTAGGCGAATGGTTTCCAGACGCAAACGTTCGCGCTCCTCTGCCTGTCGAATGCTCTCTTCTTCCTCCTGACGTTGACGTTCTTCTTCTTCCTTGATTTTCTTGAGGCGCTCTTGCATAGCAGAGACCATCGCAGCAGACATGCCCTTCTTCTTTGTATCTTTCTTGGTATCCTCATCATCGGCTTTTTTGTCCTTCTTACCCTTCTTTTTATTCTTTGCACCTGTTTTACCCAAGTCTTTTTCTAATGCCCCGGTCTCTTCACCTACTTCCTCTGTTGCATCAAGGGCTTCTGCCTGATCATCTTTAGTTTCGACTACTTCTGCAGTAGTTTCCATTTCTTCAACTATCTCTTTCCCTGGTTTATCCTGAGGCTCTTGAGTAGGACGCTGTTTAGCCAAAGCAGCGTCACGTTTCTGGCGTTCCTTCTTTTCTTTCTTCTTCTGTGCTGCAGTCTTCATAGTGCCACCTTCCATATCACCCCCGAACTCCTCGTCGTCACCAGCATCATCAACTTCCTTTTGCTGCTGCTGTTTTTTGCCCTTCTTCTTTTTAGTAAACTCATCATCACCCAAATCCTCTGCTGAGACAATTGCCGTTGCCAATTCCGAGGCAGGTGTCTCGCTAGCATATTCAGCTTGCAACTCAGCTAGTACCTTGTCTAGGTCCTCTTCATCGTCGTCTTTGCCCTTCCGCTTTGATTTCTTATCCTTCTTCCCCGAATTCTTATCTTTCTTGGTAGATCGAACCGGTTCATCTTCTTCCTCCGCTTCTGCTAGTGGAGTCGGCTCGTTATTGTCATCGTTATCATCATCGTCTGCCATTAGCAGTTCAAATGCCGATTTCTTTTGAGCAGTATTAGACTTTTTCTGCACATTTTTATTATTCTTCAAGTGGACGTCATTTGCCTCGTTATCGGAATGAATGGCAAGAACGCGTGTACGGCTTTCAATATCCCTGCGATAAAGTGAGAATATGAATACAAACCATTCTATTTCACTATTATTTATTCATCATGTAAATAAAAAATAGGACTCCACTTAAGACTGCAATAAAAACCCAAAAAGAAAACAAACTGACTACGTAGCAAAATTTCCCTTCCCACTCGCTCCGCCAACAGCAACGAAACTCGTTTTGTTGCCCGGTAACATTTATCCTTGCTATATAAAATTATGTGTAATCCCAGGCCTTCCACCCACCTCAGAACACCCAAACTCACATTTCCTCGCCGGATGAAGTTCCTCCAGTGCCACCAGCTGCTTCTTTCTTGCCCTTTTTACTTTTAACCATTTTTCTTCTTGTAGTACCAACACGTTTATTTCTTTAAACGTCGACACCTGGCAAAACTTCTTGAAAATTTCGCAAATTAACACTTCGCGAAAACTGCAAATGTTTCGCGACAAACTAATAATTTTTACTTTCAATTTGCTATCACGATGTGCATTCACACCCACAAAATTTATTTATTGCATTAAATGTCGAGGCATAAAATGTACAACTTTTCACCGAACTTTCTTTCCAAAAAAAAGACAGCACAACCCAACAATCGGATCAAAAAATTTTCCAGCCTGTCTACAATTTCTCTCTCTCGTTTCTTTCGTACAGGTTATGTAGTTGTCATACAGCCGTCAAACGTAAAATTTTGACAGTTATCAAGCTGACTGTACTGTTAAACAATTACCGCATATGCGCATGGCTGAAATACAAAGGTGGATGCATCCCAACTAGAGTGAATTTACAAATGTGTTCGTACGAATAAGTTTCCGCTTGGATTATCACAACAAAGAGAGATTCACGGAACTAAAAATTTAGAGAAATAACATTAGATCCGATAGATATGCCTTATAACCACCAAAAATCATTATTATTTTTATACCTTGCCCCATAATTATTCATGTATGTCTGGAAAGGGTTGAGGAAATGAATACTAGCAACTAAAGGCCAATCTCCATACCGCGCTTTCTGGCGGCAAACGCGTTTTACGCTTTTCGACGGTAAGTTATGCACAAAGAATATTTATTCTCTTATTTATTTATTAAAAACTATTTAATAAATTAAAAATTTAAATCTATTTACGAGTAGGATATACAAATTATATTTTGTACCATTCTATACACAATCTGTCAGCTGTTTGCCGTCGAAAAGTGTGAAAAGTTGAAAGTGCCCGGAGAGCGTAGTATGGAGTTTGGCCTAAGGCCTTCAACTCGAATAGAAAAACATTTTGAAAGAGCATTTTTGAGCACGATAAATGAAAACATTTCTCTTCCGAATTAATTAAAAAATTAATTGTTTACTGAATAAGTTCTCTTGCAAAAGGAACTAGACTTGTAAAAAAGGTTCAAAAATTGTTCTATTATGAACATTGCAAAAGAATCTAACAAACTTAAGGTAGGGAAATTATAATAATATGGAATTTAATAATAATAATTAACTGTGTTTGTTTTTAAGAGACGCTTAGTTACGAATTCAGCATTACGACGATGTGGTGCAATATTCCACCTAACTGCGACTCCCCAATCGCTCATTTCCAATAAATGTGGTGGAAAAAGCAGTTATTTTTACCAAAAAATATTTTTCCAGGTAATAAATTTAGATTGAGTTATCGCCCAGTTATAAAAAGGATTTGTACATTTTCTGTTTTCTTTTTATGGATCGGACTCCATTGCTTTAAGGCTTGGCATCTTTAGTATTTATTAAGTATTGATATATTTTGTAAATAAACTATTAACATATTTTCGTTTTCACTTGTGTTGCTGAAATCACTTTAAAGCAGCCAATAAAAATTACAAAACAATATAAAAATGTTTGAAATTTAGAACTCTCTGACCCTTTTGAAATCATATATGTTTCGTCTATTTGTTATGGATTTAATAAAAACACAGCTCAACTCTTGTTTCTATATTTATTATTTCGAAGCGGTAGAGGCCACAACATTCAATTCAATAAAAAAAATTCGTTTAATTTATTTTTATCGTTTATAAATTCAATATTTTTTATTATTATTATATCTTACGCCATAAGTAATTATGACTGCAAGGTTTTGGGGAATGATTATTAGCTATTGAGGCCTTCGACTCGTATAGAAAAATATTATTTAGAAAGAAGCATTTTTTGAGGCCAAGCCCGTGGATTATACATATATGTTGTATTATTTGTTAGAAAGCATTTTTAGTAATATATTCAAAATATATTGTTTTTTAATTGTGTGAAGAGTAAATGTATATAGTCCGTATGATCAAGGTGAATTTACTTACATGGTGACTGCATGACAAATTTCTTTGAACCAATTATCCCACATTAACTGTCAAAATTGTATGTATAGAAAAATACTATCAAAACAAATATTCAAACAATTGCGATTTGAGATTTGAGTTTATTGATATGTGAAATTTGAAAATTAAAGAATTACAAGAATAAACAATATGCGAAACAAATTTGTGCTGTGCAGTAAATACTCGCGCAAAGAAAATAAATTATTTTCCCGTGTTTCCAAAAATTAATATTTCCGACAACAGTGGAAATCCCACTTATATGTGAAGACCACTTTTTGCTCAGTGATTTTATAAATGGTCCTGGAGATGTGGGTACCAAAAAACGATTGCTGCCAAGTGCTGTTCCTTCTTTCTCCATTTCCAGTGTGAACTATTAAATATAAACTATATAAATTGTTTACCACTTTAAGCAATTCTTATGAATTTCGCTATTCCCTTGAATTTAGTTTAGTTTGAACAGTACCTAATCTCACATTGCTTATGTTTGACAGTTCTGAAGGTGCAAAATTCACCTTGCCAATCACCATGTATGTAAATTCACCTTGAGTATAATCGAGGCCTCAGTTTCGTAACAAGTTAATTTTCACTCCTATTTTCTTACATTATTATATTATATAATATAAAGTATTAGATTATTTTGCCTTAAATTGGAACTGTTATGGTATGATAAAATAATAATTCCTCAATAAAAATTTAAATAGAAGATTAAAATTTTAAAAATTAAAACAAAAATCTTTGGGCTATATACAAATTTTAATGTATAAAAACTTAAGAATACATTTTCAATTCACAAAATATGAAAAATGTGAAATAACACTTTATTTTATGTCAATACCAGAGTTTGAGATTTTATTAGGACTATATTTAAATTCTGCTCATATTACCTCACTAACATTCTGTCATGAGTTGGAACGAAAAAGAACACTTCTATATCGACTTGGATTTATAATCTAAAATGTCAAAAATTAGGTTGGAATTGGTTGAAAACTGACGAAGTGCCCGTTTATATTCATGCTTCATGCATATAAAACTGTTAAATAAGTTGTTAAAAACATTCCACATTAAACGCTGTTCAATGGCATTATTCACACAAATATTAAACCCAATCACTGGTCAAAATGAATGGGAAACTCATAATGACTACGACTACCATCAAGAAATTGCTAACGCTGGGTTTGGTGACATGTTGCATGATCGCGAGCGAAACCAGAAATATTATTTAGCTCTACGCAGAACTATCGATAAAATTCATGCAAAAGGCCAAAAGGTACATGTATTGGATATTGGGACTGGTACCGGTATATTATCGATGATGGCGGTGGAAGCTGGCGCTGACACGGTGACTGCTTGTGAAGCTTTTCTGCCCATGGCCAATTGTGCAGAACGTATACTGGAAGCGAATGACATGTGTAACAAAGTGCGTTTGATAAAAAAACGTTCCACTGAACTTAAATTGGGCCAAGACATGCCAAGGAAAGCAAATCTTCTGGTCACTGAAGTGCTGGATACTGAATTAATTGGTGAAGGTGCAATAGGTATATACAATCATGCTCATGACGAGCTACTAACAGATGATGTGATATGCATACCATCCATAGCCAAATGCTATGCGCAAGTGGTTCAATCGTCCTTAGCGGCACAATGGAACTCTTTCAAAGTAGTATCCAATTTGGATGGCAACATTCTAATAAAACCACCAAAGGAATTACTGGAGTGCAAAGGAGAAGCCGGATTACATGATTTGCAAATGTCGCAATTGCCTTTGGAGCAGATTCGCCCTATTACGGAGCCAATTGAAGTATTTGTATTTGATTTTAATCATAAAGTGAAAAGAGAAACACAGCGTAGTTCTAATTTGGTTGTAAAATCAATTTGCCCCGGATCGACAGATCTAGTTTTCTATTGGTGGAGCATTAAAATGGATTTAGAAGGAGACATTTTGTTGAGCTGTGCCCCCTTTTGGGCTCATCCTGAATTAAAAGCACTTACCCTAAATAAAAGTGCAGAGCTTCCTGTCCCTAATATCATTCCCTGGCGAGATCATTGGATGCAGGCAGTCTATTATATTCCTAAACCACTGCAAATAACTTCCAGCGATACGGAATTCATCCTCAATTGCAATCATGATGAATTTTCTCTTTGGTTTGATGCATTTCCTTTAGGCAAAGACTCAGATCAATTAATACAACGGCATGCGTGCTCCTGCAGTTTCCATATGACTTACTCCCGTACTCGTATTGGTCAAATGAACCAGGCTAAACGCAACAAACGATTTTTAGGTTACCTGGAGGAAAGTTTGCAAAAAGACTCAAACATACTTTCCATCGGAGATGGCTGCGTCGTGGGTTTGTTGTGTGCAAAACTAGGTGTGTCATCTGTTTTATGTTATGAACCCCACAGATTCTCACGACATTTTATGGAGTCATTAGTACAGCACAATAATTTGTCAAATGTACAATTTATTGACAAATTGGATACAATGCAAGACTCAACGTTGGTTCAGCTGACGCACATTTTCGCTGAACCATATTTCTTAACATCTATTTTGCCATGGGATAATTTCTACTTTGGCACATTACTTTTAAAAATTCGCGAGAGGCTCTCTCCAACGGTGCAAATATCGCCGAATTGTGCAAAAATTTTTGCAGTACCAGTTGAGTTCCTGGATTTGCATAAAATTCGATCACCTGTCGGGCAATGTGAAGGGTTTGACCTGTCGTTATTCGACGAAATGGTTCAGGTGAGTCTCAGAGCAATTTAAAGCAATTCTAATGATTTTTTTTTTTAATTTTAGACATCATCAAATTTAGTTGAGTCGAAAGTTGATGCTCAACCGCTGTGGGAATATCCATGTCGTGCATTAGCGAAACCTCAGGAAGTTCTTAATGTTATCTTCAAAAGTTTTGACGATAATAAGGCCATAGATGGCATTATCAACATAGAGAGGCAGGTTGATCACATTGAACTTAGTTAAGTGCATTAAATGAAGATTTTCCCCTTTCAGTTCTGGAGTCTGCAATGGTATCGCGTTGTGGGTGGATTGGAATATTGATGGGAGTGCCAGCGCCAAATCAATTGTCAGCACTGGGCCAACGGAAGTCATTGTACCGGGGCAATTTATTAAATGGGATATGTTTGTGCGCCAAGGCGTACATTTGGTAAGAAATGGCGAGTCGGTGCAGCAAAATGTGAGCACCGTTCTATGGGCAGTAGATTTCAAACCATTATCAGGGCAGATAAATTTCTCATTTAACGTTAATGCTAAATAATAATACGGTTGCGATAAGGAAAACCCACACGAATAAATTTTATTACGAAACGTGCACAAAAGCAAAATTAAACATGAAGTCAAATTGTGGTGCGGACGAAAGTGGTATCAAAACAAAATACTTATTTATGTCTTTGGTATTTCGTGCTCCATTTTGGTAAGAATAATATTTCGATCAGTTTGAGTAGTTGCTGATTCTTTATGTCCAAATTCGCCACCTTTCAAGCGTGTACGCAAATCTAAAGCGCGTATATCAGTCATCAATGAATGTTCTTTATTTTTAAGGTCGATATCGATTTTTTCGGCATGCTTCTCGAGTAAGTTGCAAACAATCTTTGCTTCGTCAATTTTGTTCTTCAAACGCAGACGTATATTGCGCATTTTTTTCACTTCTAAGCACAACTGGTCATAAACTGGATCGAGACATAATTCCTTACCAACACGTTGCGCACGATTTTCAAGACGAGTTTCGGCCAATTTTAAGCTATCAGTTTTGTCGCGTAATGACGTCTCGAGCGTTTGAATTTCGCAATTGGACTTTTCCATCTCTTCCTTAACCTGAAAATGTGATATATTGATTACTTATACACTGGAATCAATCATTACATCCGAGATACCTTCAACTGCTGCCACTGAAGCTCGTTGCGTGCGCGTTGGGTTTCGAATATCCGTTTGCGTATGTTGTGCTCAGCACGATCCTGCTGGGCAAATAGCATGTTACGGGCCTTTTCGCGGCATACGAAGAGCGACTCACGTATAGCATATGTGTCGGCTAACTCGTTCTCAGCCAGCTGTTTCATGTTTGTAGTATGTTCCAACCAAGTCTTGTACGAGCAAGAACTGTGAACAGAGAGAATAAATTAATATATGAGAAGCCAGTTCAACTAACAGCGAAACCTACTTTTTCGGATGGCGTGTGGGGCGCGTTTTATATGTGATATTAGCTGCAAAATTATTCAAATCCAATTGTGCTACATCCAATTCCTCGGCGTGCGCCTTGTCATCGATTTCCATGCCAAGCTGGAATTTAACATCCTCTAAACGATTCAACTTTAGCCAAGCTTTTTGGCATTGCTCAGTCAACAAGCGCTGATTATTCTCTACAACTGCCAACTCATTTCTAATCTCTGTGTCGGCGTCGTCGTACGTTATCTCAGAACCCAAGCGGCCATCGCGCATCGTCAAACATTCGGCAATGACGGATATTGGCGTCTGTAGTGCTTCTAACTCGCGCTCTGTGGAGTTTTTCTCCTCTTTCAATAGATGCATCTCATGTTCAATGCGTGCCAAAGTTTTGGAAATCGATTCACGCCAGCGAGTCAATTCACATATGCTTTAAAATTATTTTATATTATTACAATTTCAACATTACTGGGAAATTTGAAAGCATTCCAGCTTTAGTGAAGCGGTATTTTTATATTTTTCTGGTATAAGGATATAGACCGATTTTGTGATCTTTACTATTACATTAAGAACTGTTAATAGGGTAGCTACTGATCGGTAATTTGAGAAAATATTGCTTTGGACAAAATAAAATAGTTGAAGCTGCAAAATTGTGTATATTGAGGGAAAAAATATTCCAAACTTGATCGCCCAGGCTCATTTTACACATGGAGGCAATAACGAGAGACAAATATTTGCAGTGATTGGACAGATATTAGATTCTTTGTAAAATCAGATCACCACGTTGTACATTTGTGTATTTTTTCCAAGTACAAATTTATTAGAGAATGAATTTGTAAATATAGTGTGTGGTGTGTTCAATATTTGGGCCAGCCTCTAAAAATTGCTGTTCAAAATTACGATTAATCGAAATTAACTAACTTCGAAATTTGGCCTAAAAAACAATTAAGCTCAGTGAAATAAGTCAGGACAATTGGTCCTGTTTGTTTGAACTAAATGGAATGAATTCTTCTTATTTTTTAAGGGACTTTTTTACATGTAAAAATGAATATTTTCTCAACTCAATTTGTCTCAAAATATTAAATCTTACCGATCGGCCAACGCTTCATTGGTCTCGTAAGTGGTCCACTCCCCCTCTATGCGCGTCTCATTTCGTAAGGTGCGCGCATTGTGACGGATCTGAAAAGCGTCATTGCGTCTTGCGTCCGCAACAGTTCGCAACTGAGCCATACGGCCGTGCCAATCTGACAAAGCTAAATGCGGAAGTGGTTTTTCGACCGTAACAATCGAATTAAAAGCCATGTTTGCGATTGGAACCTTTTATTCCTTTTCCAATTATAAACAATTTATGCACAAATATTAAAGCAAAATATAAAAATAAATTTAATTTAGTTGACTCTTATTTAATGGAGTTTTTTTACAAATGAAAAATTTTCAACAAATTTAATTCTAAATTTATTTCTATGATAGCACCGAATAAAAAGTTGTTCATTTAATTCTGATTTTTCGCACAGTGGAAAAGAATACAGTTGTGTTCTAGAAAGTTCTATGCAAGTTGATGATTTTAGTTATTAATATCGTTAGTTTCTGTGGTGATTTAGTTACTTTTATTATTTGTTGTCAATGGTTATGCTGTTGTTATTATTTATTGATATAGTTCCGTTCATAAAAGATAGACATTTTTAAATGGTTTGGATCGAGTAAATCTCTGATTACATAGACATATGTATGGAGCTCTAATTTGTCCATTAAGAAGCGATACAGTTAACATAAGGGAGGGAATACAAACTCGGTTGGATATATTACAGATCTTATTACTATGGGAAAACGTTGATGAATTTACTTGTTTGATTTTTGCTGATTTACGACGTTTCGGCGTAAAAGTATCGATATTGTGGATATAATAATGACGAAACATTTTGAGATGTGGAATTTGGTCTATTGTAACCTTAAAAATAGCATAAATATAATTGAACAGTGAAATAGAGTAGAATAGAAGAAATGTCTGATTCCCATGAAAAGTGCCAGAAGGACCTGCCTGTATGCCGAAATGTGAGGTTGGTATGTTTTGATTAAATGTGAAATAAAGTATTTGTACAAGTAACATATGTATACATTTTATTTTTAATTTAGTCTAAATTACGTTCATTGAAGCAAAAATTAGTTTATCATTCATAACTTTTTTTAGTTTAAATAATAAATGGGCTAGGCAAGTAAACTTCTCGGTCTTTCTTTTTCTTTAACTTCAAAATCAAATTTTCGTATTTCCGTTTCCATTAATGGCTCAGTACCACATCAGATTGTTAGATGTCGCTTGTGGATTGGGATTTCCTAAATGTAAGGAAATTTCGTGAATATCAAAGCGAGAGACCGTAAGTAGTAGATAAAAAACGCGATTTGTACGGTATTTGATTTAGACAATTATCTGGATGTGAAAATTTGTATATATTTCTGTGAAACATGTTGGTTTAAAAAAGTTGCTACCACATTGATTTGTTGTGTTAATCCAATAAAGTAATAAGTGGTAGCTTTTCTTTTCTGCGAAAAAATGTTACACTTGCCTTACGGTGCGTAGATTTTGTGTTCTTTTCTCAAATAAGTGCAACCCTGCAATTCTACCCTGTCATTCAGCTACAGGGTAGATAGTGTTACACTATGATTGAGCTGATTGTATGAATGCAATGGCACTTTATATACACGTAGTAGACAGATATAACCAATATTTTTATATAAATTAATTAAAATTGAATTTATTGTTAGTTTCACCAATTTTTTTTACCCGGAACGGAATATTCTATATATAAAAATGTAAAGCGGCCCTTAGACGGTCAATCGATTGACGTGAAATTTCGTGTATGTGAATTTGACGTTAGCCCTTACACTCTTCAATCGATTGACTTAAAATTTTAGTTTGTTTCACGTTTTCGTGGTGAACATACTTATCATTGGCGATTGGTATGATTGTGTTGCATATATTGCCTTGTCATTAGCAATAAAAAAAATATGAAAAAATAAGGATAAACGCATTTAGTTGAAAAATATGCTAAAAAAGAGACAAATTATCGAATATCAATTTTTTCATGTTTCGTTTCGTGTTTACTGCACGGCGTTCGATTTCGAATGAGCAATAACGGGACATTTTCTACATCTGCATTTTCCTTTCTCATTCGCGTCAAGCAAAATCAAAAAGTTTTGATTTTCCATCAATTTGATTCCATATGAGGCATACACACAAATTTCACTAAACATCTACGTAATTTCACTTCAACAGATTGACCGTCTAAGAGCCACATTCATCACGCATTGCTGTTGCAGTAGGTCAAGATTTTTGAAAAACAGAACACAGAATATATTATGAATATCTGCTCTGCCCTTACTCACTTTTTAGTGCAATGCATGTTCGCAAGTTACAAAAAGTATCATAGAAGGAACAAGCATTTCAAAAATGAAATAAAACAAATTATTTTCGATGCCAGTGAATTTTGGGACTCTTGTGTTCCATGGTGTAATTAGACCATACCAAATTATTTTGTATCCCTCGTGAACTGTAATTTCCTTTAAGTCACATTAGAGTGTAACTATAGATATTTTCCTTTCTGATAATCAAAACGCAATAAGCACCCGATCAAAATACATGAAATTTAATTAAGAAAGAGTTCACTAGTGATTTAGAATAACCAAGTTAAAAACACTCGCGCATATATTTTACACTATTACAATATGAGTTACATGGATTGTGATCAGTTGTTAATTGCCCTTTTGTATATTTTGACATTTTAAAGGGGAAATATTTACTGATGCATGTTTACCATATTAAAATCAAAAAAGAAAAAGCACATACATAAATAAAAAACATACGTGCATATTCACTAAATAAAAAAATGCTGGTACATATTGATATAGAGATTTTCTGCTGAACAATGATGGCTTCAATATTTTTACCAAGCGAAAAAAAATCCCTTATTTTACGGTCAAATCATATTGTATCTCGATTATCTACGATCTCTGATCAAAGCGAGAAGGAAAACAAAAATGAAAGTACATAAATAAAAACGCACGACAAATGCTATTTTAGGTTAGATGGGGTATTATAACCCGAAAACTCGTTTTATTGTTATATATTAATGTGGAATAAATGAGTGAATAGTATTATTTAGTGTTCATTAAACGAATATCTGTTTCTAAGCCGATAGACTTATAGTTGGATACATTTCATCGCTAAGTAATCAAGTATTTCTTAGAGTAAACTGGACCCCATTTACTGCTTCATTCAAAATGAATCTAATTTGGGTTGTCCTTTTGATATTATCGGTGCGGTTGGCATCAGTTTTCGTAGTGCAGACTTATTATGTAGCTGACGAATATTGGCAGAGTCTGGAAGTAGCCCATAAGTTGGCTTTCGGGTAAGTGTTTAATGTCTAAACATTTAATAGAAATAAATGAAACTAATTAAGATTTTTAATTAAACAATAAAAACACATATTATAGTTATGGCTACTTAACATGGGAGTGGGTTCATGGTGTACGCAGCTATATTTATCCCCTTTTCTTTGCCGCCATTTACAAAGTGTTGGAATATTTCAGTCTAGATACTGTTCAGCTGTTGGTAAGCATTACGCAAGTCATTTTAAAACATCATGAAGCCTAAACAAACTTGTTTCAGGTTATAATACCGCGTATTTTACAAGCTATACTGTCCTCTTATTCCGACTATCGTTTTTATATTTGGTCGGGGAAGAAGAAGTGGGCGCTATATCTATCCGTTGTGCCCTGGTATTGGTTTTACACTGGTTCGCGGACTCTGTTGAACACTGTGGAGACTTCGTTGACAACGATAGCACTGAGTTATTTTCCCTGGGATGGTGAGGGAACAAAATACTTATGGCCTGTAGCCATTTGTTGCTTCCTACGTCCCACGGCAGCTGTGTTGTGGGCTCCGCTCTGTATTTATCATCTTCGGAAAACCAGATTGTCAGCAGTGCAATTATTTTTTAAACGTTTTCTGCTTATTGGGTATATAAAACTATTCCATTTCATTAAAATATTTAAAATTCACAAAATTATTTTAATAGTGTTATTGTAGCTGGAATATGCATAGGCATAGATACTTATTTCTATGGTAAACTAATTGTGACTCCTTTTGAATTCTTAAGATACAACGTTTTGCATAATATTAGTACCTTCTATGGGACACATGAATGGTAAATATTTGTGTTATAACTTTTGTATAAATATATATAATTGTATAAATATTCCTATATATTTTAAAGGCATTGGTACTTTACTGTTGGTCTGCCCACAGTTTTGGGTATTAACACTTTGCCATTCTTATGGGGTACTATTGAAACCATACGTCACAGCGAAGTATATCATGTGCGTAAGCAATTGTTGATAACCATCTTACTATCTCTAGTTGTTTTGAGTACAATTAAACATAAGGAGTTTCGTTTTGTGACGTCTTTGTTACCGCTGTGCTTATATATAAGTGCGGATGCACTAACTCGTTGGAGTTATAAGACTTCCAGGTATTTTAAATTGGCTTAATAATAACAAAAATTTTAAAGAAATTTAATTTGATTTTAGATTAAAACTTTGGCCCATTGCTTTGCTTATTCTAGTATCCAATGTCGTACCTGCGTGGTACTTGGGTACTATCCATCAAAAGGGCCCCATCGAGTTAATGCCAACACTGCAGAAGCTCTCACGAGAATATCGTGATGAAAATAATCATCGTGCCAGCATACTTTTTCTTATGCCTTGTCACTCAACGCCTTTTTACAGGTAAGTACTCGTGTTTGCAAATCGATTGTAATACAAAAATACATTAATTCCACTACTGTTATCTTTAAATTCATATGCAGCCACGTCCATGAAAATGTAACAATGCGTTTTCTCACTTGCGAACCTAATCTCCAAAATAAAACCAACTATGTGGATGAAGCAGATGCATTTTATAACGAACCTGTGCACTGGTTGCGATCAAACATCCCATCATATCCCCGAACGGCTATGCCTTCGCATGTAGTGTTGTTCCAACCTATAGTAAAGAAAATTTCTGATTTTCTTTTAAATTATAAAGAGTTGGATCGGATAGAATATGCGGAGGTGAACATAGATGTTAATATCATAAACTACCTATAAATTTTGTGCTGTATCAAAAAAAAAATTATGCATTGAATTTCTTTCAGATAATTAAAGAGAGATATGGAAAATATATTATAATCTATAAGCGCCTGCGATCCGGTGAGGAGAATACCTTTAATCGGGACGAATTCAAGTCAAACACACAATATGACGATAATCGTGGCGTACCGGAGGATACTGACGATGATTTTGGATATACCGACAATGATCGCTACGAAGGCGATCAGAATATATTTAATTGATCCACAAAACGTTTACAATTAGGACCAACACTAACAAAGCCTTACTAATCCTTTAGAGACAAGTTTAGCGAAACAATGGCAATTAAATTTTGAACAAAATATATCGTACAAATTCTGATTAAGGTCTTTAAGTTTTAAAAATTTACATTTAATTAAGGTAGAAGTCCAATACATACGTTCGCGTGCAATTGCGCTAACTCTTAACAGCACTTTTAAGCAGATTTTATATATACTAGCTCGTTGACAAAATCTACAACTTAAGAATATATTCAGCTAATTGCAACAGAGAGAATATGAAACAAATTTATAGGGAATATATAAAAAATAGAATGCTGAAAAAATACATACCATTTATAAAAATTATTATATTTTGAAGTTAACACAAAGGAACGCGAACATATAAATTGGACTTCCACTGGCCCACCTTAAGACCAATCATGTGTGCAATACCTATTTTAATTTATCAAGTTAATTTATTTATATCTGCCTTCTGACGAGTATATTTATTACCAAAATCAATCGTAAATCGATATATTTTTGTACTAAATATACACGAAATTAGTTTCAGATGTGATTCGCGTCCTATTCAAATTGATATATTTTGTTATAAATATACAACACTTTAGTAATGATGTACAATTGTCCTCTACCTACCTCTCAATGAATTGATTGTTCTTTTTAATGGTTTTTTTTTATATACACATTGTAAACTAACAAACTGGCAAAGAAATTATTTCGTTTCCTATTGGATGTTTTAATAAAATTAAAAAAAATATGATTTTGTAAGAAATTTTCTATTTTCAAATAGGTATGTAGTTAAAAAATTTATTAAATAATTCTAAAATGCCAATATAAACTTAATTTGTATTTAAAATTATGTTCATCACATAGAAGGCACTTTTTGGTTTAAATATGTTTACTAACATTAAAGCTATCATATCACGATTCGAACCTTTGGATAATTAAGTACTTATAATGGTTTGGAATCGAATTGCATAATGTTTGAAATGTACAACTCAACAGAAAGCATTAATTGGTATTATAATATACTTTCAATATTAATGCTAAAAACATAACTAAGGAATTGTTAAAATGAAAGATTTTGAATAAAAATCAGGAGTTCATATACAAAATTTTTACATTTAATGAAATTCCGCATTTATGTATTCACAGGAAATGGTATGTATACTTATACAGCTATTCAATATTCAAGAGAAGATTCGAATAATTGGAATATATATTTACATCTACATCACCAATATTCCAAATATTATGGCAAACAATTCAAAATAACTGTATATTTAGAAAACTCTATAATGAATAAACATTTTAATATCACGTACATATAAAGATTTGGGAGCATTGCAGTCAGTGTCTTCGTCATCATAACATCAATTTTTGACGATGGCAACTCTTTTGTGATTCACACTACAGCGTTGCATTTTCCAATGAACGTATTTTAATTAAATTCACTTCTGAAATTTTCTCCAAGTTTTTATGAAACTTTCATGCTTTGTCAAGAATCGGGTAAGTATTCAATATAAATAAAATATTTTCCTTTTCTTCTATGTATATTTTATAATATTCAATACCAGTTAAACAGAAAAATAACTTAATCAACAAAGTAGAAGATTAAATAAAATTTTGCTACGATAATGGACAAAGCGACCCTGAACGATAATGCTCGCCCTCTTCTCTTATTTTCGCTCTGATAACCTTTACATTGTACGGTAAGTGAGTGAATGTGCACAACTTTGCGTACGAAAAGAACGAAAATTTTTAGTAATTTTCGCATTCATTCCACGGAAATCTGAAATAATTTCGTTTGATAATTTTCGAATAAAATTGGTCAATAAACGATGGCTGCTTCCGTGAGAGTTCTGCTGAAAGTACGCGGTGAGTGTGATATCTAAAATATCTGAGTGAATGTGGAATCGATGAAAAATTTGCACAATGGAAAATTATAATTATATAATTGGTGGAAGTAGAGGAGGAGGAAATTTTTCCATAAGCAGACAAAAGATGCCCAAGCAGCTGTAGACGATACTAATGCAGAATCTTGAAATGTTTTTAAATGTTGTAAATTTGAAAATATTAGTATATATAATTTTCATTTTTCTATATGAAATAGTCTCCGATAAGCAAGTGTTTCTGTATATTGATATTTGTACAACACATATGTACATTTTAATGTTAATACTTTGGCTCATACAAATGAGTTACAATTAATGATTTGCGTTCATGAGCTGTTGAAATAGCAGGTGGAGAAAATTGTGGTGATAAATTTATTCAATTAGATAATGGCTCAAATGCGTATATATATGTAAACTTTTGTATGTACAAGTTTTATGCACATAACTGGACGAAAAATGACCGTGGTCGTAAAGAGCGTAACAATGGGTGGAGACAAAGCAAATTGTGCATGTGACCGTCAAATCCAACGCAATCCTCATTTCACTGAATAAACATAATCCAAAAATAAATTGAATTCGATAATGTAGACTTTCGACTGGCAGATAATTATGCAAAATCTCTACTCTTTTCATGCAATAGATATATTATGTACGAATGTAATGTTTATTAGATGTGGGCAAATATTTGAATCATAAGGAAAATAAAGTGATACATATATGTATATGGGCAAACCTCAGAAACAAGAGTTGCGAATATTTATACGTCGTTTGAACAGCTTCGTAGATTAGCTCTATATGACCGCTTTGTATGTGTTCTCCAACAAGGGGAACATCCCAGCATCTGGCTGATGATCTGCATCAATTTTAGTAAATTTCACCCAACGAATTTTTTAACTTCGTACCGGGAGTTATTTATTTTTTGTATAATATTAAAATTTTGCGGGCTTCTTGAAAACCTCAATAAGACTACAATACTTTCCATTCTGTATACCCGAAACGTCGCATCGGAAAATACTATGTTTTAAAGCTATCAGTAATAACTTTAATAAAATTGGCACAAAGTCTCTACCAGTCACCGGTGACTATTTACCGATTCATGCATGACTGTATTTAGATTGCAGCCGAGAACATACATATGTATGTATCAATGTATTGCAGCCGAACACACACACATAGCTCGTAATAGAACTTAAATTGAGTTACGAGCACACATAACGTGTACATACACATATGAAAAATCAATAGAAAAAAGGCCGAAGTAGTGTTAGATCCAGTTGCCAGGTATTATAAATACTCGAGGATAATATTTATATCAAATGATGCATTTAGAAGCAGGCGTGACTATTGGGATGTTACGATTATATTTTGCTTGAAATTTTATACTTGCATTATGAGTGCAATAATTTCTTCGAATTATTTATTTTGAATCTTCTAAAACTATATTGGAACTCGCAATAATTTTTCATAGTGGATATTTTAGGTACTAAAGCTCGAGAGTTGAATATGGAAGCGGATTCGGGGGCAAATATTTCTAAATGTAAACACACGGTCTCTTAGTTTGGTTATATTTTAAATTAATTAAAATTATTTTAAGAATAGTGAGCCAACTAATTGTTCAACACAAAACACATATTAATTTTATGATTTTATAATCACGATCTTGAGTGAAGACCGTTCCTGTAGTGTTACCCAAAATATTTGGGCTGCCATGGAGATAAGAGGTGTACTGGGCAGCTACTCAACCTCAGCAAAAACTCCATTAGTACAACAATCTCAGTGCTTAATGGGACACTGCTTTTGATTGGTTGACATTCTGAAGACTAATGTTGCCATTCAATGATTTCTGTCTAGATACGGCTCTGAAGAAGGGGAACAGCCCGCCCTTCATCTGTTGTATCAGTGCCCGTCGTTAGCTAGGAGAAGACATAAATTGCTGGGCTGATTCTTCCTTAATGGTCTGATCGAATTATCATACATAAGCATCAGGACATAGCCAAGTTCGTGATTCACAATTGTCCCCATGCAAAAAATGGAGAAGTTTTTTATTATATCACAATGAATCTTCAATTGTGTTTAAGTGAGCTTTCATGAATAAGGCTGCCACTCTAACCTAGCCTGCCCTTATTATGTGTCAAAGAATGACCCAATGAGTTGATGTTACCAAAATTAGTTCGAGCAGCAGGTGTATAAATCCTCATAAACAAATAGGGAATCTTACAAGTAGTTGTGGAAGCAATAACTTACACAAATGTTCTACAGTTGCGAATGTGGATATCTTCGAAAATTCTGGTGTCCATATAGGCCTATGTATGTATATGTTTATATGATATGACAAACGTACAAAATTTCCTAAAATAAAGAAATGCTTCTAGACTAATCTGAATCGCGAATGTGGATATCTTCGAAAATTCTGCTGTCCATATAGGCCTATGAATATGTTTATATGATATGACAAACGTACAAAATTTCCTAAAATAAAGAAATGCTTCTAGACTAATCTGAAAGAATTATCAATTAAGTTCCATGGGAGTTCGTCTTTATATCTAACTGACCTCTAGACATCCTCTAATCTGATTTTTACCCTTTTATGCTTGTAGATGGTTTCGTTGCCGGCATGCGGTGCAATTCCCAATATAACAAGACGCGCGGGAATTTACAATTGACTGCCGATTCGCGTGTAATTTGCCAGGGTTTCACCGGCAAGCAAGGCACCTTCCACAGTCAGCAGGCGCTGGAATACGGCACTAAGTTAGTGGGTGGCATATCGCCAAAGAAGGGCGGCACCACTCATCTGGGACAGCCAGTGTTTGCTACCGTATGTTCCATATATTCATCTTTGGTGTTCATTTTTTCAATTGTACTCCCATTGCAGGTTGCGGAAGCTAAAAAGGCCACTGATCCTCATGCTACGGTCATTTACGTGCCACCACCCGGTGCAGCTGCGGCTATTTTGGAAGCCTTAGAGGCGGAGATTCCTCTAATAGTGTGCATCACCGAAGGTGTACCCCAGCATGATATGGTTCGAGTTAAGCATGCGTTGTTAACGCAAAGTAAATCACGTTTGGTTGGTCCCAATTGCCCTGGCATTATTGCACCAGAAAGGGTGAGTTTGCAGTAGGGCGGTATGGCTTACAAATATAATTACGGAGTTCATTCAACGAGCACACTGATAAAGCAATGCAAGATTTGTTTTGATTTTTTATTTTTGGCTTTATAAATAACAACAAAAGGTTCAGAGGTTTTCGAGATAAGTTTTGCACATTGCTTTATGGCTAAACAAAAAAATCGTTGTTTTTATAAATTTTAAATCTTTGTCTATATGGATGTGTATGAAATGACGAATGATAAGGCAACATCACATTATTCTACCGCTGGGAAGTCTTCATGTTTTGCTAAATTATGTCGGAACAAAAATATGCCGATGAGTCATGCAAAACATAATTTTCTTCAGTTTGATTAACATAGTTGGTTGTGGGGGCATAACATTAAAAACAGGGCTTTATACTTGGAATTTTGAGCTTGAAGGTAAACTTCTCTATAAAGAGGTATGATGTGGGATTGTGTGTTTATGGGACTAAGAGATTTTAACCTTGCTTTCAAAAAAGCTCGCTCGATCATTTCGTTGAACATGGCACTGTTTTCCCTTGTTGGCACTTAAACTCTTGCGTTTTAATTTTTTTTTTTTAATTGTTAGAATTTTGGCGTGCTTCCAAATAAATTAAAAATTTAATGATCAGCGAATCACGTGCTCTTGCTTATAATCAGAAGGCATGATGACATTGGAAGCATTTGTGTTAAGGGCACTCTATTTTTTAAATATATGTATGTGTATGTGTAAATATATTCATATATATAATTTCTAAAGTGGGCGTGTCATGATTTTTAGAAGCGTAATTGACCTAAATTTGCACAATCTAAAATTTTGTATACAAATCTTTATTTTCCAGTGCAAAATTGGTATTATGCCTGGGCACATCCACAAGCGTGGGAAGGTTGGCGTCGTATCCAGATCTGGCACTTTAACATATGAAGCTGTCAATCAAACCACTGAAGTAGGCCTAGGACAAACTTTGTGTGTTGGTATTGGTGGTGATCCGTTCAATGGCACTGATTTCATAGATTGCCTCGAAGTTTTTTTGAAAGATCCCGACACGAAGGGTATCATTCTAATCGGTGAAATTGGTGGTGTTGCTGAGGAAAAAGCTGCAGAATATTTGATTGAAAATAATACGGTAATTACACTGAAGATTAATTTATATATATATATATATATATATATATATATATATATATATATATATATATAATAATAATAATAATAACTCAATATATATATATATATATATATATATATATCAACCCAATCCCATTTCATATACAAAAAAACATATAAGTAACTTTTCAAAACGTGTTTATGTACGACCAATATATGTTTTGTTTGTTAATTATTTATACTACTTAATAATAACAATTTCACAGGCAGTACCATTTTTAGATTAATTTTGATATTAAAAAGTCTTCATTACGTTGACGAAGTGGTAAATTGCAGTCTAACGTCTAAAAATCAAAACACAATATATATACATAGATAAAATAAACACATTTTCAAAAGTTATTACTCATATATAAAAGGAAAGTAATTATTTCTTTATTAATATTTATACAGGGCATTAAAGCCAAGCCAGTAGTGTCATTCATTGCTGGTCTATCTGCTCCACCTGGAAGAAGAATGGGTCATGCTGGTGCCATAATATCAGGAGGAAAAGGAGGTGCTGGCGATAAAATTAAGGCACTTGAAAAGGCCGCCGTCATTGTGACTAGAAGTCCAGCACAGATGGGCAAAGAATTATACAAAGAAATGAAGCGTTTAGAATTAGCCTAGGACTTTTAAAAGTAAGAACGAACATCAAACTGAAATGTCTTATATGCATAATCTTAATTAAGTGAAAAGTGAAACTATTAAACGAAAATTATTAATGTAACTACGAGTAAATAAATTATGTTAAAAATATACAAAAGCGATCAGAAAAGTGTTACAGCTATATTGAAATGAGTTTTCCTTTGTTTTTGGTGGTAGTGGTAACATTTTTCTGACCGCTTGTGTAAAATGTACACACTTAAAATTACTTCAGCTTCTGTAATTTATATACAAAAAAATATTCCAAACTAAACTGCCAAAACTAAACAGATGAGCCACTTGGAAAAATACCGTGACTTTATTCAATGCCCCCCGGTTTTTCGTCGTATTATCAAATATTTTTGATATTTTTTATGTAATTTTGTGAAAATGTTTATATATACTCTTTTATGACGTCACAAAGCTTTTTTGGCAAAAGGAGTGCCGCTGTCGACTGAAATTGCGAACGTATTATATGCGTTTTTGGATATGCTTTATTTGGATTAAACGGAATAGGATTTTTCTGGAAGTACCGAAAGAAACAGTAAATAAATCGGAAGCAAATCAATTAATTTTTTATAAGTTTTTATCGTAGAAGTAAATACACCATCTGAATGTTAGCTTGAATGTTATATTACTAAAAATAAATACACATTGAATTAAAATATCATAATAAAATTACACAGTTACTCGATATCAGGTTCTTCTTTAATGTACACTTGCGTCAATCAAGGAAACTCGACTACAAGTATTTGGTTGGTTTGTTCAATTAGTGGAATATGTGAGTTTGATATATAACTCCAGTGGTGTGCCCGTAATCTGGTTTATTTATGTCTGGGACTTATTAACGTACCCTAGTGAGGAAAACCCACAATATTTATGCATATTCGGAAGCTTCGTGTAGACTATATTATCGAGTATATCTAGCAGTAGGGGGATTTACTAATTCCGTAGGGGGCTTTACTAATGACTGGATATGATTTGTGTATATTAATTAAATAAAAGAACAGCGACTGTATTCATCAGCTTAGGATCTATTTACGAATAATTTCTTAAAATGTTTTATTATAATATAAAAACTAGATTTATTAGCCAAACAAGAATTTCTCTAGGGCATAAACATCCGCATTCACACCGCTTCGCTCGCACCCACTGAGTAAACTTAATTTAAATGAGTTGAAAATTATTATACAGAACAACCAGTGTCGTCAAAGCTATATTCAGGGAAAATTAATACAAAAAATTATGTATTTATATATCTATTTGAAAGAGAATTCATAATTCTAGTAATAAAACAGAAAATATGTATTGGAAAACAGTTAAACAAAAATTGGGAGATTTAAAAAATAACCGCTAAATTGACAACACTGTGCACTAAGTGAGGTCGTCAGAGCAGAGAGTATTTTATGGTTAATACAACTGAGAGAAAAAGGCCACGGAAAAATTATCAGGTAGAAGCCGAAGAGGGGATCAAAAATCAGTTGAGACAGTGACAAAGTAACAAAATACAGGTAGTTGCTTCAAAAAAGATGACACAGATAAACACTCAAATATAAACGTTATGTAGACTGATGTTGTCTAATGGAACCTGCTTTCGGACCTAAGTAATAAATTTGTGGCTATACATTGTTTGAAAATATTGATGTGCGCTGATATAGGAATATATTATTCCTATCCTATTACTTTCAGCTCGATAAATATGTGCTTTAGGCTGGTGTAAGAGTATAAGACTCCAAATTGTTAAATTTTAAACTTAATGTTTGATGTTAATTGATAACTGTAGCTGACCATCAATTTATATTTGTTGTGGTTTATATCACATTGAACTTGAAACGGCATAATCACTTACATACGAGTATACAGTTTGTCAAGTAATTTTTTGCAAAATAAAAAATGTAATGAAATTTTCACTTTAATATTGATTTGAAGCAAGAAATGCATATACAACAGAAAACATAAAAAAACTATTAAATAATTACAAAAAGATCCGTTTCTGTAGCAAAATAAAAAACAATAGCCGCTTCATGGTGTCAAATAATTCTTTGCAAAATTCAAGGAACATACAAATAAGCTATTAAACTAATAGTAA